>JAYESD010000006.1:79674352-80874352 GCA_036927565.1 Tuctoria greenei
TACAATGGAGCCAGACAAGTTCTTCGAGCAGCTCAAGGCATCAGAACAACCGTTGCATGAACACATGGATGTGACCATCCTTGCTTTCATGACCAGATATATGAAAATTAAGTATAAGTACTTCTTTTCCATCAACTACTACAATGATCTCATGAAATAGATCTGCGATATCCTTTCACAACCTCACAAAGCGTCCAAAGATATGTATCAGTCGAAGAAATTGATATCTGGTCTTGGTATGGACTATGAGAAAAGTGATGTGTGCCCAGACAACTTGAGAACAAAGAACCGCAAGACATATGAGATGACACAAAGAAGTTAAACTTGAGAACAAATAATTCTCGACACACCCAATCGACAGTGATGCATGGAAGACACTGGACCGTTTCGATCCATATTTTGCTCGTGATGCGAGAAATCTTCGCATCGGGTTAGCGACAGATGGGTTGTCATCGTTCAGAACAAACGCCGTGCCATACTCCTGTTGGCCTGTCTTTGTCATTTTGTACAATGTACCACCAACTTTTTGTATGAAGTACGAGTTCATGTTCCCCAGCCTCATTGTGCCAGGGCCGGATCATCTTGGATCATGTCTTAACGTGATGTTGAAACTGCTGATCGAAGAATTGAAAATGTTGTGGATAGGAGTCAAAGCTTACAACAGTTACAAGAAGCAGAAATTCAACCTTCGAGCTGCTTATTTGTGGTTTGTCCATGATTTCTGTGCATACGACATATTTTCCAGATAGAGCACTCACGATTGTCTGACGTGTCCGATATGTGCTTTGGACACGGATTGCTTTCAACTAACTCATTTCCGGAAGATATCTTACTTCGATTGTGACAGACATTGGCTGCCCCCGAATCATATTTTTAGGCAATAGAGGCATGTATCCAGAAAAGACACCGTTGTTAGTAAAGGACAACCGAAATATGTTAATGAGTCAGAAATTTCTGATATGTTGGATAAATTGGTGCCAGATGAAGGTCGTCCTGGATATTTTGTAGGTTACGGAGAGGAACACAATTGGACTCACATATGTGGACTTTGAGAGCTACTGTATGTGAAGTCGTTGATTCTAATGCACAACATTGATGTCATGCATCATGAGCATAACATGGGCAAAAATATCATAAGCACATTCATGTATATGACTAGCAAAGTGAAAGACAAAATAAAAGCAAGATAGGATTTGGCAGAGATTTGTAACCATCCAACTCTTGGAATTTCTGAAAGTGGTGGTAAGCCACATGCTTCTTTGTCTTCGACCTATGGAAAAGAAAGAAGTCATGAAATAGTTGAAACTTTGAAATTCCCAGATGGTTACGCAGAAATGAGCCATGAATGTGAACATTGGAAACTCAATGGGTTGAAGAGTCATGATTATCACATAATCATGGAAAGACTCCTACCTGTTATGTTTCGGGGCTATATAGATGATGCAGAGCCGAGCTCAACTATTTCTATAGGCAACTCTATGCTAAAGAAATCAAGATAGTGATGATGGATAAGATAGAGAAGAAGATATTGGTACTATTATGTAAGATGGAAAAAAATTCCGCCGGGTTTCTTCAATCCAATGCAACATCTACTTATCCATCTTCCATTCGAAGCTAAAGTTGTGGTCCTGTGCAATATAGGTGGATGTATCACATTGAAAGAGCAGTACAATATCTAAAACCAATAGTTGGCAATAGGGCAAGGGTGGAAGGGTGCATCGCTGAAACATTTACTCTTAAGGAAGTAGGGTATTTTTCAGGTGTCTACTTTGCAGAAGAACACAATGTCAATACTTCTGTGATGTGGTACAATGTGGACGAAGCAGCCCCTTGTAGCGACCTCTCCATTTTTCAAACGAGGGGCACTACTAATGGTAGCTACACGACCTATGACCTACCCGAACATGATAGGACCGCTACTTTACTCTACATTTACGCAAATATAGATGGCATGGAGAAGTATTTCGAGGAAGTTTTTGTCCTACATTTATTCTAATCAACATATTTTGCTATACATGTATTCTAAATAGTGTCTTTTTCACGTTCAGCGAGTTCCACAGACAATGTTGGCCACATAGCATCAACCTACGACCAAACAAGTTGAAGGGATGCGACGAGAAGGATTAAGTGGAAGACCGGGTTTCCTATCCTGGTTTCGAGATTGTGTAATACTCTCTTGTCTTCTTTATATTATAAGTTACTATTTTTAATGATGTATTCTTTTAACTTACGATCATTTTTGACAGTGCATGAGTCACAACGTCCATAAAGATTTGCGGCAACTATCTTATGGATTGGTGAATGTTAGAAGCTATGGTCGATATGACGTAAATGACTTTTGATTCCGTACAGATCATTTTGAAGCTCTTCGTTCTCTCGAGGCAACATCATATTTCCCGCGTCGTGACGAGGGCAATTGACACTCAAGGGCATGAAACCAATTATTATGGGATCATTATAAAATACTAGAATTAGCTTTTACCGGAAATAAGACACTTCGAGTTGTGTTTTTTACCGTGATTGGTTTGATAGCACTCATGTAACTTGAGGAAACTAATTTGGAATGGTGGAAGTCAAACATAAGGACCGACTACGAGGTTACGATACATTTGTTCCTGCACACCAAGCGAAGAAAGTGCATTATCTACCTTATCCATGAACAAAGCTCAGTGCTTGGTGGGTGGTATATAAGGTGAATCCTCGTGAGTGGTTATATACTCCTGGAGATGATAGTACATGATAGTGAATACGTTGAAGAAGTGTACGAAGAAGAGTTGCCAAACACTTTTATCATCGAGCCTGTTGCAGGACTCGATCAATTAGTCGGCAATGTTGAAGATGTAGAGACAGATGATATGCAAAAACGGAAATGGGAACATGTCATGATGGAAGATTGTTGGGCTGGTTTAAGGAGTAGGGCACATGATAATGATGTTGATGAATTTTGAAAGTAATTACAAGTAACATTTTCTTCAAGATAGTAACATGAATTTTGTATATCTTATTTGCATATTTACTGATTATCACTTAAAAATGAATGGCATCAAAGAAGGGTAAGTAGGTGGCAGGGACATGGGGGTTCATCCTCTCTAGTGCTGAGGACGCTTTCGCTGGTGCCTTGTCGACTGAAGCAGACGCTCTAAGTTGCTGGGTCACATTCTGACCAGCTGTAGGACTTCGTTAGGGCAGTGCACACAAGTAAATTTCATTAGTCTTTGACAAAATTTTAAAATCCAATTTCCAATTAAACTTACTTATGGATCATTTGAATGTTGCAGTCCTCACCGACTGACTCAAAGGCTAGGGCGCCAGTTGAGCCTGGCTACCCTTCAATGAGTTAGCCCTCGACCAGCTAGTCCTTGGCTTGCGAGCCTTCAAATGCTCAACCCTCTAGCTTGGCTGGTGACAAGCCTTCTGGGTCACCGGGTGTGGTGCTCAAGCAGAGGCGGCGGACGAGGAGGACTCACTTTGTCAGTCCTCCTCCGGTCCCTTACAGAGGATCGTGATTCAGCTGATTGTAGACAGGTAATAAAATCATAGTTTGCAATTCTAGTTTCTTTTGATTACTTAAATAATTAATCAATAAATATCTTGCAGAGTTTGGTACGACGCGTCTTCCACTGGTGACAGACACCACAGACCGGTGAACGGTGTCCTTGGGTCCTTAGTGCATATGCACTATCCTAGGGTCATCGATGGGGTGTCTGTTACTACGTGGGAGGACTATGCACGCGCCCCTCACCAGGAGCACCACAACGTTCATGAGGCATTATGGACCAACTTTATAGTAAGTATGTTAAATAAAATTTGTAAGTTTGAACTCTTAAGCTCTTTTAATGAAAATCTCTTTAATATATTTTTTATTACAGGAAAGGTATATTTTAGAGGACCCGAACGACCCTCGCATGTTTGAGCATGCGAGGAAAGTGTTTCACTTCAGGGCTGGGACGGCGGTTCAGCAAGCTTTGTCAAACTCTCGTATTCAAGTTATCAATGAGTACTTGAAGGCAAACCAGCACGACGTGCGGCAATTCCGATAGGAGAGCGACAAGCACCTGATAGGGGAGGAGTACGCGCAGGTACCTTGAGGTGTAGTAAATATTATTTATGATAATTTTGTCAACCCTATTTTTATCAACCTACAAATATGTGCAGGGCCAAGTGAGTTGGTTGCAGGGTCGGTCTGATGCATACCGGGCCCTTTGTTGGTACTGGGCTAGAGTTGGAAGCTAAGTCCGACAACGCTCGAGGGTGCAGACGGGTCAACAGGAAGCACAAACACGACCAATATAACCACTTGTGTTTAGCTAAATGCGTGGTATGTGTTTCCAACTTATGTTTATATATTCATAATATACTATTCATACTAACACGTATCAACAGGAGCGCGAGACAGGGTGCCTCCGACACCAGCTGAGGTCTAGAAGAGAGGTCACAAGGGCCCTTCTCAGTCTGAGGGGTGCAGTCAGGCTGTAGCCGAGCGGATGGTAAGTTTACAAATCATTCAAATTAATTATAACTATATGGATTATTGAACTAACACGATTTTCTTGTTTCTCAGGCTAGGTACACTGAAGAGCTAGGTACATGATGCAAGTTTTGGTTAGGAACATGAACCAATCGATCCTCAAGCCACATATGCAACCCGAGGCAGAAAAGCCCATAGAAGGTGAGTTCGTAATTCATTTTATCATTTTCAATTCAAGATATTTCAATTCCATATTACTGATTTTTTTTATAGGCTCGCCATATTCGACGAAGTTGTCGACTAGAGAGCAGCGCGACCTACGAGGCGTAGCTCCACACAGGCCCGAGTTGTTGTGTCTCGTAGGTGGATACTCTTGCCCGTCATGTCCAATAGGGCAAGGCGGAGATGGAGGCGCAGAGGGTGCCAATGCAGGCTACCATCTCCTACCAACAACCCTGCATGGAGCAGATGTGAGAGGCGATGAGGTGCAAAGGTGAGCGATGGCAGTAAGTTAAACTAATTTAAATTCATTGCATTCTTAATAATATGTAATAAACTATAATGTTTGCAATGGCAAGCACTATTTCATGGTCAGAGAGGCCAAGGGGTGCAGCTCGAGCTGCATCCACTACCACTGCCACCGCCACCGCCACATGTGCACCTACCGCTGCTGGTGCACCCTTCTTCGGGTTTTCAGGTAATCAAAAACATTCTTACTTAGTCTTAATTCATGAAACATAGGCAAATCTAATTCAATTTAGCTAGTCTAGTCTTACTTAGTCTTAACTAATCAAACATAGCCAAATCTAACTCAAATTAGCTAAAGTAAGTTCAATATGATCAATTCTACCTTGTTTAATCAATTCTAGTCAAAAATGAAATTCCAAACTAATCAATATGTCAGACAACTTCATTGCATTGCAGAGATCAGTGACGGAGGCTCAAACTTTCGCCGTCTATACAGACGCCTGGACTGATACGAGGCGAGGGCATTCGCGGCTCGAGAGGTAGTAGAGGGGCTAGCGGATAGCCCCTCTTGTTTTTTTTTGTGTTCTTGTGATGTGATGGACATTTGTGATGTAAATGAAGCTCGTTATGTGATGCTATGCTATGGAATGTTGTGTATATTATGTTGTTTCTATGTGTTGTAATCTGTGTTTCTGGCCATTGAGTCGGGCAATATTTTCTTTTTTAAAAAAAAAATTAAAAATCATATTTGCGACGGCTTTTATACAGTACCGTCGCAAATAAGACCTCTATTATTTGCGACGGCTGCTGTGGCCATTGCAAATTAACCTTAATAATTTGCAATGGCCAGGAGCAACCGTCGCAAATAGGGTTTAAGTGCGACAGGCCTGGTTAGTCATCGCAATTTGTCGGGCCCAACCCACATGGCGAGCTTGGACCCTTATTTACGATGGCTGTCGCTGGCCATTGCAATTAAGATAAATTGCGACGATAGCTGTTGCAAATAAGTTTTAATTGTGACAAAATTCGTGCGACGGTCAAAAACTGTCGCAAATAAGGAAAACCGTCAAAAATAGCTTATTTGCGACAGGTTTTTGCTTATTTGTGATGGCTTTGGCCGTCACAAATCGTCGATGTTCACGTAGTGATGGTGTGAAGATGATGGGTTTCCAAGCTGACAAGATCACCTAAGGAGGAATGACACGAGGTCGAACTCTTCTCAGTAGTGACTCAGGATCTTTTACGTAGTTTGCTTGCAAAACGAAAACCGGTCATAATCTACCCTGTTTTCACATTAAAGAATGCAAAAACAAAGGAGTGTTATCCTACCAAAACCTTCTACAATCCTATCTACAACATGATAATGCAAATCTTCCGTTCCTTCCCCAGCAACGGCGCTAGAAATGCTTGTTGGTATTTCTGAAAGTGCATATAGGCTAATCCTCGTGGGCTTTGATGATTATTGAGAACATGTAATAGACTAATGAGCTTTACAAGTGTAAGTACAGGTGATTGAAAGATGGACGACGTTGGGTACACTCAAAAAGCAAAAAGAGAAAAAAAGGCGAAAAACTCGATGAATAGAATTTAGGTGTTTAAATTCTTTGTGTCGAGTTCAGCTACATAGCTTGAGTGTGTTGAATGTGTGAAAGTGTTGAGAATATCCTAAGAGCTCATAGTCCATGCTAGATTAGATTGAGAGATGAGTTGAGGCATCTCTAAGGACAGGGCCGAACTTGTCCGGGTTGGAAGGCCGGACTAGTCCGGCAACACGGGACTGATCCGATGTCAGGCAGACCAATATTTTGTGTGAGTTCGGACTTTTCCATTTGGGGATGAACTAGTCCGTTGTGAGTGTGTCTGTGTCCTTCTGGGACTAAGTCCTGAAGGACCGTACTAGTTCATCCTGGGGGGGGGGGGGGGGGCGGGCTAGTCCGCTGGACAAACTAGTCCATTTCAGACTGGAAAAGTAGTTCTGATTGAGATCGAACTAGTCCGTTCCTAATCTGACTAGTTCGCTATGGACATGGAGGTGGCTGTTGGGACTAAGTCCCGGACGGCCGGACTTGTCCGCCCTCAGGGGTCAGACTAGTCAGGTGGGCTAGAACGGTCCGTTATCAACCGGAACAAATAGTTATGTGTGAGATCGGACTAGTCCGTTCGAGGATGGACTAGTCCGGGGTGTAGTGACCATTTGAATTCAAAAGGTGGTGGGGGACTTTGTGGTTGGTCAAGGGTGAGCATTTACTTTACTTTTCATCAAGTTAAGTTCTTCGAATCACATAAAAATCTCACCTTTCCTTAAGTTCAACTCCCTAACCCAACTAGTCCGCCCCCAGGATAGACTAGTATGCACTCTATAATTTGATTAGCTTTTATTGAGATAAATTTCAGGTTATCCGCCTATTCACCCCCCTCTAGGCAACTTTCAATTGGTATCAGAGCCTAACTCTCCTAAAAGCTTAACTGCTTGGAAAGGATATGGGGGGAAACGGTGAGAAGGAGATGCCGATCGTCGACACCACCAGCACCAACAAGAACAGCCACAACAGAGGACAAGGATCCAATCCTTTGCACGACAAGACCGACGACACCACCAAGAGCAAGGCAAAAGCCTCCTCCTTTCGATGGCAAAACCGAAGATGAAGATGAAGAAGTGAAGTGCCTTGCAAACCTTCTTCAAAAAGAAAAAGATGAGGCCAAGAGGAGGAAAAGGCTTGAGAAGGAGAAGAAGCTCAAGAAGCCCGAGGAAGACTACACACAATATCCTTTCAACTATGAGCGCCTCAATTCACATTCAAACTACCTTTCTATTCCAATGGGCAAAGCTCCACATTTTGATGGGACTAACTACACTATGTGGAAGCACAACATGAAGTTGCATCTTATTTCTCTCAATCCCACACTTTGGCATGTTGTTTGCACAAGTGTAGATATCTCCGTGGACGATGAAGAGCTTACCTCAAAACAAGAACAATGTAACACCCTCATTTTCATCCATCATGCATTGCATATATTCTTATAGATGTTTAACATTAAGCAACACAAAAAGGAATAAGTTTAAAATGATTATAATCAAACAAGCAAATAAAAACTTGGCTCAGTACGGGCTTGTCCGGATTTGTACCCGGACTAGTCCCTCTAACTCTCTGTTATTCTCCCTGGGTAGGGCGGACTTGTCCGGACTGCAACCCGGACTAGTCCGTTCAACTCTCTAATGTTCTTCCAGACTTTTCCGTTAATGCAATGGACTAGTCCGAAAATAGTTCTAATGTTTTCCAAAGCCCTGCTCCAGACTTGTCCGGTCTAACACCAGACTTGTTCGTTCAACTCTCTGGAACTTCGATATAGCTGCGAAAGGACTTGTCCAGCTTGACATCGAACTTATCCGTTCGACTTTTTGACTTCCAACGAACTTGTCCAGCCTCATACGAACTAGTCCGGTCTCGTGAGTTTTGCCTCGGATTCTATTCTTCCTCCACGACATGTTATTGGGTAATTTACCTTTTTGGGCCCAAGAACATTGTGTGCAACCCCTGTGGAGCCCATGTGGGACCCCTACTTGGCCTCCACTGCCTTAAACTCGAGATCCATCAAACCCTACCACTTCCACCTATATATAAACACCCCAACACCCACCCTCTCACCCCTTTGTCAGAATTGAAGGGAGCTCCTAACCCTTGTTCGTGAGAGCCTCCATCAAGGAGCCTCCGAAACAGGGAGAAGAAGGAGAAGGGCGGAAGGAGGAGGATCAACCAAGATTGTCGTCGCAGCTGCGATCATCATCAACCCTTCATCATCAACACCCTCTTCGTCAATTCTTCTTCTCCTTCGATCTTGACGTCAAGTTCTCAAGTATTCGACCTTTCAACCCTAGGATTCATGGTAATTATCTTAGATGCATCTTTTCTACATAAATTATGATTCCATACTCAAACTATGCTATCATTGAAAATTCGCCATAAACCCAAGCCAAAAAGACTTGTCTAGTCCAGTGCGGACTAGTCTGATTTCATCTTTGTACCAGAACGGACATGTCCGGCCTCACTGCACACTAGTCCGGTCTTACTGTTCTAGAAATTCTTGGAACTTCTTTAACAATATCTGAAATGACTTGGAACTTGTCCTCACATGTAAAACTTAATTGTTACTAGTTGGTAAGCAATGATGCCAACCTAATAACATGAATTACCCAATAATTGCACTATTCATGCATGTCATGACATATTGAGTAATATATGTGTATTTATTAATTGTAATGCTTGTTTTGTATGTTTATTGCGTGAAATAGAAGGTGTTGCTCTAGAGGGTGCTGTCGAGGACCTCCAGCACCTAAACTTTGAAGCCTTCAATCCAAATCAGTCTCAAGACCAAGGCAAGTGTCCTCGATCATTTTGATCCTGTTTTTAAATGTTTTGTTGCAAAACTGCATGCTTGTGTAAAATTGATGGGAAACCCATTTATAGGTGTTTACTAGACTTGGTTGACCATCCTTGTCGCTTGGAATATATTATAGAGATCGGGAATGGCTTTTTACCTTTTTGCTTCGCTCTAATTAATTGGGATGGGAAAAAAACTAAATGGCTTAATTGTGAATTAATATACTTGTGGATGATGAGAATTGCTGAATATGATTAACTGGTAAACATGGGATTTGGGAGATCTAAGCAAGCATGGTTTGTGGATTGGGTTGGATGATATGGTGCTTTGCTTGCCTTGGATTTAAGGACCGGTTCATGCGAGAATATGCCAAGACAACAGTGCCACCGCAAGGCCAAGGATGGGTGCATCTTAGCCAATTAATTGCGTGTATTGCCAGCATTGTTTGAATCATTTGGGGGGCAGGGAATGGGAGTCGGTTGGCTTTACAATAGTGGCGGGACTGCCCTGGGATCCGAATGGCACAAGAGAGGGCCTTTGGTTAGATGTGCTCAGTTGGAGGCATCACCACCGGTGAAACCTCAGTGGGTCTGAATATGCTGGTAGTCCCTTTGTAAGCTATTTTGTGATCTCTTGGTCATACACCTAAGGAAGTGTAATTGGCATAAGGGAGGTTTCTTTAGTTGTAGACGGGTGACAAAATCACGAACTTGTCGGTAAAGTGGTACAACCTCTGCAGAGTGTTAAAAACAATCATGATAGCCGTGCTCCCGGTTAAGAGCACCTAGATGACCAACATGATTAGAGGGAAATCTGGGAATTGGGATGGTTCGGTTATGGTTATGGATTGTATGGTGATAAATGGATATGGATAATTGATGATGGTTTCATATTATGTTAATTATATGGGATATGTTCGGATTATTTCACATACACATTGTAGGATGCTTTTCATATGTTTTAAATGTATTTTTTAGCAAATAGCCATTTTTATTATCATTCATTATTTAAGCTACATGTCATTATTTCCTACACTTGTTGAGTACGAAATGTGCTCACCCTTGCAATTTCCCCCACCAACAGTTTCAGGTGATGTTTGGTAGTACCCTGAGGATTGTACCCAACTAGTCCCTCTAACTCTCTGTTGTTCTCCCTGGGTAGGGTGGACTTGTCCGGATTGCACCCTGGACTAGTCCGTTCAACTATGAGATGTTCTTCTAGACTTTTCCGTCAATGCTATGGACTAGTCTGAAAATATTTCTAATGTTTTGCAAAGCCCTACTCCGGACTTGTCCGGTCTAGCACCGGACTTGTTCGTTAAACTCTCTGAAACTTCAATATAGCTGCGAACGGACTTGTCCGGCTTGACACCAAACTTATCCATTCGACTTTCTGACTTCCAACGGACTGGTCCGGCCTCATACGGACTAGTCCAGTCTGGTGAGTTTTGACTCGGATTCCATTTTTCCTCCACGATGTGTTATTGGGTAATTTACCTTTTTGGGCCAAGAACGTCGTGTGCATCCCATTTGGAGCCCATGTGGGATCCCTACAAGGCCTCCACCGCCATAAACTCGAGATCCATCAAACCCTATAACCTCCACCTCTATATAAACACTTCAACACCCACCTTCTCACCCCTTTGTCGGAATTAAAGGGAGCCCCTAACCCTTGTTTGTGAGAGCCGCCGTCAAGGAGCCTCCACCGCAGGGAGAAGAAGGAGAAGGGAGGAAGAAGGAGGATCAACCAAGATCGTCATTGCTGCTGCGATCATCATCAATCCTTCGTCATCAACACCCTCTTCGTCAATTCTTCGTCTCCTTTGATCTTGACGTCAAGTTCTCAAGTCTTCGACCTTTCAACCCTAGGATTCATGGTAAATATCTTAGATTCATCTTTTCTATATAAATTATGATTCCATAATAACTCAAACTTTGCTGTCACTGAAAATTTGCCATAAACCCAAGCCAAACGGACTTGTCCGGTCCAGTGCGAACTAGTTTGATTTCCTCTCTGTACCAGAACGGACATGTCCGGCCTCACTGCAGTCTAGTCCGGTCTTCTTGTTCTAGAAATTCCTGGAACTTCTTTAACAATCTTCGAAATAACTTGGAACTTGTTCTCACATGTAAAACTTAATTGTAACTAGTTAGTAAGCAATGATGCCAACCTAATAACATGCATTACCCCATAATTGCATTATTCATGCATGTCATGACATATTGAGTAATATATGAGCATTTATTAATTGTAATGCCTGTTTTGTATGTTTATTGCGCGTAATAGAAGGTGTTGCTCTAGAGGGTGCTGTCTAGGACCTCCAACACCTAAACTTCGAAGCTTTCGATCCAGATCTGCCTCAAGAGCAAGGCAAGTGTCCTTGATCATTTTGATCCTGTTTTTAAATATTTTGTTGCAAAACTGCATGCTTGTGTCAAATTGATGGGAAACCCATTTATAGATGTTTACTAGACTTGGTTGACCATCCTTGTCGCTTGGAATACATTATAGAGAGTCGGGAAGGGCTTTTTACCTTTTCGCTTTGCTCTAATTAATTGGGATGAAAAAAAAAACTAAATGGCTTAATTGTGAATTAATATACTTGTGGATGATGAGAATTGCTGAATACGATTAACTGGTAAACATGGGACTTGGGAGATCTAAGCAAGCATGATTTGTGGATTGGGTTGGATGATATGGTGCTTTGCTTGCCTTGGATCTAAGGACCGGTTCATGCGAGAATATGCCAGGACAACAGTGCCACCACAAGGCCAAGTATGGGTGCAGCTTAGCCAATTAATTGCGTGTATTGCCAGCATTGTTCGGATCATTTAGGGGGGCAGTGAATGGGAGTCGGTTGGGTATACAATATTGGTGGGACTGCCCCGTGATCCGAACGACACAAGAGGGGGCCCTTGGTTGGATGTGCTCAGTTGGAGGCATCACCACCGATGAAACCTAAGTGGGTCTTAATATGCTGGTAGTCCCTTTGTAAAGGCTATTTTGTGATATGTTGGCCATACAACTAAGGAAGTGTAATTGGCATAAGGGAGGTTTCTTTAGTCACCGACGGGTGACAAAATCACGAACTTGTGGGTAAAGTGGTACAACCTCTGCAGAGTGTTAAAAGCAATCATGATAGATGTGCTCCCAGTTAAGAGCACCTGGATGACCAACATGATTAGAGGGAAATCTCGGAATTTGGATGGTTTGGTTATGGTTATAGATTGTATGGTGATAAATGGATATGGATAATTGATGATGGTTTTATATTATGTAATTATATTGGATATGATCGGATTATTTCACATACATTTTGTAGGATGCTTTTCATATGTTTTAAATGTATTATCATTCCTTGTTTAAGCTACATGACATTATTTCCCACACTTGTTGAGTACGAAATGTGCTCCCTCTTGCAATTTCCCCCACCAACAGTTTCATGTGATGTTTGGGAGTACCCTGAGGATAATGCAGAGTACTAGGTTGTGTGCTGCCGTCAACTTGCCTGTGGATTGCTTGGAGCCGCGCTATATGTCCTATGCTTAGTTTGCTCAGTTTAGATTATTTTCGCTGCATTTGTTTCAGATTTATTAATAATGATCACTAAAGTTGTAATTTGAGGATTATTTGAATATTGTAACAAAAGTACTTGTTTAATTAATTTTGCTGTGGTAATTTTCTATATATCACTTGTGATGCACTCGTGTATGTGTGATCAACGTCCAGGGCACACATATGCGTTCACTTGGTTTATTTTCGGAACTGGGTGTCACAAACAACTCATTCATCGCAATGCTCAAGCGGTGGCCGTGCTCAACTCAGCCTTGAACCAAGAAGAATTATACAAAGTGGATGGGTTGGAGCAAGCCAAGGAAATTTGGCACACTCTCAAGATTGCACATGAAGACAACCGGTTCGTGAGGGAAGCCAATGATGTACCCAACGAGTACGGGTGATGCCTTATCTTTCGATGAGAGATGTTGGTGGTGAAAGAATTTGGTGGAGGTCGACGTTGGCTGCCCAACTACCACAACCAGAATGGTATGGTGCCTTGAGCAACAGTTACACAGTCTCCTAGTAACTACGATTTGGGTGGAGGTCAATGTTGTGCTACCCAACTACAACAACCACAAGGGTGCTGCGCTAGCGATAATTACACCGGCTCCTGTTATTGCTGTTCTTGTCGTGTCAAGAACAACCTTGAACTTGCAAGCAATCGAAGAACAAGCAAAAACAAGATAACAAGCAAACACTCATGGGTGTGATAAGTTGGAGTTCTGATTCAAGTAATTGGAAGGTCTCATCGACACTTGTGTTATAAGGAAGTAGCAATGGCTAAACTTATAGACAACAAAATCCAAATTATTCCTATGGCTGCTAGTTGCTTATATGGAAGACTAGAACTCAGGATGGAGTGATGAGTCTTGTTCGGCCTGTGCAGCTCAAGTGTCATCTACCTTTCATTCTTGATCCAATGGAAAGAAAACGATGAGACCTTTCTAGCAAGTACTTATTTGTTTTAAACAACCTTGGGAGTTGAATGTTATGCCCCTTTTAAGCTGATACTTGCTGCAATTATGAGGACCCCTCGGGTGGATCAGTCTTCATTGCATTAATCCCTCCATTCCTCCGAGCTGAATCAATTCCCAAACACCTAATAATAACAAGGTCATCAGAAGGCTTTAATAGTTCCCCTTTTGAAGGATAATTAATTTGAACAACTGGGAATGAATTCACTTGATATTTAAGTTCACGTGCACGAGCGCAAGTGGTGAATGGGCTGCCTTTGTGGTTGTATCAACGGTAGCAACGTCCTCATCATCCTCTCCTTCTTGCAACTGAGTCGTCCTCGACTCAAACGTGTCTTCCTCGCCCACATATGGTTTCAAATCTTTTTGACAGGTGGTGCAACGAGCAAAAAACCGCACCACATCTATTCTCATCTTTGGGCAAGAGAAATGACTTGGTAGGATGTCTGACGTCTTCTTGACACCAAAGTGTCCCATCAACCCTCCACCATGTGCTTCCTGCAATCGTAAGATACGCACAAAACCAGCTGGAATGCACAATTTGTTAGCTCGAAACACAAAACCACTAGTGAGAACAAACTTGATCCATGTTTTTCCTTCTTTACATTGTAGCAGCACGTCTTTGAAATCAGCATCAAAAGCATATTGTTCTTTAATTGTTTCGAAGCTAAAAATCTTAAAATCAAGTTGGGATAACATATTATAATGGTGAGCTAAGGCATACGCAATGACATTATCTTTTCGTTCTTGTGTTTGATGACATAAGGAAAGGACTCTATGAATTCTACCCACTTGGCATGCCTATGGTTCAAATTAGCTTGGCTCTTAATGTGCTTCAAAGATTCATGATCAGAATATAACAAATTCTTTAGGCCGTAAATGATGTTGCCATGTTTCCAAAGTCCGTAAAGTGCATATAATTCTTTATCGTAAGTGGAATAGTTCAGACTAGGCCCATTCAGACTCTCACTAAAAGAAGCAATAGGTTTCCCCTCTTGCAACAAGACACCTCCCGATCCAATACCACTAGCATCCCATTCCAATTCAAAAGTCTTACTGAAATCTGGTAATTGGAGAAGGGGTGTATGAGTTAACCTGTTCTTCAAAGTTTCAAATGCAGCCTCTTGCGCCTTGCTCCATGTGAATGGAGCATCCTTCTTTGTAAGCTCATGCAGTGGGCCTGCTTTGGTGTTGAACCTCTGCATTTCTGTGATTCAAAAACAAGTCCTTTACAAAATGACGATAGAACCCAGCAAGTCCGAGAAAGCTTCATTTTTGTGTGACCATGGTGGGAGTCGGCCAGCTGTGTATCACCTCCACCTTGGCTTGATCAAATTCAATTCCCTGTGGTGTCACAACATAGTCAAGAAAAGAGACTCTATTTGTGGAAAAGGTGCACTTGTCAATGTTACCAAATAACCGTGCATCACGTAAAGCATTGAAAACAGCATGGAGATGATCAAGATGCTCTTCTATAGATGTGCTATAGATCAATATGTCATCAAAATATACTACCACAAATCTTCCAATGAAAGCACGTAAAACCTCATTCATTAATCTCATGAAAGTGCTAGGTGCATTAGTGAGACCAAAAGACATGACTAACCACTCATACAAACCGAACTTGGTTTTAAACGCTGTTTTCCATTCATCACCTATGTTCATAAGAATTTGGTGGTATCCACTACGCAAGTCAATTTTAGAGAAAATCATCGAGCCACTAAGTTCATTAAGCATATAATCTAACCTGGGAATAGGATGATGATATCTAATGGTAATGTTATTGATTGCTCAAAAATCTACACACAATGGCCATGATCCATCTTTCTTTGGGACCAAAAGAACAGGAACAGAGCAATAACTAAGGGACTCACGCATATAACCTTTGTCGAGTAATTCCTGTACTTGTCGCTGTATCTCCTTAGTCTCCTCCGGGTTGGTCCTGTATGGTGCTCGGTTTGACAAAGAAGCCCCAAGGATGAGGTCAATCTGATGCTCAATTCCTCTCACTGGTGGCAGCCTGGCTAGCACCTCTTGTAGAAACACATCAGCATATTCCTGCAAAAAGCTTAGTGACAGCAGGGGGCAAAGCACATGGTATGTCGTGAAGTGAGAACAAAGCTTCTTTGCAAGCAAACACATAGCAGATTGCATCATTATTTTTTAATTCAAACAAATCAGATTTGGAAGCAAGAAAACAAGCACTCTTCAAATTTATTTCATTCTTCTTCACATGAGCAGAATTGGAATTGCCGGTCTTAGGTTGTACCAATTCCTTTGCAACATTTGAATTTTCATTTTGAGTGGATTTCTTATTTTTATGTTTACAATATCTAGCAATGTCATCCTTCAAAATAGCATCAGGAGACATAGGGTGCAAAACAAGCTTCTTCTCGTTATGCATGAAAGAGTATTGATTTGATTTACCATGATGTAATGTATTTTTATCAAATTGCCAAGGTCGACCAAATAGCATAGAGCAAGCTTGCATAGGTACCACATCGCAAACAATGTAATCTTGGTAGGAACCAATTATAAATTCAACACGAACCAGACGTGTTACCTTAAGCTTACCACTGTCGTTGAACCATTGGATGTAATAGGGATGTGGATGTGGAAGTGTTGTCATCCCAAGCTTCTCTATCATGGCAGCACTTGCTAAATTGTTGCAGCTTCCTCTATCAATAATAATGCGACACAATCGTGCTCCAGTCCACTCAGCCATCTCTCCCCGTTCCAAATCGAAAGGGTTCAAAAACTACACACTTAGTTTGGAATAGATTGTGTTGCTGGTTCTGTTCAGCTTTGAGCTTTTGGGCACTCAAGACACGCCTCACAACAAGACTCTCATAGTAGTCAGGATGATCAGCCCCAATGTGCTCTTCATCATCATTCTTCTTTCCTGCATCTTGTGCAGCAAGCATGGCATATGTTTCATCATCTAAATCACTAGCGGATGAGTACTCACCATTTTCTCGTACAATCAGCACACACTTTCTTCGGCGGTCCCTTCGTAGGTGCCCAAAACCCTTGCACTGGAGGCATTGAATGTCTTTTGTTCCCTCGGGGGAAGCGATGGAAGAAGAAGTGTTGGCTGCAGCTTGGGTGGATCCTTTTGTTGTCTCGATAGCACCCGAAGGTGCTGATTTTGATTAGTACTGGGCAACCGATTGGAAGCATCGTCCAGAAAATCATGCTTAGGACCAGCAACACTTGAGCGGGACTGCCACGAGGTAGTTTGACCTACAGAAATGTTAGTTCTTGTGCGTCGTCCCTGCACTTCTCTTTCAGTCTTACAAGAAAGATGGAATAATCGAGTGACGTTAGTGTATTCCATATAGGCCAATATGTCTTGAATTTCTTTATTTAAACCACCCATAAACCTAGCCATTGAAGACTCTTCATTTTCAACTAGGCCACATCGCATCATGCCTATTTGGAGTTCTTGGTAGTATTCCTCAACAGATTTGTTGCCTTGCCTAAGTTGTTGTAATTTATGCAACAGGTCACGAGCATGATAGGAAGTAACAAAACGACGACACATGATTCATTTCAAAGCATTCCAAGTTTGTGTTACGATAATTGGATTTCTAGTTTGATACTCATGCCACCAAACAGAAGCAAAGTCAGTAAATTCACTAGTGTCATCTCTAACCTTTTTATCATCAGGGAAATTATGGCATGCAAATTTTTGATCTACTGATAATTCCCAGACAGATATGCATTCGGATCATATTTCCCATCAAAGGGTGGTATAGAGAATTTATTGTTGCGTAGAGAATTGTCATTGTCACGTACCTCACATCGTAAGGCTTGACCACCTATACCATGATGGTCGCGACGTGGCTGCCATCGATACCTGAAAGGTCCATCATCAAGTTTGGTATCTGCTGAATATTCCGCCTCGTCATAGGTTGCAGCACTGCCAATGGAGTCGTTGCTGTCATCAACACGTCTTTGCCTCTCTTCGCATCCAACATGTTCCATCCTCTCCAATCGCTCAATGATTGTTGAAAGAGAAGTGTTAATAGCACCAGCAGTGCTTTCTAATGTGGTCAACTTAGTGTTGGTGCAAATCCGTGTCGACTCTAATTGACCAATGCGTTCATTGGTGACATGAATATCCTTGTTGAGGGCATCCTTCTGCAGCTTTACTTGGCGTTCAAAATGCTGAATGATGCCCCTCGTACGTGGTGAATGTGGAAATGTCTCATTCGCATCAGTTGACAGGGTTAGTAAAGAAAGGAAATACAACAGCAAGCCGATAAATCCTAGCAGTTGCTAAGAGGTGGTAGGACACAATCACTTCCTCACTATCAAGAAATCAAGCTCTTACAAGTTCTAACCACGCGATGCAGGAGGCGCCGGCAAACAGCAAGAACAATAAATGGTGGCTGCCAGCACAACCCTGTGGTGTTGTAGATGATTTTTTGGAGCTGTAGGTGGCAGCTAGAAATGAGGTGCACAAAGTAACAACTAGGACCACATTAGTCACAACAAGTTGAATAAACATTCCATGATGGTATTGTGCTGGTCCTAGTCTAAACAGTCATAGAGATGCAAGCAGTTACTCCACGTGATGTTAAATTTACTGTAGTAGAAAAGTTCGGGCATCACGAACATTGTGTTTTAACAAAACGTTCAAAATAGCAAGTTGAACTTCAAAACATGAAACAAATGTTACACAAACTGTTTCTCTTTTTTTTTGTAATGAGAAACTTTTTTCTAGCAAGTTTTA
The DNA here is from genome assembly GCA_036927565.1 of Tuctoria greenei. Classification (NCBI taxonomy): domain Eukaryota; kingdom Viridiplantae; phylum Streptophyta; class Magnoliopsida; order Poales; family Poaceae; genus Tuctoria; species Tuctoria greenei. The sequence continues at coordinate 79,692,939 of JAYESD010000006.1, forward strand.
ATTAGTGCGGCTTTTCTTTCTTTGCGCGTGCCTTTTTCTTGTTGATCCGTATGACTTTTATTTTGCACTTGCCTTTTTCTCAACTTTGGGTTGATAATGAAAATGGATTGAGAACAAAGTGGCACAAACTCGAAACTCTAGCAGTAAAAAACTTAGGACCAGCAACTCGACACAAAAAGGCAGCCGTGAATTCAGCAAGTCGAGAGCTAAGTAGCCAAGCAAAAGGCTCAAAGTTTTTTTAGGATTTTTAGAGCGAACTTTTGTAGGCAAAAGTGAACTGTAGGTAAATGAAGAACAAGGAGAAGGAAATCTCTCACCGAGCAACCTATCTCTAATACAACTTGATGAACCCAACGGGTACGGGGGATGCCCTATCTTTAGATGAGAGATGTTGGTGGTGAAATGATTTGGTGGAGGTCGATATTAGCTGCCCGACTACCACAACCAGAATGGTGTGGCGCCTTGAGCGACAGTTACACTGTCTCCGGATCACTACAATTTGGGTGGAGGTCGACGTTGTGCTACCAAACTACAATAACCACAAAGGTGTTGCGCCTTAGCGATAGTCACATCGGCTCCTGTTGTTGCTGTTCTTGCCGTGCCAAGAACAGCCTTGAACCTGCAAGCAATCAAAGAACAAGATAACAAGCAAACACTCACGAGTATGATAAGTTGGGATTCTGATTCATGTAATCGTAATGTCTCTTCAACACTTGTGTTACAAGGAAGTAGCAATGGCTAAACTTACAGAAAACAAAACCCAAGTTCTTCCTATAGCTGCTAGTTGCTTATATAGAGGAGGAAGACTAGAACCCAGGATGGAGTCACGAGTCTTGTTCGGCCTTTTCTATGCAGCTCAAGTGTTATCTGCCTTTGATTCTTGATCCAATGGAAAGTATACAAAGAGACGTTTCCAGCAAGTACTTATTTGCATTAAAAACCTTTGGAGTAGAAATTTATGCCCTTTTTAAGCTGGTACTTGCTGCAGTTATGAGGACCCCTTGTGTGGATCAGCCTTTATTGCATTAGTCCCTCCATTCCTCCCAGCTAAATCACTAATAATAACAAGGTCATCACAAGGATTTAATAGTTCCCCATTTGAACGATAATTAATTTGAACAGCCAGGAATGAATTCACCTAATAATTAAGTTCACATGCACGAGCGCGTGTCATTGGACCTTGATTAGCTGCAAGTGGTGAATGGGCTGCTGTTGTGGTTGTATCAACGATAGCAATGTCCTCATCAGTCAATATTGAGATGATCGAGTGGGAGCTTGGAAGATTCACTATGGAAGAAGACGAGACCCCTCAAGAGATGTACAACCGACACAAGACTCTCATCAATAGGAGTCGGGCGTACAGATGCAAGAAAGTGGACCAAACATGAAGTGGTCAAGAGGATGATAAGAGCTTTCATGTCTCGCGATATGACGCTTTGCACTCTCATCCGCGAGAGTCCCAATTTCCACAAGATGACTCCGGATGGGGTGTTTGGCAAGATCACCAACCACGAGATGATGGAGATGGAAGCACATCATGTCAACAACCTTGCTAAGATCACATCCTCCAAGAAGAAATGCATTGCTCAAAGCCTCACCCAAGTCCAAAGGTAAAGAGGTGCAAGCTTCAAGCAATGACGATGAAAGTGAAGAAGAAGAAAGCACTGACATGGATGAAGAGGAAATGGCCTTATTCACCAAAAGATTCAAGAGGATGATGAGGAAAATAAGAGGGTCAAACTATGAGAGCAAGGGCAAGGACAAGAGCAAGTCAAGACCAAGGAGAACTTGCTACAACTGTGGTGAGTATGGGCACTTCATTGTGAATTGCCCATACGAAAAGGAAGATGACAAGAAGAAGAATATTAAGGATGAGAAGCCTCAATAGAGGAAGATGTTCAAGAAGAAGAAAGCACATGTGCATGCTCATGTTGGCAAGCAGTGGGACTCCAACGATCAGTCCTCCTCCGATGATGAAGCGGGAGTGGCAACCGTCGCCACCAAGAAGCCAACAATGAAGAAGACTCACCTACCAAACAAGTGAGAGTGGAAAAGCTCAAGCCACACTTGTCTTATGGCCAAGGACGGAAAACGAGAGGTTAAATCTAAACTCTCATTGCGTTCCAATAAAGATGAGGATTTTGATAGTGATACTGAGAATGAATACAAGTTTGGAGGCTCAAGTAAAAGTGCTATTATTAAAATGAAAAATCTTTCTGATGAAATTTTAGACAAGGAAGAACTTCACGAGAAACAAGATGAATTCTTGTCAATGAGAGGCAAAAGAATCTTAACCTTGAGAAGCTTCTTGAGCTTGAGAAGGAAAAGTACAAGGCTCTTGAACTTGAACTTGCGAAATGCAAGGAGGCTTCCTCAAGCCTCAAGAGTTCGAATCTTGTGCTCCAAGATGAACTTGTGAGCTTGAACAAAGCCCACAAGAATCTTGAGGCACAATTCGCAACTCACAAGTCAAGTGTCCCTTCTTCTCCCTCAACAAGTTCAAACCTGCCAAAAATGGAATCGGACATCAAGGCTTGCAAATGTGGTAACCTTGTGCTTGACCTAAAGAATGAGCTCAACTTGGCAAAGAGCAAGAGCACACCTAAGTGTGGCATTTTTGACAAGGAGAAGATCAAGTATGCACGAGTGCATACTCAATCACAAGATCTACCTTGATCAAAGATGGGCTTGAGAGGAAAGCAAAATGCTAGAATTCTCTAGAATAACAAGATGCAAACTGAATTTCTCAAGGAGGGTTCATTTCAAGTCAAAAATGAACATCATGCATCTACCTCTAGTGAAATAGTGAAACATGACAAAATGCCCAAAATGCTAAAAATGTTAACTTAACCATGTTTCATGACTTTGATGCATCCTATGTACTAATGAGAAATAAATTTGGTTATACTTATGCTAAATATGTTGGGTCACACCGCAAGAGCCCAAAGCCTTGTGTGTGGGTGCCCAGATGCCTTGTCACTAACCTCAAAGGACCCAACCAAGCTTGGGTACTTAAAACCAAAGCCTAAACTTGTCTTGTAGGCTTACTCCTCTGGCGGTTCAAAATGGGTGCTAGACAATGGTTTCACCAATCACATGACTGGAGCGAGAAGAATGTTTGTGGAGTATGAAGAAAACAAAGATTCAAGTCAAGGTATCTACTTTGGCGACAGTAGTCAAGGTAAGGTACTAGGTATGGGTAAAATCTCTATTTCTCCGCAACATAGGATTTCACATGTCATGCATATTGAGTCTTTAGATTATAATCTCTTATCTATTTCTCAATTATGCGAAAAGGGGTATGCTTACTTGTTTTCTAATGAGGGTGTGATTGTCACTAGAAGAGTTGATAACTCGATTGCCTTCAAGGGTGTCCTCAAGAGAAAGTTTTATCTCGTGGATTTCATCGCGAATAAACCTCAACTTGACACATGCTTGATTGCGAAGACCAACATGGGGTGGTTGTGGAACCGTAGGCTAGCCCATGTTTGTATGAGGAATCTTCACAAACTTCTAAAAGGCAATCAAGTCCGAGGTCTTAAGAATGTTGTGTTTGAGAAAGATAGGCCTTGTAGCGTGTGCCAAGCTAGGAAACAAGTCGGAGCAACTCATCCCGCCAAGAATGTGATGACGAGAACGAGACCGTTGGAGATGCTGCACATGGACCTTTTCGGTCCCATTGCTTACATATGCATTAGCGGTAACAAATATGGTTTAGTTATTGTTGATGACTTTTCTTGCTTCACTTGGGTGTTTTTCTTCCATGACAAAGGTGAAACACAAGGTGTCCTCAAAAGTTTCTTGAGGAGAGCTCAAAATGGGTTCTCCTTAAGAATCAAGAAGATAAGAAGTGATAATAGCACCTAGTTCAAGAACACTCAAGTTGAAGAGTACTTGGATGAGGAGGGCATCAAGCATGAGTTTTCGGCACCCTACTCACCTGAACAAAATGAGGTGGCCGAAAGGAAGAACCGAACACTAATAGAGATGTCAAGAACCATGCTTGATGAGTACAAGACTTCCGATAGGTTTTGGGCAGAAGCGGTCAACACCGCTTGCCATGCCACAAACCGACTCTACCTCCATTGCCTATTGAAGAATACTCCATATGAACTTCTAATGGGTGACAAACCAAACATCTCTTACTTTAGAGTCTTTGGTAGTAAATGTTACATTCTCAACAAGAGGCCTAGAGTTTCGAAGTTCGCTTTGAAATCCGATGAAGGTTTCTAGCTTGGTTATGACTCTTGGTTATGTCTCAAACACCTATGCCTATCATATTTTCAACAAAACCTCTGGTTGTGTTGAAATGGCATGTGACGTGGTGTTTGATGAGACTAATGGATCCCAAGTGGAGCAAGTTGATCAATGTGTTGTAGATTAAGAAGAGGCACCATGTGTTGTGTTAAGAAGGATGTCGCATGGTGATGTAAGACCTCAAGAGCAACAAGGCCCAAGTGACCCAACTCCATCACAAGAGGTGCCCCAAGCACACGATCAAGTCCAAGATCCCCAAGATCAACAACATGATCAAGATCACCATGATTAAGAAATGGAAGATCAAAATGGTGGCAATGGTCAAGGGGGAGACTATGAAGATGAGGGAGATGAAGAAGTTGACCCAAGACCAAGTGTACCACACCCAAGAGTTCATCAATGTGTTCAACGGGATCATCTCATTGACAACATACTTGGAGACATCTCCAAGGGGGTGATTACTCACTCTCATATGGCTAATTTTTGTGCTCACTATTCTTTTGTGTCTTCTTTGGAGCCATTTTAGGTTGAAGATTCCCTACGAGATCTGGATTGGGTGATAGCCATGCAAGAGGAGCTCAACAACTTCAAGAGGAACAAAGTATGGGAGCTCGTGAGAAGACCTAATGCCAATGTGGAAGGCACCAAGTGGGTCTTCCACAATAAGCAAGATGAGTATGGCGAGGTAACAACAAACAAAGCTAAACTCGTAGCCAAAGGATACTCTCAAGTTGAAGGTTTGGATTTTGATAAAACTTTTGCTCCCATGGCTAGACTTTAATCTATTCGCATACTATTGTCCTATGCTACTCACAACGATCTCAAGTTGTATCAAATGGACGTGAAAAGCGCCTTCTCAATGGACCGATCAAGGAGGAGATGTATGTGGAGCAACCGCTTGGCTTCGAGGATGATAAGTATCCTAACCATGTCTTTAATCTTCATAAAGCTCTCTATGGCCTCAAACAAGCTCCTACAGCTTGGTATGAGTGCCTCAGGGACTTTCTCATTGATAATGGTTTTAAAAGGCCGATTATACACTCTTTACTAAGAACATGGATGATGGTTTATTTGTATGCCAAATTTATGTTGACGACATAATATTTTGTTCTACTAATCAATCTTTTTGTGAAGAGTTTAGCAAAATCATGACGGGAAGATTTGAGATGTCAATCATGGGAGAGTTGAAGTTCTTTCTAGGTTTCCAAGTAAAACAAATCCTGGAAGGCACCTTCATATGTCAAACCAAGTATACTCAAGACATCCTCAAGAAGTTTTACATGGAGAAGACCAAGCCCATCAAGACGGCAATGGCAACGATTGGACATCTCAATCTCAACCAAGACAGCCCTAGCGTCGACCAAAAGATATACCATTCCATGATTGGATCACTCCTTTACCTTTGTGCATATAGGTCCAATATTATGTTAAGTGTATGCATGTGTGCAGGGTTTCACGCCATTCCTAAGGAATGCCACTTGACAGCCATAAAGAGAATCTTGCGCTATTTAGTTGATACACCTAACCTAGGGTTGTGGTATCTCAAAGGGTCCAAGTTTAATCTCATCGGACACTCCGATGTGGATTATGTTGGATGCAAAGTGGATAGGAGAAGTACCTCTGGGACTTGCCAATTCTTGGGTAGGTCCCTAGTATCATGGTCATCCAAGAAATAAAATTCCATTGCCCTATCCATTGCCGAAGCGGAGGATGCCGCGGTTGGAAGTTGTTGTGCACAACTTCTTTGGATGCGACAAACCCTAAGGTATTATGGTCTTAATATGAACCATTTTCAACTCCTATGCGACAATGAGAGTGCCATCAAGATTGCCCATAACCCAGTTGAGCACCCTAGAACCAAACATATTGACATCCAAAACCATTTCTTGAGAGACCATTGAATGAAGGGAGATATTGTCATTTCACATGTGAGAACCGAAAAACAACTAGGCGATATCTTCACCAAGACACTAGATGAAAAATGCTTTTTCAAACTTAGGGATGAACTAAATATCTTGGATTCTAGAAATGTGACTTGAGATGTTGCACATCTGATTGTTAGTTTTGTATTCTCTTCAAAACTATGCATGCTTTCGAAAACTTGCCTTCCTCAATTTTCTATCAAATTATTTTCAATTATTGTCTTATTTAATCATGGTCATTGTATGAATGTTTGTGTGCTTTACTGGCCATATTCATTAAGAGTATTTGTGAAAACTTAGTCCATATGGATCATTCCTTGAAATTCCTCATATACATGAGAATTTGCTGTCTAGGACCAGACTAGTCCATCCACGGGGTTGGACAAGTCCGACATCTTGGACTTGTCTAGACAGGCACAGACTAGTCCACATCGGACTAGTCCGGTGACAACGGACTAGTCCATACTTCTGTGGACTTAACCCCCCAGCGTCGGGCCCAACCCCTCTTATTCTCTCTCTCCAACTTCAAACGTGCGCCACTCTCCAAAAAACACCCCTAGTGGTGATTTTTGGTTCCAACCCTCAAAATATTTGAGGAATCCGTGTGAAAGCTTCTCCGGAGTGTCAGGAAGGCGAATCTCGGACTACTCTGCCCTTCCATCTGTGGATTTCTCTGATCTTTGCATCTCAAGGTGAGTTTTTGACCTAACCCAAACTTTTTCGATTCCATTGATTCTAGGTCGTTTCTTTTGTGACTTAGAGTCTCCTTTGCTTATCTATCACCTTTTGATCCTTTCCATGTGATGTTGTGCCTTGGTATCAATTTTTTTTAGAAAAATCACATAGTTAGGGTTTATCACTCGGTGGTATGGACTGGTCCGGACCAAGGACGGACAAGTCCATTCCTAATCGGACTAGTCTGGCTAGGGACCAGACAAGTCCGGCCTAACCTAGGGTTAACTTCTAACTTAGTGAATTCTCTACACCTGTACCGCAATATCTTACTTGATCTCACCTCATATCCTTCTGTTATCCTTGTTTCAACATGTCTAGGCGGAACAACTCTCCCCTTTCTGATCCGGAAAGGGAAGCGGCTCCTCAAGAGTGCTATCACCGTAGGGATGAGGAGGAAGCATCCATTACTGCAGAGCTTGAGCGCATGCATGAAGCTCAAATTAAGAAGAAACGTGATCGAGATGAAACCCAAGCTCAAGCGGCTGAAGAGCAAGCAAGCCGAAGGAAAAGGATTATCACTATGGGTGAGAAGCAAAAGGCCCAAGCGACCGATAAGGGAAAAGCACCCATGGGAGAGAGCAGCCAAGCAAAGGCAAGGGAAAGGAGCCCGCAAAGAAGATGCCACTCAGAAAGGCTCCTCCTAGTAAGAAAGCTCTTGCAGGGAGAGGCTTGGTCATTCGTGACCAACCCGCGACCTTGTGGTCCTCCACAAGGCCCCATTGGTCCATTGGTCATGACTCCTCCCGTGCATGACCCAAATCGGCAACCACAGCTGGGAAGCAAATTTTTTCAAGGAAAAGGAGCCGAGAAAGCAAAGAGGCTAAAATTGCAAGATCAATACAAGTATGAGAAGGCTACAACATATCCTCGATTTTGGTGTGATTTCCATTGCGATTATTATCGCCTAGTCTACCTATCCAAGAATAATCCAGTGAGATATGCTCAATAGGTGGATTGGGCCTATATGGAAAAGAAGGATCATCAAGTTTTCAATGCAGTAATCCGAGCTATTGAGCACCATGGACTCAAAGAGTTGCTTGAATTCAAGTACAACTGGAACACGGAGGTGGTGGCTCAATTCTACACCACATTCTACTTCTCCACCTTCGGAGATAGAAAAATCACTTGGTTGACCAATAGAGTTTAATACTGGGTTCTTTATGATGAGTTTGCTAGGATCATTGGGCTTGATGAGTTCCTAAACCATGACTTGATCATTCACAATCTCAAGGCTCTAGATTGGGGGAGATGGAGTTCATGTGTGAGGTTGGTTTCTACAATCCCCCCACAACCAAGATCCTTCGCCCCTTCTTTATTGTGCTCAATCGGATATCGAGAAAAAACCTAGCACCTAAGGATGGGGACGCAAGCATGATCAAATGCAATTTGAGGCACTTGATGAAGTTGATAGTTGAAGATGAGAAGTTCAATTTCTTTGACTATATCTACAATGACATCTTCAACATATCTCACACTACAAACTACTCATGTGTATATGCTCCTCTTATCATGTGCTTGATTGAGAAGGTTTCATGCTTGGAATTTGTGAAGGACGTCAAGCATAGAGCACTCCATCCTCAGATTCCTTCTCCTGGGACGAAGATTGGTGGAGCCTCGAGGAGAGGTACCTCTTTTGTGCCTTCTCCTCCTCCGGCTCCCGCCTCCTCCAGCGACCTTGCTAGTGCCACTCTCAAGTTTCTCAAGTCAATCTTCACATTGTGTCGAAAAGTGGAAGTGAAGGCTCAAAAGATGGCAAAGAAGCAAAATAACCTTGGAGGACTTTGTGAGAAGGCGGACATTCCTACGTCACTGGAAGCCCTTGAGGATGAAGACATAACACTGTTTCCTAAGCTCTCGGAGGCGGAGGCTGCACTCTTTGGTGGTGGAGGTTCTCAATCGGAACAAATAGTTCTGTGTGAGATCGGACTAGTCCGTTCGAGGATAGGCTAGTCCATGGTGTAGTGACCGTTTGAATTCAAAAGGTGGCGGGGGACTTTGTGGTTGGTCAAGGGTGACATCACTAATCCCCATAGGCCGCACTTGGTCAAAGGACAGACTAGTCCACACTTTTTCTAGTGGTAATGGCTACTTGTCAAGATCCCTATAAAAAGGATCCCCCGACCCCCAAAGGGCCTCTCTCGAACCCTAGCGCCACCATAGCCTTCCTAGAGCCATCCTAGCTATCTCTAAACCATTCTTGGAGTCCTAAGAGTGATTCTTGAGGATTTGTGACTTGTGGAAGAGATGAGAGAAGGGTTTGCTTGATTTTGAGCTCTTGGTTGATTCTCTCGATTTGACTGATTGATTTGAGTTCGTGTGGGTGTTGATCTTCTCTTTTTGAGTTGTAAACTTGTGGGAGCCTCAGGTTGTGAGATGCCCCACGGATTTTGTGATTACCCCCGTGATTTAGTGGCAGAGTAGCCGACCTTCGTGGTGGCTAAGTGAGGAAAGGGTTGAGTGAAACCCTTCCTTTCATTGGCATCCTCAACGTCAATGTAGGCTCGTTTTGTGGGGCTAAACCACGTGATAAATCCTGCATCTTGTGTCTTTGATTTGACTTCCTCGTTCTTCGCTAGATCAAGTTAGGGCTCCACACATTCTTCATCATAATCTTGTGATTCGCCTCGATCTAGTTTTTTCACTTCGTGGATATCCACTACTAGATTGCTAGGTTCATTTACTTTGCTTTTCATCAAGTTAAATTCATCGAATCGCATCAAAATCTTACCTTTTCTTAAGTTCAACTCCCTGACCAAACTAGTTCGCCCCCAGGCTGGACTAGTCCAAACTCTATAATTTGATTAGCTTTAATTGAGTTAAATTTTAGGTTATCCGCCTATTCGCCCCCTCTAGGCAACTTTCAATTTCTTAACATCTACAGTTGATCCTACAACAAAGGCTAGTTCTGCAGAGGCACAAGGTGTTGACGGTCCTTAAGTGCCATATTTAGACCATCAATTCACTTTATAATGTGCCCAAAAGAGAATCATAACATAGTGGTAGGGTAAATACTAACCAATTTCACAAGTGTTAGTTTTTATTTGTATGCAGGTGAATTAATACCCAGAATAACCAAGACATGCAGGGAGTAATCCATAAAATTGGATTCCAGCAAATCAGGCGATGCCACGTGGTATCACATGGACCAAATGGCCCACAAACAGTCGTATCTGAGACAATCCAACAGCATAGCACCCCAAAACATCAAGAGGACCCACCAGTCAGCAACCTGGAGAAAGCACACGCAGATCAGGGCAAAGACCAGGTCGGCCAAACCCTTGCTGAACCAGTCTTGGTGCCAACTTGTCAAACGACGTGTGTCAACTCCCCATGGATTCTTGGTGGCGGGGATGACTGAATCGCGTGCATTTGATGGCAGGAACTGACCCTTCTCCACCTATAAATAGCACCCCACACCTCACTTCACACACACACCAAAAGTTGAGAATATAATACCACTCCTAAGGTTTAGAGTAGTCCTAGAAGCTGCCAAGTAGAAGGAGAGTGTGGTGAAGAGTCTAGAAGAAGGAGGCTTGGGCTTGTCAAGTCCCCCTTCTAGACTTGTACCCCTACAAAGGTGTTACTCAAATCAAGTAAGCCTTTGTGACTTCAATACAACTCTGATTTCCAATTCAAATTAGTTTGCACAAGTATTTACTTGTGGGTTAATTTCTCGAATTTATTAGAGGCTCTAGTTATAGCTTTGTCTTCGAAACAACTAGAGTAGTGATTTAGAATGTAAGCGTGGTGCTTAGGTTAGAAATCACCAGTGAATATCTCGTAGCCACAGATTGAAGAGGTAGGTAGTAGGTGGTGACAGTCCCTTTGTAATCCTCCACTTTCGGTTATGCCATAGGCTCTTGGCGGGAGCCGTCCTAGTGTTGCTAGGGGTAAACCCGTGCCCAAAGCAAGAAGCTATCCTAAATCTCTTTGAATTAGAGTAAATACTTTGAATTCATCTCTGTTCCTTGCCTACAAACAACTTTGTGTCCATGGGTGAACTAGTTCGTAAGTTAGCACACACATTTCATGGATGTGATACCCTCAGAATAACCTTTAAGGGGAAGTGTACATGATAGTTTCCATGCACTTGCAGAATTTATTCTGTACATAAGAAACGTTAACAACCATTTCTTGTGCTATTGTCGGGAAATGGTTGCTGTTGATCTTTGAACCTTGTTCACCTTCGTATCTATCTTCTTACCTTCCTTTCCTTTCCTTTGCTTTTATTACCACAAACCACATTTATGGAGCAACCCACCATTCTTTCTTCTTCTGCTCCAAAGGGCAAGTTTTATGAGCCACTGCCTTCGCGGAACCCATTTGTTCTACCAGCTATGAACTTTGCCCTAGCTTCATAGCCATGGTTTGGGAACAATCCTTCTCAGGAATGAATTGTGAAAGCCCTTACCACCATCTACGAGAGTTTAATCAACTGTCTTCATGCCTTCTAATCAAAGGTATGACACAAAAAACTCTCAAATGGAAGTTGTTTCTTTTTTCCCTCAAGGAAAAAGCCAAACAATGGTACAACCACAACGTTGGGAAGACAAACGGTAATTGGACAGAATTACGAGACAAATTTTGTCTTATTTTCTTCCCAATTGCTCGAATTGTTTTCTTATGGAGGGAAGTACTATGCTTCTAGCAGACGAAGAAGGAATATATAGGTGCATCTTGGGATAGATTCTCAATTTTGAAAAGTTCTGGCCAGATTTGTCCATCCCTGATCCGTTGCTTTTGCAACATTTCTTCATGGCGTTGAACAAAGAGCCTGCCCTACATCTTGACATTACGGCTGGAGGATCCTTCCTACATAAGGCGACAAAAGAAGGCATGGATCTTCTTGATTGAATTCTAGAAAATTGTTTCTTCATTATGGGTCTTAATGAGCCTCCTCAAGAGGAAGTCGTGTAAGAAACTGAGGATAAATTTATGGACAAGGATGAACCCATTTCTTGCTTATCCCAAACCTTGCTGGAAGAATCCCCTCCCAAACTAGAAACTATGAAGGAAGAATAAGTTCAACCTTCAGAGTTTACCTTTTATTTCGAGGAAGAAATATTTGAAGATTTTGTAAATAACTCGAAGTACTGTTGCCAAAGGAAGCCATCATTGCCACCAAATCCACCCGACCCACCTGATGGGGTATTTGTCCAACAGACGGTTAGGTAGTTAGCCTCTACTCTAAGCAGAGAATGGACTACATAAGTTGAGCACTCACCCGAAATTCTTCATATGACCTCACCTTTGGCAACCATTCTATGTTTTATTAGAGGGATGCCAATGAGGATTCTATACAACCCCACTGTTGGATTAAACCTCTTTTTTGATTTATGTGCTCTAGCATTCTGGGCTATGTATTGTTGGCACCAACACAAAAATCCTTCCGAGATTCTTTTGTAAGCATCCTTAAAGGATGCAGGGTTCTGTAACAGGTGTCTGTAAGACACAAAGATATTGAGGCACTCCTAGACTTCCATGTGTTCGAAATCCAAAATTTCGACATCATGATTGGGATTCCCATTATGAAATTTCTCATGGAAATTCCCTTGGAAGGAAACCTCAATGTCAAACTTGGAGGTAGAAAATTTTCTATTCCTATTATGCGTTCAAAGAACACATCCACGGAATCTCCCATCCAAGTAAGACAACATTCACGTGTCCTTACGGAACTTATGCCTACCGGTGTATATCTTTTGGACTGTGTAATGCTCCTACCTCTTTTCAGATGTATATGATGTCTATCTTTTCCGACATGATTGAGGAGATCGTGGAAGTTTTCATGGACGATTTCTCAGTCTATGGAAAAACTTTTGATCATTGTCTGGAAAACATAGACAAGGTCTTACAAAGATGACAAGAGAAGGACCTAGTGAGTAATTGGGAAAAGTGTCATTTCATGGTCCGTGAAGGCATCGTTCTTGGACACTTGGTGTCTGAGAGAGGGATAGAGGTGGACAAAGCAAATACTGAAGTTATTGAAAAACTCTCCATCTCCTATCAATGTTAAGAGAATCCATAGCTTTCTGGGTCATGCAGGGTTCCATTTGCGATTCATCAAGGATCTTTCCAAAATCGCTAGACCCCTCACGAACATATTAGCTAAGGAAGCTCCCTTTGATTTCAATGATGAATGCTTTAAATCATTTGATACACTTAAAAAGGCATTCATCTCAGCCTCAATCATCCAACCTCCTAATTGTGCACTGTCATTCGAAATCATGTGTGATGCTAGTGATTTTGCTGCTGGTGCGGTCATAGGCCAAACCAAAGATAAAAAGCATCATGCAATAGCCTACGCTAGCAAAATTCTGACAGGGGCTCAACTCAATTATGCTACAATTGGGAAAGAGTGCTTTGTTGTCATTTTTGCTATTGGTAAGTTTATATCCTATTTGGTTGGAGCCGATGTCATAGTCTATATAGACCATGCTACCTTGAAGTATTTGCTGACGAAAAAGGATACTAAACCAAGGCTAATATGATGGATTCTTCTACTCCAAGAATTTGAATTGGAAATCATAGATAAGAGAGGAGTAGAGAATTCCGTCGCAGATTATCTCTCGCATATGGAAGTCACACAAACCATGGACATTCCTATCAATGACTTCCTACGAGATGATATGGTACTCAAGGTGACTAACTCTCACCCTTGGTATGCAGCTATCATGAACTTCATGGTCACATGATACGTACCACCAGGGGGAACAAAAAGAAACCCATTTATGAGAGTTGTAGACATCTTTGGGATGACCCATATCTCTATCAAGTCTGTGCCGATGGCCTTCTCGGAAGGTGTGTCCCAACAATCGAAGGCACCAAAATTATTGAGAAATGCCATGTTGGCCCCTATGGTGGTCACTACGATGTTTATCGTACTCAGGCAAAGATCAGGCAGAGTGGATTCTATTGGCCTTGTATGTATGAAGACACTAAGGAATTCATTCGCGGACGTTGGAAATGCCAAAAGCATGGAGGAATCTCTGCTCGCAATGCAATGCCCCTAACATGCAATCTCCAATTGGAATTATTTGATGTGTGGGGTATCGACCTCATGGCACCTTTCTCAAAGTCCTAAGACTGCGAGTATATTTTGGTGGCCATAGATTATGTGACACCCGATTAAGAAAGATGAATCGAGTGCAGTGTATGTGTGCCTAGGATGTTTATCACACATACACAGAACATCACAAATAATAATTAGAAATTAACCATGTCTAAAATAGGAAATAAGTACCTTATTACAACAATCTAATGGTTCTAGAATGACAAGTCTCTAATTATTTCCGTGGGAATAACTAAATAGTACGACTCCACTCCACAGGCAATTGACGGTAGCATGCAACCTAGTACTCCACGTGATCCTCATGGTACTCCCAAGCATTTCCTGTAGCTGTTTAGTGTAGGAATAGCAAGGGTGAGTACATATCATACACAACAAGTGTGGAAAAGTATGACATGTAGCTTAGACAGGGATGGAATAAATGGTAAATTGCAGAAAAGTACATTTTAGTTCAAAAACATGTAAAAGCAACTTACAATGTCTAGGTATGTTTAATTCCAACATAACCCAAGTAATCATCATATCACATATCCAACATCCTCATTTACCATCATAACTCATTTATAACCAGTCAAAAATTAATATCATCACCATATGCCAATTTCATATCTTCTCACAACCAACCATGCCCATATGACATAACAATTCTTATAATCATGGAAGTTGTCCAGGTGCTCGTGACCGTGAGCACGGCTATTATGATAGTTTTTAACACTCTGTAGAGGTTGTAACACTTTACCCACATGTTTGTTATTTCATCACCTTTCCGTGACTAAGAACCTCTATGTTGCCTATTCACACATCCATTGGTGTGTGACCAAGAGATCCCAAAATAGCCTTTCAAAAGGGACTACTAGTATGTATGGACCCGCTAAGGTTTCATCGGTGGGCTTGAGTCTCCATTCTCCCACCTACGGGCCCACTCGTGTGCCATGCAGATCTTAAGGTATCCCTACTCGACTCCCATTCCCCGCACCATCCAATGGTCTATACAATACTAGCAGCACCCTAATTACTCAGCTACGCCGCACCCATACTTGGCCTTGTGGTGGCACTGTTGTCCAGGCAAATATTTGCATGAAACGGTCCTTAGATCTATGGCAAGCAAAACCAACATACCATCCGACCCATTCCACAATACCATGAATACTTCACCTAAGTTACATGTTGCTAAAATATAAATCATCAACTCACATAGTCCATATTTTCATTAATTCATAATTAAGTCATTTGGTTTTCCCCAATACTTATTAAGTAAAGCAGAGAAAAAGTGTAAAATACCCTTCCCGACTCTCTACATTGTACCCCGAGCAACATGGATGGGCATACAAGTCTAGTAAAAACCTATTGATGAGGACATCTTTACCGTTGATACAACCACAATAGCAACCCATTCACCACTTGCGGCTAATCAAGTTCCAATGACACGCGCTCGTGCACATGAACTTAATTATTAGGTGAATTCATTCCAGGCTGTTCCAATTAATTATCCTTCAAATGGGGAAATATTAAAGTCTTGTGATGATCTTGTTATTATTAGGTGCTTGGGAATTGATCCAGCTAGGAGGAATGAAGGGATTAATGCAATGAAGGTTGTTCCACCTAAGGGGTCCTCCTAACTGCAACAAGTACCAACTTAAAAGGGGCATAACTTTCAACTTCCAATGTTGTTTAATGCAAATAAGTACTTGCTGGAATGGTCTCTTTATATACTTTCCATTGGATCAAGAATCAAAGGCAGATGATGCTTTAGCTGCCTAAAAAAGGATGAACAAGACTGATGACTCCATCCTGAGTTCTAGTCTGCCTCTTCTATATAAGCAACTAGCAGCCATAGGAAGAACTTGGGTTTTGTTTTCTATAAGTTTAGCCATTGCTACTTCCTTGTAATGCAAGTGTCGACGAGACCTCCTGATTACTTGAATCAGAACCCCAACTTATCATACCCGTGAGTGTTTGCTTGTTACCTTGTTCTTGGTTGTTCTTCGGTTGATTGCAGGTTCAAGGCTGTTCTTGGCACCGCAAGAACAGCAATAACAGCAATAACAGGAGCCGGTATAACTATCTCTAAGGCGTAGCACCCTTGTGGTTGTTGTAGTTGGGTAGCACAACATCGACCTCCACCCAAGTCGTAGTTATCAGGAGACGGTGTAACTATCGCTCAACATGCCACATCATTATGGTTGAGGTAGTCAAGTAGCCAACGTCGACCTCCACCAAATTTGTTCACCACCAACATCTCTCATCGAATGATAGGGCATCCCCCGTACCCGTTGGGTTCAACAAGTGGTATCAGAGCCAGGTTGCTCAGTTAGAGATTTCCTTCTCCTTGTTCTTCATTTACCTACAGTCCACTTTTGCCTACAAAAGTTCACTCTAAAAAATACTAAAAACACTTTGCGCCTTTTGCTTGGGTACTTAGCTCTCGGCTTGTTGAATTCACGGATGCCTTTTTGTGTCGAGTTGCTGGTCCTAAGTTTTTCACCGCTAGAGTTTCAAGTACGTGCCACTTTGTTCTCAGTCCATTTTCATTATCTACCCAAAGTCGAGAAAAAGGCAAGTGCAAAAGAAAAGCCGCACAGATCAGCAAGAAAAAGGCATGTGCAAAGAAAGAAAAGCCGCACTAACTAAAATTTGCTACAAAAAAGTTTCTAAGTACAAAAAAAAGAAACAGTTTGTGTAACATTTGTTTCAAGTTTCGGAGTTCAACTTGCTGTTTTGAACGTTTTGTTAAAACACAACGTTTCTACTGTCCGAACTTTTCTACTACAGTAGATTTAACATCACGTGTAGTAATAGCTTGCGTCTCTATCATGGTTTAGACTAGACCAGCACAGTACCATCATGGAAAGTTTATTCAACTTGTTGTGACTAATGTGGTACTAGTTGTTCCTTTGTGCAACTCATTTCTAGCAGCCACCTACAGCTCCACAAAATCATCTACAACACCATAGGGTTTTGCTGGTAGCCACCGTTTGTTGTTCTTGCTATTTGCCAGCGCCTCCTGCATCACGTGGTAAGAACTTGTAAGAGCTTGATTTCTTGCTAGTGAGGAAGTGATTGTGTCCTACCACCTCTTAGCAACTGCTAGGATTAATCAGCTTGTTGTTGTATTTCCTTTCTTTACTAACCGTGTCAGCTGATTTGAATGAGACATTTCCACATTCACCACGTACGAGGGACATCATTAAGCATTTTGAACGCCAAGTAAAGCTGCACACAGATGGCCTCAATGAGGATATTCAAGTCACCAATGAATGCATTGGTCAATTAGAGTTGATGCAAATTTGCACCAACACCAAGCTGACAACATTAGAAAGCACTGCTAGGGGCTATTAACACTTCTCTTGCAGCAATCATTGAGCGATTGGAGAGGATGGAACAGGTTGGACGCAAACAGAGGCAAAGACGTGTTGATGATAGCCACGACTCTGTTAGCAGCACCGCCAGATATGATGAGGCGCGGTATTCAGCGGATACGGAGCTTGATGTTGGACCTTTTAGGTATCGATTGTAGCCACATTGTGACCATCGTGGTATGGGTGATCGAGCCCTACAACGTGAGGTATGTGACAATGATGATTCTCTACGTAGCATTAAATTCTCCATACCACCCTTTGATGGGAAATATGATCCGGATGCATATATGTCTTGGGAATTATCAGTAGATCAAAAAATTGCATGCCATGATTTCCCTGGTGATAAAAAGGTTAGAGCTTCCACTAGTGAATTCATTGATTTTGCTTCTGTTTGGTCGCATGAGTATCAAACTCAAAATCCAGCTACCGTACCACAAACTTGGAATGCTTTGAAATGAATCATGTGTTGTCATTTTGTTCATTCCTATCATGCTCGTGACCTATTGCATAAATTACAATAACTTAGGCAAGGCGGCGAATCTATTGAGGAATACTATCAAGAACTCCAAATAGGCATGATGCGATGTGGCCTAGTTGAAAATGAAGTGGCTGCAATGGCTAGGTTTATGGGCGGCTTAACAATAGATATTTAGGACATATTGGCTTATAAGGAATACACTAACGTCACTTGAATATTCCATCTTGCTTGTAAGGCTGAAAGAGAAGTACAGGGACGACGCACGAGAACTAACATTTCCGCAGGTCAAACTACCTCATTGCAGTCCTGCTCAAGTTCTACTGGTCCTAAGCATGATTCTCTGGACAATTCTTCCAATCGGTTGAACAGGGCTACATCAAAATCATCACCTTCATGTGCTATTGAGACAACAAAAGGATCCACCCAAGCTGCAGCCAACACTTCTTCTTCCATCGCTTCCACCGGGAGAACAAAAGACATTCAATTCCTCTAGTGCAAGGGTTTTGGGCACCTACGAAGGGACTGCCCAAGCAAGTGTGTGCTGATTGTACAAGAAAATGGTGAGTACTCCTCTGCTAGTGATTTAGATGATGAAATATATTCCATGCTTGCTGCAAAAGATGCAGGAAAGAAGAATGATGATGATGAGCATATTGGGGCTTATCATGCCGACCACTATGAGAGTCTTGTTGTGAGGCGTGTCTTGAGTGCTCAAATAATCAAAGCTAAATAGAACTAGCAACACAATCTATTCCAAACTAAGTGTGTAGTTTTGGAACGATCGTGTCACATTATTATTGATGGAGGAAGCTGCAACAGTTTAGCAAGTGCTGCCATGATAGAGAAGCTTGGGATGACAACACTTCCACTTGCAAATCCCTACTACATCCAATGGTTCAACGACAGTGGTAATCTTAAGGTAACACGTTTGGTTCATGTTAAATTTACAATTGGTTCCTACCATGATTACATTGATTGCGATATGGTACCTATGCAAGCTTGCTCTATGCTATTTGGTCAACCTTGGCAATTTGATACAGATACATTACATCATGGTAAATCAAATCAATACTCTTTCATGCACAATGAGAAGAAGCTTGTTTTGCACCCTATGTCCCCCGATGATATTTTGAAGGATGATATTGCTAGAGCTTGTAAAGAGAAAAATAAGAAATCTACTCAAAATGAAAATGAAAATGTTGCTAAGGGATCAGTATAACCCAAGACTGACAATTCCAAATCTGCTCATGTGAAGAGAATGAAATAAAATAGAAGAGTGCTTGATTCCTTTCTTCCAAATCTGATTTGTTTGAATTAAAAAATAATGCTGCAATCTGCTATTTGTTTGCTTGCAAAAAAGATTTGTTCTCACTTCAAGACATACCATGTTCTTTCCCCTGCTGTCACTAACCTTTTGCGGGAATTTGCTGATGTGTTTCCACAAGAGGTAGCAGCCGGGCTGCCACCATTGAGAGGGATTGAGCATCAGATTGACCTCATTCCTAGGGCTTCTTTGCCAAACTGAGCACCATACAGGATCAACCCGGAGGAGACTAAGGTGATTCAGCGGCAAGTACAGGAATGACTCGACAAAGGTTATGTGTGTGAGTCCCTTAGTCCTTGCTCTGTTCCTGTTCTTTTGGTCCCAAAGAAAGATGAATCATGGCGCATGTGTGTAGATTGTCAAGCAATTCATAACATTACCATTAGATATCATCATCCTATTCCTAGGTTAGATGATATGCTTTATGAACTTAGTGTCTTGATGATTTTCTCTAAAATTGACTTGTGTAGTGGATACCACCAAATTCGCATGAAGCTAGGTGATGAATGGAAAACAACGTTTAAAACCAAGTTCGGTTTGTATGAGTGGTTAGTCATGCCTTTTGGTCTCACTAATGCACCTAGCACTTTCATGAGATTAATGAATGAGGTTTAAGCGCTTTCATTGGAAGATTTTTGGTAGTATTTTTTGATGACATCTTGATCTATAGCACATCTCTAGAAGAGCATCTTGATCATCTCTGTGCTATTTTCAATGCTTTACGTGATGCACGCTTATTTGGTAACATTGACAAGTGCACCTCTTGCACAGATAGAGTCTCTTTTCTTGGCTATGTTGTGACACCAGAGGGAATTGAAGTACATCAAGCCAAGGTGGAGGCGATACACAGCTGGCCGACTCCTACCACGGTCACACAAGTACGAAGTTTTCTCGGGCTTGTTGGATTCTATCGTCATTTTGTGGACTTCAACACTATAGCAGGCCCACTGCATGAGCTTACAAAGAAGGGTGCTCCATTCACATGGGGCGAGGCGCAAGAGGCTACATTTGAAACTTTGAAGAATAGGTTAACTCATACACCCCTTCTCTAATTACCAGATTTGAGTATGACTTTTGAATTGGAATGTGATGCTAGTGGTATTGGATTAGGAGGTGTCTTGTTGCAAGAGGGGAAACCTATTGCTTATTTTAGCGAGAAACTGAATGGGCCTAGTCTGCACTATTCCACTTACGATAAAGAATTATATGTACTAGTACGAACTTTGGAAACATAACAACATTATTTATGGTCTAAAGAATTTAATTCAAAGAGATAATGAATCTTTTAAGCACATGAAGATCCAAACTTGCAGGATCGAAGAGCACGTGAAAAGCTACCAGAGGGGGGTGAATGGTAGATTAAAACTTTTTTAGTGGACGTAACAAAAACCTCTCGGCAGAAAATCAATCTGTTAATAAATTGTGTGTGCGACTAATCTAGACGTGATAAATTGTGAAAAAACCAGTATATATTGTGGAGAATCAAGTCACGAAGATGTACAACAAGAATTACAAACATCCATCGAGAAAAACTCAAGTTATGATTAAAAGGTTGAACGAAGGTCAACCTGTTCTACCCGAGAAAAAACAGATCTGCAACACTGCAAAGAAACTCTTGTAGATCCAAAACCACAATTCCAATGACTGTGAAATATTCACAGATGATAGATAATCAAGTTGTGAAGACAACCCAAAAATAATCACGTCAATTGGATCTGTAAAACTCGGGTTATGATAAAACCATCGAAGCAAGGTACTGTTGTGCAAAAACTCGATGAGAAAGACTTGACAGAAACAAGTTGGACGAACAAGGCGCAAAAGCTCCTTTAGACTACAAATTTTATTGATCAATAGAAAAAAGGAACAGCCCTAAAGTCGTGCACCACGAGCTCTGGCCTCCCTTGCTTATACAACCAGCCCTTAGGCTAACCCAATCCTAACTAGGACTCAAATCCTACTTAGATTCAACCGAAACTTCCCATAACTGCTCAAGACTCTTCCATACACAGATAGAAGCTATCTTAAGACTTCCAAACACCTTAGGACGTATCCCACATTCCTAAAACAGCCTAACTTTGTGACCCACATGAAATCCTATCGTAACCAGCTCAAATCTTTCTATATTTGAGTCAAACCCGACTCAGCCGCACCCTGAGTTCATAACCAAGCCGGTTGGACATTTCCGACCAATTCTTTACGTCCACATCTCTTCATCACGTCTTGGAACCATGCAGCCACGTGCATGCACTCAAGGCACACGTGCAAACACCTTCGAATGGTGTCTACGATACCTTCATATGCATTGTTCTTGATTCAAAATGTTGCGCAACCTCCCGATCAACTCAACCACAATTCCTCCCGAACATGATTCTTGAATCTCATCTTCTCCCTAAGACTAGTTCAATGGATCCCATCACCAGCCATGTCTTGAACTCAAGAAACACCTGCACATGAATAAACAACCGATACTTCCGAGCACAAGTCCTCGACTTGACTCTCGTTAGTTCCGATAACCACAACACCTTACGTGAGCACCTCACATAAGAATGTTGCAAACCATAGCAAAATTATATCAGCCATAACCACCAAGACACACAAAAAACTTAGTAAAATAATACTAAGAAATCTTTCCATAATCCAAAAAGTAAGTTCGAAACATTGCAAGTTAAAAGCAGAATCATTGCAGACTAGGATCGGACCTTGCCAAAGCTAACCGGACCTTGAGTCGGAGCTTACCAAAGCTAGCAGGACCTAGCACCAGAGCTAACCAAAGCTAGTCGGACCTAGTGCCGTAGCTTACCAAAGCTAGTCGGACATAGTGCCAAAGCTTACCAAAGTTAGTCGAACCTAGCGCCGGAGCTAGCAAAAACATGTCGGACCTAGACAAAGAAGTCGGACCTAGCCAAAATAAGTCAAACCTTACGTCGGACCTTGCTGGAGCTACCCAAAACAAGTCGGACCTATCGTTAAACGGTGTTTTGGCAGTATTCAAAACTTTTATCACCATAGCCATTGTATTCAGCACACATAGGTCTCACGATCTCCCCCTTGATGAATGCATTGGCAACAACACTTAAAATCCGAACATTGGCTTATTCACATAAAAAGTTTTGTAAACAATTTTCTCCCCGAAATATTTCCCCCCCCCTTTGTAAATTGGAAATAAAATGAGAAGAAAAACAAAAAATTCCCCCCTGAGAAGAATCTTGCCTAAAACACTTGTGAAAGTGTGCAATGTGTGATCAATTTCTCCCCCTTTGACAATGATTTCAGTAAGATACAAAAAAAATTTCAATTTGTTATGAGCATATTATAAGATATACATATAGAACAAAGCTCATCCAAGTCATACTATGAAGTAACTTACACTATCACATCAATGAAATACATAAAGTAGTGCAAGTCATGCTAGAGATCTTTTCAATTAAAGCAAGTCATGATCTCACAAACTTAACTATTTCAAGGCCTAAAAGCATGACACTTGTACCTGAGAATTCTTTTGATGGATTGACGATGTGAAGCACGTGGGGAAGCTTGAAATTGCACACAAAGACATACACTGAATTGTATGTTCGGTCTTGATGCTGTGAGGTACAAAAGTGATCCAATCATGCTTCTATATTCTTTTTGATCAACTAGGTCACTATCTTCATGAAGTTCAAGTGTTGATGTTATTCCCATTGGTTTCCAAAGAAGCTTGATTTTTTCCATGTTGAAGCGCTTAAGAAGGTATCTTGTATACTTCATTTGATGCACAAAAGTACCCTCCTTGATTTGCAGCCCCAAAAAAGTACGTGAGTTCTCCCATCATACTCATCTCAAATTCTGAACTCATTATAGCTGAAAACATGGACACAAGATCAAGAGAAGCACAACCAAAGATAATATCATCCACATACACTTGAACGAATCATGAGTCATTGTCATGCTTAAGCACAAAAAGAGTTTTATCAACCTTGCCCATGGTAAACCCCTTTTCAAGTAGTAATGTTTTTAACTTATCATACCATGCTTTATGGGCTTGTTTGAGACTGTACAAGGCTTTGGACAGTTTGTAAACTTGATTAGGAAAATCTGGATTTTTAAAACCCAGTGGTTCCTTGACATAGACTTCCTCATCTATGTAGCTATTAAGAAAAGCACTTTTAACATCCATTTGGTATAACTTGAAACTTTTAGATGCAACAAAAGCTAAGAAAATTCTTATGGCTTCTAATCTAACAACAAAAGCAAAAGTTTCATCAAAATCTAGACCTTCAACTTGTGTGAAACCTTGAGCAACCAACCTAGCCTTATTCCTAACCACAACCCCATCCTCACTTTGTTTATTTTTAAACACCCATTTAGTTCCAATTAATGTGTCACCTTGAGGTGGAGGTACAAGTTTCCAAACATTATTTCTTTCAAAATTTTCTAACTCTTATTGCATGGCAATAATCCAGGATTCATTAGTGAGTGCGTGTGATATATCTTTGGGTTCAAAAGAAGCAACAAAAACAGAATGAGCATAAGAGTTTGTATCGCAAAACCTGGACCGTGTGACTTCGTTCGTGCAGGCTCCCAATGATTTGTTGTGGAGGATGACTTTTGAGGATTTGGAGGAGAGTAGACACTTCACAAGCTCCTTGTTTTTCATGTTCATCACAGATTGAAGAACTTGTGACTTGAGGACGATCTGTACAAGCTGCAGTAGTTGTTGGTGCTGGTTGTGGTGCAAAATCAACAGCGTGATCAACATCATTTGCTTCTGAATTTTTGGGCAGTAGCATCACTTCTTCGTCTTCTTTGATGAAAATACTCTCCCCCTACAGATATGGATCTAGACCTGCAATATTAGAGCTAGTACCTGGGCTAGCTTCATCAAAAGAAATCTCACAAGTCTGCACAATTTTGTTAGTGTCAAGTAAAAGCACACGGTAGCCTCTATTATGAAATGGATAACCAAGAAACATGCCACCAAAGGATCTAGATTCAAATTTATCAAGATTACCATGTTTATTAAAAAAGCATTTACAACCAAAGACTCGAAAGTGTGGACACTAGGCCTATGTCCAACCGAAGTTCATATGTTGTTTTTCCTAACTTAGCACGCAAGAAAATATGATTTGGGACATAACAAGCGGTTGCAATTGCATCTGCCCAAAATTTCTAGTTGTTTGATATTCATCAAGCATAGTCCTAGCCATCTCAACTAAGGTTCTGTTCTTTCTCTCTACAACACCGTTTTGTTGAGGTGCATAAGGTGAAGAAAATTGATGATCTATTCCATTTTCAATACAAAAGTGATCAAAGGATTGATTTTTAAATTCGGTTCCGCTATCACTTCTAATTGCTTTTAAAGATCCTGGGTGAACAATTGATAATCTAAGAAATAAAGTTCTAAAGTGACTAAAAGCTTCATTCTTAGATGCCATAAAGTAAACCCAAGAGTAGCTAGAAAAATCATCAACAACCACAAGAACATACTATTTACTTCTGAAGGATTGAACACGTGAAGGTCCTACGGTGTCAAGGTGCAAAAGTTGACCCGGTTCAATTCTCATGATCTTTTTTAGAGGAGCATGTGAACCTGCAACCATCTTAGCATGTATACAAGAAGAGCACACAATTTATTTGTCCCCTTTAAGCTTAGGCAGCTCATGTATGCGATCAAGAGCACTAACATACGTTAGATGATCAAAACCTACGTAACCAAGTCTACAATTCCAAAACTATATGTCCTTTGATTCATTAGCAACTAGACATTTGTGCTTAGAGGATGACATATCAAAATCAACTTTAAAAACTCTTCCAAACCGAGACATGTTAAAAATAAGCTCACTGTTTGAATATACAACCTTGCAGCAATTTTTAGTGAAAATAATTTCTAGATTTTCATCTAGCAATTGTGTAACAGAAAGCAAGTTGTATTTCAATTTTTTGACAAGTGCCACATCTTTCAAAGTGTAGTGATCATTTACTCTAAGCGAACCTTTAGCAATTGTAGGAGTTGAAGAATTATCGACAAATGTAACATTCTCTACACGTGACACAAAAGAGAGGGAGAAGAACCAATTTTTGTTACTAGTCATGTGGCGTGAGCAACCTGAATCAACAATCCAAATGTTCTCCTTCCTCAAAATTGTAACCTACTAGAAGCACAAAACATCGATGACTCAATATTGGGGTTAGTCAAAAGGCATTTAGGAATCAGGTATTGAGTCACATGACGTGTAGTAGGAATGCTTCGTCCTTGTTTGCTTTTCGTCACAGGAAGTAGTACCTGAAAGGTTAGGGCAATCTGTGCGAAAATGTCCTATCTTACCACATTCAAAGCATCGTTGAGGTCTGACACTCCCTCTCCTTCTAGTTCTCAAATTTTACAATGCTTTTCAGAACCGAGTAGAGATGAGTGCATGTTCTTCCTCTGGAATCTCTTCAATCTGTTCAAGGGTTAGAGGACAACAAAGCAAGTGTTCCACAAGATGAAGATTGGCCGGAGCTAGGCATGTCACATTGAGAAACAAATGCAAGAGACTTGTTGGGGTTCTTACGTGAGGTTATGTCAATTTCATGAGTTTTCAATTTAGAATATAGAACATCTAATGTATGTGTACTTATGACAGTAGATTCATGAATAGATGTGACTTTCATCTCCCAAATCGACATGTCTAATGCACTTAGTAATTGCCTAGCATTCTCAGCATCTTGAAAATTAACATTGACGCTACACAAGTTACTGAGAATTTTATTAAATCGAGCAAAGAGATCGTCGATGGACTCACCTGGTTGCATCTCAAAGCGCATGTACTCCTTTTGGAACATGTCTTGCCTTACCTCCTTGATCGTGTTGGATCCTTCGTGGTAGTCGCAGAGTGCTTTCCACATATAATATGTAGATTGGAGGTGGGCAACACAATCGAAGTCGCTTTGGGTTAATCCTTGTATGATCAAGTTGTGAGCCTTGTTGTTGTTGTCGATATCTCTCATGTTTGTAGCCATGACTTGATCTTTTGACGGCAGATCGTAAGGCTTGTACACCTTTTCCCATATTGCGAATCCTGTGCCTGGATGAAAGCTTCCATACGTGCTTCCCAAACCTGAAAATCAATACCACTAAAGACACAAGGTTTTACAGAGTATTTCTCCATGATGATTAGTCAAAAACACGTGCAAATCACAAATATTAGAGCACTGTAACTCTGATACCAATTGTCGGATCGAAGAGAACATGAAAAGCTACCAGAGGGGGTGAATGGTAGATTAAAACTTTTTCAGCGGAAGTAACAAAAACCCCTCGGCGGAAAATCAATCTGTTAAGAAATTGTGTGTGCAACTAATATAGATGTGATCAATTGTGATAAAACCAATATAGATTGTGGAGAATCAAGTCACAAAGATGTCACAACGAGAATTACGAAAAATCAGTTGAGAAAAACCCAAGTTATGATTAAAAGGTTGAACGAAGATCAATCTGTTCTAGCAGGGAAAAATCAGATCTGCAACTCTGCAAAGAAACTTGTGTAGATCCAAAACCACAAATAAATGACCGTGAAATTTTCACAGATGATAGATAATCAGGTTGTGAAGACAACTCAAAAAGAATCACGTCAATTAGTGATAGGATCTTGGTTCCTGATCTTTCGATGAGAATAGGAGGGTTCGATTTGTGGAGGAGAAGACGTTGGCGATCCGACTACACCGTCCCCAAGATGATGCGCCTTAGCGATTGGTACACCGACTCTGAAGTTGTATTGATCTTGCTGGCGCACAATCAACCTGACCACGAGGGCCTTTGTGATGAGTAGGTTTAGGCCCGATCTTCCGAATGGTATGTCGATTGGGGTGGAGAACTCGACGTTGATGATCCGCGGCACTCGAGCGGTTCGAGTACCCCTGCAATCACTACACCACGGCTCCGTTGGTTATCAACCGTGCTGCACACGCTTGACCTCGCCAAGAAGGCTAATCCCTGCAAGTGCAATCGAGAACACGAGCAAGAACGTAGAAGACACGATCAGAAATCGCGAAATTGGGGTCTCACAAACCGTAGAACGGCGATATTATTGATCTAAGCAAAACCCACCGAATATGACCGGCGGCTGCAGTATTTATAGGCTAGGGTTCGACCAAAACACGATTAGGCGCGTCCCTAATGGACTCTTACGGGATACAAGGCCCAAAGGCCCGATTCGGTGGCGCAGCACCGGACAGAAATCTGGACTCGACTTGTTTCGACGATTCCCAATGACTCCTGAGGAATTTTGAGGTGGGACCAGAACCATTGGAAAGTTTATCTTCTCCTCTTTCCGTGCATATGTAGAACGTCGAAAACGGAGTCCGTATGCCTCCTGGGCGTCTGTTTTAAGGTGGACTGCTCCTGGACTCCGAGTTGAACTCGAGTCCGAGTTGTAAACTGTTTCCATCTACTTGTGGACGTCCCAGGTGGTTCTCCACGCTCCCAAGGCCTCCTTCCTTCATTTGTTGATCTTTTACATTATTCCTAATAACAATTAAATCATCACATAGCAATCTATTCTCAAACTCACATGCAAAAGAAGTTAAGAACGAATTCACCTGCTGATTTAATAACCGTGCCCGTGCTCTTGTGATTGGTCCTTGCAGTTCAATGTGCGTCTCTGCTGTTGTGATGTCCTCATCACTTTGTTCCTGCAAGCAATCGAAGAACACGCAGGAACAAGAAGAACAAGCACTTATCTGTTGAATCAATCTAAAGTGGGGTTCTGGATACAAGTAGACGGGCGATCTAGTCGACACGCGCGTGTACAAGGAAGCAGCAGAAGCTAACTTACGAATAAACAAAAACCCACCAGCTAATGAGGGCGGCTGCTACTATTTATTACCTCCCTAGGGTCGTGAGAAACCCTAATCACGAGTCCCTAATGGACTCCAAACGATACATGGGCCATGGGCCCAATTTTGGTGATGCAGCACCCTGGACAGAAAAAGGTCTTGGTATTAAAATAACTATTGCGGCCGACTCCGAATAGATATGGACATGAGGCCAGATCCGTTTGAAAGTAGACTTGATAATCTTTCCAGGAAGTACTTGAATGCCCAGATCGGAGTCCGTATGAAATCGTGGTGGCCGTCACAAGTTGGTGCTGTTCTGCTGTCCAAATTCCGTCCGCGCGAATTCCCTTCCCATTGGCTCCTCTCCATTGTTCCTAAGCAAAAAAAGAAAGCACGTAGTTCCACGGTCTAGATAAGATGGACATAAGGCCAAGAACGAGTTCACCTCATAGTTTAGTTGACGTGCACGAGCGCGAGTGATCGGACCAGAAACCGGTAGCTGAGTTGGTGTGGATGTATCGAGGGTGTTCATGTCCTCATCATCCTCCCCTTCTTGCATTTGAGTCGTCCGCGACTCAAGATCCTCTTCTTCTCCCAAATATGGCTTCAAATCTGCAATGTTAAATGTGGGACTAACCCCAAAATTCGCAGGCAACTCGAGTTTATATGCATTATCATTAATTCTTTCTAACACTTTGAATGGACCATCAGCTCGAGGTAACAATTTAGACTTTCTCAAATCAGGAAACCTATCCTTTCGCAAATGTAACCAAACTAAATCACCAGGTTCAAAAGTGATAGTTTTCTTTCCCCTACTACCAGCAAGTTTATACTTGGCATTCATGCACTCTATATTCTTCTTAGTGGTTTCATGCAATTTTAAGATCAATTCAGCACGATGTTTAGCATCAAAATTCACTCGTTCCATTGAAGGAAGAGGTAATAAATCAATAGGAGCACGGGGTACAAATCCATAAACAATCTCAAAAGGGCATTTCTTAGTACTAGAATGTAGGGAACGATTATAAGCAAACTCAACATGAGGCAAACACTCTTCCCACATTTTTATATTCTTTTTCAAAACAGCCCTAAGCATGGTAGATAAACTTCTATTCACAACCTCAGTTTGACCATCAGTTTGGGGATGACAAGTAGTTGAAAATAAAAGCTTAGTCCCCAATTTTGCCCATAACGTTCTCCAAAAATGGCTAAGAAACTTAGCATCACGATCTGAAACTATTGTGTTTGGCACACCATGCAATCTAACAATATCTCGGAAAAACAAATCAGCAACATGTGTAGCATCATCACTTTTACGACAAGGTATGAAGTGTGCCATTTTAGAAAGTCTATCCACAACAACAAAGATGATATCCCTCCCCTTCTTTGTTCTAGGCAGTCCTAAAACAAAGTCCATAGAAATATCCTCCCAAGGCATGCTAGGAACAGGAAGAGGCATGTACAAACCATGTGGATTAAGACGTGACTTAGCTTTTTGACATGTCGTGCAGCGAGCAACAAAGCGCTCCACGTCTCGCCTCATCCTTGGCCAAAAGAAATGACCAGCAAGTATGTCCTCCGTCTTTTTCACTCCAAAGTGCCCCATCAGCCCGCCTCCATGCGCTTCCTGTAACAACAACAAACGAACGGAGCTAGCTGGAATGCATAACTTGTTAGCTCTAAACACATAGCCATCATTGAGGACAAATTTATTCAATGTTTTTCCGTCTTTACATTTAAGCAATACATCTTTGAAATCAGCATCATGTTCATATGGATCTTTAATCGTTTCTAATCCAAAAATTTTAAAGTCAAGTTGAGATAGAAGAGTATAACGTCTAGATAAAGCATCAGCAATAACATTATCCTTTCCCTTTTTGTGTTTAATGACATAAGGAAAAGACTCAATAAATTCCATCCACTTAGCATGCCTACGGTTTAGTTTCCCTTGACTCCTAATATGCTTTAGTGATTCATGATCAGAATGGATAACAAATTCTTTGGGCCACAAATAATGCTGCCATGTTCCTAAAGTTCGTACAAGAGCATATAATTCCTTATAATAGGTAGAATAATTTAGAACAGGCCCACTCATTTTCTCACTAAAATATGCAACAGGTTTTCCTTCTTGTAACAAAACACCACCCAATCCAATCCCACTAGCATCACATTCAAGCTCAAAAGTCTTAGATAAATCAGGAAGTTGGAGAAGAGGTGCATGCGTCAACTTATCTTTCAGTATGGTAAAGGCGTTATCTTGTGTGGTGCCCCAAGAAAAGGCACCCCCTTCTTCGTAAGGTCATTCAATGGAGCAGCAATGGTGCTGAAATCCTTCACAAAGCGACGATAGAACCCAGCCAGCCCTAGAAAGCTCCGCACCTGTGTGATGGTCTTTGGTACAGGCCACCCCTGAATAGCCTCTACCTTTGCTTGATCAACTTCAATTCCCTGTGGAGTAACAACATAGCCAAGGAAAGAGACTCGATCCGTGCAAAAGGTGCACTTCTCAAGATTACCAAATAATCGTGCCTCACGCAAAGCATTAAAAACAGCACGTAAGTGATCAAGATGTTCATCCATGGATTTGCTATAAATCAATATATCATCAAAATACACAACAACAAATTTTCCAATGAATGCACACAAAACCTCGTTCATTAATCTCATGAAGGTTCTAGGTGCATTAGTTAACCCAAAAGGCATGACTAACCACTCATATAAACCGAACTTAGTTTTGAAAGCAGTTTTCCATTCATCTCCTAGTTTCATGCGAATTTGGTGATAACCACTACGCAAATCAACTTTTGAGAACACAACAGCACCACTCAATTCATCAAGCATATCATCTAAGCGTGGAATAGGATGACGATATCGAATGTTATATTGTTGATTGCTCTACAATCCACACACATACGCCATGATCCATCCTTTTTAGGTACTAGAATAACTGGAACAGCACAAGGACTAAGAGACTCACGTACATAACCTTTGTCAAGTAGTTCTTGTACTTGGCATTGAATCTCCTTTGTTTCTTCTGGATTTGTCCTATATGGTGCACGGTTGGGCAATGAAGCACCGGGAATGAGGTCAATCTGGTGCTTAATCCCTCGAAGTGGTGGTAGTCCTGGTGGTATTCTACTTGGAAACACATCAGAATATTCCTGCAAAATGTTAGCAACAGCAGGAGGCAAAGAATGTTGCACATCGTAAAGGGAAATCAAAGCATCTTTACATACCAAGGCATAGGCAACAGAGGTGGAAGCAATCAGTTCATTAATATCAGATTTCGTAGCAAACAAGCATTTTCCCTTCAGAGATATCTCATTTTTCTTATGAAACACAGATTTGGCATTGTTATTGTTCTCAATGTTAGCATGGTCCTGATATTTAGTTTTCCTAGCTCTAGCAACATCATCTTGCACAATAGCTTCAGGAGACATAGGATGCAACACAATTTTTTTATCGTGGTAAAGAAAGAATACTGGTTTGATCTACCATGATGCATAGAATCTCTATCAAATTGCCAAGGTCTTCCTAGCAGAATATTACAAGCTTGCATAGGCACAACATCACATTCAACGACATCCTTATATGATCCAATAGTAAAATTGATTCGCACAAGTCTAGTTACCTTTGCCTTACCGCTGTTGTTTAACCATTGAATGTAATAGGGATGTGGGTGCGGTTTGGTGCTTAGTGCCAGCTTGGTCACCATGTCACTGCTGGCCAAGTTGTTGCAGCTACCTCCATCAATGATCATGCGGCAAGATCGCTCTTTGACGACACACTTTGTTTGGAATAATGTGTGCCTTTGATTTTGTTCCGCTTTCTCCATTTGTGCACTAAGCACACGCTGCACAATGAGACTATCATAGCGCGCTGCATCTTCTGCACCAATATGCTCTTCTTGATGTTCATTGCTACCTGCATAGTCAGCTGCAAGCAAAACACATGTATCGTCATCAAAATCGCTAGCAGATGAGTACTCACCGTCATCTTTAACAATTAGAACACGTTTGCTTGGGCAGACACGCTGCACATGGCCAAAACCCTTGCACTTGTGACATTGAACGTCTCTAGATTGTCCGGTAGATGCTACGGAAGAAGCACTCTCGGTGGGCTTTTGGGTGGTCTTTACTGCTGAGCTAGTGGAAGAAGCACGTGGCTTGTTGCTGGAAGAAGAAGGTGCTGCCCGACTTTGTGAAGAAGATGGCAGAGAAGCACGCCCAGTCGAAGGAGTAGTCATGCGTGGTTGCCATGAGCTAGTCTTTCCTGCAGAAATATTAGTTCTAGAGCTAGCTCGTCGTCCCTGCACTTCCCTTTCAGCTTTACAAGCAAGATGAAACAAACGGGTAACATTATTGTAATATTTATAAGCAAGTATGTCCTGAATTTCACGGTTTAAACCACCCAAAAATCTAGCCATAGCTGGTTCCTCATCCTCGTCTAAATTACAACGCAACATACCCATTTGTAATTCCTAAAAATACTCTTCTACACTTTTAGCTCCCTGTCTCAATTGTTGTAACTTATTTAACAGATCATGTGCATAGTAAGAAGGAACAAATCTAGCCCGCATGAGCCGTTTCAAAGCATCCCAAGTTTGTGGTATGTTATTAAGATTTTTCTTGCCATGTTCTATCCACCAAACAGAAGCAAAATCAGTAAACTCACTAGTGGCTGCTCTAACTCTTGCCTTTTTTTTCTTCTCTAATTGCTTGTGGGTTTGTGCGGCTTTTGATTTTGCACTTGCCTTTTTTTTCTTCTCTAATTGCTTGTGGTTTTTGTGCGGCTTTTGATTTTGCACTTGCCTTTTTCTTGTTGTCAAACTCAAATTACTAATCTGACTCAAACTCGAAGTAGCAATCTGATTCGAACTCGAACTAGTAATCATACTCAAACTCGAACTAGCAATCTGACTCAAACTTGAAGTAGCAATCTGATTTGAACTCGTAATCTGACTCAAACTCGAACTAGCAATCCGACTCAAACTCAAAGTAGAAATATGATTTGAACTTGTAATCCGACTCAAACTCGAACTAGTAATCCGACTCAAACTCGAAGTAGCAATCTGATTCAAACTCAAACTAGTAATCCGACTCAAACTCGAACTACGAATCTGACTCGAACTAGGTGACCGAATGTGACACGAACTCGAAACTCTAGTGGTTCAAAACTAAAGACCAGCAACTTGACTCGTCGAAGCAACCATGAACTCAACAAGTCTTGACTAAGTGGAGAAAGTAAAAGGCACAATGGTCTAAGAATAATGGAAAAAAAAAACAGATCTGGTATTTTTTTTGGGCTTTTTCTGGACTATAGGATGATAACAGCGGAAAGAAAAGTAATGGTAGCACTCTCACCGATTAACCTTGCTCTGATTACCACTTGATAGGATCTTGGTTCCTGATCTTTCGATGAGAATAGGAGGGTTCGATTTGTGGAGGAGAAGACGTTGGCGATCCGACTACACCGTCCCCAAGATGATGCGCCTTAGCGATTGGTACACCGAATCCAAAGTTGTATTGATCTTGCTGACGCACAATCAACCTGACCACGAGGGCCTTTGTTCCTGCAAGCAATCGAAGAACACACAAGAACAAGAAGAACAAGCACTTATCTGTTGAATCAATCTAAAGTGGGGTTCTAGATACAAGTAGACGGGCGATCTAGTCGACACGCGCGTGTACAAGGAAGCAGCAGAAGCTAACTTACGAATAAACAAAAACCCACCAGCTAATGAGGGCGGCTGCTACTATTTATTATCTCCCTAGGGTCGTGAGAAACCCTAATCACGAGTCCCTAATGGACTCCAAACGATACATGGGCCATGGGCCCAATTTTGGTGATGTAGCACCCTGGACAGAAAACGGTCTTGGTATTAAAATAACTATTGCGGCCGACTCCGAATAGATATGGACATGAGGCCAGATCCGTTTGAAAGTAGACTTGATAATCTTTCCAGGAAGTACTTGAACGCCCAGATCGGAGTCCGTATGAAATCGTGGTGGCCATCACAAGTTGGTGCTGTTCTGCTGTCCAAATTCCGTCCGCGCGAATTCTCTTCCCATTGGCTCCTCTCCATTGTTCCTAAGCAAAACAAGAAAGCACGTAGTTCCACAGTCTAGATAAGATGGACATAAGGCCAAGAACGAGTTCACCTCATAGTTTAGTTGACGTGCACGAGCGCGAGTGATCGGACCAGAAATCGGTAGCTGAGTTGGTGTGGATGTATCGAGGGTGTTGATGTCCTCATCAATTAGATTTGTAAAACTTGAGTTATGATAAAACCACCAAACCAAGGTGGGGCTGTGCAGAAACTCGACGAGAAAGACTTGACAGAAACAAGTCAGACGAACAAGGCACAAAAGGCTCCTTTAGACTACGAATTTTATTGATCAAAACACAAAAGCAACAGCTCTAAAGTCGTGCACCACGAGCTCTGGCCTCCCTTGCTTATATAACCAGCCCTTAGGCCATCCCAATCCTAACTAGGACTCAAATCCTACTCAGATTCAACTGAAACTTTCCATAACTGCTCAAGACTCTTCTATACGCAGATAGAAGCAATCTTAAGACTTCCAAACACCTTAGGAACGTATCCCACATTCCTAAAACAAACCAACTTCGTGACCCACACGAAATTCTATCATAACCAACTCAAATCTTTCCATATTTGAGACAAACCCGACTCAACCGCGGCCTGAGTTCATAACCAAGCCAGTTGGACCTTTCCGACCAATTCTTTACGTCCACATCTCTTCATCACGCCTTGGAACCATGCAGCCACGTCCATGCACTCCATGCACACGTGCATACACCTTCCAATGACGTCCACGATACCTTCATTTGCATTGTCATTGATTCAAACATGTTGCGCAACCTCCCGATCAACCCAACCACAATTCCTCGCGAACTTGGTTGTTGAACCTCATCTTCTCCCTAAGAATAGTTTAATGGTTCCCGTCATCAGCCATATCTAGAACTCAAGCAACACCAACACATGAATAAACAATTGATACTTGCGACCACAAGTCCTCGACTTGACTCTCGTTAGTTTTGATAACCACAACACCTTACGTGAGCACCTCACATAAGCATGTTGCAAACCATAGCAAAATGATATTAGCCATATACACCAAAACACAATAAAAACAAAGTAAGAGAATACTAAGCAAGCTTTCCATAATCCAAAAAGCAAGTTCAGAACATTGCAAGTTAAAAACAGAATCATTGCAGACTAGCACCGAACCTTGCCAAAACTAACCGGGCCTTGAGTTGGAGCTTACCCAAGCTAGCAGGACCTAGCACCGGAGCTAACCAAAGCTAGTGGGACCTAGC
Organism: Tuctoria greenei; assembly: GCA_036927565.1. Lineage (NCBI taxonomy): Eukaryota > Viridiplantae > Streptophyta > Magnoliopsida > Poales > Poaceae > Tuctoria > Tuctoria greenei. The sequence continues at coordinate 79,728,214 of JAYESD010000006.1, forward strand.
ACCGGATCTTAAAAAAGCTAGTTGGACCTAGCGCCGCAGCTTACCAAAGCTAGTCGAACATAGCGCCAAAGCTAGCAAAAACATGTCAGACCTAGACAAATAAGTCAGACCTAGCCAAAACAAGTCGAACCATACTTCGGACCTTGCCAGAGCTACCCAAAACAAGCCGGGCCTATCGTCGGACCTTGTAGGAGCTCGGACCTAGAGTCGAACCTTGTTAAAGGGTGTTTTGGCAGTATTCAAAACTTTTATCATCATAGCCAATGTATTCAACACACATAGGTCTCACAAAACTAATCTGAACCGTAGGCATGCCAAGTGGGTAGAATTCATTGAGTCCTTTCCTTATGTTATCAAACACAAGAAAGGAAAAGATAATGTCATTGCGGATGCCTTATATCGCCATTATAATACGTTGTCCCAACTTGATTTTATGATTTTTGGCATGGAAACAATTAAAGAGCAATATTCTTTTGATACTGATTTCAAAGATGTGCTTCTGCGATGTAAAGAAGGAAAAACATGGAAAACGTTTGTTCTCACTAAAGGTTTTGTGTTTTGAGCTAACAAATTGTGCATTCCAGCTGGATCTGTGTGTATCTTACTGTTGCAGGAAGCACATGGTGGAGGGTTGATGGGACACTTTGGTGTCAAGAAGACGGAAGACATCCTAGCAAGCCATTTCTTTTGGCCAAAGATGAGAGGAGATGTGGAGCAGTTTGTTGCTCGTTGCACCACCTGTCAAAAAGCTAAGTCCCGTCTTAATTCACATGGTTTATACATGCCTCTCCCTGTTCCTAGTGCTCCATGGGAGGATCTTTCTATGAATTTTGTTTTAGGATTGCCTAGAACAAAGAAGGGGAGGGATAGTATTTTTCTTTTGTGGACAAATTTTCTAAAATGGCAAATTTCATACCATGCCACAAAACTGATGATGCTACTCATATTGCTGATTTGTTCTTTGGAGAAGTTGTTCGTTTGTATGGGGTCCCAAACTCCATTATTTCAGATAGAGATGCCAAATTTCTTAGTCATTTTTGGAAACCTTATGGACTAAGTTGGGGACAAAATTGCTCTTTTCTACCACTTGTCACCCTCAAACTGATGGACAGACTGAAGTAGTGAATTTTTGTTTATCTACCATGCTTAGGGCTGTTTTGAAACACAGCATCAAATTATGGGAATAATGTTTGCCTCATATTGAATTTGCTTACAATCGTTCGCTGCATTCTACTACTAAATTGTGCCCTTTTCACATTGTATATGGTTTTATCCCTCGTGCTCCCATTGATCTTTTGGCTCTGCCACCTTTAGAGAAATTGAATTTTGATGCTTCTCACCGTGCTGAATAAATTCTTAAAATGCATAAGCAAACTAAAGCAAACATTGAGAGCATGAACGCTAAGTATCAACAAGCCGGTAGCAAGGGTAGAAAGCATGTTACTTTTGAACCTGGTGATTTGGTTTGGGTGCATTTGAGAAAGGATAGATTTCCTGATTTGAGAAAATCTAAATTGCTACCTAGAGCTAATGGACCCTGCAAAGTGCTTCGAAAAATTAATGATAATGCATATGAAATTGAGTTGCCTGCACATTTTGAAGTTACTTCCTTTTTAAATATTTCAGATTTGAAACCATATGTGGGTGAGGAAGACACGCTTGAGTCGAGGATGACTCAATTGCAAGAAGGAGAGGATGATGAGGACATTGCTACGGTTGATACAACCACAATAGCAGCCCATTCACCACTTGCGGCAAATCAAGGTCCAATGACACGTGCTCATGCACGTGAACTTAATTATCAGGTGAATTCATTCATGGCTATTCAAATTAATTATCCTTCAAATGGGGAACTATTAAAGCCTTGTGATGACCTTGTTATTGTTAGGTGCTTGGGAATTGATCCTGCTAGAAGGAATGGAGGGATTAATGCAATGAAGGTTGCTCCACCCGAGGGGTCCTCGTAACTGCAGCAATTACCAGCTTAAAAGGGGCATAACCTTTAACTCCCAAGGTTGTTTAATGCAAATAAGTACTTGCTGGAAAGGTCTCTTCATCTACTTTGGATTGGATCAAGAATCAAAGGCAAAAGACGCTTGAGCTTCCCAGAAAAGGCCAAACAAGACTCGTGACTCCATCCTGAGTTCTAGTCTTCCTCCTCTATATAAGCAACTAGCAGCCGTAGGAAGAACTTGGGTTTTGTTTTGTGTAAGTTTAGCCATTGCTAATTTCTTGTAACCCAAGTGTCAACAAGACCTTCCGATTACTTGAATCAGAAGCCCAACTTATTACACCTGTGAGTGTTTGCTTGTTAACTCGTTCTTGCATGTTCTTTGATTGATTGCAGGTTCAAGGCTGTTCTTGGCACGGCAAGAATAGCAACAACAGGAGCCAGTGTAACTATCTCTAAGGTGCAGCACCCTTGTGGTTATTGTAGTCGGGTAGCATCCACCCAAATCGTAGTTATCAGGAGATGGCGTAATTGTCGCTCAAGGCGCCACACTATTCTGGTTGTGGTAGTTCGGTAGCCAACGTCGACCTCAACCAAATTCGTTCACCACCAACATCTCATATCAAAAGATAGGGCATCCCCCGTACACGTTGGGTTTCCCATCAATTTGACAAGCATACAAATTTTAAAATAAACATTTAAAAAAAAGTATTCAAGGGCAATTGTTTTGCTCTGGTGGCTGATTTGGATCGAGAGCTTCAAAGTTTTGGTGCTGAAGGTCCTCATAACCACCTTCTAGAGCGTTTCCTTTTATTTCGCGCAACAAACATATGAAACAATCATTATAATCAATAAATTCTCATATAATACTCAATATGCCATGATATGCATGAATGATGCAATTATGATGTAGTGCACATTATAAAGTCACTGCTATCGCTTACTAACTGGGTACAATTAAGTTTTACATGTTCGAGCAAGTTTAGAGTAATTTCTAGAAAAAATGGAAAAGTTTTAGGATTTCTAGGAACTCAAAGACCGGACTAGTACGCACAAGGGGCCAGACATGTTCGCTTCGGACCGGACTAGTTCGCTCTGGACCAAACAAGTCCGCTATACTCCAAGGTTTTGTGAACTTCCCAACTAGGGAAGGGGTTGAATCAAGGATGGGATCAAAATCGATGTGGAAAGTTGGATCTAGGGTAGTTACCGTGAAAGTAATGGTTCAACGATTGAGGATAGGCGTATCACGCGAAACTTGACGTCTAGATCCATTGACGATGAATCGGCGGCAAGACGTAGAAGAATATCGTTGGCGACGAAGAATTGATGAAGAAGACCACAGCATCAACGACGATCTTGCTTGGTCCTTCATTTTTCCCTCCTCCTTCTTTTTCCTTGTAACACCCTCATTTCCACCCATCATGCATTGCATTCATTTTTATACATGTCTAAAATGATGCAACACAAAAAGAAACAATATTAAAATGAAATAGGACCAAAATAGCAGTTAAAAACCTGTATAAGTGCGGACTTGTCCGAAAATGACCCCGGACTAGTCCCATGTACTCCATGTTGTTTTCCGGACTTGTCCGTTCTCATGCACGGGCTAGTCCAATCTTTGTTGCTAGAACTTTCCGAAGTTGTCCGGTAATTTCTCAATTTGGTCTGGTTTTTAAAAATTGGACAAGTGCCCGGACTTATCCAGCCCTCTACCGTACTTATCCATTTTTATTTCTGGTCCTTATCCGACTTGTCTGGACTTTCATCGGACGTGTCCATTCCACCTTCTGTTCCAGTTCGGACTTGTCCGGCCCCTGTGCAGACTAGTACGGTGTGCCCGACTCGGATTCTATTTTTCCTCCACGAAGGTTATTGGGTAATTACCTTAATTGGGTCCAATAACATCTTGCCCTGCTCCTGTGGAGCCCAAGTGGGACTCCACCAAGGCCTCCACCACCTTATACTCGAGTTCCACCTAAATTCTAACAGCTCCACCCTATATAAACACCCCACCACCCACCCTTTCATCTCTTTGCCACATTAGAAGAAACCCCTAGCCCTAGTTCATGAGAGCTGCCATCATGAAGCCTCCACCGCAGGGAGAAGAAGGAGGAGGGGGAAGAAGGAGGAGGGAGGAAGAAGAGGATCAACCAAGATCGTCGTCGCTAGTGCGATCTTCATCATCAATTCCTCAACGTCAACATCCTCCTTTGCCAATTCTTCGTCTCCAATCAACCTAGACGTCAAGATCTCAAGTTTCATCGAATCCTAAACCCTTGAACCCTAGGATTCATGGTAAGTATCTTAGATTCATCTTTCCTATGTAAAATATTGTTCTATATTAACTCAAACTATACTCTAGTTGGAAATTTGCCAAAACTCTAGCCATAGCAGACTTGTCCGGTCCTTTGCGGACTAGTCCGTTCAACTTTCTTGTCCAGAGTGGACATGTCCAGCCTCTGGTGCGGACTAGTCCGGACTTCAGTTCTAAAAATTCTCGGAACTTCTTTAATATTCTTTTAAATGACCTAGAACATGTTCAAACATGTAAAACTCAATTGTAACTAGTTAACAACCAATAATAGCAACCTAATAACATGCATTACCACATAATTGCATCAATCATGCATGTCATGACATATTGAGTAATATATGAGCATTTATTGATTGTAATGTTTGTTTTGTATTTGTCATGCTGAATAGAAGGTAACACTTTAGAGGGTGTTGTCGATGATCTCCAGCACAAGAACTTCGAAGCTTTTGATCATAACCAGTTTCAGGAGCAAGGCAAGTGTCCTTGATCATTTTGATCATGTTTTTAAATGTTTTCTTTGCAAAACTGCATGCTTGTGTCAAATTGCTAGGAAACCCATGATAGGTGTTTACTAGTCTTGTTTGACCATCCTCGTCGCTTGGAATATATTGTAGAGAGTCAAGAAGGATATTTTTACCTTTTTGTCTTGCTCTAATTAATTGAGATGGGAAAACAACCAAATGGCTTAATCATGAATTAATGAACCTATGGATGATGAAAATTGATGAACATCGTTAATTGGTAACATGGGATTGGGAGATCTAAGCAAGCATAGTTTGCGGATTGGGTTGGAAGATATGGTGGTTTCACTTCCTCTACGTCTAAGGATCAGTTCGTGAAGTGACAACCCATGTTCACAGTGCCACCACAGGGCCAAGTATGGGTGCGGCTTAGCTGATCAATGAGGTGCATTGGCAGCATTGTTCAGATCATTTGGCAGAGCGGGGAACGGGAGTCGGCTGGGTTTGCAATTGTGGTGAGAATGTCGTGGGATCAGAACGGCACAAGAGGGGCTTTTGGTTGGATGTGCTCAGTTGGAGGCATTACCACCGGTGAAACTTTAGTGGGTCTTTATATGTTGGTAGTCCCTTTGTAAAGGCTATTTTGTGATCTCTTGGCCACACACCGTTGGAAGTGTGTAATGTGACCGACGGGTCATGGGCGTGATGTAGGTTCCTTAGTCACCGAAGGGGGGCGAAATCACAAACTTGTGGGTAAAGTGGTACAACCTCTGCAGAGTGTTAAAAACTATCATGATAGTCGTGCTCCCTGTTATGAGCGACCTGGACCCTCACATGATTAGAGTGAAACTTGGGATTTGGGATGGTTTGGTTATGGTTATGGTTTGGGTTGTGATAAATGGACATGGTTGATGATGATGGTAAGAATCTAGTATATGGACGAATAATTATTGATGGATGTGACATGATGGCAAATGATGGTGTTGGACTCATAAGTAGTAATTATTTGGGATATGATGGGATTAATTCACATAGACCTTGTAAGATGTTTTTACATGTTTTAAATGTGCTTTTCAGCAAATAGTCATTATTTATAATCATTCCTTGTTTATGCTACATGTCATATTTTTCCACACTTGCTGAGTACGACATGTGCTCACCCTTGCAATTCCCCCACCAACAGTTTCAGGTGATGCTTGGGAGTATCTCGAGGATAATGCGGAGTTCTATGTTGTGTGCTGCCATCGACTTGCATGTGGTTATGCTTGGAGACATGCTATCCCCTTTGCTTAGTTTGCTTAGCTTAGATTATTTTTGCTGCAGTATTATTAGTATTAATGATCAGTAGAATTTGTAATTCGAGAAATATTTGAATATTGTAATAAAAGTACTTATTTACTAGTTTGTGTCGTGGTACTTTTCTGTATATCATCTTTGGTTTTGTTGTGTATGTGTGATCAGCGTCCTGGACACACATATGCATTCACTTGGTTCAATTTTCGGAACCGGATGTCACAATTTGGTATCAGAGCCACAGGTTGACTGTAGGATGCAACCTAGATAGAAGGGACACTTTAGACCACATAGGAGGACTTAGGAATAGTTGTGGTTTGTTTGGTGTATTGAATGCTATGTGATGCTTGCTTGAGTGCTTGTGTGCTTAGTAGAGGATCGTAGGATGCTTCAACATTTTTATATCTATATAGGCTTGCACTACAGGAAACACGATCATTTGCAACGGCTAGCATTATTTGCAATGGCCGGCTGTCGCAAATAAATTAAATTGTGACGGCCCGCCTATGACCGTTGCAAACAAGGCCGCCATCGCAATTAGGGCTCTATTTGCGACGGTTGCGGCCCAAGCCGTCGCAAATAGCTTCTTATTTGCAACAGCCAACCCTAGGGCTGTCGCACAAATAAAAAACCATCACAAATAGGACGTTATTTGCGATGGCCAAGAAAAAAACTGTTGCAATTAACATAAATTGCGATGGATAGCCGTCGCAATTAAGAGAGTCGTCGCAAATTGATGGGATATACCCGGCCTCATCGGCCCCCGACTCACAATCATCCACACACACACGCTCCGCCGCCGCCATCGCTGCCACCCATCTGTAAGTTCTTCCCCTCCCCTCTCCTCCCTCTTCATGGTCGGCCCCCCTACCTCCTCTCCCTCCCTCCCTCCCTCCCTCCATGGCCACCCCCTCCACTCTCTCCCTCCTTCCTTGGCCGCCCACCTTTATTGCCGCCCCTCCCCCTCCCTCCTAGCCACCCCCCTGCCCCCTCCATGGCCGCCCCCTCCCCCTCCCTCCTAGCTGACCACCCTCCCCCTCCATGGCTGGCCCCCACCCCCCCTACATGGCCTCCCCCTCCCCTACTCAATGGCTTAGGTTAAATTTGTTAATCATGCTTAAGTTAAATTGATATGTTTAGATAAATTTCTTATTAATTATGCTTAGTTTAATCATGCTTAGGTTATTTATTTATGTTAATCATGCTTTGGTTATTTATTTATAATAAATTGATATGTTAATCATGATTAGCTAGGTTTATGTTTAATATGTTTAGGTTTATTTATGCCTAGGTTCAATTTTTTGTTAATTGAGATTAAGTTTGCTAAGCTAGGTTTAGGTCAATGCTTATGTCTATGTTTAGGAAAAAATTGTTTATGTTTAGGCTTATGTTTATTAATTGATGAATTACAATTTAATAATTGTTATGTTTACGTTTATTTGAATTGCTTTGTTTTTTAGATTATGGTTATAATTTTTGATTTGATTGCTTGAGTGTTACTATATGTACAAAAATGGAATTCGGGTCGGCCTGACCCGATACAACCCATTTAGGGCCCCACAAAGCCCATTTAGTTAGAAGTTAAAGTATGTGTCTAAACAGACATAAAGACGAATGACGACGGTGCAGACGGCAAGCACCCACGTGTGGGTATGGCGGACCTCGAGGGACCCACTTTCCTGTCTCTCTCTCTCTCTCGTTCTTTCCTCCTCTCTCGTCTTAAAGAGCTGCAAACCCCGCCGAGCGGCGGACATGGCGACGGCCCAGGCGAGCGGCATACGCGATGGCTCCAAGACGGCATGGAAACAAACCGCTATGGTAACCATCGCAAATAAAGCCTTGTAGCCATAATTGGCCACGGTAACCGCTGATAGTCCATAGGATGTTGTTACTTACGACAAGCTCCCACACATGGATGGGTGGTTTTCCCCCGTTCATTCCTCCTCTTTAGTTCTTTCATTGCCTCCTCTATCGTTGTTGGACAGTTGCCCCACAGCTTGAAGAATTGCACAATTTTTGGGGGTGCAGTGTAAAATAAGTGAGGTCATGCTGCCGAAATTTTGTTTAGATTCAAATTTTGTGTCTCGTCAGAAGCAGGATAAATCTTGGATACATTAACAATAATTTCTTCCGCTTTAAACTGCAGAGCCAAACATGTGAGAAGATCGCAGTTGGATGTATACTGGCTGGAAGAGCAAAACTGCTGATCACTCGGACGAGTGGTACATCAAGTTAGATAAATTTTTGTATTGAGCATTTTCGTTGTCAACGGATGATAAAGTGTGGTGCCCATGTACGAAATGCCAGAACACCAAGTTTTTGAGCAGATTGGATCTTTCGTTTCACTTATGTCGAAACAATTTCACGCCACATTATGAGGTGTGGACCTTCCATGGCGAGACTAAATCTCGAGTCATAGTAGAAGTGGATGAGGATGATGATATAACGGGGATTGATAGGATGGATGAGATGCTAGAAGCTCTGGAAGTGGATGATCCTATTACAAAGGAGGCAGACAAGTTCTTCGCGGAGCTCAAGAAATCACAACAGCCGTTGCATGAACACACGGTTGTGATTGTCCTTGCTTTCTTGACCAGATTTATGGCAGTTAAGTCTAAGTACTTTTTCCATCAACTCTTACAATGATCTCATGAAATTGATATGCGATATCCTTCCACAACCTCACAAAATGCCTAAAGATATGTATCACTCGAAGATCCAGATATTTGTCTCGGTGTAAACTATGAGAAAATTGATGTGTGCCCAGACAACTGCATGCTATTTTAGAAAGAGCACGCCAATGAGAACATGTGCTAATGACGATGGCAATAATGTGATGGCCGATGTTGCAAATAAGCAGCTTCTTTACTTGCCTGTGACACATTGGTTGAAGCGGTTGTTCCTTTAAAAAAGAACCGCAAGACAGATAAGATGGCATAAAGAAGGTAAATGTGAGAACAAAGAATTCTTGACGCATCCGTCCGATGGTGAAATATGGAAGGCGCTAGACCCTTTTGATCCAGATTTTGCTCATCATGCGAGAAATGTTCGCATCGGGTTAGCGACATATGGATTCTCACTGTTCAGTACAAACACCACGCCATACTCCTGTTGGCCCATCTTTGTCATTCCGTACAACCTGCCACTGGCTTTGTGTATGAAGAACGAGTTCATGTTCCTCAGCCTCATTGTACCTGGATCTCATCATCTCGGATCACGTGTCAACATGATGTTGAAACCGCTGGTTGAACAATTGAATGTGTTGTGGACAGGAGTCAAAGCGTATCATAGTTACAAGAAGTAGAAATTCAACCTTTGAGCTGCTTATTTGTGGTCCGTCCATGATTTTCCGGCATACGACATGTTTTCCTCATGGAGCACTCATGGTCGTCTGACGTGTACGATATGTGCTTCAGACACGGATTGCTTTTGACTAACTCATGGAGGCAAGATATCTTACTTTGATTGTCACAGACGTTGGCTGCCTCTGAATCACATATTTAGGCAACAGAGGCATGTATTTAGAAAGAACACCGTTGTCACTAAAGGACCACCGAAACGTCTCAACGTGTCAGAAATTTCTAATATGTTGGACAAACTGGTGCTAGATGAAGGTCGTTCTGGATATTTGTAGGTTATGTAGAGGAACACAATTGGACTCACATATGTGGTCTTTGTGAGCTACCGTATGTGAAGTCATTGATTCTAGTCCACAACATTGATGTCATGCATCAGGAGTGTAACATGAGCGAAAGTATCATCAGCACATGCATGGATATGTCTGGCAAAATGAAAGACAATTTCAAAGGTAGACTAGATATGGCAGACATTTGTCACTATCCAACTCTTGAAATCTTTGAAAGTGGTGGTAAGCCACATTGTTGGTGGTTGAATCCGGCAGATCTCCCGACAATACTGTTAGTAGTTTGTAGAGTTTGTAGTTCGGTAATTGGCACGCAGAGATTCAAGAGATGGTGGAAAATTGACACAGAGGTTTACGTGGTTCGGGCCGCTTGAGCGTAATACCCTACTCCACGGGGTGTGTTGATGTTGTATTGAGCGAGTGAGTATGTGTGTGAGGGCGTGCGAGAGTCTCTGAGTCCGAGAGAGGTCAGAGAGTGAGCCGTCCGCTGTGTATCATCGACCAGTTCTTTTATAGCACAAGGACTGGTTGTTACACTGTAAGCCTGGCCCGACATGTGGCCCTGGCGGTTACTAATGTTTAATACACAATAAATGGGGTTAATTACCCTTAATAGCATTGTAACGGGCCTTAACGGTGCTGTTACTAGTATTAAGGGCTTTCCGATCATGTGTCATTAATATGGTATTAATGACACTTAATCGGGTCTTGAAGTCCTTGATTGTCCCTTGAAGGTACGAGCCGTTGGGGGGTCCACCAGTCTAATTGTTGAGGTTGAAGGTCCGACAGTTAGGACACGTGGCAGCTCTGGAGCTTACCGTCGTGGACGGGTAGGTCCGGTGCTGTTGGACACGTGTCGGTACCAGAGCTTCCCTCTGTCTGGGGTTAGATCCGGGGGTGCCATACTGGTATCCAGTCCGGAGCTTTCCCATGTGTGGGCGATAGCTCCGGTCTTATGACACACGTTGCGGCCCTGGGACTAACTATGTTGGGGGAGCAGGTCCGGATACGGCTGACATGTGGGGCCTTCGGAGGTCTTCAAATATGGTAGATGGAGTTTCCTTGTGATCTTTGCACTCCCAAGCGGTATTCGGTACGCAGGGTACCGACAGTGGCCCCCTAGGCCTACCTTTGGGAGAGACCTTTTGGATGAAGTCGTTCTGCCGAAGGTGGGTCCATTCTTCGGTTTTTGAGCCGTGTCTTCAAGGGTCTTCGGATGTGCCATTGGTAGTAGTTCATAGTTAAACCACCGTCGCGTGGCATATCCTTGATGCAGTAGGTGAGATCTTAGCGTGCGGATCTCACGCAATTGAAGGTCGCCGGTTCCCGATACAAAAATCACATCGGTTCCGCGCGCCCTATCAGGCCGCCGCCTTCGGGTTTCCCGCATTTCATGATGACAACCGTTCACTTGGGGTAAGGACCTCGACTTGATCATCGGGGTGGTCCTGGGCCCCCTTGTCATTGGCAGGGTGAAGTTTGGAATGGTATCGTCGGCTCCTCCGCGGTTTCCATCCAAGCGTTGCGGGAGCTTACTTAACAAGGAAAGCACGCACCATTTGGGGGTTCTTTATGCCTTTCATTCGAACTTGCGCTTAAACCCTCCAAACTTTCGCCTGCTTTTCATCTCTCGCCTCGCTGTGCTGCGATGGAGTTGAGTCTTCGCCAGAGCCGACTGAAGACTAACGGTGATTTGAAGAAGGTCCGGGCCCTCATGGGGTGGTCCCCTGACTTTTTCAACCACTTGGTATGCGCCGGCAAGCTTCCTTTCTTGAAGGAGCACGCTGGCAACATGGTGTACTTCTCCGCGTACGCCATGGTGGGACTGATCCCACCTTTCTCCTCTTTCTTCTTGATGCTGCTAGAATTCTATGGTCTGCAGCTGTACCACCTTGGCCCCCACTCCATTCTTCTAGTGTCGATCTTTGTCCACTTTTGCAAGATGTGGGTGGGCATTCCCCCCTGCATTAAGCTCTTCCGCACCTTCTTCACTGTCTAGACCACCGGCAAGAGTGACGAGTACCTTGGCTTCTATTATTTTATGAAGCGCAAGAAGTGCCCATACAAGTACTTGCGGTCGTTCCCTTCTGGGAAGTGGGACGACTGGAAGAAGGATTGGATCGTCATCAGGGTGGAGGAGCATGAGAAGCTGGAGTTGCCCGAAGGCCTCCCCAACGTCGACACTGCAGTTTGGAGTGAAGTTTTGGTGTTATCGGATGCCTTCAACCCTGTTCTGACCAGGATCCGCCAGTGCGTGGAAGGAGGGGTGACTCCTCAGGCGGTGTTTTGCAACATCCTGACCAACAGGTGGGCTCCGTTGAAGAAGAGGGAGAAGCTTGCTTGGGTCCTCAACAGTGTGCTAGACGACGAACGGATTGAGACCGGTTTGAAGTCCAACATGGAGGGTGCAACTTTGGAGTTTCACCTCAAGAAGTTCCAGCACGGCATTGACATCGAGGGTGACTACTTGACTCCGCCTGCGGCTTTTCTCCCTCTGAACATGGAGGCGGAGTTCAGCAGGGAGCTCCGGCGGACGATGTCGGTGCTTGACGACCTTGGTGTCGTTGAGAGGCGTTCGATCACCGGGTTGGCAATCTCCGGAGCTTCCGAGGGTGGCCCCCTTCCGTCCCGGAACAGAGAGTTGAAGTCGTGGGCAAGGGCAAAGAGTTGGCTGAGCCCTCGAGCCGCAAGAGGAAGCTGAAGCATGCCAACGGGAGATCCGTGGGGTCTGCTCCTTCCGCAGCGACTCCTTATCCCCAGAGGGGAAGGTCTTCATCGGCGGCATCTACTCCAGCATCAACATCTCCCCGGGGTGCTAGCTCCGGCCATGCGGCTCCTGTACTAGGGCCAGCTAAAGGCTCTGGGTCCAGAGGTCCTTCCCGGTCGAGGGGGGCCTCAACCCGAGTGACGCTGACAGCAGCAGCGAGCTCCGGAGAGCCTTCCGGAGCCACCACTCCAGTGGCGACAGGGTCCGGCTCCGAGCGTCCGGAAAAGAGGTTTCGTGCTAACTGGTGCAGAAGCCTTCCGAGGTAACTTTTGATTTTTTACCTCAGTTGATTATTTTTTTTGTTGTAACTGTGTTTTGAGTTTCTTCGTCCTTCATCCACAGAGTGCCCAAGAAAGGGGTTGAAGCTCCAGTTCCTGCAGCAGCAGTTGAGGCTGTGCAGGCGGAAGCTCCAGCTCCAATTCCAGCACCGCCCCAAGAGGTGGTTGAGGCTGCGGCAGCTCCGGTGCCGGCTGTCATGGTCTTGGACCTCGACTCATCCCCAGAAGTTCCCGTGGTAGCGCCGGACCACGGGAATGAGGATGTACCAGCGGCACCAGCCCCGGAGGTTGAAGCTTCAGGCTTGGATGCTGAAATGATGGACGCTCTGGCCTTAGAACCCGGGGTAGCTGCGATTCCAGCCTTGGAGCCGGATGTTGTTGAAGCCCCAGCAGTCGAGCCGGTGGTTGATGAAGTCCCGACGACAAAGCCGGGTGTTGATGAAGTCTCGATGCTTGAGCCGGTTGTCGAGGAAGCTCTGGCGGTAGAGCCGGTTGTTGTAGAAGTTCTGGCGGTAGATCCAGTCGTCGAAGAAGTACTGGCGCCTGAGCCAGTTGCTGTAGAGGTGCCGACGCTCGAGCCCATGGTGGTCGAAGCGTCAGCACCGGAACCGGCGGTGGAGGAGGCGCCAACGTCGGAGCCGACCGTGGCTTCAGCTCCGGCGGAATCTTCTATGCCCGCCCCGGAAGCACTGGTCCTAGAGGTGCCCGCACCTGAGCCAGGGTGCCAAGATGAAGCTGCCAGCCCCCTCCTGAGGGGCCAGTTGTTGATGACCTGGCGGTGGGACCTTCGGAGCCAGTTCCGGAGGTCGAAACTTCTACTGCAGGACCTTCCTTGGCGGCAGCTGAGGCTATCCCGGAGGACGGCCCTAGTGTCGTGGATGCTCAAGGGACCACTCTTGTAGAGTGGGACCCAATTTTTGTCACGGAGAACCCGCTCGAACCGGCAGAGATGACCCCGACAGGTCCTGACCCGATCCCCCTGTCGTTGTCTATGGACAATGCCTGCTCCAGTCTTCATAAGGTCCAACTGGCTTTGTACCATGACAGCAAGGCCCTTGAGGAGGAGCGCTAAACTCTTGGGAGGTGGTGCAACCGGCTCCATTTCGAGACCAAGCTGGCGCAGTCGAGGCTGGTTGACGACAAGGAGTGTGTGCAGAAGGAGAAGGTCCGCCTGGAATACTGGGGTAAGCTGCTGGATGAGAGGGAAAGCATGACACGATCCCTTGACAACCAGTCTCGGGCCATCTATGAGCAGGCAAAAGCTGCTAATATCGCAGCGGATGATCGCCAGGAGAGGCTCGATGCCATCCACGCCAGTCTCGTCAAGCGCCGGGAGGCTCTTGAGGTGCGGGAGAGAAAGCTCGAGGATGAAGAGCAAAAACTCCCAGAGCTGCGGGACGACGTCGTGAAGAGGGAAGAAGAGCTCACTCAGAGGCTAACTCTGGGTGACAAGAGTCTCGAGGAGCGCACTAAGAAATTGGAGGAGCGTTGCGAGAGAGGGGAGAAGAAGGCCTGGGAGCGAGGGCAGGAACTCCACAGGAGATAGGATGCCATTGATGCCAGGGAGAAGAAAGTGCGGGGCAGGGAGAAGGACCTGGTCGACCACCGGAACAAGATCCACCTCCGAGAGTAAGAGCTCAGAAAACTCTAAAGGCAAGTTGCTGAAAAGATTCAGCAGAACGCCAAAGAGGTTGAGCGCCTTGCCCGTGAGAATTCGGAGCTTGCGGCAACCAGAAGATCCTTGGAGGAGATGCAAGGCTCGAGGACTGTGGAGTCCCAACAAGTTTGGTACTTCCTGGGCAAAGCCAATGATGCGCTGACGCCAATGGGTTTTAGTCCCGTGCGTCCGGATGATCCGGAGCCGGAGCTGGACCTGGCGTTGCGGGCGTTGAGTTCGGCAGGCAACAAACTCACCAAGATGAGTGATGTCATTGCGGACCAGCTAGAGACCGATGGACAATCCCCGGTGAAGGACGTCATAGAATTCGTGCTGATGTGCTACACAAGCCGGGACCCGGTGCTTGAAGGCCCCATCAAAGGAGAGGGAGTAGCTGCCCAAGCCAGTGTATTAGAGGCTGCCCAGAAGGTCGCCTCGTTCTTCCATAGGGTCTAGGACCTTCTCTTTGTAGCTCCCACTTGTATCCTCTCTTCTTTTTCTCTAATTTTGTAATCTCTTGTCTCGTGATGAATGAAATCCAATTTTTTTGTGAATTTCAATTTTTTACTGCAACACCTTTGTCGCACTTGGCCCCTGGTAGATGTACACAATTTGATTGTGAACATGTACCAAGAGGATGTAACAGTTGTTGAAGACTTGCGCACTTCGAACTTGTATAATGTAGGTCCGAAGTCTTCGATTGTGAAGGCCCCCTGAGGCTGTCGGAGCTTAGTGGCTCCGGCATTGACCACCGTTGAAACTTAGTAGCTCCGGCAGTAGTCTCCATCAATGCGTAAAGAATCGAGGTTAGTCCTCTGGGGTGTCGGAGCTTGATAGCTCCGGCAGTGACCTCTATCAACATGTGGTGTGTCGATAGCAGATTCCACTATAGAGTCTTCCCACCATCTTTTCTTCATGTTGACGGCTGGCCCTCTCGCTTTACTAGAGCTGAGTAGCCCTAGCGACGCTTGCTATCAATGTTTGAACATCGACCACAAGCCACCTAGGGGATGTCGGAGCTTTGGTAGCTCCGGTCATTCACCATCATTGTGTGGTTTTTATTTTTCTTGCACACTGAAGTCAAGAAAAACAGTAAAATCCATTTCCTACCTATAACTTCATTGCGCCTTATTATTCCTGAGAAAGTTTTAGGTCGAACACAATTCTAAATACAATCAAGTGTGCTGCCTTGTTTCCTTCAGGTCTGATCATTTCTGGACTTGCCTTACTTCGGCCTGTCGGGGTGTAGGTAGAGTGGCGTACTTAGGGTGCATGAACAGGCTAAGTCGATAGCACACTCCGGCAGATTGGCTTGGCGGCATTCAGACGAGTAGACCATCAACAATGTTTGGACCCGGAATAATAGACAATGCAACTCGAATTGTACATGAACTAGTCGAGCTAAAGTTTCTTAAGAACTGCACAACTTTGTTATAGACAAGAAAGAGAAAAATAAAAAATTTTGAGCCCGTACAAAATAAATGCACGTGGAGTCTGTTTTCACACAATGATGTCTTTCATTATAGGTCCGGGGTACAGGGGAAACAAGTACACTCTTAGAGTACGGAACCAGGCTAAGTGTGTTTCGTTTCTTGTTTGACCCAAGGTAGCTAGCTTCACTTTTAGTTCTGAGACTGTGACAAGTGTTGCATGGACGTTGCGGACCTTACGGGGTAGGTCCGGCTGTCCTCCCAGAGGAGCTACCCGACTTTGTACAATGACTCTATAACATACATCACATGTAATTACAAACTCACCTCTGTGATATTAAGCGTAGAACTTACGGAGGTGCTCAATGTTCCAAGGATTTGGGAGAGGTGTCCCATCCTTGGTTGCCAAGAGAACGCATCCGGGACGGGATACTTTGATCACTCGGAAGGGTCCTTCCCAGCCGGGGCAAAGTTTGTTTAACCCTTCTCTGGATTGTATTCTCCATAGCACCAGATCGCCTTCCTCGAGCTGTCAACTGTGAACATGCCGTTGGTGATAGCGCTGAAGAGCTTCGCGGTATCGGGCATTCTGAACAGCTGCTCGGCACCTTCCCTCTTCAAGGAGGTCAAGGTCTTCATGTCGGAGCTGGTCCTGCGTGGGTTTGTTGAAGGTCCGGACCCGGAGCGACCCCAAGGTGATTTCGGGAGGAAGGACTACTTCTGCTCCGTACACCAGGAAGAAGGTTGTCTCTCCAGTTGACCGGTTTGGAGCTATCCTGTTGGCCCATAAAGTGGGTAGAAGCTCTTCGATCTAGTTGGCTCCATGTTTTTTCAGGCGCTCATAAGTGCGTGTCTTGAGTCCTTTAAGGATTTCTGCATTTGCTCTCTCGGCTTGGCCATTGCTTGCCGGGTGAGATACGGAAGCATAACTGACTTGGATACCGAGGTCTTCGTAGTATCCTTGGAAAGCAGAGCTTGTGAACTGGGTCCCATTGTCAGTTATGATTTTGTTTGGGACTCCAAATCTGCATACGATGGACTGCAAGAAGTTGATAGTTAATTGCTTGTTTATTATCACAACTGGAGTTGCTTCTGGCCATTTGGTGAATTTGTCAATGGCAACATAAAGGAACTTGTAACCTCCGACGGCTCTTGGAAAAGGTCCCAAGATGTCCATCCCCCACACAGCGAAAGGCCATGTAGGAGGTATCATTTGTAGAGGCTGAGCCGGTGTATGAATTTGTTTTGCATGAAACTGGCATGCTTCACATTTCTTCACCAGCTCAGTTACATCCTGGAGCGCTGTAGGCCAGTAAAAGCCATGCCGAAAGGCTTTATCGACCAGTGTGCAGGAAGACGCGTGGTTCCCACACTCGCCTCCATGGATTTCTGCGAGGAGCTCGCAACCTTCTTCCCTTGTGATGCACCACATTAGGACGCCGTTGGCACCACGCTGGCAGAGATCCCCTTCTACCAACGTGTATCTTTTAGCCAATCTGACTATCCGGTCAGTGGATACATCATCGTCAGGAAGGATATTGTCTTTCAAGTAGCTCCGAATCTCCAAGATCCATGCATCAGAGCTTGCTTGAGCATTTGAGTGTTGCGTGCTGGGTTGCTCGGAGCTTTCGGCAGCACCTACGACCCTTGATGGCTGCCATGGTAATAGGGCCATCGGGACCGCCGGCTTCGAGATGCTGGTCTCGCCCCCTTCGCTCAGTTCGGCGGGCTGAGCTGTGGGTTTTGACAACTTCCGGACGAAGGTTCTGTTGGAAGCCAGAGCTCCAATTGACGCTTTCGTCGAGAGTTCGTCAGCTTCAGCGTTATGGAGACGCTGGACATGGTGGAGGTCCAGGACTTCGAAGTCCTTCTGAAGCCTCTGGACTTCAAGGAGATAAGCAGCTAGTTGGGGATTGTTGCAGGAACATTCACCCTTCACCTGTTTAATGATGAGTTGCAAATCTCCCTTGACCAACAGCTGCTTGACACCATATGATAGTGCCACCTTTAGTCCATAAATGAGTGCTTCATACTCCGCCATGTTGTTGGTCGCCTTGAAGTCAAGGTGCACCATGTATTTTACCTTCTCCCCGGTTGGAGCGAGGAGAAGGACTCCAGCTTTGGCCCCCTGCTTTTGCATGGAGCCGTCGAAGTAGAGAGTCCAGTGAGGCTCGGTAAAGACCGGAGCCTTGAGTTCCGGCCTCTGCTCACTAGGGCCCCTAGGGTTTGATGGAGAGGGGGTCCATTCCGCCACAAAGTCCGCCAGTGCTTGACTCTTGATCGCTTGTCTTGGGACGAATTCAAGATCGAATTCATCCAATTCCGCTGCCCACTTTGCAATGTTCCCAGTGGAATTGGGATTATGCAAGATCGCACGCAGTGGATAAGAGGTCACCACTAAGATCTTATGAGCTTGGAAGTAATAGCGAAGCTTCTTGGAGGCGATAAGAACTGCATAGAGCAGCTTATGCACCTCTAGGTATCGAGTCTTGGCGTCATGGAGTACTTTGTTGATGAAGTACACTGGGCATTGGACTGTCCGGACCCTCTCACAGGGGCCCGGAGCTTCCTCTTCATTGACCCGGACCCTCCCAGAGGGGTCCAGACCTTCTTCGAAGACCGTCGGGTCCTTGTTGAAGGAACCTAGAGCTTCTTCTGGAGTGACCCTGACCCTCCCAGAGGGGTCCGGATCCTCTTGTTCAACAAGAGTAAGTCCTTGTAGATCCAAGTCTGGGGGCTGGGACCCAGACTCTCCTTCAGGTGGCTCTGGACCCTCCCGGAGGGGTCCAGATTCCTGAGCTTGTGAAAAATTCTGGTCTCCCGCCACTAGGACCAAGCTAACAACTTCGTCAGTTGCAAAAATGTAAAGCAGTAGAGGCTCACCAGGGTTCGGAGCTACCAAGGTTGGTAGGGTGGTGAGGAGCTGCTTCAGCTCCTGGAATGCCTTTTCTGCTTCTTCAGACCATTGGAGTGGTCCGGACTTCCTCAATAGCTTGAAGAAGGGAAGTGCCCATTCTGCCAGTCTTGAGATGAACCGGTTGAGGGCGGCTAGACATCCAGTTAGCTTCTGGATATCATTTATGTGGGCTGGTGGCCGCATATCTTCAATGGCTTTAATCTTCGCCAGATTCGCCTCTATGCCTCGGTGGTTCACCAAGAATCCAAGAAGCTTTCTGGAGCTAACCCCGAAGACACACTTGTCTTGGTTCAGCTTTGTGCGGGTGACCCGCAGCTTGTCGAAGACAGCTTGCAAGGTATCAAGAAGTGACTCCTTGTCCTTGATTTTGACGACGATGTCATCAACGTACACTTCCACTACGTCTCTGATGAGCTCTCCAGAGGTTTTGTACATAGCTCGTACAAATTTTGAGGCTGCATTCTTGAGACCAAACGGCATGGCAGTATAACAATACAATCCATCTACTGTGATAATAGAAGTGTGCTCTTCATCTTCCCTAGACATTCTGATTTGATGACACCCAGAATATGCATCTAGGAAACACAGTAATTCACACCCGGAGGTAGAATCCACTATCTGATCTATTCTAGGTAGTGAGAATGGATCTTTTGGACATGCCTTATTTAGTGTTGTGTAGTCAATACACATTCGAAGCTTCCCGCCGGCCTTGGGTACAACGATTGGGTTTGCCAGCCATTTTGGGTGGAAGACTTCTCGGTTGAATCCAGCTTCAAGCACCTTCCTCACTTCTTGTCGTATGAAGTTTTGTCGCTCTACTGACTGCTTCCGAGGCTTCTGATGTACAGGTCGGGCGTCAGGGTACATCTTCAGATTATGCTCGATCACTTCCCTAGGGATCCCAGGCATTTGCGATGGTTGCCAGGCAAACACATTGACGTTAGCCCGGATGAAAGTGATGAGCGCGAGTTCCTATTTGTCGTTCAGTCCTCTCGATATACGCGTGGTCTGAGTGGCATTGGAACCGATTTGGATGACTTTGATGGGAATGTTGGTGTCGCCGCTTGGTTGCACACAGGGTGCAGAGGTTGAGCCTCGTTGACGAATGCTCGGAGGTTTCAGAGCTTGCTCCTGCCTGGACTCTTCCTCCTGCGCTATAGCAAGCGCATGAAGTTCTTCCAGAGAAGTCACTCCGGCAGTGCGATCTCTGCGGATCCGGAGAACTCCAGCTGGTGTCGTCATCTTCAACACCAGGTAGCCATAATGAGCCGCAGCCATGAACTTGTACAAGGCTGGCCTGCCCAGAATGGCATTAAAGGGTAAGTTGATCTAAGCAACGTCAAAGACCAACTTCTCAGTGCGATAATTCTACCGAGTCCCGAAGGTCACGGGGAGAGTAATGGCACCAAGTGGGTTTATGGCCCCCGGACCTACTCGGGAGAAAGGTCTGGAGGGGCGAAGGTCCGAAGGTCAGAGCTGAAGCTTGACGAAATCTTTGAAGCTTATGAGGTTCAACCCCGAACCTCCGTCTACCATTACATGGTGGAGTTGGATGTTGTTGATGGTCGGAGATACCATCAATGGGAGTTGGCCAGCTCCAACCATGTTCCGAGGGCAATCTGATGCATCAAAAGTGATGGCAGTATCCATCCACTTCCGGTGCGGCTCCGCCCTGGCGGAGGGAGCTACTGAGGCCATGTCCCGCCGCATGGTCTTGAGGACATGGCGGCAAGTGATGTCCCACGAAGCACCAAAGATGGTGTTCATGGTCTTCCGACGTTCATTGTCGGAGACGTCGGAGTCGTCATCGACGGAGGTGTATACAGCTTTCAGGACCTTTTTAGGGTCCTGAAAACCTAACTCCTCTTCAGTCGGAGCTTCGTCGACTTTCTGTTTTCCTTCCCTTTATCGGAAAGGAACTTCTTCCCAGCGCTTGTTGTAGCGCTCGACAAGATTCTGGACCTCTCGGCAGTCTTCCAAGTTGTGGCCGTTTGACTTATGGATAGGACACCACATTTTGGAGTTGCTGCCATCTTCAGATGAAGGTCGAGGTCGTTTCTCGGGGCGTGGCCCCCGGCAGCAGCTACAGCGGTAGGTGTGCCAGCCAACAACTTTTTCTTGCTGTTGGACTTTTTCTTATTTTTGCCACTCCCGGAGGTAGTGGCTTCGCCTTTGGAGGATTTTTTGTTATCCTCCGGAGGTGGTTTGGAGTGCATTTCACGGCCCTCCGCAGCTTTGGCACACTTGTCTGCCAAGCTAAAGAGCTCCGTGACGCTGGTGATCTCCTTGATCGCCAGCTTCTCCAACATCTTCTTGTCTCGTACGCTCTGTCTAAATGCTGCAATAACAGAGGCGCTGGAGATAGAAGGAATAGTGTTTCATACCTGGGAGAACCTCTGGATGAAGGAACGCAGGGATTCTACCCCGTTCTATGTTACAGCAAAAAGGTCCAGTTCAGTGCCTGGTCGGGTGTATGAACTCCCAAAATTGGCGGTGAACTGTTGGCACAATTCCGCCCAACTATTGATGGAGTTGGGTGGGAGGCTCATGAACCAGGACCTGGTGGTCCCAGTTAAAGCCACAGGGAAATAGCTAGCCATTACGGCCTCATTACCTCCAGCTGCAAGGATTGCAGTGGAGTAAATCTGAAGAAACTCAACGGGATTGACAGTCCCGTCAAATTTCTACGGCAGGTAAGGCCAGAACTTTTGTGGCCATCTGACCATGCGCAAGTGCATGGCCAGGGCAGAACAGCCTCCTCCTATTCCCTCAGGAACAGGACTATCCCGAGCTTCTCGCCTTTCGCGAGCACGCTCAATATGGACACAATCGTCCTGTTGACGGTAACGAGATCAAGCTCCGCCCGGAGGTTGTGAGTTGAGAGCCTGGTTACTGTATGGGTGCGTCGCGCCCCGGGAGGCAACGACGTCACTTGTTGAGACGCAGCACGCCTCCTATTTTGGGAAGCGTGCGGACCAAGTCTGCCCGACAAAGTCCGATGCTGCGATGGGGCCCGCCCCAAGGGGGGAGGACCTTGGTTGCTGATGCGGTCGGCTGCTGCTGCAACCAGGTGTTCCACGTCAGCCCTCTGCTGCTCCATTGCACCCTGGGATGCACCCGAAGGTGGTGGGCGTTGGAGAAGGGCACGCGCTGCATGGAGCGCGTGTTCGGGTTATTGTTATTCGCTGATGCGGTGACCGATGTAGATGCTCCGTCCAGCTGTCCAGCTTGATTTGCTGGTGCAGGTGGTGGAGGCGGAGGTATGACTCCTGCTGGAGCCGTGGCAGCTGCTGGTTGGTGCATGTTGGAGGGATTGCCTCCAACAGGTTGCGCAGCGAGGTTGCCATTGGACGATCCAGCAGCTGAGTTCACCATCCTGGAAATCTCGGGCGCCCAAACCTGGCGCGCCAACTGTCGGTGGTTGAATTCGACAGATCTCCCGACACTACTGTTAGTAGTTCGTGGAGTTTGTAGTTCGGTAATGGGCGCGCAAAGATTCAAGAGATGGTGGCAAATTGACACAGAGGTATACGTGGTTCGGGCCGCTTGAGCGTAATACCCTACTCCACAGGGTGTGTTGATGTTGTTTTGAGCGAGTATGTGTGTGAGGGCGTGCGAGAGTCTCTGAGTCCGAGAGAGATCAGAGAGTGAGCCGTCCGCTGTGTATCGTCGACCAGTCCTTTTATAGCACAAGGACTGGTCATTACACTGTAAGCCTGGCGTGACATGTGGCCCTGGCGGTTACTAATGTTTAATACACAATAAATGGGGTTAATTACCCTTAATAGCGTGGTAATGGGCCTTAACAGTGTCGTCACTGGTATTAACGGCCTTCCGATCATGTGTCATTAATATGGTATTAATGACACTTAATTGGGTCTTGAAGTCCTTGATTGTCCCTTGAAGGTCCGAGCCATTGGGGGGTCCACTAGTCTGATTGTTGAGGTTGAAGGTCCGACAGTTAGGACACATGGCAGCTTTGGAGCTTACCGTCGTGGACGGGTAGGTCCGGTGCTGTTGGACACGTGTCGGTACCAGAGCTTCCCTCTGTCTGGGGTTAGGTCCGCGGGTGCCATACTGGTATCCAGTACGGAGCTTTCCCATGTGTGGGCAATAGCTCCGGTCTTATGATACACGTGGTGGCCCTGGGACTAACCATGTCAGGGAAGCAGATCCAGTTACGGCTAACATGTGGGGCCTTTGGAGGTCTTCAAATCTGGTAGATGGAGTTTCCTTGTGATCTTTTCACTCCCAAGGGGTATTTGGTACGCAGGGTACCGACACACGTGCTTCTTTCTGTCTTCGATCTAAAGAAAGGAAAGAAATCATGAAATGGTTGAAAACTTTGAAATTCTCAAATGGTTACGCAGCTAGCCTGAAATGAGCAGTGAATGTGAACAAAGGAAACCTCACTGGGTTGAAGAGTCATGATTATCACATTATCATGGAAAGACTCTTACATGTTATGTTTTGGAGCTATCTAGATGACGCGGTGTGGAAGGTTTTAGCCGAGCTCATCTATTTCTATAGATAGCTTTGTACTAAAGAAATCAAGATATGAATGATGGATAAGTTAGAGAAGGAGATACCCATACTTTTTTGTAAGGCAGAATAAAAATTCCTCCAGGTTTCTTCAATCTAATGCAACATCTGCTTATCCATCTTCCATCCGAAGCTAAAATTGGTGGTCCTGTGCAATACATGTGGATGTATCACATTGAAAGAGCGCTACGATATCTGAAACCAATGGTTGGGAACAGGGCAAGGGTGGAAGGGTGCCTCGCTGAAGCATATGCTCTTAAGGAAGTAAGATACTTTTCAAGTGTCTACTTTGCAGAAGAACACAATGTCAATACTTCGGTGATGTAGTAGAATGTGGACGAACCACCCCCTTCAAGCGATCTCTCCATTTTTCAAATGAGAGGCACTATCGTAGGTAGCTACATGACCTACGTCCTACCCGAACGTGACAGGACTGTTGCTTCACTCTACATGTACGCAAATATAGAAGACATGCAGGAATACTTTGAGTAAGTGTTTGTCCTACATTTACGCTAATCGACATATTTTGCTACACGTGTATTCTAACAGATGGTTTTTCACGTTCAACGAGTTCCACAGACAATGTTGGCCACATAGGCATCAACCTACGACCAAACAGTAGAAGGGATATGACAAGATGGAATAAATGGAGGGCCGGGTTTCCTATCCTGGTTTCATAATTTTTTAATACTCTCTCGTCTTCTACATGACCTATTAAAGAAATATTATTATTAACTTACGATCATTTTTGACAGCGCCGGACTCACAATGTCCATGAAGATTTGTGACAGCTATGTTATGGATTGGTGAATGGTAGAAGCTATGGTCGGTATGACGTAAATGGCTTTCGATTCCGTATAACTCATTTTGAAGCTCTTTGTCCTCTAAGCGGCAACATCAAATTCTAGTGTTGTGACGAGAGCAATTGACACTCAAGAGAATGAAACCAATTACTATGGGATCATTAACAAAATCCTTGAATTTACTTTTACCACAAATAAGACCCTTTGAGTTGTCTTCTTTGACTGTGAACGGTTTGATAGCACTCATGGAACTTGAGAAAAACCAATTTTGAATGGTGGAAGTGAAACATAAGGACCAACTACGAGGTTACAATACATTTGTTCTTGCACGTCAAGTGGAGCAAGTGTATTATCTACCTTATCCATGCACAAAGCTCATTGCTTGGTGGGTTGTATATAAGGTGAGTCCTCGTGAGCGGTTATATAATCCTAGGGATGTTGCTTACCATGATAGTGAAGATGTTGAAGAAGTGTACCAAGAAGAAGAGTTGCTAGACACTTTTATCGTCAAGCCTGGTGCAGGACTCGATCAATTAGTTAGAGATGTTGAAGATGTAGAGACAGATGGTATGCAAAAATAGGAATTAAAACAGGTCACGATGGAAGATCGTTGGGCTGGTTTAAGGAGTAGGGCACATCATAATGATGTTGATGAATTTTGAAAGTGATTACAAGTAACATTTTCTTGAAGATAGTAACATGAACTTTGTATATCTTATTTTCTTATTTACTAATTATCTATTAAAACAGGATGGCGTCAAGGAAGGGTAAGAAGGTGTCGCCGACGAGGGGGTTCCTCCCCTCTAGACCTGGATGCTTTCGCAGGTACTTCATCGACCAGGAGCAGACGCTCTCAGTTGCTGGGGCATGTTCTGAGCAGCTCTAGGGCTTCATCACAGGTAAATTTCACTCGTCTTTGACAAATTCTTCAAATTCAATTTCCAATTAAACTTAATTATGAATCATTTAAATGTTGTAGTCCTCAGTGACTGACTCATAGGCTACAGTGCCAGTTGAGCTTTGCTACCCTTGGGCGAGCCAGCCCTCGGCCAGCCTGCCATCGGCTGGTGAGCCTTCTGTTCCTGAGCCCTTTGGCTCAGCTTGTGACGAGCCTTCTGGGTCACCAAACGTGGCGCTCGAGCAGACACGGAGGACAAGGAGGACTCACTTTGTCAGTCCTCCTGCGGTCCCTTCATAGAGGATCGTGATTCGTCCAGTCGGAGACAGATAATAAAATTGTAGTGTTCAATTCTGGTTTCTTTTGGTTACTTAAGTAATGAATCAATAAATATCTTGCAGCGCTTGGTACGATGCGTGTTTTACCGGTGAGAGACACTACAGACCGGTGAATGGTGTCCTCGGGTCCTTAGTGCATTTGCTCTATCCCGGGGTCATCGACGGGGTGCCTTCTCTTTCGTGGGAGGACTACGCATGCGTCCATCACCAAGAGCACGACAACGTTCAGGAGGCCATATGGAACGATTTTATGGTAAGTATGTTAAATAAAGTTTCTAAGTTTTAACTCTTAAACTCTTTTAATGAACATCTCTTGAATATACTCTTTATCACAGGTAAGGTATATTTTAGAGGACACAGATGACCCTCGCATGTTTGAGGATGCGAGGAGAGTGTTTCATGTCAACTCTGCGAAGGCGCTTCAACAAGCTTTGTTGAATGCTCGTATTCAGATTATCAATGAGCACTTGAAGGCGAACCAAAACCGCGTGCTGCACTTTCGGCAAGAGAGCGAGAGGTACCTGACGAAGGAGGAGTACGCGCATGTATGTGGGGTGTAGTAAATATTTTTTCTAATAATTTCCTCAATGGTATTTTTAACAACCTACAACTATGTGCAGGGCCACGTGAGCTGGTTGCAGGGTCAGTCTGATGCATTTTGGGCCCTTTGTTGGTACTTGGCTCGCGATGAGTTTAAGGCTAAGTCCGAGAAGGCTCGAGAGTGCAGAGGGGTCAAGGGGAAGCACAACCACGGCCAAGATAACTATTTTCGTTTAGCTAAATGCATGGTAAGTGTATGGAACTTATGTTTATATATTCATAATATATTGTTTGTACTAACACGTATTGACAGGAGCGCGATACGGAAGTGTCACCGACCCCTGCTGAGATCTGGAAAGAAGTCATAGGGACCCTTCTCAGCCTCAGGTGTGCAGTCAGTCCGCAGCTGAGCGGTTGGTAAGTTTAAAAATCGTTCATATTAAATATAACTATATGGCTTATTGAACTTTTACACGGTTTTCTTGTTTTTCAGCTAGGTACGGGGAGGGGGCTAGGAGGATACACGGCGCAGGTTTCGATTGGGAACATGAACCAATCGATCCTCAAGCCGCGTATGCAAGCGGAGGTGGAAAATCCTATAGGAGTTGAGTTCATAAGTCATTTTATCGTTTTCCATTCAAAAAATTCAAGATATTTCAATTTCATATTACTGATTCTTTTTTTATAGGCTTGCCATATACGACGGAGTTGTCGACTTGAGGGCGGCGAGACTTGCGAGAAGCTGCTCCACGTAGTCTTCATTGGTGGGCACGTCAGGTCACCGCGTCTCCACCGAGACATCGAGATGCAGTCCCTCCAACAAACCATAGAAGAGAACCTCAGATGAAAGTTGGAGGAAAGAAGGGAGGCGGAACAACAGAGGATCCTGATGGAGCCCACGATCAATTCCCAGGCAGCCTGGATGGCGCAGATGTGGGACACAATGGAGGTAACAAAGTGAAAACTAAAGTTCTCATTAATTCAGCGTAAATGAATTACTAATAGGTAACATCTAATATTTGCAATGACAGGTCGTGGCTCGAGCGCAAGGTCTGGGGATCCAGCTACCGCCACTACCGGTCGATCCAGGTGACCTTTCTTCTGCCGGTCAGGCAATTTTTTATGTCAACTTAACAATTCTAGTTTTACCTCAACTTAGCTTGAAATAGAGTGAGGAAAGAGAGTGAGAGTGATAGATAGAGTTAGAAGATGTAGGAATATGGAGGGAAAGGGATAGCGATAGCGATAGGGAGATTGAGTGGGAGATAGAGATAGATTGAGATGGAGAGGGAGCAATGGAGAGGGAGAGAAAGAGATAGATTGAGATAGAGAGAGGAATGAAGAGGGAGAGAGGGAGATGTAGATGGAGATAGAGGTAGAGGAAGGGAGGGAGAGGAGAGGGAGCGAGGGAGAGATAGATTGAGATAGAGAGAGAGGAATGAAGAGGGACAGAGGGAGATGTAGATGGAAACAGAGGGAGAGAGGGAGATGTAGATGGAGATAGAGGGAGAAGAAGGGAGGGAGAGGAGAGGGAGAGAGAGATAGATTGAGATAGAGAGAGGAATGAAGAGGGAGAGACGGAGATGTAGATGGAGATAGACGGAGAGGAAGGGAGGGAGAGAGATCTTCAAGCATTTCTATTCTAACTCTAAGTTTCATGAATTGCAGGGATTGGCGACAGCTGCTCAATCTCTGTCGCCGTCATTACCGCCACCTAGAGTCACTACAAGGATTCTGGTTTATCGCAACAAATTCATCATAATAGATCGTTTTTCGTCGCAATAGGTCACTGTTGCAACGAAAAAGAGCGTGGTAATAGTTTTTACAAATCGTCGTAATAATTCCCATGGCGATAGGTTATTGCGACGCCTTGACATGCATGGCAAAAAGTATGGTATTGCAACAATTTCACATTGTTGGCAAATAGTTTGCTATTGCAACGATTTCACGTATTGCGATGATTTAACGTATTGCAACGAATATTTCGGTGTTGCAACGATTTCACGATCATGGCAAAGAGTACGGTATTGCAACGATTTCATATTCGTGGCAAATAGTAGGTTATTGCAACGATTTGGCGTATTGTGACGATTTAACGTATTGCAACGAATAGCATGGTATTGCAATGATTTCACGTTTGTGGTAATTGTATGTGATTGCAGCGATTTCACAGCCGTGACAAATAGTATGGTATTGCAACGATTTCACATTCGTGGAAAATAGTATGTTATTGCAACGATTTAGCGTATTGCGATGATTTAATGTATTACAACGATTTCACATTTGTGGCAAATAGTTTGGTATTGCAACGATTTCTTATTTGGGGCAATAGTTTTGTAATGCAATGTTTCCTGATCTGTGGCAATAGGTTCGTAATGCAGCATTTTTTGATCTTTGGCAGTATGGTTGTAATGCAACGTTTAATGATTTATGGTCATAGAGGTGTAATGCAAAATTTTCTCATATGTGGCAATAGTGTTGTAATGCAACGTTTTCTGCGTGGTGGCAATAGCAGTCTAGTGCAACATTTTTTGAGTCGTGGCCAAATGTTTGTACTGCAATATTTTGTAATTCGTGATAATAGCTTCCTATTGCAACAATTTATCATTCATGATAAGAAATTCGTAATGCCATATTTTGTAATTAGCGACAGTAGAATCCTAATGCACCAGGTCTTAAAACTAGTGGCAACAAAATCACAAGTTTAACAATAAACATCCATCAGTTGATATTGCAACACGCATAAAACACTCAAGTATTACGATCGCGATGTGTTTGGATGTTAAAATTTTGCCTAAGCTGACCGGGACTAATTGTTGGAGCAGGTGGCTTCTAGAGGTTCCATTGGTTGACCTATTGTGGAGTAGTGTTATCCATCCTTTTGCGCATTTCAGCCATTGAGAAGCGCGTGTCCTACATTTCCTTATCTCTCTATTCACGATCAGCTGCTATCTGACCTTGTAAGTTCTGTACTTGAACGTTTAACTCTTCTTTCTTTTGGTGTATGCAGTCCATCTGGGTGGTTAAGCTATCCTTTCTTCCTTCCAACTCCTGCACTTGGTGATTGAGGCCTGCATTTCTATCTTCTAAGTTTCGAACTTGGTTGTTGAGGTGTTTAGCTATCTAGATACGCATACATTCATGTTCAAGACCAGTAGGGTTAGCAATATAACCACCCCCCGAACCTGTGATCTTGCACAACCGATTGAGGATCTATAACAACACTAGAAGATGTGGTTTCTCTCCTCATTTGGAATTGGGCCTCCCGGCTCAGCTTCCATGTCGTCCACTTGGGCACATGCCTGGCTCTATATACGAAAAGAAAAGAAAAGTCACAGGTACATTACAAATATTTATTTAATTGGGGATTGTTTGAAGTGTTACTCACATGTCCAGCTTCTGTCTGCTTGTTTGCCCCGTCACCGTTCTTCAACAAATTGCTTGCCTCTCAAAGTTGTATGTCATCGGGTTCTTCTCCGGTCTCTGGGTCTCGCTACATAAAATACAAGTAAAATTTAACATGTAGGTATACATATTGATTGCAGCGCAAAGTAAAAGCATGATTTATTTTTCATACCTTCTCATAACTAAGTTGTGCGTAGGATTTGGAGCCAAGCAAGTGACTCGCCTTTTGTCTTCTTTGATTATGAGAATTGGTCCTGCTTATTGACTGCAATAATTTTAAGAATTAATTTCACGAATGAATGTAAATCAAATAGTTTTTGTATGATGCGAAGCTATTAAAAAATTAGCTGACCTTGAATTGCTCATACCCAAAATATTCTATTAGGTGCAACCACTTGGGCGCCGGTACGTCAGCAGGCTTGTTTCGTATACGTTCTTCATCGGCAGAATAACTCTTATAGGTGGCATGCAAAGTCGAGCGCCACCCCTTGTAGCGCTCACTAGCAATTTTCAAAATTTTTCTTGCGCTCTCTTGTTTGTCCTCCATGTCCAAGGAATCTTGTACATTGTATAACAAATTGCTGTAACCGTACAAGATGAAGATTGCAAGAAAAAAAATACTTTTGTGGGGGTGTGACAACACTAACCAGAATGTCTCATACCATATCTCTCTTGTTACTATGGCCAACCTGTCCACTTCCTTGCACCGCTGAGGGATGCATGTTTTTTTGTAAACATAATCATCGACAAAGTGCCACTGATTAATACCAACCACAACACCCAACCTTGTGGAGAACTGAATTGGTAGCTTCACATGATCCATTCTACTAACTTAGGATGCATAGCGTATTCTGGCAACCTTAAGTCCTTTAGCCACACTTCTTCCAAACTTCTTTCCTTCTGTTACATTGATTTAAACGATAAACGATTAAAGCAAATTACCGCCTGACAAAGTTTAGTATCATGTACAAATAGTGTGAAAAGAAGAAAAGTCTGATATTTGTACCATCTTCAGGACGAGTGCGGCAAATACGAGTGTGGGAGGACTGCATCCCAGCAGCATTTTGTTGTTTATTACTCCCTCCTAGTTTATATTAATTGTCATATCAGACCAACAAATGAATTAAAAATGAACTAGTTAGGACTGTCTGAACGACAACTATTTTGATTGGGGGGGGTACATTGTTGACTTCTTTGTTGCTGTTCATACCCTAAAATGAGCCATCAGGTACACTTGTTAGTGGCGCTACTGCACTCGTAGTACTGCAGAGGATTTTGAATCCAGCGGCAAAGCAGGCAAGACTGAGGGGGGGGGGGCATGCAGCTGGCAACGCTAGACTAGACAAAGACATGGTTCGCCAGTTCGGTCTGACTGGCATCAGCAGGAGCACATCTTGAATAGAATTATTAGTTGCAGGGCAAATAATGAATGCCAGCGATAGCAGGTGGCGAATGCAAGACAGATAAGGCAAGCAGCTTGCGGGATTGAAATCCTCTGCAGTACTACACCTGCAGTATCTACCACTGACATGTGGGCCCATGAGACATTGGGTCCACTTGTCAGTGGCGGCTACTGCAGGTGCAATACTGCATAGTCCCAGCTTGCAACGCTTAACAAAGTGAGGGTTTGGTCTAGTCGAGATCACCAGGAGCAACTCTCAAGGAGGATTGGTGGCGGGGCGAGTAACGGCCAGGGATTTGCGGGCGGCGGGGTCATCATGGCATGCGAAGGATGGGACGTGGTGATTTGGCAAGGGAGACGTGTCAAGGAGGACACTGAAGTGACCAGCAGCAGGGCATAGGCGCCGGTGCCGACCGGAGTGGCCGGCGGTGAGAGAGCACAGCGTGGAGGCATAAAAAAATCACGCCATCACACAGGCTGATGAACTGTTAACTATAAAGACTAAGTAGAATTGCAAGGCATGCTAAAATAATTAGTAGAGCCTAGAAAAGAATGCAAATTACCATGATACACCCATCATCAATATATTTAAAGGACATAACGTAGTCTCTCAAAATGCTCCAAATTCAATGCCAAAGGAGTAAAAAACTAACACGCTCTGCCAAAACAAATGGCACGGTAGAGAGGCAGGTAGTAATGTGATGTGAGATGGGTAGTTGGAAGCTACCGATAGAGTTGGAGTGGGACATTTTTTAAGCTCCAAAAGTAAAGTTACGCTAGGGCAAAAGGAATATTTCTGGTTTGTGTATCTATATCTGTTGTTGGTTCATGCATCGTAGTACCAGGGAGTGAAGAATCTCAGGATTCCTGAACATCATGTGCTGCAATATTTTCTGCATACCATGCAAATGAATTAATGTTTTCTAAAATAATTTAATTTTGATAGTAAACACATTTATAGTTATACCAGGTGCTTGTTGGCCACCATGAATGCTTTTGATATCTTGTTCCTAATGTAAAGAGCATTGTAAGTAGTCATTCCAAATAACATTGATAACGTCAGATTACATGACCAACATAGATTTTGGATCAGACGGTGTGGTTTCTATAAATTGTAGTGTTTGTTTGGAACGGAGGAATTAGAAATGAAGGAATAGTAAAAAAACGTACGATCTAAGAAAGCCACAAGAAAGAGAAAAGTGTAAAAACCATGGGAACCGTGCGACGATGACTTTGGTGGCTTCGGAGGTTAGACGGAAGAGTGAGCCCTTGTTCAGTTTGTTGACGATGTTATGATGTATGGACATTGTAATGACTATGTGTATAGTGTTTGTTATGATATACTGTTGATTATGTCTGTTTTGTGTTTCTGGCCATCGAGCCGGGTAGCATTTTCTGTTTTTTTAATAAAAAACCTTATTTGCGACGGTTTTTTATATAGTACAGTCGCAAATAAGGCCAGGCTGTCCCATACAGGTCCGTGATTGCGATGGCCAGGCCATCGTAAATCATGTTGTGGGGCCTATTAGGCTGGGCCCGGGCTATAGTTTGCGACGGCCAGGCCGTCGCAAATAGGTCCTTAATTGCCACTACCTGGCTATCTCAAATAGACCTGTGTGGCCCACCGGCTTGGCCTGGGCTATAGTTTGCGACGGCCATCGCAAGCCATCGCAAATAAGCTTATTTGCAACTGTGGCCGTCGCAAATAAGTTTAGTTGCGATAAGACACTTGCGACGGTCGAAAATTGTCGCAAAAAAGGAAAATCATCGCAAATTGCTTATTTGCGACGGCCGTTTCCGTTGCAAATCGTCGGGATTCTTATAGTGTTGTATAGGTAGTTGCTTAGTTTCATATCCCATGATGCATATAGTTTGGGACATTTTCTAAAATTCTTCTATCTCTTGCTCTTTCCTTCGGACGTCGAGAACTCGCAACCAAAGGAATGCAAATGAGAATGAGGAGAATAATGGGGCACGTGGGAACAACAACAACCTTGGACCTGAGGCTAGCAACCTTGAGCGGTTGATGGCTATGCAAAATCAGCTCATGCAGACCGTGATGGAAACTTTGGGAGAGCTGCAAGCCAATAAGCAGAATCAGCCCCACATGCGTCCACCACCACCCCCACCACCTCATAACATATTGGGAGAGTTTATGAGTACTAGGACACCCACTTTTGCTCAAGCTATCAACCCTATGGAAGCTGATGATTAGCTGAAATCTGTGGAGAAGAAGCTTTCCATTGTCCAATGCAATGACCGGGAGAAGGTTCTCTTTGCCTCCCATCAACTCGTTGGAGCAGCTGAAGATTGGTGGGAATCCCTTTGCAATGCCCATGAAATTACAGAGAGGATTGCTTGGGCTGAATTCAAGGAGAGCTTTCATTCTCACTTTGTTCTTGAAGGTGTTATGATCTTGAAGAGGCAAGAATTTGAGAACCTAAGGCACAGAAAGTCGAGTGTGTGTGAGTATCTCAATAAATTCACTCAACTCTCATGGTATGCCTCAAAGGATGTTAACAGGGACAGCCGCAAGCAATACTTGTTTATGAGAGGCCTAAACAATGAGATTCAAGTCCAATTGCTTAGCTGTGACTCTGCAAATTTCCAGAAGCTTGTGGACAAGGCTATAATGGTTGAAAATAAGGTTCGTGAGATGGAGAAAGATAATAAGAGGAAGATGCCATATCAAGGATAGCCACAAGGAAGCAATGTTCACCCCCGCTTTGTACCGCCAAATGCACCATACTACAACCCCTCTGCTCCTGCATATCGCGCTGCTATTCTACCGCGTCCAGCTCAGCCCGTGCAAGAACGCCCCGCCACGCAAGCACCTCACCCTCCAATGTCTCATGCGCCCTGCGCCAATTTCCATGCTAATGCTCAAACCCAAACTCGCCAACACAATTTTGGTGCAGCAAGGTCGTTCTATACTTGTGGTGAGGTGGGACACTTTGCATCTCAATGCCCTAAGTCAAGCCTTGGTCAAGGGAACAATGCTCCGAGACATAACCCACGAACAAATGGAGGAGCGCCACAAGGCAACCGTGGACCGCAGAATTTTGTTCGTGGCAAGGTGAACCATGTCTCTACGGAGGAGACCCAACAAGCGGATGATGTGGTGATTGGTATGTTTCTCGCTAATTTCAACTCGGCGACTATGTTATTTGATTCTGGAGCATCACATTCATTCATTGCATCAAAACATGTTGCCAAGTATAGTTTGCCCATATCCCATATGGAGTATACCTTGTTGGTTAAATCTCCTGGAGGGGAAATGAGGACGAATATAATATGTCCAGAAGTAATCCTTAGAATAAGGGGAGTAGACTTCCTTGTTAGCCTCATTGTTTTGGAATAACAAGGATTGGACATAATAATTGGAATGGATTGGTCACAGAAGCACAATGGGATAATTCAATGTCCCACAAAGACGGTGAAGTTGACAAATGAGGAAGGAGTCAGCATAGAATTTGAAGCATTTTAAGACACACCAAAGCAGATGGAGCTGAATCAAATGGATGGTGCAGCAATAGAGGAGATCCCAGTGGTCTGTGAATTTTCGGATGTGTTTCTGGACAAATTGTCAGGTATGCCACCTGATCGTGACATAGAGTTTGTTATTGAATTAATACCTGGAACTACAGCTATAGCTAGGAGGCCATATAGGATGCCTCCTAAGGAGTTAGCGGAGCTCAAGAAGAACATTTAAGAGTAGCTAGAGAATGGTGTTATTCACCTAAGCTCTTCACCTTGGGGAGCACCAGTGCTTTTCGTGGATAAGAAGGATGGATCCTAAAGGATGTATGTGGATTATCGGGCTCTCAATGAGGTGACGATTAAGAACAACTATACATTTCCCGAATAGAGGATTTGTTCGACCAAATGAAGGGCGCCTGTGTTTTCCCTAAGATTGATTTGAGGTCAGGTTATTTCCAAATGAAGATTAGACCATCGGATATACCCAAAACAGCTTTACGAACACGGTATGGATCCTATGAGTATACCGTTATGTCATTTGAATTGACAAATGCACATGCATACTTTATGTACCTCTAAGGTCTTCATGGAGTACTTGGATAAATTTGTTGTCGTGTTCATTGATGACATTATGATCTACTTGAGAAGCGAGGAGGAACATGAGGAACATTTGAGGCTCACATTGCAAAAATTAAGAGAACACGAATTATATGCCAAATTCAGCAAGTGCCAATTTTGGTTAAGGGGAGTATCATTTCTGGGACATATCATCTTTGGAGTATCGGTTGACCCAGAGAAAGGGAGGGATGTGCTAAAGTGGGAGGCACCACAGAATGTGAAGGAAATTCGAAGTTTTCTTGAAATGGCTAGATATTACCACTACACATCAGACAAATCCTCTTGAAATGGTTCATCAAGGATTTCTCCAAAATAGACAAGCCAATGACAGAATTGTTAATGAAGGGGAAAGCATTCCAATGGACTCAAGCTTGTCAAAACAGTTATGAGGAGTTAAAGAAGAGGTTAACCACTGCACCAGTATTGGTTTTGCCTGATGTGATTCAGAGTTTCGATATTTATTGTGACGCTTCAAGACAAGGGCTTGGATATGTGCTCATGCAAGAAGGTCAAGTGGTAGCCTATGCATCGAGGCAATTAAAGAAACATGATCAGAATTATCCTACTCATATCTCGAACTTGCAGCTGTAGTGCATGCCTTGACGATTTGGAGACATTACATTCTTCGTCATAGGTGTGAGATTTACACGGATCACAAGAGTCTCAAGTACATTTTCACACAAGTAGACCTGAATCCGAGGCAATAAAGATGGTTGGAGCTCATTAAAGATTATGATGTGGGAATCAACTATCATCCAGAGATGCTAATGTAGTGGCTGACGCCTTGAGTAGGAAAGGAGCAAGCGACCAACTCATTGTTCGAATGTTGCCATCTGAGATATGTGAGGAGTTTGAATGGTTGCATCTTGGATTTGTAGATGATATGGGAGTAATGGAGTTAAATCTGTCTCTAAAACAAGACATTCGAGAAGGTCAAGCAAAAGATGAGGAAATCAAGGAAATTAAGGAAAGGACTCAAGAAGGGAGAGAATTCAGATTTGATGAGTATGACCATGGCACTCTATGGCCTGGGAAAAGGATTGTTGTTCTCAATGTGAACTATATTTGTGAGACAATATTAAAGGAGGCACATGACTCGCTTTACTCCATCCATCCCGGTTGTACAAAGATGTACAAGGATTTGAAAACTTGCTATTGGTGGGATGGCATGAAAAGAGACATAGATGAATATGTTGCATTATGTGACACATGTCAATGAGTGAAGGCTGAACACCAAACATCAGCTGGATTATTACAGTCATTGAAGATTC
The DNA here is from genome assembly GCA_036927565.1 of Tuctoria greenei. Classification (NCBI taxonomy): domain Eukaryota; kingdom Viridiplantae; phylum Streptophyta; class Magnoliopsida; order Poales; family Poaceae; genus Tuctoria; species Tuctoria greenei. The sequence goes on from JAYESD010000006.1 coordinate 79,764,225, forward strand.
CAGAAAGGAGGTGGGAAGAAGTTGGTATGGATTTCATAGTTGGTTTACCTCGCACTTCGGCAGGTTATGATTTAATATGGGTTATTGTGGATCAGTTGACCAAATCTGGGCAGTTTATCCCTATTAAGACTACCTATAGTGGAGCAAAGTTGGCAGAATTGTATATGGGAAGGATAGTGTGTTTGCATGGAGTACCAAAGAAAATAGTGTCTGATTGAGGATCTCAATTTACCTCAAGGTTCTGGCAAAAGCTACACGAGTCTATGGGAACCCAATTTAATTTCGGTTTTGCATATCACCCTCAAACGGATGGACAAACCGAGAGAACAAATCAGAAATTAGAAGACATGCTAAGTGCTTGTGCGCTAAAATATGGAGGATGTTGGGACAAAATTCTGCCATATGCTGAACTCTCCTACAACAACAATTATCAAGCAAGTTTAAAAATGTCACCATATGAAGCATTGTATGGGAGAAGGTGTAGAACAACCTTATTTTGGAATGAGATAGGAGAAACTCAAGTATTTGGACCTGATGTGATATAGGATGCCGAAAAGCAAGTTTAGACAATCCGCGAGAATTTGAGGGCTGCTCAGTCAAGACAAAAAGGCTATGCCAATAATAGGCGAAGAAACTTAGCTTTTGAAGCGGGAGACTTCGTATAAATCAAATTATCACCTATGCAATGTCATAAGCGGTTCAACGTTAGAGGCAAGTTGGCACCTCACTATATTGGACCATTCAATATTTTGGACAAATGTGGGGAAGTGGCATATAAGTTGGAGATGCCAGCTGTTGACGGTCGTTATATACCATTTTCGATCGTCAATATAACTCGATTATGTGAAGAAATGAATATTTCTTACACACATCATAGTTAGGAATAACCTAGTTCCACTTGTACTTGGAGAAATTGGTGCATGCAGGTATTATATGCAAATTTGAGGTGAATGCATGGCCACAAGGCAAGGAAGCACACATCCCACCAATCAAGTGCGAGCACAAGGATTCATGGGCCCACTCGGAGTAACAAACCAACTTAAAATCAAGGGAATCACCCATACCCATGATGGGGGCCCATATAATGGTGTTACAGAGAAGTTTCGGCACGATTGGAGCCGTTTGCAGTTCGGTCGAACCACCAGGTCATCCAACCTGGTATTCACGCCAAACATGGTCAACCGCCACGTGTTGGCTCCTCACGGCTTGTAGATCACAATGGCGACTGATTCCCTCGCTTTTTCTAGCGACAAATCGACCTTTGGAGGGTATAAATAGGGGGTAGGGGGCTCCCTCACTCCACACACCACTTGAGCATTCACTCTCTTGTATACATTAGTTCTCCAAGTCCTTAGTGGAGGTTAGGATGTAGACAGGAGCCTCTAGTCTCATGTCAAAATTGGGAAAGATATGGCTCATGTATCTTTCTTTACTTTTTTGACTTTGTGCTTTATAATAATAGTATTATTAGTTTATATTTACTTATATACTTGGGCAAATCGTTCCTTGTTTGGTTGTGGAGTCCCTGTATGTGCTACGTGTAGATGTTGTTATGATCTAGACATAATGCCATTATCATGTTATCATAAACATCATACACCACCACTATAGTCTAATTAGGTAATAATATGATTATGTTAATATGAATGTGTTAGTGCTTGGATCCAACATTGGTTCAACGATATTTAGGTTAGTCATTGCCTTAGGATGAATATTACGTTGCAACTCTTAAGGTATTTACTTAGCATGCAAGTGTGGTGCTTGGATAGTTAAGTAGTGTTGGATGCCTCGTAGTCCACGGGTTGTAGAGGTAGGCGGTAGGTGGTGACAATCCTATCCGTCCGTTGTAATCCTCCACGTTCGGCTACGATGTAGGCTCTTGGCGGGAGTCGCCTGGCAGACCAGGGTAAGACCGTGCCCAATATGTTGGACAACTAAGCCCTAGTATTCACCATTAGCATAGTCATGTGTACTTTATTAGGCTATATATGATTAATTAGAGCATAGTAGGAGTAGCTCCATCTTGTAGTCTAACCCTCACTAGGACAACCTTACCCTTAGAGTAGATTGCTTAGGTGTGTGTCACACTACCCTTATATCACCTTACCCCTATTCTGATAAACACTTAGTACCCTATACCTTGATCATAATAATAGTGTTTACTTTACTCCATTGCCTTCCTTTGGGATAAATACGATACACATGGGAATACTCTTGGGTAAAATGCTACATGACAACTTTTGTGCGCTTGCAGACCTCATCTCTTTCGAGAGATGATCTGTGACGTAAGAAACATCAACAAACATTTATGGCGCCGTTGCCAGGGAAGGCTAAGGAAGTTAAGGATAGCTATCACTTATGATTAAGCTATAGGTACTAGTAGTTATTAGACATGATTATCCTTGTTTGTTTTCTCCTCTTGTGTGAAAACAGGGTAGTGTTGGCTAACCCATTTCATGGGATGGCCAACGAGGACGCAAGTGCTCAACTGCAAGATGATTCATAGCATACCTCAACAAATATCTGCTAGGCAACAGCATTGCCTTTCGCAGAAGAATTTCGGCTTCTAGTAGAAGCCAAAGTCATCCATCCGCAAGCCTGGGCGAGGCTCCAAGAGTTATTATTGGTTTGCCTCCACCATGGGGTGGATAGTTGGCTCTTCATCCGACACTCATGTCATGGGTTGCTTCACCTATCCATGACCACATTCGTGCTAGAGCTGAACGAGCCCTATTCTCATTCATCATGGATGAGAATATGGTCTCCAATCAAGGGGTGGATTGAAGAATGCTCTAGTTCCTTTAGATTGGCATCCACACCTCTTAACGAGGTGGACATGCTAGTTATGGAACTACACCTCCCATTGTACATGAAGATCAAGCCAATGGAGAATGTTTGGATGATCCAAGCCATGGATATTCACATGATTTGTGAAAATCCATGTCAACGTGTGACACTTGGGGAATTATTTCCCTAATACCCATGAGGATCTTTCTTTCAAACACAACTCCAATGGCCATCATCTACAAGGAGGTCAAGGGTGGAATCAATATCACCCTTGTAATCGAGTTGGCTATGAGGATTTCAAGGAATTTAAGTTCAACTAGCCTACCTTGAAGTATCTTGTCCATGGTCAAGCGAGAAATCAAGACAACATGAAGCTCTTGGCTAGGGACAAGAAACTTAAAGAGCATTCAAGATCCAAGCTATCCCATGATCACTTGTTGGGAATCCTACCCTTCGACCAAGCAGATGCAACCTAGGGCAAGTGACATTGTGGATGAAGCGTTTATTGTTTTATTGTGGAGTCCACATGTCATCATGTCCAACGAAGCTTTTGATCCATAATCAAGGTACGGGTTGACCTTAAGGAATATCAAGAAGGTCGAGGTGAAACCCCAAAAGAAGGACAAGCTTCATCATGCTCATAAAAGAATATCTTCAAGAGGGAGAAACCGTCACTACATCAACAAGTCTTCATCAAGATGACGGAGAGGCTAGGGCCATCATGTGGTCCATATGTCCAACTGACATGCCAAAGGAGATTTGACATGTCAATAAAGAGAAGTTGTCAACATCTTCAACTTCGGGATTGGACAACAAATCATCATGCTAAACAGGACAGAGGTAAGTCCCACTCATCGGACTTCAAAAATTCGGTGAGTCCTTGCCAATAGGGTAATTGGTAGTTATCTCATATGTGTTTCTCTAATTGCATATTTGAATTTCCCATCAATCTTTGCATTTGCATTTAGCATGTTTGAATTTTCACACTTGCATGTTGGAGAGTGAATTCCAACCCTCATAAAAACTAAAATTTTGAATTAGGGAATATATTTATTTAGATATGAACTTTGGGCGTAACCACTTGAATTCATCTTCCTAATTCAAACAAAAATTCTCTTACTATTCATTGCATTTGCAAGTTGTTTCAAGATGAGAAAAACAATTTGACAAAAGGTACAACATGCTTTTGAGCTAACGTAACCCGTTTTCGAGTTGTTTTGTTTCTTCTTGATTTTAGTGGAGCTAGGACAAAATTTGTAAAGAGGTTGGAAGGACTCATAAAGCCCATATCCCTCCATCGATCTCATTTTGAGTTCATGGAGGAGGAATGTTCAAGAGATGAAGCTCAGTCAACTCCAACCTCAACTTGGCATTGAACATGAAGGCTACACCAAAATTCATGTTCGTGAGTTTCTCACACAACAACCTTCAACCAAGACTACTCTTCAATTGAGGTACAAGTTCAAATTTCCCATCGTTTGAATTGCATTAGGATTGAATGATTTTTGCTTACATTGGTAAGGAAGGTTTACACCTTCACATCATTCACTTCTTATGAATCCTCATGAGAGTAAGTGATGGCATTACTATTTTTTATTCTTCAAAAAGGAATGCCACCTTACTTGGGAATAAATTTAAACAAGTAACTGAATTTCATAAGCATTGCTAAATTGACTTAGATATTTTCTTCCTATGTAATGCTTATGGAATAACTTAATGGTTGAATTAGTATGTAACAACCTAGGAATAGTGATGTCCATAATATTTATTTGAAACTCATTCATACATGGATCACTAAATTTCAAATTCCTAGGCAGGGAACTAAAAATATTTAGGAGGATAAAATTGAGAATTTTGTTTGCCATGACCCAAATGATAAATATTTGCTCTTGTAAAAAAACTATGTTGGATAGAAATTTTACAAGATGAAGGGATCCATATAGTGTATTCATATAACTTGCATTGATATGAGTAGGAGCTTTAGAAAATGTTCAACTTGATTTATCCATAAAGCCCCACTCCTAGCAATGATTCCTACATTGTTCATGGATACACTGGAAATTGGACCCAATGCATCTTTTGTCTTATTCTTCCCCGTCTGTGCAAATGAAGATTCGGTCACCTAACCTGAAAATTCATTTTACAAGTATCGGGAGCTAACCATCCCTCTCTATCATAGAGAGGAAGTTTGCAGGAGTAAAATAACCATGCAGGCATTCAAAAATCCAATTGTTGGAAACCCTAAGAGGATTCTATTTCAATATCTCTTGGCCAAGGAGTAAATTAGGATGGTTGTTACCTATCGGAAATTAAGCCCGAAGGTCAACCATAACTATACGAGGCCAAAGATTTGACATGGAAACCCTCCATGAGCAACCAATGGGCTGCTTTTAATATGTGAGAGCATTATGCTGTCAACTATTCTAAGCACTTATTCAAGCTCAAGGGAATTTCCACTATCATTGGGTGTAAGTTATTCTTTTGTGGCTAAAAGGTATGATGTACCTTAACCAAGGAATGCCAAGATCACATCCAATGTATATTGGGTGCAAGTTGTTCATATGTGGCCTGAAGGTATTCTATACCTTACCCAAGGAACAACGGATCACACTCAACCCATGTTGAGTGCACGTCATCCCTTTGTGGTTATAGGTATGTTGTACCTTAGCCAAGGAATAACGGATCGTACTCAACACATGTTGGGTACATGTCACTCCTTTGTGGCTAAAGATTATCATTAACTTAGCCAAGGAGTGACGGATCACACCCAATGCATGAGAGGTACAAGTTATTCCTATATGGTAAGAAGGTATGATACACCTTAGCCAAATTATGATGCAACACACTCAACGTATGTTGAGTGCATGTCAGGCCTTTGTGCTAAGGGTTATCACTACCTTAGCCAAGGAATAACAAGGTACATCCAACCTATGGAAACCTTGAAGTGTGGAGGAGTGACATCGACAACACTCTCCTTGACCACACTCATGAAACCCATGGAAGGAAATCCAACATCGACACTCAACCCTCCAATACCAAAGCCATGCTGCAACAAGGTTAGGCCAACCTCATGGCCTACACCTATCATTAGGGTTTCAGCCCGACCTTGAGCAAGAACAAGCTTGGGGGAGGACCCCCACTTGAGGTAACTTGTATCACACTCCATTTGCATTCCTTTGTTTTATTTCTTTCTTTCCACCACATTTGCATCTTATATATATATATATATATATATATATATATATATATATATATATATATATATATATATATATATATATATATATATATATATATATATATATATATAATAACATAGTATAGGTTATGTTAATAAAATAAAGGGTAAGAATATTTCTTTTTGCATAAGTTGAAATGATGAATAGGTGCCATGTTTTATTTTCTCTAGTCTCTTGCATACAACTTAGTATTCTCCAAGTATTTGGTTTATTGGATTAGAATATTCTTATCTGAAACTTGGAAATTGTGGGTAGCAAAAGCTAAGTCCAATTCTAGGTTGTTGTGGGATATGATATAGTTATAAGAGCTGCTAATATCCTAGTTGAAAGTGAAACTTGATTTCACGGAGAAAATGTAAAATGGAAGTTCCTCATTTGACAGAAATTCCTACCAGAGCCATATGATGATTTGAATCAGATAATTCTTATGCATATGCTATTTGCCTTCACATTGAGCTTGGTCAAACTAGTATAGAACTATGTGAGAACCTTTTCATACTTTTAAGATCAAGATTACACAAGCACATGCTAAAATTCTACACTAGAAGATAGCAAAATTCCTTCATATCATCATTCCACAATAAAAAGAGAAACTCCATGCCTTTCATGCTTGGTACTCTCTTCCCATTTACTGCATAAAAAGGGAGTAGAAGACATGGCTATAAGAAATAAAAAAATAAAAAATTCATGCTTACATCATAAGCATGACAAAAAATGGGGTAGCCATGTTTCATCCCTGCAATTAAGAGAGTCTACACAAATAGGAGTCATCTCAAAATCCAAATCCACTCCACAAATATTCCATCACACTTGCACAAATCTTGATCAAAAGCATGATTTGTTTTCTCTAAGGCTTACTCTTTTGACTTAGCAATATATGTGTTGCAAATATGCCTACTCTTGATCCATACCAAGCTCCACATACAAGCCTTATTTAGATGTAGGACAAGAAAGACATTGCCTTGGTAAGGGTACAAATACAATTACCTACATAGGAGTGATTGAGTGCATCATTTGAGGAACTTAAATCAAAAAACCATTTGAAAACTCTCTGGAAATTTGAGTGTAACTCATGCACTGGGTGATGCATGCTCATTTTGCTGTTCTGTACTTCAACCACCCAAGAAAAAAGATGAGGCATACACCCCATAAAGACTAAGAAAAAGGGTGAGGTACCATAGCTAATTTATTCAATACAAGGTAGAATACTTTGTTCTGCACTTGATACTTTTGCAAAATAGGACATAGTAGCAACTCCTGATCAACAACCTAAGTTATTGTCTTTGCTTCAGGACAAGCAAAGGGTGTAAAAGCCCGCTTTCGAGAAGAGCAAGAATGCGAAGTTACAAACTTAAAAAAGAAGTCAAACATAAAAATTGATTTCACCAATGGATTCTGTAAGACCTATGTGTGCTGAATACATTGGCTTGTAGTGAATACACTTGCTTTGACGATAAAAGTTTTGACTATCACCAAAACACCTTTTTATCAAGGTCCGACTAGTTTTGTAAGCTCCGGCAGGAGCTTGGTTGTACTAGTTTTGGTAAGCTCCAGCGCTAGGTTCTACTAGCTTTTGTTAGCTCCGGCTCAAGGTCCGGGTTGATCTGGCAAGGTCCGGAACTTGACTGCAATACCTCTATTTTTCATTTACAATGTTTCGTACTTGCTTTACATCTCTGGAAAGATTGCTTAGTATTCATTTGCTAAGTCTTTGGTGCGTTTTTGGTTGACATGGATGATATCGTGTTACTGTGGTTTTGCAACATGCTTGTGTGAGGTTCTCACGTAAGGTGTTGTGTCCGGAACTAACTTGAGTCAAGTCGAGGACTTGGACTTGTATGGATTGGTTGTTTATTCATGTGCAGGTGTTGCTTGAGTTCAAGACATGGCTGGTGATGGGATCCATTGGACTAGTCTCAGGGAGGAGATGAGGTCCAACAACCAAATTCAGGAGGAATTGTGGTTGAGTTGATCAGGAGGTTGCGCAGCATGATTGAATCAAGAACAATGCATGTGAAAGTATCTTGGACGTCATTGGAAGATATTTCCACGTGTGCAAGGAGTGCATGGACGTAGCTACATGGTTCCGAGATGTGATGAAGAGATGTGGACGTAAAGAGTTGGTCGGAAAGGTCCAACCGACTAGGTTATGGACTTAGGCTGCGGCTGAGTCGGGTTTGACTCAAATATGGAAAAATTTGAGTTGGTTATGATAGGATTTCTTGTGGGTCACGAATTTGAGTTGTTTAGGAATGTGGGATACGTTCCTAAGGTGTTTGGAAGTCTTAAGATTGCTTCTATCTGCGTATAGAAGAATCCTAAGCAGTTATGGAAAGTTACGATTCGTGAACAGAGTAGGATTAGGTTCCTGATTTGAGTTGAGTTGGCTTTCGAGCTGGTTATATAAGCAAGGGAGGACAGAGCTCGTGGTTCACGACTTTGGGGCTTTTCCTCTTGTGTTCTATTTAATAAAATTCGTAGTTTGAAGGAACTTTTGTGCCTTGTTCATCCGGCTTGTACCAGACAAGTTTTACTCATCGAGTTTCTGGACAGCACTACCTTTCCTCGGTGGTTTTATCATAACTCGAGTTTTACAGATCCAATTGACGTGATTCTTTTTGGGTTGTCTTCACAACTTGATTATCTATCATCTGTCAAAATTTCACGGACATTGGATTTGTGGTCTATGATCTACACGAGTTTCTTTGCAGCGTTCCAGAACTGTTTTTTTCTCGGGTAGGGCAGATTGACCTTTGTTTGATCTTTCGATCATAACTTGAGTTTTTCTCGACGGATTTGAGTGATTCTTTTTGTGTTGTCTTTGTGAATTGATTTTCTGATATCTATCACTTTTGTCACGGTGAAATATGTTTAGATTAGTCTCACACATGATTTCTATAACAGATCGTTTTTCTGCCGAAGGGGTTGGAGTTTAATTGTTTCCGCTGCGTAGGATTTTTAAATCTACCATTCACCCCCCCTATGGTAGCCTTTCACGTGATCTTTGATCCTACAATTGGTATCGGAGCCACGGTGCTCTAATCTTTGCGGTTTGCGCGTGTTTTTGACTAATCATCATGGAGAAGTACTCTGCCAAACCTTGTGTGTTTGCTGGTATTGATTTTCAGGTTTGGAAGTCACGCATGGAGGCTTTCATCCAGGCACAAGGCTTTACAATATGGGAGAAGGTATACAAGTCTTACGAAGTGTCATCAAACGATCAAGTTACAGCTACAAATCTAAGAGATGTCGACAACAACAACAAGGCTTGGAACTTGATCATACAAGGATTAACACAAAGCGACTTCGACCGTGTTGCACACCTCCGATCTGCATACGATGTGTGGAAAGCACTTTGTGACTACCACGAAGGATCCAACACGATCAAAGAGGTAAGGCAAGACATGTTCAAGAAAGAATACATGCGCTTTGAGATGCAACCCGGTGAGTCTATTGATGACCTTTTTGCTCGCTTTAATAAGATTCTCAGCAACTTGCGTAGTGTCAATGTTAATTTTTCAGATGCTGAAAATGCTAGGCAATTGCTAAGTGCATTAGATATGTCAATTTGGAAGATGAAAGTCACATCTATTCGTGAATCTACTGTCATGAGTTCACATACTTTAGATGTGCTATATTCCAAGTAAAAAACTCATGAAATTGATATAATCTCACGTAAGAACCCCAACAAGTCTATTGCTTTTGTTTCTCAACGTGACGTGCCTAGTTTCAGTCAAACATCATCTTGTGGTACACTTGCTTTGCTGTCCTCTCTAACCCTTGAATAGATTGAGGAGTTTCCAGAGGAGGAGCTAGCGCTCATCTCTTCCCGGTTCTCAAAAGCATTGCAAAATGTGAGAACTAGAAGGAGAGGAAGCTCCGGACCTCAACGATGCTTTGAATGTGGTAAGACAGGACATTTTCGTTCAGATTGCCCTAACCTTTCAGGTTCTACTTCCCGGGATGAAAAGAAAACAAGAACAAAACACTCCTCTGCAAAATATACGGAGAAAAAGAAGGGTTTTATAGGACGTCAATTGGTGAACAGTTTTATCTCAGCACTCCAGGAACTTGGCTCAAGCGACGTGGACATTGGAAGTGATGAAGATGAAGATGATTTGGCAAACTTGTGCTTCATGGCGTGCAAGTCAAGATCAAGTATGGAGGAGGCAGAACACAACAGCGACAATGAAGAGGTTACACATTTGAGGAAGGAGAACATTTGGATTGTGGATTCAGGTTGCTCACGGCACATGACCGGTAACAAAGATTGGTTCTCCTCCCTCTTTTTTGTATCATGTGTAGAGAATGTTACTTTTGCTGATAATTCTTCAACTCCTATAATTGCTAAGGGTTCGGTTAGAGTAAATGATCACTACACTTTGAAGTATGTGGCACTTGTCAAAAATTTGAAATACAACTTGCTTTTTGTTTCACAATTGCTAGATGAAAATCGGGAAATTATTTTCAATAAAAACTGCTACAAAGTTGTAAGTTCAAATAGTGAGCTTATTTTTAACATGTCTCGGTTTGGAAGAGTTTTTAAAGCTGATTTTGATATGTCTTCCTCTAAGCATAGGTGTCTAGTTGCTAATGATTCAAAGGACCTATATTTTTGGCATCGTAGACTTGGTCACGTAGGCTTTGATCACCTAACGCGTGTTAGTGCTCTTGATCGCATACGTGGGCTGCCTTTAAAGGGGACAAAGAAATTGTGTGCTCTTCTTGTAGACATGCTAAGATGGTTGCAGGTTTACATACTCCTCTCACAATGATCATGACAACTGAACCATGTCAACTTTTGCATCTTGACACCGTAGGACCTTCACGTGTTCAATCCATCGAAGGTAAATGGTATGTACTTGTGATTGTTGATGATTATTCTAGATACTCTTGGGTTTACTTTATGGCATCTAAGAATGAAGTTTTTAGTCACTTTAGAACTTTATTTCTTAGAGTATCAATTGATTACCCAGAATCTTTAAAAGCAATTAGAAGTGATAATGGAACTGAATTTAAAAAGCAATCTTTTGATCACTTTTGTGCTGAAAATAGAATAGATCATCAATTTTCTTTACCATATGTACCTCAACAAAATGGTGTTGTAGAAAGAAAGAACAGAACCTTAGTTGAGATGGCTAGGACTATGCTTGATGAATATCAAACTCCTAGGAAATTTTGGGCTGATGCATTAGCAACCGCTTGTTATGTCTCAAATCGTGTTTTCTTGCGTGCTAAGCTAGGTAAAACACCATATGAGCTCTGGTTTGGACATAGGCCTAGTCTTACACACTTTTGGATCTTTGGTTGCAAATGCTTTGTTAAGAAACATGGTAATCTTGATAAATTTGAACCTAGATCCATTGATGGCATGTTTCTTGGTTATCCATCTCATACTAGAGGCTACCGTGTGCTTTTACTTGACACTAACAAAATTGTGGAGACTTGTGAAGTGTCTTTTGATGAAGCTTGCCCAGGTACTAGCTCAAACATTGAAGGTCCAGATCCATATCTGCAGGGGGGAGCATTTTCGTTGAAGATGAGGAAGAATTGGAGCTGCTGCCCAAAAATTCAGCAGCTAAAGACTTTGGTTCAGCTCCGGATGTTAATTCTCAACTAGCACCGACAACCATCAATGCTGATTCAAATCATCCTCAAGTCACAAGCTCATTGATTTGTGATGAACATGAAGAAGAAGAAGCTTGTGAGACATTTGTTCCCCTACGGTTTTACAAAGATCATCCCCCACAACAGATGATTAGAAGCTTGCACGAACGAGTCACATGGTCCAGGTTTTGCGATCCAAACTCTTATGCTCATTCTGCTTTTGTTGCTTCTTTTAAACCCAAAGATATATCACACGCACTCACTAATGAATCTTGGATTATTGCCATGCAAGAAGAGTTAGAAAATTTTGAAAGAAATAATGTTTGGAAACTTGTACCTCCACCTCAAGGTCACACATTATTTGGAACTAAATGGGTATTTAAAAATAAACAAAGTAAGGATGGGGTTGTGGTTAGGAATAAGTATAGGTTGGTTGCTCAAGGTTTCACTCAAGTTGAAGGTCTAGATTTTGATGAAACTTTTGCTCCTGTTGCTATATTAGAAGCCATAAGAATTTTGTTAGCTTTTGCTGCATCTATTGGTTTTAAGCTATATCAAATGGATGTTAAAAGTGCTTTTCTAAATGGCTACATAGATGAGGAGGTTTATGTCAAGCAACCACCAGGTTTTGAAAATCCAGATTTTCCTAATCATGTTTACAAACTGTCCAAAGCCTTGTACGGTCTCAAACAAGCCCCTAGAGCATGGTATGATAGGTTAAAAACATTCTTACTTGAAAAAAGGGTTTACCATGGGCAAGGTTGATAAAACTCTTTTTGTGCTTAAGCATGGCAATGACTCATTATTCGTTCAAGTGCATGTGGATGATATTATCTTTGGTTGTGCTTCTCATGATCTTATGTCCAAGTTTTCAGCAATGATGAGTTCCGAATTTGAAATGAGCATGATGGGTGAACTCACTTACTTTTTGGGGCTGCAAATCAAGCAAACTAAGGAGGGTACCTTTGTGCATCAAACGAAGTATACAAAAGACCTCCTAAGGCGCTTCAACATGGACAAAAGCAAGCCTCTTTGGACACCAATGGGAACAGCAACAACACTTGGACTTGATGAAGATGGTGAACCTGTGGATCAAAAAGAATATAGAAGCATGATCGGATCACTTTTGTATCTCACGGCATCAAGACCAGACATAAAATTCAGCGTATGTCTTTGTGCACGATTTCAAGCCTCCCCACGTGCTTCACATTGTCAAGCCGTCAAAAGGATTCTCAAGTACTTACATGGAACTCAAGAATTTGGATTTTTTTTCTTCCTTCTTCCTCAACCGTTACTTTGAAAGCTTTTTTGGATGCTGATTTTGGGGGTTGTAGGACTGATAGGAAAAGTACTTCCGGTGCTTGTCATTTTCTTGGTAATTCTCTTATTGCTTGGTCCTCTAGAAAACAAAATTCAGTTGCACAATCCACAGCCGAATCTGAATATGTAGCTGCTGCTAGTGCTTGCTCACAAATTCTTTAGATTGTTCAAACACTTAAGGACTATGGGGTTAATCTAGATAGTGTTCCACTGTTATGTGATAACACTAGTGCCATTTGCATTGCTAAAAACCCCGTCCAACATTCTAGAACTAAGCACATTGATATTAGGTATCACTTTCTCTGAGATAATGTTGAAAAAGGAAACATTGTGTTTCACCATGTAGATACCGAACAACAATTGGCTGACACTATTACAAAACCTTTGGATTTCACTCGTTTTTGTTACATTCGTAGTGAAATAGGGGTTATGCATCCTCATGGCTTAAATTGAGGGGGAGTTTTGAAACTTGGGAAGTCTACGTGTGAATCTGAAATTAAAATAATATGAGCATAGTATTTCATACATATATGACTTTGTGATTCCTTTTACATGCTGAAAGTTCTTACTACATTACTCGTGTTATACATTTTTTAGTTTTTGCCATGTCTAGTAATTGGAATAATTACTTACACTAAAACTGGTCATGGTCGAACTTTCTTGTTGTCTTGAACTTGTTACATGTTCACAAGTGCTTTTAATCATTAAGAATTAATCATGTAATCAACTCAGATGTTGAGTTTTTATGAACAAATATAAATTGAGAAAAGATCAAGAGAATATGCATGCATCGCACTTCTTTTTTTGAGATGGCTTATCATTGCACTTAGATATGAACTTGAAAGAAGTTGTGTATGACTAAAACCATGTCCTTAAGCTTCTGATTGTCAAATGACATAGGCTTGGCTTGGTTGGTTAGAATAAGGCAGATGCGCATATAATCTCTTGCAAATATCATATGATCTAAATTTATGCTTTGAAAAATAATAAAATGCAGCAACTAGTGTCATGCTTTCAGGTTTTGAAATAGTTAAGTTTGTGAGATCATGACTTGCTTAAATTGAAAATTACATTTGATCTCTAGCATGGCTTACACTACTTTATGTATCTCATTGATGTGATAATGTAAGGTATCTGATAGTATGACTTGGATGAGCTTTGTTTATATGCATATGTTATAATATGCTCATAACAACTAAAGTTGGAGAGATAATTTGTTTATATGCTCATGACTTGTTGAATACATTGTCAAAGGGGGAGAGATAAGCATGAAGAGAAAGAGAATATGTGCATAAGGATAGATAATAAAGGGGGGGAGATAATATGGGATAATTTTTGGATTTTCTTCTCATTTTACTTTTGGATTTCCTTCTCATTTTACTTTTGATTTAGAAAGAGAGAGAAATTGCCTTCAAAACTTTTATGTGAATAAGCCAATGTTCAGATTTTAAATGGTGTTGCCAATGCATTCATCAAGGGGGAGATTGTAAGACCTATGTGTGCTGAATACATTGGCTTGTAGTAAATACACTTGCTTTGATGATAAAAGTTTTGAATATCACCAAAACACCTTTTTATCAAGGTCCGACTAGTTTTGTAAGCTCCGGCGGGAGCTTGGTTGTACTAGTTTTGGTAAGCTCCGGCGCTAGGTTCTACTAGCTTTTGTTAGCTCCGGCTCAAGGTCCAGGTTGCTCTGGCAAGGTCCGGAACTTGACCGCAGTGCTTCTGTTTTTCATTTGCAATGTTTCGTACTTGCTTTACATCTCTAGAAAGATTGCTTAGTATTCGTTTGTTATGTCTTTGGTGCATTTTTGGTTGACATGGATGATATCGTGTTACTGTGGTTTTGCAACATGCTTATGTGAGGTTCTCACGTAAGGTGTTGTGTTCGGAACTAACTTTAGTCAAGTCGAGGACTTGGGCTCGTATGGATTGGTTGTTTATTCATGTGCAGGTGTTGCTTGAGTTCAAGACACGGCTGGTGATGGGATCCATTGGACTAGTCTCAGGGAGGAGATGAGGTTCCAACAACCAAATTCAGGAGGAATTGTGGTTGAGTTGATCAGGAGGTTGCGCAGCATGATTGAATCAAGAACAATGCATGTGAAAGTATCATGGACGTCATAGGAAGATGTTTGCACGTGTTCAAGGAGTGCATGGACGTGGATACATGGTTCTGAGACGTGATGAAGAGATGTGGACGTGAAGAGTTGGTCGGAAAGGTCCAACCGACTAGGTTATGGACTCAGGCTGCGGCTAAGTCGGGTTTGACTCAAATATGGAAAAATTTGAGTTGGTTATGATAGTATTTCGTGTGGGTCATGAATTTGAGTTGTTTAGGAATGTGGGATACGTTCCTAAGGTGTTTGGAAGTCTTAATATTGCTTTTATATGCGTATAGAAGAATCCTAAGCAGTTATGGAAAGTTACGATTCGTGAACAGAGTAGGATTAGGTTCCTGATTTGAGTTGAGTTGGCTTCCGAGCTGATTATATAAGCAAGAGAGCCCAGAGCTCATGGTGCACAACTTTGGGGCTGTTCCTCTTGTGTTCTATTGAATAAAATTTGTAGTTTGAAGGAACTTTTGTGCCTTGTTCGTCCGACTTGTTCCAGACAAGTTTTACTCGTCGAGTTTCTGGACAGCACTACCTTTCGTCGGTGGATTTATCATAACTCGAGTTTTACAGATCCAATTGACGTGATTCTTTTTGGGTTGTCTTCAAAACTTGATTATCTATCATCTGTCAAAATTGTACGGTCATTGGATTTGTGGTCTATGATCTACACGAGTTTCTTCGCAGCGATCCAGAACTGTTTTTTCTCGGGTAGGGCAGATTGACCTTTGTTTGATCTTTCGATCATAACTTGAATTTTTCTCAACGGATTTGAGTGATTCTTGTTGTGTTGTCTTCGTGACTTGATTCTCTCTGATATCTATCACTTTTGTCACGGTGAAACACGTTTAGATTAGTCTCACACATGATTTCTTTAACAGATCGTTTTTCTGTCAAAGGGGTTGGGGTTTAATTGTTTCCGCTGCGTAAGATTTTTAAATCTACCATTCACCCCCCCCTGGTAGCTTTTCACATGCTCTTCGATCCTACAGATTCCCCATACCTCAAATAGCTGACATGCAATGTTTTAATATTTGAACCTTAATTGCTATTTATTTCAATAAGGACATTGAAAAACTTCTAGAAATCAAAATTCAAATTTGAATTCGACTCAAACCTTGTCAATACTCAAATTGGAGTTCAAATGTGGATTCTACGTATTTTATTTTTCTTGGCTGCCAAGTTTGAAACTTTAGGGAGTTTGTTTGGTCGGAGAACGAATGCAACAGAGAAGATAAGAATAGGAGCACCCACTGCTAGTGGGCCCCAATGGTAAGGTCAGTCTGACTTAGTCTCCTCTGTTCTCAGCGTGCCAGGCAAGCTCTGCGCGTCCTTGTGAACCCTTCCTTGCTCAGCTCAAGCTCTGCTCGTCGAGTTCAAAGCTGTCATGCGGCGCCCACCCCTGCTTCACAGTCGCCCGACGTGCCCCGTCCTTTTGTCGCTCAGCTGGGCTCATTGAAGGTCGCGCCAGCTCTACCTCAAGCTCCCGGAGACGCACGACGTGCTCCTCCCTCTCCGCACTGTGGCAAGCAGAGAGTTTCTTCACACCTCTGTTTTTAGGCCGCCTCCATGCCTCCACGTTGCTCGGCCTCTCCTGTCTCTTGCACAGCCAGAACATCATGCTCAAAGGTCCGCCCTAACCTCATTTTCATGCTCCCCAACCCTCTTGCCTTGCTGTAGCGCCGGTGACCCAGTATTCTAAACCTTACAACTGTCAAGTATAAGAATAACCGCTTGAATTTGCCTTAATTCGAATCTTACACTGCAACTTAGCTCACTCCTATCAGAGAATATCTTCTTGAGTCCTTGGCACATTCCTCAGAGCAAGCCAATCGAAACACCATAGCCTATTCATGGAAGAGGACGAAATTTCCTCATTTTAGACTCAACCCTAGGTCACCATCGATTCTTAGATTGCAGCCGTGTTCCGTCTAATTGTAGGTCAGATTCATGTTCCTCGTGGACCAAGGGTTCTTTATGATGCAATCCCCAGTCAAATCAACCCACTCGGCGCTATTTCCTCCATGGCGCCACCATGGTGTCCGCCCTGCCGCCGTCGATGGTGCCATTATGGTGGCCATCGAGTATTGCCATGTTGCCCAACATGTGTTCCAATATGCAGGGATCAATTCTTGTTTTTGAATCGCTGCCTTTTGCCGACCCCAGACATGGGAACGGACGAGCGAAACCACTGTGAAGCCTCTTATTCGAGCTGTCCAGAGGTAGAAGATGGAGCTGACCAGTGGACCCCACTGTCAGCCACTTAATCTATTTTCCCATTCGAAATTAAGTCCAGATTCTACTCAAACTGCCAAAAATCACTACTCCTTGTAGAATTGGCCAAAACTTCTCAAATAAATTTTGCTGGACTACTATTTACATGTACTTTGCAAAGGTGCAGGTTACATGGCATGAAAATACCTGTGATTTTCTGAACAATTCAAATTCCAAATCCCTTAAGGAACTAATACCAGGAGATCCACTATATGAAAAAGTCTCAAACTTTGAAACAATCTTCTGCTAGTACCTTAGAGTATACAGTAAAAATTAGAGCTTCATTAACCTTGATTAAGTTGGTCAAATTAAGGGATTTTGCTCAGCTTAGTGAAAAATATCAGAAAACAATAGTAGCTTTTTCAGAAAAAACATGGAATCTTGTAAAATTCATATCTGCCTGTAGAATACTTAGAAAAATGTCAAACTAATTTTGTTGGACTCCATATAAGAAATACTAACCAGAAAACCTACTAGGAGCCATGACAAAGGTCCTGGTTTGCCATCAAAATTCCAAGAAACTATGACACTTAAGGAATTGTGTAGAACATATTTTTTTTCTATTATAGCTGAAACTTCTCTGGTTGCTTCTACATATCTATACTAACCCACTGTAAAGTTTCTAGGTCTAATGAAGCTGTTGAACATGTAGAATTGAGAAGTACATCCCTATGTCCATAACTTTGCCTATTCCACTTCATATTCCAAATCTCTCATGTTACCCTTAATTCTTCCCCATTGCTGTTCAGCACAACAACAGAATTATCATTCCTAAATATTTGATTCCACCATAAATCTACAGTACCAGGAAACCTTCTTGATTCAAGTAATTGGATGATAATTTTCCTAATGTCCAAAACAATGGTTATTTCACTTCATGTCCACATTCATCTAATAAGTCTCCACTTGAACTCTCCCTGTTCCTATGCTCCACAGCAGCAGGCCTCTTCTTCTTATCTGAGTTTTCTCCTTATTGAGTTTGTGCAACTTCAATTCCTAATTCGCTAAGTTGCAATGTGTGCTTACATTGCACCTTTCAATTCTTACCTCGACGCTACTATGACCACCTGGACTCATCCTCTATTTCTCCACAGAACAGAGACACGTTTGTCCATCCTAGTCAAGCTTCTCCTTTTTAAGGTGTATACAACCACGTTGAGTCTAATATTATATTACATTGCTCCTTTATATGCATAATCATGTCAACAGGAAAAGTGACGGAGATAATCAATGAGGACCATCACTTGGAGGAGGAGTCGAGGAGTCACCATTCTGAAGTTTTATGGCGGATTCTTCGGAGGAAGATCAAGCCTAACTATTAACATTTGCCAAGTCGCAAACCAAGGCAAGCCCCCGTTTGCATTTAAGTGCTTTTATAAAACTTTGATTTGTATCACCTATGTCTAGGGTGAAATATGTGCATTATGTCTAACGTGATTGAAACTCCACTTGCATGACCCACAAATCACATGGAGTATTGGGTAGGTCTACAACTTGACGAGTAGAAAATGCCATGCTAATGTTTTGAGGAATTCGGTAGAAGTCGAGTAGTTGGAATCTACTCGCGAGATAGGATTTTATCACACGGGATGTAGTTTATCAAAAAATGGTTTATGAATATGAATTGGAGACCGAGCAGCGAGATAGGAGGCAGCGAGATGTGGTCTCACATGCGTAGCCCTAATTGTGTCGATTGAGGACCGATCCGTGGGCGGCCCTGCTGGACAAGTTTGAACTGTACCGGATGCATACTGGGCATATGGAACCCAGGAAACCGATGTAAGTTGATAACTTGGGTGTCAATGCATAGCCCACTGTCGATAGGGGTGGGTTGAGGGCATCAAGGTGTAAATCTGCCGGCGGGCACATACACGCTCAATGCGGGGACCTTATGCCTGCGATGGTAGGACCGGTTCAATGTTTGAGTTTCTTGTGAAAGGTTGTTGCGTATGACATCATGAGGAGCACTGTACGCTTCTTATGCACGGGTGTGTGTGACGTGTTATCCGGATGTCTACTGATTGCAATCACCGTCCCTCACGGTTATTTGAGTATCGCTTGTTCACTGCGCCGTGACATAGTAATCCACAGTGGTTAAAATTTTATGAATTGCTGCAATGACTACAATATTGTATTACAACCTTGTGTGGTTTGGAGATAGCACAATTAAAGTTTACGGATTCCAAACACTTAATCTGTAATAGTATTATGTGCTTTGGGCATGTCATATCATCAGCAAAGCGTTCTTGTTTGATTGCGGAGTCTATGATGTGTCGTGCCTTAGCAATGTCATTTGCAACTTAAAACATGGCTATAAAGATCTACTTGCAGGCGAGTCTACTTATGCTATTTCCTACCTATGTTGAGTCTTTACCTTGCATATGTCTAGTGAGACGGGTCAGTCTTGCTGAGGCTTATTCTCACGTTTGCGGTTAACGAGTTTTTGCAAGTTATACTGTTGATTAAGGGCTTGACGGTGATGCCTTAACCTCATCAGAGTTCACGACTGAGTGGGAGCCCTGCACGCCGCCGTGATCATGAGAGTGAGTGTTACTAGTGCGAAACGTCCTAAGGGCATGTACGACTTTGCTTTTGCATAGCTAGAGCTAAGAGAGTAGCTATGATGTATAGACTCTTCTTCATCTTTACATAAAAACTTCCGCTGTGTTTATAAAGAAAAGACTTTGTTTGTATTTTTTTCTGGTTCTTTTCATATATATTGTTGATTGTCACATCGCGCGACACTACCCAATGAGATCCTTGAATGTCGGGCCCCGGTCCTCACAACATGGTATCAGAGCAGCATTGGGAACAATGTGGCTGAAAAGAGCATATTTTTCAAAAACCTAGGAGTATATGAGTGAGGAAATAGTTATATGCCCATATAAGGAGTCTTACTAGTATAAGATATAAAGGTGGTAAGCTAACATACTTGTTACTATTTCTGTAACGATGCTCCAACATCAGGTAAGAGGTAAGGTACGCCACCGAGAGCGGATAAATCTTGGTAAGCTCTTCCATACGAGATGTGGTATGTGATTGTTTCTGTAGATTAGTACAGAAAGTTAATATGAGTCCCTGAAATTCTCCATGTTTCTGAGAACATGACACGCGGTACCCCAGCATGCTTCAAAAATAGTGGGAGCCCCCGTCGGGTGGTGGATAACCCGATAGTTTGCGTCTCTAGAACTATTCATGTTCTATGGGAGCATGCGAAACACGTATGCCTGACCGTTTATAAGCCAGTTCGCGCGAGAGTCTTTGTTTTACAGACGTAGTACAACCATGTACCTCGAGACATGACATCGCTCGAGGGCGGCTTACACCAAAGTCATATGCATTTACTTTCATATATATTATTGTGACTTCCTGTCGTATTTACCCGTGCCACCCTTGAGGTGTGAAGGAGTGAAAGGGGATTGTTTGTCTGTTGCAGGTACACTAACTACGGTAGCGACCCGTGCAAAACACGTTTGCAAGTGAACGATACTAGGGCCACCTATAGACGTATCCGAATATACCAGTTAGAATTTTTAGTTTGGTGAGGCACGTAGTATCGTCAGTATCACATTTGATACTTGACCATCCCCACGACAGAATGGATGCATTGTGTTTGATGTCCGACTGTCACTTGTTGGTAGGTTTGGACTTGCGTCATTGGTTGTCGGCTCGAGGAAGGTATAGAACCAATATTCTTTCTTTCTGGGAGAAGTTTTCTCAACTTCGCCAGGTTGCAATCTTGGTTAGTTGTTAGAGAACATAGGGGTATGCTATATGTATGGAAAGCTCTTGAAGGACTCTACAAACTTTCTGTTGACCACTAAGACAGAAAGATCTGATAACCAGGTGAAATTTGAACTCTACATAAACTACTCCAGATGCCTATACCACTGCAAAAGTATCTGTATTTTTGCCATAATTTCCAGTAGAAAAATCTCCTGAACCATTATGATAAATTTTTGGAACGGGGAGAATCAGCTCTACAACTTGGTAATTCAAAGTGTTCCCTAATTCAACAATGAACCAAATCAAATTCTAGGTCCAATATAGAGATCTGCATGATTGCTGGCAGAAACCCTTTAATCAATCTGTGAAGTTTAGATAGTTATAACTCTTAACCCAGAAAGGTGACTGTTGGTACCCTGCATATCGGGTACCCCAGGATACCACAAGAAGTGCAAGAGAGTTCCACCTGTCAGAGTTGAAGGCTTCCTCAGGCCCCACATGTCACATGGCACTGGATCCGCCTCCCTCATATGGGTAGCTCCGGGATTGCCACGTGTAATGTAAGACCAGAGCTAAACTCCCAACATGGGGAAGCTCCACGGTTCACACGTGTATAATGATCCTGGACCTAACCCCCAGTAGAGGAGAGCTCGGGTGCCGCCATGTGTATAGTAGCTCTGGACCTATCTCCCCACGAGAGAAAGCTCCGTAGCTGCCACGTGTGGATCCTCCGGACCTTACACCAACGGGAATGTTGGTGGATCTCCAACAGCACGGATATTCAAGGGACAATTAAAGCGACAGTTACAAGACCTGATTATGTGTCATTAATGCTATATTAATGACACATGATCATTGGGCTATAATAGGGGTAACGCTGCCATTAAGACACGTTATCACACTGTTAATCACGATTAATACTCGTAGACCATGTATTAAGCTATTAAATATGTCAGGGCCACATATCGGGTTGTAACTGCCAGTCCTTAGACTATAAAAGGACTGTGCCGCAAGGTACATGGACATCCAAGCTCATATGCACGCTAACACTACTTAAATCCTAAGTACATCAACACACACCCCGTGGAAGAGGGTATTACTCGCTGGCGGCCCGAACCACGTAAATCATCCATGTCATGATCTTGTTTGAGATCTCTGCATGCCCAAACTGATACAAGAACCTCCACGGGCTACAGTTTAGTGGTATCGATGGAAGTGTCATTCATACGCTTCGACATTTGGTGCGCTAGGAAGGGGCACACCTGAGATCACAAGATGGTGAACTCTGCCGCAGAATCATCCAACGGCAACAATGTTGTGCAACCTGTTGGAGGGAATCCTTCCAACATGCAGCAACCAGCGGGCGCCGTTCTCCCGGCAGGCGTCGCACCACCACCACCATCTACTCCGACGAACAATGCTGGACAACAGGATGGGGTACTTGTGTCAATCACAGCATCGGCAAACAACAACCCTGAGAACATGCTAATTGTTGCGCGAACTCTGTTGGAGCACCCACCAGCGCCCGGAGCACCTCAAGGAGCGATGGAGCAATGGTGCGCTGATGTGCAGCATCTGGTTGCAGTCGCAACCGATGCCATCAGCAACCAAGGTCTTCCCCCTTTGAGGAAGGCACCAGCTCAACATAGGAACTTGTCCAGAAGACTTGGTCCTCACGTGTCACAGCACCGGAGGTGCTGTATCTCAACAGGTGACGTCGCTGCCTTCTGGGGCGCGTCGCACCCATACCATGTCAAGACTTTTGACACATGATCTGCGGTCGGAACTCGATCGCCGCTACAGATAGCAAGACGGTCGTGTCCACATCGAGCGTGCTCGCGAGAGGCGAGAAGCTCGAGACAATCCTGCTCCAGTAAGAGTAGGAGGAGGTTGTTCTGCCTTGGCCATGCACCTACGCATGGTCTGTTGGCCCTAGAAGTTCTGGCCTCATTGTCAGAGAAATTCGACGGGACGGTCAACACTGCCGAATTTCTTCAAATCTACTCCATTGCTATCCTTGCATCAGGGGGCAATGAGGCCTTGATGGCTAATTATTTCCCGGTGGCTCTAACTGGGACCGCTAGGTCCTAGTTCATGAGTCTTTCGCCTGACTCCATCAACAATTGGGCGGAGCTATGCCAGCTATTCATTGCCAACTTCGGGAGTTCTTACTCCCGGTCCGGTACAGAACTGGACTTGTTTGTTGTGAAGCAAACAACGGGGGAATTGTTGTGATCTTTCATCCATCGATTTTCTCAGGTACCCAATACCATCCCTTCTATCTCGAACACTTCCGTTATTTTCACATTCAAACAGAGCATCCGAGACAAGAAAATGTTGGAGAAGCTGACGACTAAAGAAGTCACTAGCGTCACGGAGTTGTTCAGCCTTGCTGACCAGTGCGCTCGGGCTGCAGAGGGCCAGGAAATGCACTCAAAGCCAGCTCCAGAGGCTAACAAAAAGCCTTCCAAAGCTGAAGCCACAACCTCCGGCGGTGGCAAAAAGAAGAAGAAGTCAAACAGCAAGAAGAAGTCGTCGGCCGGCGCACCTACTATTGCGGCCGCTGCAGCTCCGGGTGGCCGGGGGCCACGCCCCGAAAAACGACGTCGTCCTTCGTCAAAAGACGGCAGCAACTCTAAAATGTGGTGTCCGATCCACAAGACAAAAAACACAGTCTGGAGCACTGTCGAGAGGTCCAAAACCTTGTCGAGCGCTACAACAAGTGTCAAGAAGAAGTTCCTTTCCATCAACGGGAAGGAAAACATAAAGTTGAAGAAGCTCCGGCTGAGCTGGAGCTAGGTTTTCATGATCCCAAGAAGGTTCTGAAGGCTCTCTAAAAAATAGTAGACGATGATTCTGACATCTCTGACAACGAGCGTTGGAATTGAACACCATTTATGGTGGTTCCTGGGACATCACTTCTCGCCGTGTTCTCAAGACAATGCGGCGGGACATGGCCGCTGCGGCTCCTACTGCCAGGGCGGAACCTCATCAGAAATTTATGGACTTTCCCATCACCTTAGATGCTATGGACTGTCCCCATAACATGATCGGAGCTGGCTAGTTACCACTTATGGTATCTCCTACCATCAACAATGTTCAGCTCTACCATGTTTTGGTGGACGGAGGTGCGGGGTTGAACCTCTTGAGCTATGAAGCCATCGTCAAGCTCCAGCTCCGACCTTCGAACCTTCATCCCTCATGCCCTTTCTCTGGGGTAGGTCCGGGGGACTTTATCCCTCTTGGATCCATTACACTCCCGGTGACTTTCGGAACTCGGGAGAAATACAGGACCGAGAAGCTGGTCTTTGACGTTGCACAGATCAGTTTACCCTTCAACGCCATCTTGGGCAGGCCTGCCTTGTACAGGTTCATGGTTGCGGCTCATTATGGCTACTTGGTGTTGAAGATGCCAACACCCTCTGGTGTTCTCCGCATCCGTGGAGATCGTACTGCAGGAATCACTACACTGGAAGAACTCCATGCGCTTGCAACTATGCAGGAGGAGGCATCCGGCAAAGAGCTCACTACTCAACCTTCGAGCTCTCATCATCAAGGCTCAACCTCTGCACCACGCGTGCAACCAAGTGCCGACACCGATGTTCCCGTCAAAGTCGTCCAAATCAGTTCTGATACTGCTCAGACCACCCGTATATCAGGAAGTTTGAAAAATAGGAACTCACGCTCATCACTTTCCTCCGGGCGAATGTTGATGTGTTTGCCTGGCAACCATCACAAGTGCCTAGGATCCCTAGGGAGGTGATTGAGCACAATCTGAAGATTTATCCTGACGCACGGCCTGTACACCTGAAGCCCCAGAAGCAATCCATCAAGTGGCAAAACTTCATCCGGCAGGAGATCAAAAAGTTGCTCAAAGCTGGATTCATCCGGAAAGTTTTTCATCTAGGTTGGCAAACCTAGTCATTGTACCCAAGGCCAACAGGAAGCTTCGGATGTGTATCGACTACACCAACTTAAATAAGGCATGTCCAAACTATACATTTTCCACTACCTAGGATAGATCAGATAGTGGACTCCACCTCCGGGTGCAAGCTATTGTGTTTCTTAGATCCATATTCTGGATATCATTAGATCCCAATGTCTAAGGAAGATGAAGAGCATACTGCCTTCATAACAGTAGATGGATTGTATTGTTATACTGCCATGCCCTTTGTTCTCAAAAATGTTGCTTCAACTTTTGTGCGAGCTATGTACAAAACATTTGGAGAGCTAATTGGAGACTTAGTGGAGGTGTACGTCGATGACATTGTTGTGAAGATCAAGAACAAGGGGTCACTCCTTGACAATTTACAAGCCGTCTTCGACAAGCTGCGCATCATGCGCACCAAGCTGAACCCGGACAAGTGTGTCTTCGGGTTAGCTCCGGGAAACTCCTTGGTTTCTTGGTGACTCACCGAGGAATAGAAGCAAACCCGGCGAAGATCAAGGCTACAGAAGACATGCACCCCCCAGCCCGCATCAAGGACGTCCAGGAGTTAACTGGACGTCTAGCTGCACTCAGCCGGTTCATCTCAAGACTGGCGAGCGGGCACTACCCTTCTTCAAACTCTTGAGGAAGCCGGACCATTTCATTGGTCTGAAGAAGCATAAAAGGCATTTCAAGAGCTGAAGCAGCTCCTCACCACACTACCAATCTTGGTAGGTCTGAATCCTGGTAAGCCTCTAATGCTTTACATTTCTATAAAACAGAAGTTGTCAGCATGGTCCTGGTCGCGAAAAGATCGGAGCCACATCCAGTTCAGAAGCTTAGACCACTCCAGGAGGGTCCGAAGCTATCTGAAGGGGAGTCTGGGTCCCAGCCCCCAGACACAGATTCTCAAGGCGGAATGCTAGGAGATCAACCCCTCTCTCCCGAGGGAGTTCACCTGGCTATCCAAGATGATTTAGACCTTTCCAACAAGGTCTGGGTCAAACAAGAAGAAATTTTGGACCCCTCAGGGAGGGTCTGGGAAGTTCAACAAGAAGGCTCAGACCCCTCCGGGAGGGTCTCAGTCGATGGAGAGAAAGCTCCGGGCTCCTCTGGAAGAGTCCAGGCAGTACAGCACCCAGTGTACTTCATTAGTGAAGTACTCCACGACACCAAGACACGCTGCATTGAGGTGCATAAGTTGCTTTACGCGGTTCTTATCGCCCCAAGGAAGCTTCGCCATTATTTCCAAGCCCACAAGATATCAGTGGTAACTTCCTATCCACTGCGTGCTATTTTGCATAGCCTTAATTCTACTGGGAACATCGCAAAGTGGGCAGCAGAGCTGGCTGAGTTCGATCTCGAATTCGTGCCACGACAAGCTATCAAGAGTAAGGCTTTGGCTGACTTCGTGGCAGAGTGGACCACCTCTCCATCAAATCCTGGGGGCCCCAGTGAGCAGAAGCTGGAACCCAAGGTCCCGGTCTTCACCTAACCTCACTAGACTCTCTACTTCGACAGCTCCGTGCAGAAGCAGGGGGCCGGAGATGGAATCCTTCTCCTCGCTCTGACCGGGGAGAAGGTCAAATACATGGTTCACCTTGACTTCAAGGCAACCAACAACATGGCGGAGTATGAAGCTCTCATCTACGGGCTCAAGGTGGCACTATCCTCTGGTGTCAAGCAGTTGTTGGTGAAGGGTGATTCACAACTCATCGTAAAACAAGTCAAAGGTGAATGCTGCTGCAACAACCCCCAGCTAGCCGCCTATCTCCTTGAAGTCCAGAGGCTTCAAAAAGACTTTGAAGTCCTGGATCTCTATCATGTTCAGTGTCTCCATAATGTTGAAGCCGATGAACTCTCGACGAAGGCTTCAACCGGAGCTCCGGCTCCCGACGAGATATTCGTCTTGAAGTTATTAAGACCAACACTTAGTCTGCCGAACTGAGCGAAGGGGGCGAGACCAGCACCTCGAAGCTGGTGGTCCCGGTGGCCCTGTTACCATGGTGTCCACCAAGGGTCGTAGGTGCTGTCGAAAGCTCCAAGCAACCCAGCACGCAAGACTCAGAAGCTCAAGTAAGCTCCGATGCATGGATCTCGGAGATTCGGAGCTACTTGAAAGACAACATCCTTCCTGAAGATGGTGTATCCGCTGACCGAATTGTCAAATTGGCTAAAAGATACACACTGGTAGAAGGGGATATCTACCAGCGTGGTGCCAATGGCGTCCTAATGCGGTGCATCGCAAGAGAAGAATGCCATGAGCTCCTCGTGGAAATCCATGGTGGCGAGTGTGGGAACCATGCATCTTCCCACACGTTGGTTGGTAAAGCCTTCCAGCATGGATTTTACTGGCCTACAACACTCCAGGATGCAGTCGAGCTAGTGAAAAAGTGTGAAGCGTGCCAGTTCTACGCAAAACAAATTCACATACTGGCTCAATCACTCCAAATGATTCCTTCTACATGGTCATTCGCTGTGTGAGGTATGGATATCTTGGGACCATTCCCAAAAGCCATTAGAGGTTAAATATTCCTGTATGTCGCCATCGACAAGTTCACCAAGTGGCCGGAAGCTACTCCAGTTGTGACAATCAACAAGCAATCAACAATCAAGTTATTTAAGTCCATAATATGCATATTTGGAGTTCCGAACAAAGTCATAACTGACAATGGAACCAAATTTACATGTGCTGCATTCCAAGAATATTGCGAAGACCTTGAAATTCAAGTCAGCTACGCCTCAGTAGCTCACCCAGCAAGCAATGGCCAAGCTGAGAGAGCAAATGCAAAAATCCTAAAAGGATTCAAGACGCATAATGAACGCTTAAAAAAGCATGGAGCCAACTGTATTGAAGAGCTTCTGTCCACACTGTGGCCGAACAAGACAACACCTAATCGGTCAGCTGGGAAAACACCCTTTTTCCTGGTGTACGGAGCTAAAGTGGTCCTTCCTCCGGAGATCACCATGGGGTCGCTCCGGCTCTGGACCTTCGACGAAGCCGCGCAGGACCAGCTCCGGCATGAAGACATTGACCTCGTCGATGAGGGAAGGTGCCAAGCAGCTGTTCGGAATGCATGCTATCGCCAAGCGCTTCGGCTCTATGATCATAGGCATGTGCGCAACCGATAGCTCGAGGGAGGCTATCTGGTGCTGCGGAAATACTAACTCGCGAAGGGATGAACAAACTTTTTGCTAGCTGGGAAGGTCCCTTCTGAGTGATCAAAGTATCACGTCCCAGATGCGTTCGCTTGGCAACTGAGGATGAGACTCCGCTTCCTAATCCTTGGAACATCGAGCACCTCTGTAAGTTTTATACATAGAATCATGGAGGTGAGTCTATAATTACAAACAATGTATGTTATAATGTCAATATATAAAATTGGGTAAGTCCTACGAGAGAGCCTCCGGACCCCTCCCAGAGGGTTCGGGAAGTTCAAGTAACACTTGATACAGTCACAGCACTAAAAGTGTAACTACCTGCCCCAGGCTAGTACAAGATGTATAACACACTTAGCATGGTCCTGTACCCTAAGTGTGTCCTTGTCTCCCCTATAATCAGGACCTATAATGAAAGACATTGTTGTGTGAAAACAGACTACACCTGCATTTAATTTTGTACAAGGCTCGGTATTTCGAATTGTTATCCTTCTTGTCTATAATGAAGTTGTGCAATTCTTTTTAAGTTTTAGTCCAAGTTATTCATACGCGTCACAAGTTATATTGATGGTCTCTTGGATCTTAACATTGCTGCATAGTCTACTTGCATGAACGCCAAGCCAACATAGGTTCAGAGTGTGCTATCGACTTAGCCTAGTCCTGCACCTTAAGTATGCCACTCTACCTACATCCCGGCAGGCCACAATAGGGTGAGTACTAAAAAAGAATGCGGATCTAGAAAGATTACATCAATATGCTTGTTATTATATTGAGTTTGTTCGGATCTAAAACTCAAATAAGAACGATAAGTCACAAACAATTTGTAGACAAGAGGACGAATTTTACTCTTTTTTCTTGTTTCTAATGTGTAGGAAAAACAAAAAACTCATAGTGATGGTGGACGACGCTGGAGCTACTAAGCTCCGACATCCTCCAAGGGGGCTCACCGTCGACGTTATATGTTGATGGTGGGTGCCGTCGGAGCTACAAAGCCCCGACAACCCCAGGGGGCCTGCCGTCGATAATTCGTGCATTGACATCGGGCGCTTCCAGACCTATCAAGCTCTGATAACTCCCAGAGGGCCCGCCGTCGACATGTTATATATTGATGGTGGGTGCCGTCGGAGCTATCAAGCTTCGACAACTCCAGGGGGGCTGCCGTCGACGCGATAAAGGGTTTTCGGAAGTATCGGAGTTAAAGGCTTCAAACCCAAAATCTACAAGTTCGAAGCGTTCAAGTCATACTGTCAAAACCTTTTGGTATATAATCACAATCAAATTGTGCACATATACTAGGGGCCAATAAGACAAAGCACAGTATGTTGAGGACAAAGTGAAATTCATAGTAGAAAGAATGGATTTCATTCATTCAAAGTACTGGATTACAAAATCAGGGTTACAGCAAAAGGGAAGAGGAAAAAGGCCTTAACTAATGGAGGATCTAAGTCTTGCGGAAGAATGAGGCGACCTTCTTAGCAACTTCTTGGACGCTGGGCTTGGCAGCGTTCTCCTCTTCGTCAACGGGACCTTTGAGCACTGGACCTAGAGAGAAATGGGGATGTCGGCTCACGTAACATGACAGCACATATTCTGCAATGTTCGTGGCCAAAGATTTCCCCCCTGTCTCTAGCTAGTCCACAATGACGTCACCGATTGTGTCAAGTTTGTCGCCAGCAGCGTTGAGGGCCACCACCACTCGGTCCAGACCCAGCTCCGAATTGTCCGGACGTACTGGATTGAAGCCTAGCGGCGTCAATGTGTCATTGCCTTGCCCCAGGAAGTCCCATACTTGAATGGACTCGGTCTCCCTCAAACTCCGCAACTCCTCTAGTGACCTCCGGGTGGTAGCAAGTTCCGAACCTTCACGAGCAAGGCGCTTGACCACTTTGGAATGTTGCTGCATACTCTCAGCAACTTGCTTTTCGTGATCGGCTAGCTCTGTCTCCCGGATGTGGATACGGTTCCGTCGTTCGGCCAGGTCCTTCTCCCTGCCTCCTAACTTCCCTTCTCTGACGACAACATTAGCTTCTCTTTTTGAGAGCTCCTGCCCCAGCTTCCAGTACTTCTTCTTTTCTTCCTCACTCCACAGATCCAACTTCTTAGTGCGATCTGCCAAATTTTGCTCAGCTACAGTCAATTTTTTGGGTGAGCTCCTCCTCCCTTTTCAAAACATCCTCCTGTTGTTCTAGGAGCTTCTCTTCTATTGCATCAAGGTATGCTCGACGCTTCAGGAGGACATTGTTTAATTCATTGAGATTTTCGTGACGCTCGTCAGCAGCATCACTCCTTTCCTTGGCCTGCTCGAGGATCTCCCGAGAATTAGCATCGAGAGCCCTAATGACACCTTCCTTCTCCTCGAGTAGTTTGCCCCAGTATTCCATCCAGGTCGTTTTGCTCTTGACACACTCCTTTTGATCAGCAAGCCTTGTTTGTGCAAGCTTGGTCTCGAAGTGGAGCTTGTTGCGCCAACGCCTCAAGGTGTGGCGCTCCTCTTCAAGAACCTTGCTGTCGTGATCGAAGGCGAGCTGAACTGGTCGAAGGCTCGAGCAGGCATTGTCTATGGACAATGCCAAGGGGATAGGCTCCGGGCCTGCTGGGATCATCTCTGCTGGTTCATGGGGATTCTCCATAGCAAAAATAGGATCCCACTTTACAATAGTGGTTTCCTGAGCTTCTGCGGTACAAGGACCACCCACCGGGAGCTCCTCGGCTGCTTTTGAGGAAGATCCCATTGGGGGAACCTCCACCTCCGAAGCGGAAGCCGAAGGTCCTGCTTCTGGGTCTTCAGTTGCCAGCTCTGCAGGTGGAGAGCCTGCCACCACTTCTTCATGATGTTCTGGCTTCGGCATGGACACCTCCGGAGTGACTACCTCTGGGGTGATTGATGGAGTTTCGTCCGGAGCCCCTACCACCGCCGGCTCAGGCGTCGGTACACCAGCCACTTTCGGTTCAGCCGCCGGAGCTTCAAGCATCTCTTGCTCGGCAACCGGACCCTCAACAGTTTCTGGCTCGAGGGCCGGAGCTTCAACCATATCTAGCTCAGTGGCTGGAGCTTCAATCATCTCAGGCTCAGGGGCCAGGGCTTCAACGACTTCCGGCTCAAGGGCCAGAACTTCTGGCATCACCAGCCTCGTAACAACCTATGGCGCAAAAACCAAAGTCTCGGTTACCTCTGGCTCAGACGCCAGAGCTTCCGACACCTCTGACTCCTGCACCGGAGTCTCAGCCTCTGGTGCTGTTGTTGGTGGTGCATCTTCAACAAGTTCTCCTCAGTGGTCTGGCGCTACCACTGGAGCTTCTGGCGTTTCTTCTGGATCTAAGTCCATGACAGCTAGCGCTGGAACTGTCGTGTCTTCTGCCACCACTTTAGGAGGAGGCTCAATGGTCAAAGCCGGAGCTTCAGCATGTGCAACCCCAGTCACTGCAACAGATGCCGAAGTCTCGAACTCCTTTCTCGAAACCCTGGAAATAAAGGGACGAGAAGATTAAAAACATAAACAAGGTTAGAATTTCAAGGCAAATCCACGATGCTTACTTGAGAATGCTACAGCCCCAGTCGCCGCGGAACCTCTTCTTCTGAGGCCCGGAGTCAGAGCCCACCAAGTTTGGTGAGACAACAACTTCGAACCTTGTTCGGGGGCCATCCGCAACAGCTGGAGTCTTCTCGGCCGGAACTTCTCTCGGCCGGGAAGAACCTCCGGACCTGGAGCCCCTCACTGGCACCGGGACTAGAGTCGACTGTTCGGAGCTAGCACCTCTCAGAGACGTTTGCACTGGAGGGGGTGTCGCCACAGAAGATCTCCCTCGCCTGGAGAAGGGGCAGTCGTTGATGGAGTTGACCTGACAGAGCTCCCATCAACATGCTTCAACTTTCTTTTTCGACTGGAAGACTCGGTTGGCTCCTTGCCCTTGCCCTTCCCGATGTCTTCAACCCTCTGGCTCGGAGCAGGGGCGGTCATCTCTTCGGAAGCACCGAGGATTACAACACTGGAGGTCCGACGCTTTTCCATCTCACCGAGGTCATCTAGCACCGGCATCTTCCTTCGGAGCTCCCTGCTAATCCCTGGAATCATGTTCAGGGGTAGTAAAGCAACCGGCGGAGTCAATTCATCATCGGTGATTAACCTGTGCTGAAATTTCTTGAGATGGAGCTTCAGGGTTTCGTCATCCACGTTGGAGTCCAGACCGGTTTCAATCCGGTCGGTATCCATCACACTGTTGAAAGCACAGGCGAGCCTCTCCCTCCTCCTCAGTAGAGCCCACCTGTTCACAAAGAAGTTTCCGAAGACCATCTGGGGGGTCACTCCACCCTCCACACATTCTTGGATCCTGGTTAGGACAGGGTTAAATGCATCTGACAGCTTCGGAACTACATTCCAAGCATCGTTGTCGATGTTAGGGAGTCCTTGGGGCAGCTCCAACTTGTCATGCTCCTCCACTTCAATGATGACTCAATCCTTCTTCTAGTCATCCCATTTTCTGGAGGGGGATGACTTCAAGTACTTGAAGGGGCAGTTCTTGCGCTTCACGAAGTAGTAGAAGCCAAGCAGCTCAGTCCCCTTGCCGATGGTGTAGACTGTGAAGAAGGTCCGAAGCAACTCGACGCAGGGAGGCACGCTCACCCACATCTCGCAGAAGTGGATGAAAGTTGCCACGAGTAGGAGGGAGTGCGGGTCGAGGTGGTGCAGTTGGAGGCCGTAGAAGTCCAGCAGCATCAAGATGAAGCTCGAGAAAGGTGAAATAAATACTCATTAAGCTTCTGGCAGATACATACAGATTATCGATGAATTTTCAGACCGCCATATCTTCAAAATTATTAACTCAATATTGGTGTATGTTATATAATTGGAAAATTGAGGAAGTCCTCTAAAAGTTTCTTGTTGACCTCCAGAACAGAATCCACCTTTAACTGATTCAAATATTCAAAGTTTCAAACCCTGTCGAGTATGTTCAGCAACTGGAACAATTCTGCACACCTCACCTTTTTGACCATTACTTCTTGTGGAACTCACCATTGCAGGCCTATCTTACATGGTTGGAAAGTGTAGAGAGTCCTCTAAAACTTTTCTATAGCACTCCAGGCCATAATCCCCCTGTAACCTGATAAATAACTCGAATTTCCAAACCCGGTCAATTCTGGACAGCAGCTGGGACAGTTCTGTACATCACACTGTTTTGCTTATAGATCGCTGTAGAAAAGTCAAATGACCTCATGTAATGCATTCTGGAATCATGAGGGTGGATTTAAAAAGTTTTCAATATATTGTTCTGAAAATATTGTTGTTCAACTATCTAAAAATTGTGGACAAAATCAGCAAGAAACAAAGGAAGTACTGTCGAAATTCCAATAAAAATCGGGGAACATAGTCGAAATTTAAAATTCCATATCTCTTCAAACAGAGATGCTATGACAGAAAATAAATACTTTTTGGAAATATTTAGAAGTCCTCTACAAGTTCTCTATTCCACTTAATACCAGAATCCCTTCCTAAGTTGGTGAGATTTTGAAAATCACAGAAACTGTCCGGAACTACCTGATCTGGACGGTGATCTGTACATTCCTAAATATGGTCCATAGTTTGCAAACTAAAAGTCACTTAGAGTTATATGTAACATGTATATAAATTTTAGGAGTTATACTACAAATTTTCAGTTGTAAGTTTGGGTCGAAATTGGATAAAGTAAGAAATAGTTGGATCAAGAGGGTATCTACAACTAGGATGCTGCAGGAAATTTTCAGAAGATCGATCAACTTTTCAAAGCTATATCTTCTCGACCATAACTGATTTGGGGGCAAACAAAGACATTCTGGAAAGGCCATCAAGTGCACCACAACTTTGTAATTGAGCTCCGGTCACGATTTTGCCTCTTAACTGGTCAAAAAATTTTAATTTCTCCATAGTGGTCAGCTGTACCAGAACCTGGACAGTGGTTCGAATTTCGAAATTCGATCAGTTTGCTTTCAATTTCTTGGATCATTGCTCATGTTCTGCAACTGGTGTTTGACACTGTGTGGTGGATTTGAGCAGTGATTTTACTTCCAGGAGTTGCACATAACCTTCCCATAAGGATTAACAGAAGTAAACTTCTCGAACCTCTAGTTCGAAACTTTAAGGAGGAAGGTGTGCATCCAAGTAGCTTAAAGTGATCGAGAAATTACACCTTCGAGAGAAACGAACTTCAAGCACGAGGTTAGCACCTCATAGATGGAGTGCATCCTCAACTCCATCAGCGTTGTCTTGGAAGATGTCAATCACCACTACATGATTGAAGAGAAGATTAAGCGAAACACCACTATGTGAACTCTAGTAATTTTAACCCCATACTGAATAGTACCAAGTCATCAAGGTAACCTAGTTAGAGGATTTCTCAAGCAAAGATGAGTCTGTGACTCGGCAGATACGACAAGGACCTAGGGAGACAAGTGGATATACTGATTAGAATGTGTACAAGTTACGAGGGTTAAGAATGTGTGGTATATTGCTCATCGCTCCTTGTTTCCATGGTTAAAATTGAATCCTTCTATCTTGATCAAACTATGAGAAGGATGTTCCTTGTCTAACACTTCTCATGAGCAAGTTGATTCGAACATTGTGAACTTGAAATGGTCCTTATCGTGTTTGGATCGTTATACATACTTTTGCTCAAACCAAAAAGATGAATGCATCATACCTTATGCATAGTTTTTCCCAGGATTGCAATGTGTATGCATAACATCATCCAGTTTGTAATGCATCGTGATACATGAGTCTTAATTAACTTTGAGCAAGAATATGTATCGCCATTCAAGTACTTAAGTGATGTCTGATAGTCTTGATTGTTTCCAACTCTTGTGATCAACGTTCTAGTTGAATTTGCCTTCATTGAGTTATACCAGGGAAATCGATTACTCAATTCTCCTTGTAGTACAACTATGAGTTGAACCCTCATCCTTGATTTGTGTGGGTTCAATTTTTGTGGTTGTGTAAACACTCATACTCTTGATTTGTGAGGTTCTTCCTAAATTTATCAACCTCGAGATGCACCTCGTGACCAAAACACAGTTGAGTCTTTATCCCTTAATCAGCATGATTGCTGAAAGCTGATTGTTTCTAGTTTTCGAGGAGTCTCCTTATGACTTCTCAACCCGTGAGAACCTTGTATTCTTTCTATTCGCGAGATCATTCTTTGAGAACCCTTTGATGAGTAATGCATAGTAACTTTACTTTGTCCGACGACCTTGTAGATGCCATCTATTAGACATCTTTGTATTTTAACGACATAATGGAAACCAAACCTATAATTCTCTTATGTCGAGTACAAAGCATTTCATACTTTGACTAGTTTATTGAGAGCACAGTTTCATGCGAGTTGATCATTCCCAATAACCCTTGATCTTCCCTGTGTGCAAGATTTTCATTTATGTTGAGCTTGCAAAACTCCATGATTCCTAGTGAGTGGTGACATAGATATATCGGAAACCTTGTGGTTGGCGTACACATTGTAACTTTGCAGTTTTGACCACATAAGAGAGATGACATATTTACTACTCTTATGTCAGTAAAGTAGTCCGATTATTGACTACCTAATTGCAAAACCCGATCCAGACGAGATTAACAATTCATTGTTTAATCTTTCAAACTCTCTTGATTCTGTATTAAATAATACTACACCCAGCTTTTAGGACTCAGTACACAAAGCCAAAGTTGAAAGCAACTGGTATCAAGATCATCATAATACTCAAGAGAGTTAAAGAACAAGTACTGATTCTTAGAATACAAGACTAAGGCAGTAAGGCCTTCATGAGAAGAATGTCACGAGTTAAGGATGCCCAGTAACATAGAACCATTAGTGGTCCTACTATGGAGAAGATTACTTCATTTTGACGGAAAGAAGAGGATCTCCACACAACCAAGCTACATCAACATAATTTGCTAAGACACAAACTTTACGGGGTGATCTCAGTCATGCTAAGCATCCGAACCTGAGTTGCAGTACGAAGACGCAAGTCACCAAAGTTAGACGATGTCGTTTACAGCATAAGCTGGACTAGCCACAACTTCACGAACATGCAGAAGAAGACGAAGAGTATCTTTCTTCCAATCACGTGGAACAATGGAGTCATTTTATCAATAACTCGTCCTAACTTTCTCATTTCTCTAGAATCTCGGGACGAGATTCCTTTAAGGGGGAAGGATTGTAAAAGTCAGCATTCGAGAAGAGCAAGAATGCGAAATTGTGAACTTAAAAAAAAAGTCAAACATCAAAATTGAGTTCACTAATGGATTCCCCATACCTCAAATAGCTGACATGCAATGTTTTAATTTTTGAACCTTAATTGCTATTTATTTCAATAAGGACATTGAAAAACTTTTAAAAATCAAAATTCAAATTTGAATTCTACTCAAACCTTGTCAATACTCAAATTGGAGTTCAAATGTGGATTCTACATATTTTATTTTTCTTGGCTGCCAAGTTTGAAACTTTAGGGAGTTTGTCTGGTCTGGGAACGAATGCAACAGAGAAGATAAGAATAAGAGCACGCACTGCTAGTGGGTCCCAATGGTCAGGTCGGCATGACTTAGTCTCCTCTGTTCTCAGCGTGCCAGGCAAGCAGGCACCTCGCCAATGCTTGGCCAGCCTGAGGCGGTAAGCATCGGTTATGCAAATATCTTTCCCAGCTTATTCTCACTCTCTCATTCCTCCTCATCCACTCCAGGCAACCAGACTGACCAAAACAGTCTCTGTTGTTCACCCTCGTATAGAAGACTCTGCCGGCGGCGCTCCCTCTTCTTCCCATGTTTCACCATGACATGAGGAGCTTTAAGCTTCAGCATACGTTTGCTCATCCTTGTGAACCCTTCCTTGCTCAGCTCAAGCTCTGCTCGTCGAGTTCAAAGCTGTCATGCGGCGTCCGCCCCTGCTTCATAGGCGCCCGATGTGCCCCATCCTTTTGCCGCTCAGCTGGGCTCATTGAAGGTCGCGCCAGCTGTACCTCAAGCTCCCGGAGGCGCCACGACGTCCTCCTCCCTCTCCTTACTGTGGCAAGCAGAGAGTTTCTCCACGTTGCCCGGCCTATCCTGTCTCTTGTGCAGCCAGAACATCATGCTCAATGGTCCGCCCTAACATCATTTTCGTGCTCCCCAACCCTCTTGCCTTGCTGTAGTGCCGGTGACCCGGTATTCTGAATTTTACAACTGTCAAGTACTCCCTCCGGTGTACAAAAAATTGTCGTTTTGGACATGTTATCGCATACCAAGGAAGCATTAAATACATTTCTTTCTTTTACAATACAACTCTCCTTAGTGGTCTGAGTGGTCTTCTTCACGTTTTTCCAGCCAATCTGATGCAGGTTCGATTCCTAGGTACACGCTACCCCATTTTTTTACACCATTTTCCATGGCATGCAGTGTAAAACGACAATTTTTTGTGCACTCTTGGCTCTTGTGTAAAACGACAATATTTTGTGCACCGGAGGGAGTATAAGACTAACCGCTTGAATTTGCCTTAATTCGAATCTTACACTGCAACTTAGCTCACTCCTTTAAGATAATATCTTCTTGAGTCCTTGGCACATTCCTCAGAGCAAGCCAATCGAAAAACCATAGCCTATTCTTGGAGGACGAAATTTCCCCATTTTAGGCTCAACCCTAGGTCACCGTCGATTCTTACATTGCAGCCGTGTTCCGTCAAATTATAGGTCATATTCATGTTCCTTCTCGACCAAGGGTTCTTTAGGATGCAATCCCCAGTCAAATCAACCCACTCGGCGCTGTTTCCTTCATGGTGCCACCATGGTGTTCGCTCTGCCGCTTTTGACAGTGCCATTACGGTGGCCATCGAGTATTGCCATGTTGCCCAACATGTGTTCCAAGATGCGGGGATCAATTCTTGTTTTTGTATCGCTGCCTTTTATTAACCCCAGACACGGGAACGGACGAGAGAAGCCACTGTGAAGCCTATTATTCGAGCTGTCCAGAGGTAGAAGATGGAGCTGACCAGTGGACCCCACTGTCAGCCACTTAATCTATTTTCCCATATGAAATTAAGTCCAGATTCTACTCAAACTTCTAAAAATCATTACTCCTTGTAGAATTGTCCAAAACTCTCAAATAAATTTTGCTGGACTCCTATTTACATGTACTTTGCAATGGTGCAGGTTACATGGCATGAAAATACCTGTGCTTTTCTGAACAATTCAAATCCAAATCCCTTTAGGAACTAATACCAGGAGATCCACTATATGAAAAGTCTCAAACTTTGCAACAATCTTCTGCTAGTACCTTAGAGTGTCCAGTAAAAATTAGAGCTTCATTAACCTGACTAAGTTAGTCAAATTAAGGGATTTTGCTCAGCTTAGTGAAAAATATCAGAAAACAATAGTAGCTTTTTCAGAAAAACATGGAATCTTGTAAAATTCATATGTGCCTGTAGAATACTTAGAAAAATGTCAAACTAATTTTGTTGGACTCCATATAAGAAACACTAACCATAAAACCTACTAGGAGCCATGACAAAGGTCCTGGTTTGCCATCAAAATTCCGAGAAACTATGACACTTTAGGAATTATGTAGAACATATTTTTTTTCTGTTATAGCTGAAACTTCTCTGGTTGCTTCTACATATCTATACTAACCCACTGTAAAGTTTCTAGGTCTAATGAAGCTGTTGAACATGTAGAATTGAGAAGTACATCCATATGTCCATAACTTTGCCTATTCCACTTCATATTCCAAATCTCTTATGTTACACTTAATTCTTCCCTGTTGCTGTTCAGCACAACAACAGAACTATCATTCCTAATTATTTGGTTCCACCATAAATCTACCGTACCAGTGGACCTTCCTGATTCAAGTGATTGAATCATGATTTTCCTAATGTCCAAAACAATGGTTATTTCACTCCATGTCCACATTCACCTAAGTCTCCACTTGAACTCTACCTGTTCCTATAGTCCACAGCAGTAGGCCACTTTTTCTTATCTGGGTTTTCTCCTTATTGACTTTGTGCAACTCCAATTCCTAATTCGCTAAGTTGCAAAGTGTTCTTACATTGCACCTTTCAATTCTCACCTCGATGCTACTATGATCACCTGGACTCATCCTCTATTTCTCCACAGAACAGAGACACGTCTGTCCATCCTAGTCAAGCTTCTCCTTCTTAAGGTGTATATAACAACGTTGAGTCTAATATTATATTACATTGCTCCCTTATATGCATAATCATGTCAATAGGAAACGTGACGGAGATGATCGACGAGGAGCTTCACTTGGAGGAGGAGTCGAGGAGTCACCATTCTGAAGTTTTATGGTGGATTCTTCGGAGGAAGATGAAGCCTAACTATTAACATGTGCCTAGTCGCAAACCAAGGCAAGCCCCGGTTTGCATTTAAGTGCTTTTATAAAACTTTGATTTTTATCACCTATGTCTAGGGTGAAATATGTGCATTATGTCTAAGGTCATTGAAACTCCACTTGCATGACCCAGAAATCCCATGGAGTATTGGGTAGGTCTACAACTTGACGAGTAGAAAATGCCATCGTAATGTTTAGAGGAATTCGGTAGAAGTCGAATAGTTGGAATCTACTCACGAGATAGGATTTTATCATGCAGGATGGAGTTTATCAAAGAATGGTTTATGAATATGAATTGGAGACCGAGCAACTGGATAGGAGGCAGCGAGACGTGGTCTCACATGCGTAGCCCTGCTTGTGTCGATTGAGGACCAATCCGTGTGCGGCCCTACTGGACAAGTTTGAACTGTACTGGATGCATACTGGACATGTGGAACCCAGGAAACTGATGTAACTTGATAACTTGGGTGTCGAGGCATAGCCCACTGTCGATAGGGGTGGGTTGAGGGCATCAAGGTGTAAATCTGCCAACGGGCACAAACACGCTCTGTGCGGGGACCTTATGCTTGCGATGGTGGGACCGGTTCAGCGTTTGGGTTTCTTATGAAAGGTTGTTGCGTATGACATCGTGAGGAGCACCGGACACTTCTTATGCACGGGTGTGCATGACGTGTTATCCAGGTGTCTACTGATTGCAATCACCGTCCCTAGCAGTTATTTGAGTACCTCTTGTTCACCGCGCTGTGACGTAGTAATCCACAGTGGTTAAAATATTATGAATTGCTACAGTGACTACAATATTGTATTGCAACCTTGTGTGGCTTAGAGATAGCACAATTAAAGTTTACAGTTTCCAAAAACTTAACCTTCAATAGCATCATGTGCTTTCGGCATGTCATATCATCGGCAAAGCGTTTCTTGTTTGATTGCGGAGTCTATGATGTGTTGTGACTGAGAAATGTCATTTGCTACTTAAAACATGACTATAAGGATCCACTTGTAGGCAAGTCTACTTATGCTATTTCCTACCTATGTTTAGTATTTATCTTGCATATGTCTAGTGAGACGAGCCAGTCTTGCAGAGCCTTATGCTCACATTTGCAGTTAACGAGTTTTTGCAGGTGTCGGTACCCTCCGTACCGGATACCCCTTGAGATTGCAAAGATCACAAGAAAACTCCATATACCAGATTTGAAGACCTCCGAATGCCCCACATGTCAGGCATAGCCGGACCTGCTTCCCCAACATGGTTAGTCCCGGCGCCGCCACGTGTAATACAAGACCGGAGCTATCACCCACACTTGGGAAGCTCCGGTCAGAATACCAATATGGCACCTCCGGACCTAACCCCAGATAGAGGGAAGCTCCGGTACTGGCACGTGTCCAACAGCACCGGACCTACCCGTCCACGACGGAAAGCTCCAGAGCTGCCACGTGGCAACCGCCGGACCTTCAAGTTCAATTATTAGGCCGGTGGACCCCCAATGGCTTCAGACCTTCAAGGATCAATCAAAAGCTTCAAGACTCGATTAAGTGTCATTAATGCCATATTAATGACACACGATCGAATGGTCCTTAATACTGGTAACAACGCTGTTAAGGCCCATTACCAGGCTATTACGGGTAATTAACTCCATTTATTATGTATCAAGCATGTGTAACCG
This sequence comes from Tuctoria greenei, assembly GCA_036927565.1. Taxonomy (NCBI): domain Eukaryota; kingdom Viridiplantae; phylum Streptophyta; class Magnoliopsida; order Poales; family Poaceae; genus Tuctoria; species Tuctoria greenei. The sequence goes on from JAYESD010000006.1 coordinate 79,805,376, forward strand.
CCGGGGCCACCTGTCGGGCCAGTCTAACATTGTAACGACCAGTCCTTGTACTATAAAAGGACTAGTCGACGATACACAAAGGACAGTTCTAGACCACTACTGAATACCCTGAGCTAGACGAGCTTCTTCTTCTGGAGCTTCTTCTAGACTCACAAGCTTAATACATCACCAACACACCCCGTGAAGTAGGGTATTACGCTCAGGTGGCCCGAACCACGTAAATCCTTGTGTACACATGTATTTCACCTTCTTGAATCTCTGCGCGCCCATTACTGAACTACAACTCCTCGACCTACCAAAGGTAGTGTCTAGAGATCTGCCGGTTCCAAATGCCGACAGTTGGCGTGCCAGGTAGGGGCTCCCGAGATTTCGAGTATGGTGACTCAGCTGCTGGATCATCCAACAGCAACCCTGCTGTTCGACCCGCTGGAGGCAATACCTCCAACATATAGCAACCAGCAGGTGTTGTGGCTCCAGCAGGAGTCATGCCTCCACCACCACCGCCAGCACCAGCACGTCAAGCTGAGCAGCGTGATGGTGCATCGGCGTCGGTCACTGCATCGGCAAACAACAACAACCCTGAACACGCGCTTCATGCAACACGTGCTCTCGTCCAACATCCACCACCTCCAGGTGCATCCCAGGGTGCAATAGAGCAGTGGAGGGCTGATGTGGAACACCTGGTTGTAGCAGCAGCCGACCGCATCAGCAACCAAGGTCCTCCTCCATCTGGGCGGGCCCCATCACGGCGCTGGACCGTGTCTGACAGACTTGGTCCGCATGCTTCCCAGAATAGGAGGCGTGCTGCGTCACAACAAGTTATGTCGCTACCCTCCGGGGCACGACGTACTCATACGGTAACCAGGATGTCAACTCATGACCTCTTGGTGGAGTTTGATCGCCGTTACCGTCAACAGGACGGTCGCGTCCATATCTAGCGTGCTCGTGAAAGGCGAGAGGCTCGAGACAGCCCCGCTCCCGAGGGAGTAGGAGGAGGCTGTTCTGCACTGGCCATGCATCTGTGCATGGTCAGATGGCCACAAAAATTCCGGCCTCACCTGCCGGAGAAATTTGATGGGACAGTCAATCCTGCCGAGTTTCTCCAAATTTACACCACCACAATCCTTGCGACCGGAGGTAACGAGGCCGTAATGGCCAACTACTTATTAGTGGCTTTGACTGGGACCGCCAGGTCCTGGTTCATGAGCCTTCCTCACAACTCTATCAATAGTTGGGAGGAATTGTGCCAACAGTTCACTGCCAATTTCGGGAGTTCATACACCCGACTAGGCACCGAACTGGACCTTTTTGCAATTGTGCGGAAGGGGGGAGAATCCCTGCGCTCATTTATCCAGAGGTTCTCCCAGGTACGAAATACCATTCCTTCTATCTCTAGCGCTTCTGTTATCATGGCATTTAGACAGGGCGTACGGGATAAGAAGATGCTGGAGAAGCTGGCAGTCAAGGAGATCACCAGCGTCACGGAGCTCTTCAGCTTGGCAGACAAATGTGCCAAAGCTACGGAGGGTCATGAAATGCACTCCAAACCACATCCAGAGGATGGCAAAAAATCCTCCAAAGGCGAAGACACTACCTCCGGGAGTGGCAAAAAGAAGAAAAAGCCCAACGGCAAGAAGAAGTCGTTGGCTGGCACATCCACCACTGCAGCTGCTGCAGCTCCGGGTGACCGGGGGCCACGCCCTGTGTAACGACCTCGACCGTCCTCTGAAGACGGTGGCAACTCCAAAATGTGGTGTCCTATCCACAAGACAAACGGCCACAACTTGGAGGACTGCTGGGAGGTCCAAAACCTTGTCGAGCGCTACCACAAGCGCCGGGAAGAAGTTCCTTTACGTCAGAGGGAAGGAAAGCAAAAAGTCGATGAAGCTCCAGCTAAAGAGGAGTTGGGCTTCCAGGACCCTAAAAAGGTCCTGAAGGCTGTGTACACCTCTGTCGACGACGACTCCGACATCTCCAACAATGAGCGTCGGAAGATCATGAACACCATCTTTAGTGGTTCGTGGAACATCACCTCCTGCCGTGTCCTCAAGACTATGCGGTAGGACATGGCCTCAGTAGCTCCTATAGCCAGGGCGGAGCCTCATCGGAAGTGGATGGACACTACCATCACTTTTGATGCTTTGGACTACCCTCAGAACATGATCGGAGCTGGCCAGCTACCTCTTATGGTATCACCTACCATCAACAACATTCAACTCCACCATGTAATGGTGGACGGAGATTCGGGGCTGAACCTCATAAGCTTCAAAGCTTTCGTCAAGCTTCAACTCTGACCTTCTGATCTTCGCCCCTCCCGACCTTTTTTCGGAGTAGGTCCGGGGGCCATAACACCACTCGGTGCCATTACTATCCTCGTGAACTTCGAGACTCGAGAGAATTATCGCACTGAGAAGTTGATCTTTGCCGTCGCTCAGATCAACTTGCCCTTCAACGCCATTCTGGGCAGGCCCGCCTTTTATAGATTCATGGCTGCTGTTCATTATGGCTACCTGGTGTTAAAGATGCCAACACCAGCTGGCGTTCTCCGGATCCGTAGAGACCGTACTACCGGAGTAACTACTTTGGAGGAACTGCATGCGCTTGCTACAACGCAGGAGGAAGAATCCAGGCAGGAGCAAGCTCCGAAACCCCCGAGCATTCGTCAATGAGGCTCAACCTCCGCACCTCGCGTGCAACCAAGCGAAGACACCAACATGCCCATCAAAGTCATCCAAATCGGTTCTGATGCCGCTCAGACCACCCGTATATCGAGAGGTCTGAATGACAAATAGGAACTCGCGCTCATCACTTTCCTCCGGGCTAACATCGACATGTTTGCCTGGCAACCATCACAAATGCCTGGGATCCCTAGGGAAGTGATCGAGCATAATCTGAAGATCTATCCCGACGCTCGGCCTGTACATCAAAAGCCTCAGAAGCAATCTGTAGAGCGACAGAACTTCATACGACAAGAAGTGAAGAAGTTGCTCGAAGCTGGATTCATCCAAGAAGTCTTCCATCCAAAATGGCTGGCAAATCCAGTTGTTGTACTCAAGGCCGGCGGGAAGCTTCGGATGTGTATCGACTACACCACACTAAATAAGGCATGCCCAAAAGATCCATTCCACTACCTAGAATAGATCAGATAGTGGATTTCACCTCCGGGTGTGAATTACTGTGTTTCCTAGATGCATATTCTGGGTACCATCAAATCAGAATGTCTAGGGAACATGAAGAACATACTTCTTTTATCACAGTAGATGGATTGTACTGTTATACTGCCATGCCATTCTGTCTCAAGAATGCAACTTCAACATTTTTACGAGCTATGTACAAAACCTTTGGAGAGCTCATCAGAGACGTAGTGGAAGTGTATGTTGATGACATTGTTGTCAAGATCAAGGACAAGGAGTCACTCCTTGACACCTTGCAAGCTGTCTTCGACAAGTTGTGGGTCACCCGCACGAAGCTGAACCCAGACAAGTGCATCTTCGGGGTTAGCTCTAGAAAGCTTCTTTGTTTCCTGGTAAACCACCGGGGCATAGAAGCAAATCCGACGAAGATTAAAGCCATAGAGGAGATGTGGCCACCAGCCCGCATCAAAGATGTCTAGAAACTGACTGGATGTCTAGCTGCCCTCAGCCGGTTCATCTCAAGACTGGCAGAATGGGCACTACCCTTCTTCAAGATATTGAGGAAGTCCGGACCATTTCAATGGTGTGAAGAAGCAGAAAAGGCGTTCCGAGAGCTAAAACAGCTCCTTACCACTCTACCAGCCCTGGTAGCTCTGAACCCTGGTGAGCCCTTACTACTTTACATTTCAGCAACCGACGAGGTTGTCAGCATGGTCCTGGTCGCGGAGAGACCAAAACCATCTCAAGCTTAGGAATCCAGACCCCTCCGGGAGGGCCCGGAGGTTCCTAAAGGTGAGTCTGGGTCCCAACCCCCAGACTTGGATCAACAGGGAGTTGTCCCAGAATACTTGGACCCCTTCGGGAGGGTCCGGGTCACTCCAGCAGAAGCTTCAGGTTCCTCTAGCAGGGACCCGTAGGTTCTCGAAGCAGGTTCGGACCCCTCCGGGAGGCTCCAAGTCGATGTGGAGGAAGCTCTGGACCCCTCCGGGAGGGTCCGGACAGTCCAACGCCCAGTATACTTCATCAGCGAAGTACTACATGATGCCAAGACTCGATACTTAGAGGTGCACAAGCTGCTCTACGTTGTCCTCATCGCCTCCAGGAAGCTTCGCCATTACTTCCAAGCTCACAAGATCTCAGTGGTGACCTCTTACCCACTGCGTGTGATCTTGTATAATCCCAACTCTATTGGGAACATTGCAAAGTGGGTAGTGGAATTGGCCGAACTCGATCTTGAATTCGTTCCTAGATAAGCGATCAAGAGTCAAACATTGGCAGACTTTGTGGCGGAATGGACCCCCTCTCCATCAAACCCTGGGGGCCCCAGTGAGCAGAAGTCGAAAATCAAGGCTCTGGTCTTCACAGAACCTCGCTGGAACCTCTACTTCGACGGCTCCATGCAAAAGCAGGGGCCGAAGCTGGAGTCCTTCTCCTCGCACCAATCGGGGAGAAGGTAAAATACATGGTCCACCTTGACTTCAAGGTGACCAACAACATGGCGGAGTATGAAGCACTCATTCATGGACTAAAGGTGGTACTATCATATGATGTCAAGCAGCTGTTGGTCAAGGGAGATTCGCAGCTCATCGTTAAACAGGTGAAGGGTGAATGCTCCTGTAACAATCCTCAACTAGCTGCTTATCTCCTTGAAGTCTAGAGGCTTCAGAAGGACTTCGAAGTCCTGGATCTCCACCATGTCCGGCGTGTCCATAACGCTGAAGCTGACGAACTATCGACGAAAGCGCCGGAGCTCCTGCTCCCGACGGAACCTTCGTCCGGAGGTTGTCAAAACCCACAACTCAGCCTGCTGAACTGAGCGAAGGGGGCGAGACCAATATCCCGAAGCTGGCGGTCCCGATGGCCCTGTTACCATGACAGCCATCAAGGGTCGTAGGTGCTGCCAGAAGCTTCGAGCAACCCAACACGCAAGACTCAAATGCTCAAGCAAGCTCCAATGCATGGATCTCGGAGATTCAGAGCTACTTGAAAGACAATATCCTTCCTGATTATTATGTATCCGCTGATCGGATAGTCAGATTGGCTAAAAGATACACGTTGGTAGAAGGGGATCTCTACCGGTGTGGTGCCAATGGCATCCTAATGCGGTGCATCACAAGGGAAGAAGGCCGCGAGCTCCTCACATAAATCCATGGAGGCGAGTGTGGAAACCACGCGTCTTCCTGCATGCTGGTCGGTAAAGCCTTCCGACATGGCTTCAACTTGCCTACAGCACTCCAGGATGCAACTGAGCTGGTGAAGAAATGCAAAGCATGCTAGTACCATGCAAAGCAAATTCACACACTCGCTCAGCCTTTACAAATGATACCTCCTACATGGCCTTTCGCTGTGTGGGGGATGGACATCTTGGGACCTTTCCCAAGGGCCGTCGGAGGTTACAAGTTCCTGTATGTCACCATTGACAAGTTCACCAAATGGTCGGAAGCAACTCCAGTTGTGATAATCAACAAGCAATCAACTATCAACTTCCTGCAGTCCATAGTATGCAGATTTGGAGTCCCGAAAAAATCATAACAGATAATGGGACCCAATTCACAAGCTCTGCTTTCCAAGGATACTGCGAAGACCTCGGCATCCAAGTCAGCTACGCCTCTGTAGCTCATCCGACAAGCAATGGCCAAGCCGAGAGGGCAAATGCAGAAATCCTGAAAGGACTCAAGATGCGCACATATGAGCGCCTGAAAAGACATGGATCCAACTGGATTGAAGAACTTCCGCCCACTCTATGGGCCAACAGGACAACTCCAAACCGGTCAACTGGAGAGACACCCTTCTTCCTGGTGTACGAAGCTGAGCAGTCCTTCCTCCGGAAATCACCTTGGGGTCGCTCCGGGTCGGGACCTCCGACGAAGCCACGCAGGACCAGCTCCGGCGTCAAGACCTTGACCTCCTTGAAGAGGGAAGGTGCCGAGCAGCTGTTCGGAATGCCCGATACGGCCAAGCTCTTCGACGCTATCACCAACGGCATGTTCACAGCCGACAGCTCGAGGAAGGCGATCTGGTGCTACAGAGAATACAATCCAGAGAAGGGTTAAACAAACTCTCCCCCAGCTGGGAGGGACCCTTCCGAGTGATCAAAGTATCCCGTCCTGGATGCATTCGCTTGGCAACCGAGGATGGGATACCTCTCCCAAATCCTTGGAACATTGAGCACCTCCGTAAGTTCTATGCTTAGTATCACGGAGGTGAGTCTGTAATTACATGTGGTGTATGTTATAGAGTCATTGTACAGAGTCGGGTATCTCCTCCAGGAGGGCAGCCGGACCAACCCTGCTTGGTCCGCAACACCCATGCAACACTTGTCACAGTCTCAGAACTAAAAGTGTAGCTAGCTACCTTGGGTCAAACAAGAAATGAAACACACTTAGCCTGGTTCCGTACCCTAAGAGTGTACTTGTTTCCCCTGTACCCCAGGCCTATAATGAAAGACATCATTGTGTGAAAGAGACTCCACGTGCATTTACTTTGTACAGGCTCAATATTTTTTATTTTTCTCTTTCTTGTCTATAACACAGTTGTGCAGTTCTTAAGAAACTTTAGCTCGACCAGTTCATGTACAATTTGAGTTGCATTGTCTATCCTTCCGGGTTCAAGCATTGTTGATGGCCTACTTATTTGAATGCCACCAAGCCAATCTAGGGCCGGAGTGTGCTATCGACTTAGCCTAGTCCTGCACCCTAAGTACGCCACTCTACCTACACCCTGGCAGGCCGAAGTAAGGCAAGTCCGGAAACGATCGGACCTGAAGGAAGCTAGACGGCGCTCTTGATTGTATTTAGAATTGTGTTTGTCGGTACCCTAAAAACCGCACACCCCTTGAGGTTACAAAGATTTCAAAGGAAAGCCATCTACTTGGGTTGAAGACCCTCGGAGGCCCACTTGTCAGACATGACCGGACCTGCTTCTCGAACATGGTTAATCCCTGGGTCGCCACGTGTACTGCCAAAATCGGAGCTACCGCCCACAAGGGGGAAGCTCCAGGCCAGGTACCGAAACGGCACCTCCGGACTTAACCCCGGACCGAGAGAAGCTCCGGACTTGACACGTGACTGGTAGCCCCGGAGCTACCTGCTTCCCACAGCAAGCTCCGGAGCCGCCACATGTCCAATCTTCGGACCTGCCAGCCTCTAACCTCCGGAAGACCTTGTAACGGCTCCGTATCTTCAAAGGAGAGCCAAGGACTTCAAGACCCGATTAAATGTCATTAATGCCATATTAATGACACTTAAATGGACGATCTTAACACCAGTAACGGCACTGTTGGAGCCCGTTACAGGATCATTAACAGCAATTAATCGTGTATCAATACTAGTAACCGCCGGGGCCACATGTCGGGCCAGGCTACCTTGTAACGGCCTGTCCTTGTACTATAAAAGGACAGGCCGACGATACACTCAGGGACGTTCACAAGCGATCATACGTGACAAGCTCTTACTGCTAATACAACACCAACACACCCGTGCAGTAGGGTATTACGCTTAGGCGGCCCGAACCACGTAAACTCTTGTGTCTCCTGTGTCAAACTCCTATTCACCTTCTTGAATCTCCGCGCGCCCACACCGAACTTCAAACTCTCCAATCACTTTAGCAGTGTAGGGAGATCTGCCGGCTCCAACAGTCGACAGTTGGCGCGCCAGGTAGGGGCTGCCTGAGATTTTCGAGAATGGTGAACTCCGCGGCTGGATCATCCAACGGCCAACCTGCTGCTCAGGCTGTTGGGGGCAATCCCTCCAGCAGGCAACCACCAGCAGGAGCCTCAGCACCAGCAGGAGCCACACTCCCACCACCACCATCTTCTCCAGCAAATCGTGCTGGGCAACGTGATGGTGCGCCGGCGTCACTTACTGCGTCGGCAAGTCATGACAACCCGGAACACGCGCTCCATGCAGCGCGTGCTCTTCTCCAACGTCCACCACCTCCGGATGCATCTCGAGATGCAATGGAGCAGTGGAGGGCCGATATGGAGCATTTGGTCGCAACAGCGGCCGAATGCCTCAACAACCAGGGTCCTCCTCCATCGGGACGAGCCCTGTCGCAGCGGCGGTCTTTGTCTGGAAGACTTGGTCCGCACGCCTCCAATAGCAGGAGACGTGATGCATCTCAACAAGTGACGTCACTGCCCTCCGGGGCTTGACGCACACACACGGTATCCAGGCTTTCGACTCATGACCTCCGGGCGGAGCTTGATCGCCGATACCGCCAGCAGGATGGTCGTGTCCATATTGAGCGTGCTCGTGAAAGACGGGAAGCTCAGGACCTTTCTACTCTGGAAGGGGTAGGAGGAGGCTGTTCAGCCCTAGCCATGCACCTGCGCATGGTTAGATGGCCACAGAAGTTCCGGCCACACCTGCCGGAAAAATTCGACGGGACTGTCAACCCCGCCGAATTCCTTCAGATATACTCCACTGCAATCTTGGCAGCTGGAGGAAACGAGGCTGTGATGGCCAATTACTTTCTAGTGGCCTTAACTGGGACCGCCAGGTCCTGGTTTATGAGCCTTCCACCCAACTCTATCAACAGTTGGGAGGAGCTGTGCCGTCAGTTCACTGCCAACTTCGGGAGTTCATACACCCGACCAGGCACTGAACTGGACCTTTTTGCGATCGTGCAAAAAGGGGGAGAATCTTTGCGGTCCTTTATCCAGATGTTCTCTCAGGTACGCAACACTATCCCTTCTATCTCAAGCGCTTCTGTCATTGTGGCATTCAGACAGGGCGTACGGGACAAGAAGATGTTGGAGAAGCTGGCGATCAAAGAGATCACCAGCGTCACGGAACTCTTTAGCCTGGAAGACAAATGTTCCAGAGCTGCGGAGGGCCGTGAGATGCACTCCAAACCCGCCTCGGAGGATCACAAGAAATCCTCCAAAGAAGAAGCCGCTACCTCCGGGGGTGGCAAGAAGAAAAAGAAGACCAACGACAAGAAGAAGCCGTCGGCCAGCACATCCAACGTTGCAGCTGCTGCAACTCCGGGTGGCCAGGGGCCACGCCCCGAGAAGCGACCTCGACCGTCTTCTGAAGACGGTGGCAAAGCCAAAGTGTGGTGTCCCATTCACAAAACGGGCAGCCACGGTTTGGAAGACTGCCAGGAGGTCCAAAACCTTGCCGAGCGCTATAGCAAGCGCCGGGAAGGATCTCCTTTCCGACAGAGGGAAGGAAAACAGAAGGTCGACGAAGCTCCGGCTGAAGAGGAGTTAGGGTTTCAGGATCCCAAAAAGGTCCTGAAGGCCGTCTACACCTCCGTCGACGATGACTCTGACGTCTCTGACAACGAGCGTCGGAAGACCATGAACACCATTTTTGGTGGATCATGGGATATCACCTCTCGTTGCGTCATCAAGACTATGCGGCGGGATATGGCCGCTGTAGCCCCTACAGTCAGGCCGGAACCTCATCAAAAGTGGATGGACACCTCCATCACTTTCGATGCCTCTGATTGCCCGCGGAGCATGGTTGGAGCAGGTCAGCTACCTTTGATGGTATCTCCTACCATCAACAACATCCAGCTCCACCATGTCATGGTAGACGGAGGTTCGGGGCTTAACCTCATCAACTTTGAAGCTTTCACTAAGCTTCAGCTCCGACCTTCGGATCTCCAGCCCTCTCGACCTTTCTCCAGAGTAGGTCCGGGGGCCATTACCCCACTCGGAGCTATAACTCTCCCCGTTACCTTCGGGACCCGGGAGAAGTATCGCACCGAGAAGTTGGTCTTCGACGTCGCTCAGATCAACTTACCATTCAACGCCATCTTGGGTAGACCTGCCCTATACAAATTCATGGCAGCTGCTCATTATGGATACCTCGTGTTGAAGATGACAACACCAGTAGGCGTTCTCTGGATCCGCGGAGATCGCACTGCCAGAGTAACTGCTCTGGAGGAACTCCATGCACTCACCACGGCGCAAGAGGAGGACTCCAGACAGGAGAAAGCTCCGAAACCCCTGAGCATTCGTCAATGAGGCTCGACCTCTGCACCCCGTGTGCAGCCAAGCGGCGACACCGACATTCCCGTCAAAGTCGTCCAAATTGGTTCCGATGCCGCTCAAACCACCCGTATATCGGGAGGGTTGAACGACAAATAGGAACTCGCGCTCATCACTTTCCTCCGGGCTAATGTTGACGTGTTTTCTTGGCAACCGTCACAAATGCCTGGGATCCCCAGGGAAGTGATTGAGCACAATCTGAAGATTTACCCCGATGCTCGGCCTGTGCATCAGAAGCCTCGGAAGCAATCCATAGAGCGACAAAACTTCATCCGACAAGAAGTGAAGAAGCTACTCGAAGCCAGATTCATCCGAGAAGTCTTCCATCCAAAATGGCTGGCGAACCCAGTCGTTGTGCCCAAGGCCGGCGGGAAGCTTCGGATGTGCATCGACTACACCACACTGAATAAGGCATATCCAAAAGATCCATTCCCACTACCTAGAATAGATCAGATAGTAGATTCCACCTCCGGGTGTGAATTACTGTGTTTCCTAGACGCATATTCTGGGTATCCTCAAATCAGGATGTCTAGGGAGGATGAAGAGCATACTTCATTCATCACAGTAGATGGATTGTACTGTTACACAGCCATGCCATTTGGTCTCAAGAATGCAGCTTCAACTTTTGTACGAGCTATGTACAAAACTTTTGAAGAACTCATCAGAGACATAGTGGAAGTGTACGTCGATGACATCGTGGTCAAGGTCAAGAACAAGGAGTCCCTCTTAGACACCTTGCAGGCTGTCTTCGACAAGCTGTGGGCCACCCGCACAAAGCTAAACCCGGACAAGTGCGTGTTTGGGGTTAGCTCCAGAAAACTTCTTGGTTTCCTGGTAAGTCACCGGGGCATAGAGGCTAATCCGGCGAAGATAAAAGCCATTGAAGACATGCGGCCACCAACCCGCATCAAAGACGTCCAAAAGTTAACTGGGTGTCTAGCAGCCCTCAGCCGGTTCATATCAAGACTGGCAGAACGGGCACTTCCCTTCTTCAAGTTATTGAGGAAGTCCGGACCATTCCAATGGTCCGAAGAAGCAGAGAAGGCATTCCAGGAGCTGAAACAGTTCCTCACCACCCTACCAATTCTGGTAGCTCCGAACCCTGGTGAGCCTTCGTTGCTTTACATTTCAGCTACTGATGAAGTCGTCAGTATGGTTCTGGTTGCGGAGAGACCGGAACTACCCCATACTCAGGAATCCAGACCCCTTCGGGAGGGTCCGGAGGTTCCTGAAAGCGAGTCTGGGTCCCAGCTTCAGAAGGACCTTGAAGTCCTAGACCTCCACCATGTTCAGCGTGCCCATAACGCTGAAGCTGACGAACTCTCGACTAAAGCGTCAACCGAAGCTCCGGCTCCTGACGGAATCTTTGTCCGGAGGTTGTCAAAACCCACAGCTCAGCCTGCCGAACTGAGCGAAGGGGGCGAGATCAGCATCCCGAAGCTGACGGTCCCGATGACCCTGTTACCATGGCAGCCATCAAGGGTCGTAGGTGCTGCCGGGAGCTCCGAGCAACCCAGCACGCAAGACTCAAAAGCTCAAGCTAGCTCCGATGCATGGATCTCGAAGATCCGGAGCTACTTGAAAGACAACATCCTTCCTGATGATGATGTATCCGCTGACCGGGTAGTCAGATTGGCTAAAAGATACACGCTGGTAGAAGGGGATCTCTACCGGCGCGGTGCCAACGGCATCCTAATGCGGTGCATCACAAGGGAAGAAGGCTGCAAACTTCTCACAGAAATCCATGGAGGCGAGTGTGGGAACCACGCATCTTCCCGCACGCTGGTCGGAAAAGCCTTTCGGCACGGCTTCTACTGGCCAACAGTGCTCCAGGATGCCACTGAGCTGGTGAAGAAATGTGAAGCATGCCAATTTCATGCAAAGCAAATTCATACACCGGCTCAGCTCTTACAAATGATACCTCCTACATGGCCCTTCGCTGTGTGGGGGATGGACACCTTGGGACCCTTCCCAAGAGCCGTCGGAGGTTACAAGTTCCTGTATGTCGCCATTGACAAGTTCACCAAGTGGCCGGAAGCAACTCCAGTTGTGACAATCAACAAGCAATCTGCTATCAACTTTCTGCAATCCATTGTAAGCAGATTCGGAGTCCCAAACAATATCATCACTGATAATGGGACTCAATTCACAAGCTCTGCATTCCAAGGATATTGCGAAGACCTCGGCATACAAGTTTGCTACGCCTCCGTAGCTCACCTAGCCAGCAATGGCCAAGCCGAGAGAGCAAATGCAGAAATCCTTAAGGGACTAAAAACACGCACCTATGAGCGCTTGAAGAAACATGGAGCCAACTGGATCGAAGAGCTTCCGCCTACTTTGTGGGCCAACAGGACATCTCAAAACCGGTCAACTGGAGAAACACCCTTCTTCCTGGTGTACGGAGCTGAAGCAATCCTTCCTCCGGAAATCACCTTGGGTTCACTCCGGGTCCGGACCTTCGATGAAGCCGCGCAGGACCAGCTCCGGCATGAAGACCTAGACCTCCTTGAGGAGGGAAGGTGCCAAGCAGCTGTTCGGAATGCCCGATATCGTCAAGCTCTACGGCGTTATCACCAGCGGCATGTACACAACCGACAGCTCGAGGAAGGCGATCTAGTGCTACGGAGAATACTATCCAGAGAAGGGTTAAACAAACTCTCCCCCGGCTGGGAGGGGCCCTTCCGAGTGATCAAAGTATCCCGTCCCGGAAGCGTTCGCTTGGCTACCGAGGATGGGACACCTCTCCCGAATCCTTGGAACATCGAGCACCTCCGTAAGTTCTACACTTAATACCACGGAGGTGAGTCTTGAGTAACTTGGGGTGTATGTTATAGAGTCATTGTACAGAGTCGGGTAGTTCCTCCGGGAGAGCAGCCGGACCTTTCCCGAAAGGTCCACAAAGCTCATGCAACACTTGTCACAGTCTCAGGACTAAAAGTGTGGCTAACTACCCTGGGTCAAACGAGAAATGAAACACACTTAGCCTGGTTCCGTACCCTAAGAGTGTACTTGTTTCCCCTGTACCCCAGATCTATAATGAAAGACATCTTCATGTGAAATAGACTCCACGTGCATTTATTTTGTACAGGCTCGACATTTTTATTTTTCTCTTTCTTGTCTATAACAAAGACGTGCAATTCTTATGAAATTTTTAGTTCGACCGATTTATATACGATTTGAGTTGTATTGTCAGATCTTTTGGATTTAAATATCGTTTATGGCCAACTCGGCTGAAAGCCGCCAAGCCAATCTAGGGCCGGAGTGTGCTATCGACTTAGCCTGGTCAAGCACCCTAAGTATGCCACTCTACCTACACCCCGGCAGGCCGAAGTAAGGCGGGTCCATGGACAATTGAATCTAAGGGAAAAGACAACGCATCCGGTTGTATTTAAAATCGCGTTCAACTTAAAATCTTCTTGAGAATCGTAAGCCGCGACGAAATTATAGACAAGGAATGAATTTTACTATTTTTCTTGACTTAAGTGTGCAGGAAAAATAAAGTCTACGTTGATGGAGAAAAGCCGGAGCTAACCAAGCTCTGACTCCCCCAAGGGGGCCAACCATCGACGCTGAGTATAAGATGGTGAGAAGACCCCGTAAATGGAGTCCGCTGCCAACGAACCAAGTGTTGGCAAAGGTCACTGCCGGAGCTACTCAGCTCCGACACCTTGGAGGACTAACTATCGACGCTCTATGTGTTGATAGAGGTTATTGCCGGAGCTACCAAGCTCCAGCGATGGACAATGCCGAAGCTTCTAAGCTCCGACAACCTTAGGGGACCTTCACTATCAAAGACTTCGGACCTAAATGCTACAAGTTCGGAGCAAATGAGTCTTCAACAAAACACAGTATCCTTTTGGTACATGTTCACAATCAAATTGTGTACATCTACCAGGGGGCCAAGTGAAGATAAAGGTGTTGAAGACAAAAAGTGAAATTCTCAAAAATTTTGGGGATTTCATTCATCTGGAGACAGGAGATTACATCTGGAGACAAGGGATTACAAAATTGAGGAAGAAGAAGAGAAAATACAAGTGAGAGCTAAAGAGATGGTCCTAGACCCTATGGAAGAACTCGGCGACCTTCTGGGCGACCTCCGATACGCTGGCTTGGGTAGCTTCGCCTTCTCCTTCGACGGGGCCTTCAAGCACCGGGTCCAGAGGAAATTGAGAGTTACGGCTGGTGTAGCACGTCAGCACATACTCTGCGACGTTCTTCGCCGGGGATTGCCCCTCAACTTCCAGTTGGTCCACAATGACATCGCCCACCTTGGAGAGCTTGCTACCAGCTGCGCTCAACGCCTACAGCGCAAGGTCCGGCTCCGGCTCCGGATCATCCGGGCCCACGGGGCTGAAACCCATCGGCGTCAGCGCGTCGTTGGCCTTGCCCAGGAACTCCCAAATTTGTAGGGAGTCCGCCGTCCTCAAGCTCTTCATCTCTTCCAGGGATCTCCTGGCTGCCATCAGTTCGGAGTTCTCACGGGCGAGGCGCTCAACTTCTTTGGCGTTTTGCTGAATCTTTGCAGCAACCCGCCTCTCGAGTCTTCCGAGCTCCTCCTCCCGGAGGTGTATCTTGTTCCGACGATCGACCAGGTCCTTCTCCCTAGCCTCCACTTTTTTCTCCCGGGCAACAAGGGCACACTCGTATTCGTAGAGTTCCTGCCCCCGCACCCAGGTCTTCTCCTCTTCCTCTTGGCAGCGCTCTTCCAATTTCTTGGTGCGCTCCTCGAGGCCCTTGTCCGCCAGAGCCACCTTCTCGGCAAGCTCCTCTTCCCTCCTTAGGACATCATCCCGCAGCTCAAGGAGTTTCTGCTCTTCATTCTCGGGTCGTTTCTCCCTCTCTTCAAGTGCCTCCCGGCGCTTGATGAGTGCAGTGTTAATGACCTCCAGCCTTTCATGGCGTTCCTCGGCTGCACTGTTGGCTGCTTTGGCTTGATTGTATATCTCCTGGGATCGAGGGCATGAGTCATGCTCTCCCTGTCATCCAGCAGCTTGCCCCAGTATTCCAGGCGGATCTTCTCCCGCTTGATCCATTCCTTGTCATCCGCTAGCCTCGACTGCGCCAGCTTGGTCTCGAAGTGGAGCTGATTACGCCACCGCCTAAGGGTTTGGCGCTCCTCTTCAAGAGCCTTGCTGTCGTGGAAGAAGGCCAGTTGGACTTGACGCAGATTGGAGCAGGCGTTGTCGATAGACATCGACAGCGGGATGGGCTCCGGACCTGCTGGGGTCTCCTCCACTAGTTCTAGAGGGTCTTCACATACAAAAATTGGGTCCCACTCTACGAGAGTGGAACCCTGAGCTTCCAAGGCACTAGGGCCTTCCTCCGGGATGGCCTCAGTCGCCATCGAAGAAGGCTCCGCCGCCAAGTCTTCGTTCACCTCCCCGGGAAGGGGGCCAGCGACTTCGTTTGGGCACTCCGGCTCGGCCGCAGGTACCTCCGACGTCGTCGCCTCCAGAGCAGGAGCTGCTACTGGCTCCGGCCGGGACACCTCTTCAGAAGGAGGCTCGAGCTCCCTCGCCTCTTCAACCACCGGTTCAGGCGCCGGAAGATCTTCATCTTCAACCGGCCCCGTGACCGGAGCTCCAACAATCACCAGCTCAGCGGCCGGTGCTTCGGAGGTAACCGGCTCAACTGTCGGAACTACCTCGACTTCCGGCTCGCATGCCGGAGCTTCAGTCACCTCCGGCTCAACCGCCGGGGCTTCAGCACTTTCTGGCTCCGAGGCCGGTACTACTACTTCCTCCGGCTCAACAGCCGGAGCTTCCATCACTGCAGCACCAGGACCCGAAGCTTCAACCTCCGGGACAGGTGCCGCTGGCGTGTCTTCACTCCCGTGGTCCGGCGCTACCACGGGAACTTCTGGGGACGAGTCGAGGTCCATGACCACGACAACCGGCGTCGGAGCTGTCGCAGCCTCAGCCACCACCTGGGGCGGCACCGGGACAGGGGCAGAAGCTCACACGGCCTCAGGCACTGTGGCCGAGGGTGGAGCCTCACTCCCCTTCTTGGGGACACTGCAGATGATGAACGAAGAAAATAAACAAACAGTTGCTACAATTAAAAAATTAACCAAGGTAAGGATTAAAAATTACCTTGGAAGGCTTCCGCACCAGCTTGCGCGGAACCTTTTTCTCGGACGTTCCGGGCTGGCCATGGTCAGCGTAGGAGCTCCGGAAGGCCCCCCAGAACTTGTCGCAGCCACGGGCGTTTCCCGGGTCGAGGCTCTCCTCGATCGGGAGGAACCCCTGGACTTGGAAGCTCCCACCGTCCCAGGTGCCGGAGTCGTGCACCCGGAGCTAGCACCCCAGGAGGGTTCCACCACGGGGACAGACGCGCTCCGGGAGGATCCCACTGCAGGAACAGTATCGTTCCGAAAGGACCCCACTACGGGGACAGTCGCCACGGTGGAAGAAGATCTTCCCCCCTGGGGAGAAGGAACTCAAGCGGAAGTAGCGGGCCTGACGAACCTTCCGTCGGCATGTCGCAACTTCCTCTTCCGGCTCTCCGGCTCATCCGCCAGCTCCTTGCCCTTGCCAACGACCTCGACCCTCGGCTGTGGGACAGGGGCGGAGCCGTCTTCGGGCATCCCGGGGATTGCCACCCGGGTGGTTGATCTTCTCTCGACGACACCAAGGTCATCAAGCGCGGGCATCGTCCGCCGGAGCTCCCTGCTGAACTCCACTTCCACGTTTAGGGGGAGAAAGGCCGATGGCGGAGTCAAGTCATCACCGTCGACATCGATGCCATGCTAGAATTTCTTGAGGTGGAACTCCAAGGTCTTCCCCACCATGTTGGACTTCAACCCGGTCTCAACCCGGTCCTCGTCCATCACGCTGTTGAGGGCCCAAGCGAGCTTCTCCCTCCTCTTCAGCGGCGCCCACCTGTTGGCCAGGAAATTGAAGAATACCGCCTGGGGAGTCAATCCTCCCTCCACGCATTGGCGGATCCTGGTCAGGGCGGGGTTGAAAGCTTCCGCCAGCACCGGAGCTTCACTCCAGATCATCGTGTCGATGCCGGGCAGACCGTCTGGCAGCTCCAACCTCTCGTGCTCCTCCACCCTGACGACTATCCAATCTTTCTTCCAGTCATCCCACTTCTCGGAAGGGAACGACTGGAGGTACTTGAATGGGCACTTCTTGCGCTTCACGAAGTAGTAGAAGCCAAGGTACTCATTGCTCCGGCCGGTGGTGTGGACGGTGAAGAAGGTTCGGAAGAGTTCGATGCAGGGGGGATGCCCACCCACATCTCACAGAAGTGGACGAAGATAGACACGAGGAGAATGGAGTGAGGGCCAAGGTGGTATAGCTGCAGACCATAGAAGTCTAGCAGCATCAAGAAGAAAGAAGAAAAAGGTGGGATCAACCCCACCATGGCGTACGAAGAAAAGTACACCATCTCGCCAGCGCACTCCTTCTCGAAGGGGAGCTCTCCGCCGGCACGGACCAAGCGGATGAAGAAGTCCAAGGACCATCCCATGAGGGCCCGGACCTTCTTCAAATCGTGACCCAACTCCATCGCGGCACAACTAGGCAAGAGAAGAGGAGCGAAGTACGAGTCGGGAGTTTGAGCGCAAGATCAGATGAGAGGCGTAAAGAACTCCCGACGGTGCACGCTTTCCTTCTTAAGTAAGCCCTCGCAACGCTTGGATGGAAACCGCAGGGAAGTCGAAGATACCACTCAAGAAATCAACCCAGCCGATGACAAGAGGGCCCGGGACCACCCCGACGATCAAGTCGAGGCTCTTACCCAGGCGAACGGTTGTCATCACGAGGCGGGAAACCCAAAGGCGGCGGCCTGACAGGGCGCGCGGAACCGATACGGTTTTCGTATCGGGAACCGGCGACCTTCAATTGCGTGAGATCCGCACGTCAAAGATCTCATCTGCCGCCTGAGGTGCGCCACGTGGCGGGATCTAACTGTAAATCCCTGCCAACGGCACCTCCGAAGACCCTTGAAGACCCAGTTCAAGAGTCGCAAGGATGGACCCACCTCCGACGGAATGACTTTACCCCAGTGATCTTCCTCGGAGGTAGGTCCAGGGGGCCACTGTCAGTACCCTAAAAACCGCACACCCCTTGAGGTTACAAAGATTTCAAAGGAAAGCCATCTACTTGGGTTGAAGACCCTCGGAGGCCCACTTGTCAGACATGACCGGGCCTGCTTCTCCAACATGGTTAATCCCTGGGTCGCCACATGTACTGCCAAACCGGAGCTACCGCCCACAAGGGGGAAGCTCCGGGCCAGGTACCGAAACGGCACCTCCGGACTTAACCCCGGACCGAGAGAAGCTCCGGACTTGACAAGTGACTGGTAGCCCCGGAGCTACCTGCTTCCCACAGCAAGCTCCGGAGCCGCCACGTGTCCAATCGTCGGACCTGCCAGCCTCTAACCTCCGGAAGACCTTGTAACGGCTCCAGATCTTCAAATGAGAGCCAAGGACTTCAAGACCCGATTAAATGTCATTAATGCCATATTAATGACACTTAAACGGACGATCTTAACACCAGTAACGGCACTATCGGAGCCCGTTACAGGATCATTAATAGCAATTAATCGTGTATCAATACTAGTAACCGCCGGGGCCACATGTCGGGCCAGGCTAGCTTGTAACGGCCTGTCCTTGTACTATAAAAGGACAGGCCGACGATACACTCAGGGACGTTCACAAGCGATCATACGTGACAAGCTCTTACTGCTAATACAACACCAACACACCCGTGGAGTAGGGTATTATGCTTAGGCGGCCCGAACCACGTAAACTCTTGTGTCTCCTGTGTCAAAATCCTATTCACCTTCTTGAATCTCCGCGCGCCCACACCGAACATCAAACTCCCCAATCACTTTAGCAGTGTAGGGAGATCTGCCGGCTCCAACAGTCGACAGTGTTCGACCTAAAACTTGTGGTCAATGTTCAAACATTGACATCGAGCATCTCTGGAGCTACTCAGTTCCGGTAAAGCTAGGAGGCAAGTCGTCAACATGAAGATGGTGGAAAGACTCTAAAGTGGAGTCTAACATTGACACAACACGTGTTGACGAAGGTCACTGCCGGAGCTGCCAAAGCTCCGACACCCCAAAGGACTAACCATCAATGCTCCGGAGCTACTGAGCTCCAGCGATGGTTAATGCCGGAGCCACTAAGCTCCGACAACCTCAGGGGGCCTACACTATCAAAGACTTCGGACCTACATTCTACAAGTTCGAAGCACGCAAGTCTTCAAAAACTGTTACATCCTCTTGGTACATGTTCACAAACAAATTGTGTACATCTACCAGGGGGCCAAGCGAGACAAAGGTGTTGAAGACAAAAAACGAAATTTGAATTCACAAAAATTTGGATTTCATTCATCTGGAGACAAGAGATTACAAAATTGGAGAAGAAGAAGAGAAAGTACAAGCGGGAGCTACAGGGAAACGATCCTAGACCCTATGGAAGAACTGGGCGACCTTCTGAGCCACATCCGACACGTTGGCTCGGGCGGCTTCACCCTCTCCTTCGATGGGACCTTCAAGCACCGAGTCCAAAGGGAATTGAGGGTCCTGGTTGGTGTAGCACGTCAGCACGTACTCTGCGACGTTCTTCGCCAGGGACTGACCCTCCGTTTCCAATTGATCTACGATGACATCGCCCACCTTGGAGAGCTTGTTGCCTCCTGAACCCAGCGCCTCTAAAACCTGGTCCAGCTCCGGCTCCGGATCATCCGGATGCACGGGACTGAAGCCCATTAGCGTCAGCGCGTCATAGGCCTTGCCCAGGAAGTCCCAAACTTGTTGGGACTCCGTAGCCCTTGCACCACGCATCTCCGCCAAGGATCTTTTGGCCGCCGCCAGCTCTGAGCTCTCCCGAGCAAGACGCTCCACCTCTTTGGCATTCTACTGAATCGTTTCAGCAACTTGCCTTTCAAGCTTGCTGAGCTCTTCCTCCCGGAGGTGGATCTCGTTTTGGCGGTTGACCAGATCCTTCTCCCGGCCCGCACTTTCATCTCCTGGGTGGCGATGGCATTCTCCTGCTTGTAGAGTTCTTGACCTTGCTCCCAGGCCTTCTTCTACTCCTCCTTGCAACGCTCATCCAATTTCTTGGTGTGTTCTTCGAGGCTCTTGTCAGCCAGAGCTGTCTTTTGGACAAGCTCCTCCTCTCTCTTCACGAGGTCGTCCCGCAGCTCCAGGAATTTCTGCTCTTCATCTTCGAGCCGTCTCTCTCGAGCTTCAAGAGCCTCCCAGCACTTAAAGAGACTATTGTGGATGGCGGAGAGCCTTTCCTGACGTTCATCAGCTGCACTATTGGCAGCCTTGTCCTGATCATATATGGCCCGGGATTGGTTGTCGAGGGTCCGCGTCATGCTTTCCCTCTCATCCAACAACTTTCTCCAGTACTCCAGGCGGACCTTCTCCCTTTGCACCCACTCCTTGTCATCAGCCAGCCTCAACGGTGCCAGCTTGGTCTTGAAATGGAGTCGGTTGCGCCACCTCCTAAGGGTTTTGCGCTCCTCCTCAAGGGCCTTGCTGTCATGGTAGAAGGCCAATTGGACTTGGCGAAGACTGGAGCAGGCGTTGTCGATAGACAACGATAGGGGGATCGGGTCCGGACCTGTCGGGGTCATCTCCACTGGCTCCAGCGGATCTCCAGCAACAAAAATTGGGTCCCACTCTACGAGAGCGGTACCCTGAGCTTCCACGGCACTAGGGCCGTCCTTCGGGATAGCCTCGGCCGCCGCTGAGGAAGTGCTTGCAGCAGAAGTACCAACCTCCGGAATTAGTTCTGAAGGCTCAGCCGCCAGGTCATAAACATTTGGTCCCTCCGGCGGGGGGCCAGCAGCTTCATCCCGGCACTCTGGCTCGACAACGGGCACCTCCGGGATCACTGCTTCTGGAGCGGGCGTTGAAGGTTCGGCCGGAGTAGAAGCTACTTCTGGCTCCGGCGCAGGCGCTTCCTCCGCCTCTGGTTCGGGTGCTGACGCTTTAGCCATCATGGGCTCTAGTGCTGGCGCTTCAACCGCCATAGGCTCAGGCGCCGTCGCCTCCGCAGCAACTGGCTCGGACTCCGGAACCTCTTCAACAGCCGGCTCCACAGCCGGAACTTCTGCAGCAACTGGCTCTACCGCCAGAGCTTCCTCGACAATCGGCACGAGTGCTGGAGCTTCATCAACACCCGACTCTACCACCGGGACTTCATCAACCACCGGCTCGACTGCTGGGGCTTCAACAACATCCAGCTCTAGAGCCCGAATCGCAGCTTCCTCCGGCTCTGTGGCCGAAGCGTCCAACATCACAACATCCAAGCCCGAAGCTTCAACCTCCGAGGTTGGCGCTGTTGGTACATCTTCAGTCCCGTGGTACGGCGCTACCACGAGAGCTTTTGGGGATGAGTCATCCAATACCACGACAACCGGCACCGGGGCTGCCGCAGCCTCAGCCACCTACTGGGGCGGCGCTGGAATTGGAGCTGGAGCTTCAGCCTACACAGCCTCAACCACTGCTGCAGGGACCAGAGCTTCAACCCTTTTCATGGGCACGCTGTGGATGAAGGACGAAGATACTCAAAATACAGTTAACAATAAAACAATTGACTGAGGTAAAAAATCAAAAATTACCTCGGAAGGCTTCCGCACCAGTTCCCGCGGAACCTCTTCTCCGGACGCTCCGGACTGGCCCCAGCCGACACTGGCGTGGTGGTCCCAGAGGGCCCCCCCCGGAGCTTGCTACTGCTGTCGGTGTTGCTCTGGTCGAGGCCCCCCCTCGACCAGGAAGGACCCCCGGACCCGGAGCCCTCAGCTGGCCCTGGGACCGAAGTCACTTGGCCGGAGCTAGCACCCCGAGAAGATGCCGCAACTGGAGTAGACGCCGCCATTGTAGACCTTCCCCTTCGAGCAGAAGGAGACGCCATGGAAGAAGTATGCCTGGCCCTTCTGTCGGCATGCTTCCTCTTACGGCTCGAGGGCTCGGCCAATTCCTTGCCCTTGCCGATGACTTCAGTTCTTGGCTTAGGGGCGGGAACAGAGCCACATTCCGGAGCTTTGGAGATCACCAACCCGGTGGTCGAGCGCCTCTCAACGACACCAAGGTCGTCAAGCACCGGCATTGTCCGTCGGAGCTCCCTACTGAATGCTGCCTCCATGTTCAGTGGGAGGAAAGCTGCCGGCGGAGCCAAGTCGTCGCCCTCGATGTCGATGCCGTGCTGGAATTTCTTCAGGTGGAACTCCAAAGTTGCACCCTCCATGTTGGACTTCAAACCGGTCACGATCCGGTTGTCGTCCAGCATACTGTTGAGGGCCCAAGCCAACTTCTCCCTCCTCTTCAACGGAGCCCACCTGTTGGTCAGGAAGTTGCAAAACATCGCCTGGGGAGTCTCCCCTCCGTCCACACACAATCGGATCCTGGTCAGAGCAAGATTGAAGGCATCCAACAGCACCGAAGCTTCACTCCAAACTGCAGTGTTGATGTGGGGAGGCCTTCCGACAACTCCAGCTTCTCGTGCTCCTCTATCCTGATTACAATCCAGTCCTTGTTCCAGTCGTCCCACTTCCCAGAAGGGAACGACCTCAAGTACTTGTACGGGCACTTCTTGTGCTTCATAAAATAGTAGAAGCCAAGGTACTCGTCGCTCCGACCTGTGGTCTGGATAGTGAAGAAGGTGCGGAAGAGCTCAATGCAGGGGGGAATGCCCACCCACATCTCGCAGAAGTAGAAAAATATGGACACCAGCAGAATGGAGTGGGGGCCAAGGTGGTAAAGCTGCAGACCATAAAAGTCTAGCAGCATCAAGAAGAAGGAGGAGAAAGGTGGGATCAGTCCCACCATGGCGTACGCGGAGAAGTACACCATGTCGTCGGCGTGTTCCTTCTTGAACGGAAGCTTGCCAGCGCGGACCAGGTGGTTGAAGAAGTCAGGGGACCATCCCATGAGGGACCGAACCTTCTTCAAATCGTCATCGGTTTTCAGTCGGCTCTAGCGGAGACCCAACTCCATTGCGGCACAGCGAGGCAGGAGAGGAAAGGCAAGCTAAAGTTTGGAAGGTTTGAGCACAAGATCGATTGAAAGGTGTAAAGAACCCCAAACGGTGTGTGCTTTCCTTCTTAAGTAAGCCCCCACAAAGCCTGGATGGAAACCGCAGAGGAGCCGACGATACCAGTCAAAGATTTCACCCCGCCAATGACAAGGGGGCCCGGGGCCAGCCCTCCGATCAAGTCGTGGTTCTTACCCCAGGTGAAAGGTTGTCATCATGAAAGGCGGGAAACCCGAAGTCGGCGGCTTGACAGGGCGCGCGTAACAGATACGATTTTTGTATCGGGAACCGGTGACCTTCAATTGCATGAGATCCGCACGCTCAGATCTCACCTGCCACCTTCAATATACGCCATGCGACGGAAGTTTAACTGTGAACTACCGCCAACGGCACAAGCAAAGACCCTTGAAGACACGGTTCAGAAACCGAAGAATGGACCCACCTCCGGCGAAATGACTTCATACAAAAGGTCTCTCCCGGAGGTGAGTCTGGGGGGCCACTGTCGGTACCCTCCATACTGGATACCCCTTGGGATTGCAAAGATCACAAGGAAACTCCATATACCAGATTTGAAGACCTCCGAAGGCCCCACATGTCAGGCGTAGCCGGACTTGCTTCCCCGACATGGTTAGTCCTGGGGCCGCCACGTGTATCACAAGACCGAAGCTATCACCCACACTTTGGAAGCTCCGGTCAGGATACCAATATGGCACCTCCGGACCTAACCCCAAACAGAGGGAAGCTCTGGTACTGACACGTGTCCAACAGTGCCAGACCTACCCGTCCACGATGGTGAGCTCCAGAGCTGCCACGTGGCAACCGCCGGAGCTTCAACTTCAATTATCAAGCCGGTGGACCCCCCAATGGCTCCGGACCTTCAAGGATCAATCAAAAGCTTCAAGACCCGATCAAGTGTCATTAATGCCATATTAATGACACACGATCGGATGGTCCTTAATACTGGTAACGGCACTGTTAAAACCCATTACCAGGCTATTAAGGGTAATTAACTCCATTTATTATGTATCAAGCATGTGTAACCGTCGGGGCCACCTATCGAGCCAGGCTAACGTTGTAACGACCAGTCCTTGTACTATAAAAGGACTGGTCGACGATACACAAAGGACAGTTCTAGACCACTGTTGAATACCCTGAGCTAGACAAGCTTCTTCTTCTGGAGCTTCTTCTAGACTCACAAGCTTAATACATCACCAACACACCCCGTGGAGTAGGGTATTACGCTCAGGCGGCCCGAACCACGTAAATCCTTGTGTACACGTGTCTTTCACTTTCTTGAATCTCTACGCACCCATTACCGAACTACAACTCCTCGACCTACCCAAGGTAGTGTCTGGAGATCTGCCAGTTCCAAATGCCGACAGCAGGTTATACTGTTGATGAAGGGCTTGACGGCGACGCCTTACCCACATCACAGTTCACGACTGAGTGGAAGTCCTGCACACCGTTGTGATCATGAGAGTGAGTGTTGCTAGTGTGAAGCGTCCTAAGGGCATGGACGACTTTGCTTTCGCATAGCTCTAGCTGAGAGCGTAGCTATGATGTATAGACTCTTTTCTTCATTTAGAATTGTAAAAACTTCCACCGTGTTTATAAAGAAAAGACTTGGTTTGTATTTTATTCTTGTTCTTTTTATATATATTGTTTGGTGTCGCATCGCACGACACTACCCAATGAGATCCTTGGATGTCGGGACCCCGGTCCTCACAAAGGGTAAGCTTGGGGAAGTTTGTTGACGGTCGTTATATACCAATTTCGATCATCAATATAACTTGATTATTTGAAGGAATGAATATTTCTTATACACATCACAGTTAGGAATAACCTAGTTCCACTTGTACTTGTAGAAATTGGTGCATGCAGGTATTATATGCAGATTTGAGGTGAATGCATAGCCACAAGGCAAGAAAAACACACTTCCCACCAATCAGGCACAAGCACAAGGATTCATGGGCCTAATCAGAGTAGAAAACCAACTAAAAATCAAGGGAATCACCCGTACCCATGATGGGGGCCCTTATAACAGTGTCACCGAGAAGTTTCAGCGCGATTGGAGCCGTATGCTGTTCGGTCGAACCACTAGGTCGCCCGACCTGGTATTCACGCCAAACGCGATCAACCGCCACGTGTTGGCTCCTCACGGCTTGGAGATCACAATGGCAACTGATTTCCTCACTTTTGCTGGCACCAAGCCGACCTTTGGAGGGTATAAATAGGGGGTAGGGGGCTCCCCTATTTATACATAGCCTAATAAAGTACCGGTAATTTGTTGATTTGGTCCGGTTTTTGAAAGTTGGACAAGCGCCCGGACTTGTCCGACCCTCTACCGAACTTATCCATTTTGCTTTCTGGTCCTTATCGGACTTGTTTGGATTTTCACCGGACTTGCCCGTTCCACCTTCTATTCCAATTCGGACTTGTTTGGCCCCTGTGCAGACTAGTACGGCGTGCCCGACTCAGATTCTATTCTATCTCCATGACGAGTTTTTGGGTAATTACCTTAATTTGCCCCAAGAACGTCGTGCCCTGCACCTATGGAGCCTATGTGGGACCCCATCAAGGCCTCCACCACCTTATACTCGAGTTCCACCCAAACCCTACCACCTTCACATATATAAACACTCCACCACCCACTCTTTTATTTCTTTACCACATTCGAAGAAACCCCTAAACCTAGTATGTGAGAGGTGCCATCAAGAAGCCTCCACCGCAGGGAGAAGATGGAGGAGGGAGGAAGAAGGAGGATCAACCAAGATCGTCGTCGGTGCTGCGATCTTCATCATCAATTCCTCAACGTCAACATCCTCCTTTGCCAATTGTTTGTCTCCAGTAGACCAAGATGTCATGATCTCAAGTTTTATCGAATCCTCAACCCTTGAACCCTAGGATTCACGTAAATATCTTAGATCCATCTTTCCTACGTAAATTATTGTTCTATATTAACTCAAACTATACTCTAGTTGGAAATTCGTAAAAACCTTAGCCATAGCAGACTTGTCCGGTCCTTTGTGGACTAGTCCGTTCAACTTTTTGGTCTAGAGCGGACATGTCCGACCCCTGGTGCGGACTAGTCCTATCCTTCAATTTTGGAAATTTCTAGAACTTCTTTAATATTCTTTGAAATTATTTGGAACTTGTTCAAACATGTAAAACTCAATTGTAACTAGTTAGCAAGCAATAATTGCAACCTAATAACATGCATTACCACATAATTGCATCAATCATGCATGTCATGACATATTTAGTAATATATGAGCATTTATTTATTGTAATGTTTGTTTTGTATGTCTGTCGCGCGGAATAGAAGGTAACGCTCTAGATGGTGTTGTTGAGGACATCCAACTTTGAAGGATTTGATCATAACCAGTCTCAAGAGCAAGGCAAGTGTCCTTGATCATTTTGATCCTCTTTTTTAATGTTTTGTTTGCAGAACTACATGCTTGTGTCAAATTGATCCGAAACTCATGATAGGAGTTTACTAGTCTTTTTGACCATTCTTGTCACTTGGAATATATTGTAGAGAGTCGGGAAGGTCATTTTTACCTTTTTGCCTTGCTCTAATTAATTGGGATGAGAAAACAACCAAATGACTTAATCATGAATTAATGAACCTATGGACGATGAAAATTGATGAACATGGTTAATTGGTAACATGTGATTGGGATATCTAAACAAGCATGGTTTGCGGATTGAGTTGGAAGATATGGTGGTTTTGCTTGCTCTAGATCTAAGGACCGGTTCGTAGATCGACAACCCGGGTTTACGGTGCCACCACAGGGTCGATATGGGTGCGACTTAGCTGATTAATTAGGTGTATTGCCAGCATTGTTCGAATCATTTGGGAGAGCAGGGAATGAGAGCCGGTTGGGTTTGTAATAGTGGCGGGACCGCCTTTGGATCCAAACGGCACAATAGGGGGCCCTTGGTTGGATGTGCTCAGTTAGAGGCATTACCACCGGTGAAACCTTAGTGGGTCTGAATATGCTGGTAGTCTATTTGTAAAGGCTATTTTGTGATATCTTGGTCACACACCATTGGAAGTGTGTAATGTGACTGATGGGTCATGGGCATGATGGAGGTTCGTTAGTCACCGAAAGGGGACAAAATCCCAAACTTGTGGGTAAAGTGGTACAACCTCTGCAGAGTGTTAAAAACTATTATGATAGCCATGCTCCCAATTATGAGCGACATGGACCCTGACATGATTAGAGTGGAACTTGGGATTCAGGATGGTTTGGTTATAGTTATGGTTTTGGTTGTGATAAATGGATATAGTTGATGATGATGGTAAGAATCTAGTATATGGATGGATAATTATTGATGGATGTGATATGATGGCAAATGATTGTGTTGGAATCATAAGTAGTAAATATTTGGGATATGATGGGATTAATTCACATAAACCTTGTACGATGTTTTTACATGTTTTAAATGTGATTTTCAGCAAATAGTCACTATTTGCTATCATTCCATGATTAAGCTACATGTCATAATTTCCACACTCATTACAAGAAACAGTCAATGGGCCGTCGGAGTTACTATTTACATCGGTCCCGACGATTTTAAAATCGTTAAAGGTATCAGTGAAAGGAGCCCGACGGTTATAAAGATATAGACGTCGCCGTTACAACCGAAGGCTATAAATAAAACTGTCGATCATCCAAAAAAACCAACGATTAGAAATTATAGACGTCGGCCCATAAAAAACTGGTGATACTAATATAACCGTCCGCTTCTTGTCAGCGCCCGACCGCTATACCGATGGACCTCGCTCCATCAGACCCCTGTCCACATTTTTCTATTGGCTTGGAAAGCCGCACTCTTCTCCCTCACATATTTTATTGCTCTGGAAGCAACACACGTCTCCATTACATTCTTTTATTGCCCTGGAAACTACAAACCGGCACACTTCTCCCTCATATTTTTTGTTGTCCTGGGAACCCGCACCCGTCTCCCTCATTTATATTTCCCATTTGGAACCCTAGCCGGCCACTTCTCCCACCAGCCGCCACCCATCCTTCCAACTTGTGATTCTTGCGATTTCAACCCGTCGATTTCAACCCGGTAAGCGGAGGACCTATGCAGTATCCACGGCGCAGGGGCCGCACGGCGCCGGACTCGGTTCTCACGCACGTGGCTGTGGAGCGCGTAGAGCGCCGTAGCTGCATCCTCCCCGCGCGCGTGCCGCCGGTCTTGAGGAGGGAGACGAGCAGCGGGATGGCGCCCACGCCGCCGATGTCCGTCGTGGCGGCTTCCTTCCCGCGTCTGTTGCCGGTCTCGAGGAGGGAGATGAGCAGATGGATGGCGTCGTGCGGCCGATGTCGAGCAGCTGGATGGCGCCGGCACGGTCGATGTCCGTCATAGTGGCATCCTGACTGCGCGCCGCCGGTCTCGAGGTGGGAGAAGAGTACGCGCGCGCCACCGGTCTCGAGGAGGGAGACAAGCAGCGGGATGGCACCCGCGCGGCCGCCGTGGTAGCGTCCTGCCGCCGATCTTGATCTGGGAGGCGAGTAGTGAGCCGTCGGTCTCGAGCCGGAGTAGCGAGCCGTCGGTCTCGAGCCTTAGTAGCGAGCCGGAGTAGCGGACGTGAGCGGCGGACTTGAATCGATCCCGATGCGTGTGCCCTAATGCTTTTCTATTTTATTTTTTTATTCTATCCTGGCCTTAAAGCCGTCGGTAGCTCCTGAACTGACGTTCATATGTAATAAAGGAATCGGGTTTTTAGTCCGACGGTTATACTGCATTAAAAGTGTCGGGTGTATAAAACCCACATATCTAAGATTTTTAACCGTCGGCTCCTACGGCAATAATATTTAAAAACGTCGAATAAAAGTCGACGGTTAAAACCATCGGGGTATCGATGTTTATAGTCTATGACCGCTAGTTTTAGTAGACAACCGACATTTATAAAGCTAAAACCCTTTTAATCCTTTCTTGTAGTGACGTGTTGAGTACGACATGTGCTCATTCTTGCAATTCCCATACCAACAGTTTTAGGTGATGTTTGAGAGCATCTTGAGGATAATGCAGAGTTCTAGGTTGTGTGCTGCCGTCGACTTGCCAGTGGTTATACTTGGAGCCGCGCTATCCCCTTTGCTTAGTTTGCTTAGCTTAGATTATCCCCACTATAGTATTATTAGTATTAATGATCATTAAAGTTTGTAATTTAGGAAATATTTGAATATTGTGATAAAAGTACTTATTTACTAGTTTGTGCTGTGGTAATTTTCTGTATATCGTTTGTGGTTTTGTCATGTCTGTGTGATCAACGTCCTGGGCACACATATGCGTTCACTTGGTTTAGTTTTCGAAACCGGATGTCACTTTCCTCCTCCTTCCCTTCATTGTGGGAAAGACTTCCTCTCTCAAGAACGGCAGCTACAGTGGTGTAACACCCTAATTTTCATGCATCATACCCTACATACACTCATATACAGGTTTAATATTAACCCACAGCAAGAGAAACGAGTTTAAAATTGATTTGGAACAAAACCGCACTTAAAACGCAGGAAAGTGCGGACTAGTCCGATTTTACTGAGGACTGGTCCGATTTCTCTCTGAGTAAAAATGGACTTGTCCGTTTTTGTTGCGGACTAGTCCAATTTTGCCTCTAGAAACTTTCAGACTTGTCCGATTTTGTGCGGACTAGTCCGATATTCCATGAATCCTTGAAAATTTGCTAAGTCCATGGACTTTTCTAGACTAGTCCGGTGTTCCTGTGGACTTGTCCGATTTCCTCTCTGTTTAAAGTCGGACTTGTCTGATTTTAGGCCAGACTTGTCCGATTTTCTCTCTAGACAACTTCGGACTAGTCCGGTCCTTTCCGGACTTGTCCGATATTTCGTGACTCCAAATTGATCTTTTGTTTTACGACTTGTTTCTTGGGTTTCACATTAAGTGGGTCTAGGGACGTCGTGCCTAACTATTTTAGAGCCCATGTGGGACTCTAAACCGGCCTCTACTCATCCCAAACTCGAAATCCATCTAACCCCAGCCTCCACCTCTATATAAACAACCCCACCCTTTGGCTTGACATCTATTTGCCACTTTTCCACCCACCCAAACCCTAGTCCGTGGAGAGCCACCATCAAGGAGGGAGGAGAAGATCCCAAGCAAGAATAAGAAGAGGATGAAATGAAAGAGGATCAAGATCTCCACCAAGCTTTCGTTCTTCACCATCAATTCAACCCCAAGTTCATCACCAACCGTAGATCATCAAGATCCAAGTGCTACCTCCAAGTTTCTTGATTCATTGGAGTCCTAAACACCTGGAATACCTTCTATTCTCTTTTCCTTACGAGAATTTAACCCCTAATCTCCAAATTCACGCCGATCTAGAAAACCCTAATCCGCTGATCTCGCAGAGTGCGGACTTGTCCGATCCCTAGCGGACTAGTCCGATCTTTCTAGTTAAATTGTGTTGAATTGATTCTAAAATTTGATCTAATCACACCCAAACCTGTATAAACTTGTTAAAATCTATTAGAACTAGTTAGTGATCATTAAAACAATCAATTAACAAGTTCTACCTTGCATTTGCATTAATCATGCATGTCATGACATATTGAGTAATATTTGTGCACTCTTTGATTGTGTTTCTTTTCTTGTATATTTATTGTGCGGAGTAGACAGTTTTGCGCTAGAGAGTGCCGCGGAGGATCTACAGCACCAAGAGTTTGAAGGCTTTGACTCTAATCAACAGCAAGAGCAAGGTAAATGTCCTTAAAGTATATTGATCTTGTTTTGAAATAAATGTTTTGTTTGCAAAACCGCATGCTTATGACAATTTGATGGGAATCCTATGGTAGGAAGTTTACTAGCGTTGTTTGACCACCCTTGTCGCCTGGAATTTATGGTAGAGAGTCAGGATGGGCTTCTTACCTTTTTGCTTCGTAATTAACTCAGAAAGGAGAACAACACTACAGATTTAATTATGTATTAATGATATTCTGGTTAATGTGAACTGGTCGATACGGTATGGTAATGAGTGAGCTAAGCAAGCCTGGAATGTGGATGGGTTGGATGTCATGGTGGTTTGCTTGCTTTAGATCCAAGGACCGGTTCATGCGAGAATAAGCCAGGACTACAGTGCCACCACGAGGCCAAGTATGGGTGCGGCGTAGCTGATTAATTAGGGTTTGCCAGTGCTATTTGGACCATTAGGGATGCTCAGGGAAGGGGTAGTCAGATTGGGTTTGATGATGATTGGTGGGACTAACCTGGGATCGAATGGCTCAAGAGGGGGCCCTTGGCTGAAGATGTGCTCAGTTGGAGACATCGACACCGGTAAAACCTCAGTGGGGTCTGAATAGATTAGTAATCCCTTTATAAAGGCTATTTTGTGATCTCTTGGTCATACATCAAAGGAAGTGTAATTGGAGAAAGTGAGGTTCTTTAGTCGCCGACGGGTGATGAAATCACAAACACGTGGGTAAAGAGGTACAAACTCTGCAGAGTCAAATAAAACTATCATGATAGCCGTGCTCCCGGTTATGAGCACCTGGACAACTTCCATGATTAGAGGGTACTTGGTATTGGGATGGTATTTGGGATGGTTATGGTTGGTATTATGGTTATGGATTTATTTCTGGTATTGAATATGGTTATTGGTAAATGGTGAAATCTGGAATTATTGATGAGGATGGTGAACTATGGATTGGTATTATGATATTACTTATGACTATGATGGGTTTATTTCACATACATGATGTACATTGCTTCTCAAATGTTTTAATGTACTTTTCAGCACTTTGCCATTATTATTGTCGTCATTTGAATCAGCCACATGTCATACTTTCCACACTTACTGAGTACGACATGTACTCACTCTTGCAATCCCCCCAACAGTTGCAGGTCAGGATTGGGAGTTTAATGGCGATAATGTGGAGTTCTAGGCCGTTTCTACTGTCAGCTTTGCCTGTGGTGTTATTGGAGTTGCGATATCCCTTATGCTTAGTTTGCTTAGTTTGCTTAATTAGTTTATTTCTGCTGCATTAGTTGAACTTGTCATTAATATTTATTAGAGCTTGTATTCAAGGATAATATGGTTTGTTTAATAAAATTTGGTTAATTAATCTTGTTCTGTGGTAATTTTCTGTATACTCTTTTGTGAATGCACTCGTGTATGTGTGTTGAACATCCTGGGCACACATATGCGTTAGCTTGGTTCTTTTTTTGGAACCGGGCGTCACAGATTGGTATCAGAGCCACAGGTTGACCGTAGGATGCAGCCTAGATAGAATGGACACTTTAGAGCACATAGGAGCACTCATGAATCAATGTGTTTTTGTTTGGAGTGTTGTTTGCTATATATATTGTTTGCTTGTGTGCTTAATAGAGGATTTTGGATGCTGTAGCATTGCCATGTCCACCTAGGCTAGTATAGCTAGTTGTTTAGTTTCATATCCCTTGATGCATATAGTTGGGGACGTTCTCTAATTCTTACCTATTGCTTTCTTCAGATGGTGAGGACTCGCAACCAGCGGGACGTCAATGACGAGGAGAAGAACAATGGAGTACCTCAGAACAACAATGGGCAAGGACCTGCTCATGGAGCTATCAACATTGAGCAGCTTTTGGCTATGCAAAATAGCTCATGCAGACCATGATACAGACTATGGGTCAGCTGCAGGCTGGCAACATCAACAAT
This sequence comes from Tuctoria greenei, assembly GCA_036927565.1. NCBI lineage: Eukaryota > Viridiplantae > Streptophyta > Magnoliopsida > Poales > Poaceae > Tuctoria > Tuctoria greenei. The sequence goes on from JAYESD010000006.1 coordinate 79,838,180, forward strand.
CAGCCCCACATGCCTCCACCGCCACCCCCACCACCTCATAACCGATTGGGAGAGTTTATGAGGGCTAGGCCGCCGACCTTTGCTCAAGCTGCCGACCCTATGGATGCGGATGATTGGCTCAAGTCCGTGGAGAAGAAGTTAGCTATTATCCAATGCAATGATCGGGAGAAGGTGCTATTTGCTTCTCATCAACTTGTTGGAGCAGCTGCGGATTGGTGGGATGCTTATTGCAATGCTCATGAGAACCAAGAAAGAATTACTTGGGCGGAATTCAAGGAGAGTTTCCATTCTCATTATGTGCCGGAAGGTGTTATGATTTTGAAGAGGCAAGAATTTGAGAATTTAAGGCAAGGAAGATCAAGCGTGGGTGAATATCTCAGTAAGTTCACTCAACTCTCAAGGTATGCGCCTGAGGATGTTAGCCGGGACAGCCGGAAACAATACTTGTTCATGAGGGCCTTGAACAATGAAATCCAAGTGCAACTACTCAATTGTGATTATGCAAATTTTCAGAAGTTTGTGGACAAAGCAATTGTGGTTGAGAACAAGATTCGTGAGATGGAACAAGACAACAAGAGAAAGGCGCCATATCAAGGACAGCAACAAGGAAGTAATGTGCGCCCTCGCTTTGCACCTCCTAATGCGCCTTACTTCAGCCCTTCTGCGCCTGCTCAACGCCCTGATTATGCACCACGCCCCACTCAGTTTGTGCAGCAGCGCCCTCTCATGCAAACACCTAGGCCTCCAATGCCTTATGCGTCTCGCGCTAACTTTCCTGCTGCAAGTGTTCGGAACCAAGCTCGTCCCAATAATTCTGGTGGAGTTAAGAAGTGCTATACTTGTGGAGAAGCTGGACACTTTGCTCATCAATGTCCTAAGTCAGGCCTTGGTCAAGGAAGCAATGCGCCGAGGCAAAACCCAAGACCCAATGGAGGACAACGACAAGGGAACCGTGGACAACAGAATTTTGCTCGTGGCAACGTGAATCATGTCTTTATAGAGGAGGCTCAACAAGCATATGACGTGGTCATTGGTATGTTTCTCGCCAACTCCAACCCAGCGACTATGTTATTTGATTCTGGAGCATCGCATTCATTCATTGCATCAAAGTATGTTGCTAAGTATAGTTTGCCTATCTCTCATATGAAGTTTACTCTGTTGGTTAAGTCTCCTGGAGGAGAGATGAGGACAAATATAGTATGTCCGAAAGTAAGCCTTAGAATAAGGGGAGTAGACTTCTCCACCAACCTCATTGTTTTGGATTCTCAAGGATTGGACATTATACTTGGTATGGACTTGTTTAGGAAGCACAATGGAGTTATTGAGTGTGCCACGAAGACGGTGAAGTTGAACAATGAGGAAGGGATCACCGTAGAATTTGAAGCATCTCAAACCGCACCAAAGCAATTGGAGCTGAATCATATGGATGGTGCCGCAATTGAGGAGATTCCGGTGGTGTGTGAATTTTGGATGTTTTTCCGGATGAGTTGCCAGGGATGCCACCTGATCGAGACATTGAGTTTGTTATTGATTTAATACCTGGAACTGCACCTATAGCTAAGAGGCCATATAGGATGCCTCCTTTGGAATTAGCGGAGCTCAAGAAGCAAATTCAAGAGCAACTAGAGAAAGGTTTTATTCGCCCAAGCTCTTCACCTTGGGGAGCGCCCGTTCTATTTGTGGACAAGAAGGATGGATCCCAAAGGATGTGCGTAGATTACCGAGCTCTCAACGAGGTAACAATCAAGAACAAGTATACCTTGCCATGCATAGAAGACTCGTTTGATCAGATGAAGGGTGCTTGTGTCTTCTCTAAGATTGATTTGAGGTCAGGATATTTTCAAGTGAAGATTAGACCATCGGACATACCCAAGACAACTTTTAGGACACGGTATGGATCTTATGAGTACACCGTGATGTCTTTTGGATTGACAAATGCGCCTGCCTACTTTATGTACCTCATGAATAAAGTCTTCATGGAGTACTTGGATAGATTCATTGTGGTGTTTATTGATGACATTATGATCTACTCGAAGGATGAGAAGGAACATGAGAAACACTTGAGGCTCACGCTACAGAAATTAAGAGAGCATCAATTGTATGCCAAGCTCAACAAGTGTCAGTTTTGGTTGAAAGAGGTGTCATTTTTGGGTCATATAATCTCGGGGGGAGGAGTTTCGGTTGACCCTGGAAAAGTGAGAGACGTGTTGAAGTGGGAACCGCCGCAAAACGTCAAGGAAATAAGAAGTTTTCTTGGGATGGCTGGATACTACCGTCGGTTTATCAAGGACTTCTCCAAGATAGCCAAGCCTATGACGGAGTTACTAATGAAGGGAAAGACTTTCCATTGGACTCAAGCTTGTCAAAATAGTTTTGAGGACTTGAAGAAGAGGTTGACAACAGCTCCAGTTTTGGTATTGCCGGATGTAAGCAAGAGTTTTGATGTTTATTGCGACGCATCGAGACAAGAGCTTGGATGTGTATTGATGCAAGAAGGTCAAGTGGTCGCCTATGCATCAAGACAATTGAAGAAACATGAGCAGAATTACCCCACGCACGATTTGGAACTCGCTGCCGTGGTACACGCATTGAAGATTTGGAGGCACTATATCCTTGGACATAGGTGTGAAATTTATACGGATCATAAGAGTTTGAAGTATATTTTCACACAAACGGATCTGAACTTGAGGCAACAGAGATGGTTGGAGCTCATCAAAGATTATGATTTGGGGATCAACTATCATCCGGGAAAGGCCAACGTAGTGGCTGATGCTTTGAGTAGAAAGGGAGTAAATCATCAACTCACGGTTTGAGAGTTACCACCCGAGTTATGCAAGGAGTTTGAACAGTTGAACCTCGGGTTTGTAAATGAGATGGAGATGATGGAGTTAAATCTGACATTGCAGCAAGAAATTCAAGAAGCACAAACCACAGATGAGGAGATCAAAGAAATCAAGGAAAGGACCAAAGAAGGGAGAGAATTCAGATTTGATGAGGATGAACATGGTACCTTATGGCTTGGAAAGAGGATCGTCGTGCCTGATGTGAAGCATATTCGGGAGACAATACTAAAGGAGGCACATGACTCGCCATACTCGATTCACCCCAGTTGTACGAAGATGTACAAAGACTTGAAGGCTTGCTATTGGTGGGATAGCATGAAGAAGGACATAGCTGAATATGTGGCATTGTGTGATGTGTGTTAACGAGTCAAGGCGGAACATCAAAGGCCAGCTGGATTATTGCAACCATTACAGATCCCGGAATGGAAGTGAGAGGAAATTGGAATGGACTCCATAGTTGGGTTACCATGTACTCAGTCCGGGTATGACTCAATTTGGGTAATTGTGGATCGCTTAACCAAATCAGCTCATTTTGTCCCTATGAAGACCAAATATACAGCTGCACAATTGGCCGAAATATACATGGAGAATATTATGTGTCGACATGGAGTCCCTAAGAAGATAGTCTCAGATAGAGGTTCTCAATTTACTTCCAGGTTTTGGCAAAAATTGCATGAAGCTTTGGGAATGAGGTTGAATTTTACTTCAGCGTATCACCCTCAAACGGATGGACAAACCGAGAGGACCAATCAGATTTTGTAGGACATGTTAAGAACTTACGCTTTAAAGCATGGGAAAAGTTGGGACAAAAGCTTGCCATACGCAGAATTTTCATACAACAATAGCTACCAAGCAAGTTTGAAGATGTCACCGTATGAAGCGTTTTATGGGAGGAAGTGTAGGACACCTTTATTCTGGAATGAGGTAGGAGAAACTCAAGTATTTGGTCCGGATGTGTTGCAAGAAGCTGAAAAGCAAGTCCAAATAATTCGTGAACACTTGAGGGCTGCCCAATCAAGGCAAAAAGGTTATGCAGACAATAGGAGAAGGAAATTAGTCTTTGAAATAGGAGATTTTGTTTACCTCAAGGTGTCACCAATGAGAGGTCATAAGAGGTTTAACATAAGGGGCAAGCTCGCACCTCGTTATATTGACCATTCAAGATTTTGGACAAAAGAGGAGAAGTAACGTATAAGTTGAAGATGCCAGCTCATATTTCGGATGTCCATGATGTCTTTCATGTTTCCCAGCTCAAGAAGTGTTTGAGAGTACCGGAAGAACAAGTGCCAATGGAAGAATTGGAACTAGAGGAAGATTTGACTTATGCCGAGCAACCGATCAAAATCTTGGAAACCAAGGAGAGAGTCACAAGGAACAAGGTTATTAGATGGTGTAAAGTTCAATGGAAGCACCACACCGAAAAAGAAGCAACGTGAGAATTGGAGGATGATCTCAAGAAGGAATTTCCCTATCTCTTCTCTTCCGCGTCGAATCTCGAGGGCGAGATTCATTTTAAGGGGGGTAGGTTTGTAACACCCTCATTTTCATGCATCATACCCTACGTACACTCATATACATGTTTAACATTAACCCGCAACAAGAGGAACAAGTTTAAAATTGATTTGGAACAAAACCGCACTTAAAACGCAGGAAAGTGCGGACTAGTCCGATTTTACTCAGGACTAGTCCGATTTCTCTCTGACTAAAAACGGACTTGTCCGTTTTTGCTGCGAACTAGTCCGATTTTGCCTCTGGAAACTTTTGAACTTGTCCGTTTTTGTACGGACTAGTCCGATATTCCATGAATCCTTGAAAATTTGCTAAGTCCTTGGACTTTTCCAGACTAGTTCGGTGTTCCTGCGGACTTGTCCGATTTCCTCTCTGTTTAAAGTCGGACTTGTCCGATTTTAGGTCAGACTTGTCCGATTTTCTCTCTGGACGACTTTTGACTAGTCCGGTCCTTTCTGGACTTGTCCGATATTTCGTGACTCCGAATTGATCTTTTGTTTTACGACTTGTTTCTTGGGTTTCACGTTAAGTGGGCCTAGGGACGTCATGCCTAACTCTTTTAGAGCCCATGTGGGACTCTAAACCGGACTCTACTCATCCCAAACTCGAAATCCATCTAACCCTAGCCTCCACCTCTATATAAACAACCCCACCCTTTGGCTTGACATCTATTTGCCACTTTTCCACCCACCCAAACCCTAGTTCGTGGAGATCCACCATCAAGGAGGAAGGAGAAGATCCCAAGCAAGAAGAAGAAGAGGAGGAAACGAAATAGGATCAAGATCTCCACCAAGTTTTCGTTCTTCACCATCAATTCATCCCCAAGTTCATCACCAACCCTAGATCATCAAGATCCAAGCGCTACCTCCAAGTTTCTTGATTCATTAGAGTCCTAAACACCTAGTATACCTTCTATTCTCTTTTCCTTATGAGAATTCAACCCCTAATCTCCAAATTCACGTCGATCTAGAAAACCCTAATCCGCTGATCTCGCAGAGTGCAGACTTGTCCGGTCCCTAGCGGACCAGTCCGATCTTTCTGGTTAAATTGTGTTGAAGTGATTCTAAAATTTGATCTAATCACACCCAAACCTGTATAAACTTGTTAAAATCTATTAGAACTAGTTAGTGATCATTAAAAACAATCAATTAACAAGTTCTATCTTGCATTAGCATTAATCATGCATGTCATGACATATTGAGTAATATTTGTGCACTCTTTGATTGTGTTTATTGTCTTGTATGTTTATTGTGCGGAGTAGACAGTTTTGCGCTAGAGATTGCCGCGGAGGATCTACAGCACCAAGAGTTTGAAGGCTTTGACACTAATCAACAGCAAGAGCAAGGCAAGTGTCCTTGAAGCATATTGATCCTATTTTGAAATAAATGTCTTGTTTGCAAAACTGTATGCTTATGACAATTTGATGGGAATCCTATGGTAGGAAGTTTACTAGCGTTGTTTGACCACCCTTGTCGCCTGGAATTTATGGTAGAGAGTCGGGATGGGCTTCTTACCTTTTTGCTTCGTAATTAACTGGGATGGGAGAACAACACTACACATTTAATTATGTATTAATGATATTCTGGTTAATGTGAACTAGTCGATATGGTATGGTAATGAGTGAGCTAAGCAAGCCTGGTATGTGGATGGGTTGGATGTCATGGTGGTTTGCTTGCTTTAGATCTAAGGACCGGTTCATGCGAGAATATGCCAGGACTACAGTGCCACCACGAGGCCAAGTATGGGTGCAGCATAGATGATTAATTAGGGTTTGCTAGTGCTATTTGGACCATTAGGGATGCTCGGGGAAGGGGTAGTCAGATTGGGTTTGATGATGATTGGTGGGACTACCCTGGGATCCGAATGGCTCAAGAGGGGGCCCTTGTTTGAAGATGTGCTCAGTTGGAGACATCACCACCGGTGAAACCTCACTGGGGTCTGAATAGACTAGTAATCCCTTTGTAAAGGCTATTTTGTGATCTCTTGGCCATACACCAAAGGAAGTGTAATTGGCGAAAGGGAGGTTCTCTAGTCGCCGACGGGTGATGAAATTACAAACACGTGGGTAAAGAGGTACAAACTCTGCAGAGTCAAATAAAACTATCATGATAGTCGTGCTCCCGGTTATGAACACCTGGACAACTTCCATGATTAGAGGGTACTAGGTATTGGGATGGTATTTGGGATGGTTATGGTTGGTATTATGGTTATGGATTTATTTCTGGTATTGAATATGGTTATTGGTAAATGGTGAAATCTGGAATTATTGATGAGGATGGTGAACTATGGATTGGTATTATGATATTACTTATGATTATGATGGGTTTATTTCACATACATGATGTACATTGCTTTTCAAATGTTTTAATGTACTTTTCAACACTTTGCCATTACTATTGTCGTCATTTGAATCAGCCACATGTCATACTTTCCACACTTGCTGAGTACGACATGTACTCACTCTTGCAATCCCCCCAACTGTTGCAGGTCAGGATTGGGAGTTTAATGGCGATAATGCGGAGTTCTAGGCCGTGTCTACTGTCAGCTTTGCCTGTGGTGTTATTGGATTTGCGCTATCCCTTATGCTTAGTTTGCTTAGTTTGCTTAATTAGTTTATTTCCGCTGCATTAGTTGAACTTGTCATTAATATTTATTAGAGTTTGTATTCAAGGATAATATGGTTTGTTTAATAAAATTTGGTTAATTAATCTTGTTCTGTGGTAATTTTCTGTATACTCTTTTGTGAATGCACTCGTGTATGTGTGTTGAACATCCTGGGCACACATATGCATTAGCTTGGTTCTTTTTTTGGAACCGAGCGTCACACGTGGGCGATAGGGCAGTGGTGTTTCCTCACATGGGCAAAGGTGAGGAGGGGCTGTGATTGTTTATATAGGGAGAGGAATAGTGGGGTTAGGGTGGAATCCTAGTAGAAGTTGGTGGGGCCGGGTAGGAGCCTTGGTGGGGTCCTACTTGGGCTCCATGGGGGTGGGGCGTGACGTTCTAAGGACCAAATAAGTCAATTACAAATAACTCGCCATTAGGGAGAATAGGAATCCAGGTCGAAACCCTAGAAACAAAACTAGTCTGTATGGTGGCCGGGAAAGTCCATTTTCGACTCTGTTGTCACAATGAACATGTTCATTGTCAAGTGGACAAGTCCACTATACCGCAGTGAGAAGGGGACACCGTACTAAAATTCAACTATGCGGACAAGTCTGGGGCTTTACAATTTCTAAATCGGACTAGTTCGTGAATATTAACGGACAAGTCCAGATGGGAATAGAAACAAAACCGGACTAGTTCGTATCGAGTAGCACACTAGTCCGTTGTTCTGAAGAAACTGAATCAAGCTGGAGTAGAGGGGTATACCAGACTAATTCAGGGTGAGGGCTGGACAAATACGTCCACAAACTGATTTTTACTGTTATATTGCCTCTAATTCATTTTAATCTTGATCCTTTTTGTGTTCCATTATGTTAAACATGTATGTGAATGAATGCATTACATGATGGATGAAAATGAGGGTGTTACAAACCTAACCCCTTAAAATGAACCTCACCTTTGAGATTCGATAGCGCGGAGAAAATAAGAGGGAATTATTCTTCTTCACGCTCCCACGTAACTTCGGTTTCCGTATGATGGTTCCATTGTACTTTGCACCAACAGACTCTCTTGTTCCTTATGACTCTTCCCTTCGTATCCAGGATTTTGATAGGTTTCCCTTCATAGGTCAAGTCCTCCTGGAGTTCTAGCTCATCTATCGACACTTGTTCTTCCAGCACCCTTAGACACTTCTTGAGTTGAGACACATGAAACACGTTGTCGTGTACATAAGAGAGGTGTGCCGACAGCTTTAGATGGTATGCTACCTCTCCTCGCTTGTCCAAAGTCTTAAATGGCCCGATGGAGCGAGGTGCCAGCTTGCCCTTAATGTTAAAACGTTGTTGGCCTCGGATAGGCAATACCTTGAGGTACACAAAGTCCCCAGCTTCAAAGACTAGATCCCTTCGCCTATTATCGGCATAGTTTTTTTGGCGTGACTGAGCACTCTTAGGTTTTCACATATTTTTTGAACTTGCCTATCAGCATCTAGTACCACATCAGGTCCAAATACTTGATTTTCTCCTGTCTCATTCTAGAAAAGAGGCGTTCTACACCTTCTACCGTATAGCACCTCGAACGGTGGAATTTCCAACCTGGCTTAGTAACTATTGTTGTAAGAGTTTTCAGCATTAGGCAAGCTCTTATCCCAACTACGTCCATGTTTCAAGGCACAAGCTCGCAACATGTCCTCTAATATCTGGTTTGTCCACTTTGTTTACCCATCAGTCTATGGGTGATATGCAGAGCTGAAATTTAACCTGGTACCCATAGCTTTGTGTAGTTTCTCCCAAAACCTAGAGGTGAATTGAGAACCTCAATCGGAAACTATTTTCTTTAGAACTCTATGTCGGCATACAATGTGTTCTATGTAGAGATCTGCACGCTTTGCCGCTTTGTATTTTATACGTACAAGAATAAACTGAGCAGACTTTGTTAACCGATCCACAATAACCCATACAGAGTCATAATCGGACTGGGTACGTGGCTATCCAACTATGAAGTCCATTCCGATTTCTTCCCACTTCCACTCGGGTATTTTTAGCGGTTGCAATAATCCAGCAGGTCGCTGATGCTCGGCCTTCACTCATTGACACGTGTCACATAGAGCAACATATTCGATTATGTCCTTCTTCATGCCATCCCACCAATAGCAAGTGTTCAGGTTCTTGTACATCTTCGTACAACCGGATGAATGGAGTAGGGCATGTCATGTGCTTCCTTTAATATTGTGTCGCGGATGTGATTCATGTTAGGCACATAAATCCACTTTCCCAACCATAACGTTCCATGGTTATCTTCTTCAAACCTCCATTCTATTCCCTCTTGGTTTTTTTTCCTTGATCTTCTGGATTTTCCTATCCGTCATTTGACCTTCTCGTATCTCTTGTCCTAGTGTCAGATTTAACTCCATCATTCCCATCTCATTCATGAACCACAGGTTCAACCATCAAACTCCTTGCATAGCTTGGGTAGTAACTCCCGGGTTGTGAGCCGGTGACATGCCCCCTTTCGACTCAAGGCATCCGCTACTACATTATCTTTTCTCGTGTGTTAGTTGATCCCTACATCGTAGTCTTTGATGAGCTCCAACCATCGGCGTTGCCTCAAATTCAGATCCGTTTGTGTGAATATGTACTTGAGTCTCTTTTGATCCATGTAAATCTCACATCGGTACCAAAAACGTAGTGTCTCAATATCTTCAAGGCGTGCACCACGGCTGCGAGTTCAAGGTCATGCGTAGGATAATTCAGCTCGAGTTTCTTTAGTTTCGTCGATGTGTAAGCTACCACTTGGCCTTCTTTTACGAGCACGCGTCCAAGTCCATGTCTTGAGGCATCACAATATACATCAAAGATCTTCCTCACGTCTGGCAATACTAACACTGGTGCGGTTGTGAACCTCTTCTTTAACTCCTCAAAGCTATCCTGACAAGCTTGAGTCCATTTGAATGACTTTTCCTTTGTTAACAACTTAGTTAGGTGCTTCACTATATTGGAGAATTCCTTGACAATTCGTTGGTAATATTCACCTATTTCAATATTTACTGTGACGCATCAAATTCAATGTTGACTCTCTTATCATTTGTCGATTGCACTGTTCGTGTGGCACATCGAATCACTCCATTATGCTTTCGTAGCAATCCATTACGAGTATTATGTTTAGTCTCTGTGAGTATCTCATAGTTATGGACTCAAGAGAGAATCTACCCCCTTATTTTAAGTCATACTCTTGGACATATTTTATTTGTTCTCATATTCCATGTAGCTTCGTTCAAAATAGTGAATCTTCTAGTTGTGTCCATCTTCCATCAAAGTATAGGTCGAACGAGATAGAAAAGAGAGATAGAACTCCTCCCCAACTTCATGCATCAAGGTATATGAAACTAAACAACTCCTTTCTATTAATAAAAACCTATATGGGTGGACAAGTGCCCAAGTATCCCACAACCCTCTACCAAGCACACAAGCATAAGCAACCACCATATAGAATTCAGCACACCATGCTAACTATAGCTATTACGGAGTGTTCCTATGTGCTCTAGAGTATACATTCTGTCTAAGTTTGCGTCTTACGGTCAACGCGGCTCTGATACCAATTTGTGACACCCGGTTCCAAAAAATGAACCAAGTGCAGTGTATGTGTGACCAGGATGTTCATCACACATACATGGAACATCTCAAACGATAATAAATTTTTTTATCTCAAATAGAAACTAAGTACCTTATTACAATATTCCAATGGTTCTAGAATGACAAGTCTCTAATTATTGCGGCAGAAATAACTAAGTAGTACGGCTCAAATCCACAGACAATTGACGGTAGCACACAATCTAGTACTCCACGTGATCCTCATGGTACTACCAAGCGTTCCCTGTAGCTGCTTAGTGTGGGAATAGTAAGGGTGAGTACATATCGTACTCAGCAAGTGTTAAAAGTATGACATGTATCTTAAAAAAGGATAGAATAAATGGTTAGTTGCAAAAATGTACATTTTAGTTCACAAACATGTAAAGCAACCTACAATGTCTAGGTGTGTTTAATTCCAACATAAACCAAGTAATCATCATATCACATATCCAACATCGTCATTTACCATCATAACTCATTTATAACCAGCCAACAATTAATATCATCACCATATGCCGATTTCATATATTCTCACAACCAACCATGCTCATATGACATAACAATTCCATACCTATGACCCAAATCCAATTCTAATCATGGAAGTTGTCTAGGTGCTCGTGACCGTGAGCACGACTATCATATATAGTTTTTAACACTTTGTAGAGGTTGTACCACTTTACCCACATGTTCATGATTTTAGCACCTTTCGGTGACTAAGAACCTCTATGTTGCCTATTCACACTTCCGTTGGTGTGTGGCCAAGAGATCACAAAATGGCCTGTCAAAAGGGACTACTAGTATGTACGGTCCCACTAAGGTTTCACTGGCAGGCTTGAATCTCCATTTTCCCACCTACGGGTCCCCTCGTGTGCCATGCATATCTGTTGGTAGCCCTACTCGACTCCAATTCCCCGCACCATCCAATGATCCATACAATACTAGCAGCACACCAAATTATTCAGCTATACCGCACCCATACTTGGCCTTGTGGTGGCACTGTTGTCCTGGCATATATTTGTATGAACCGGTCCTTAGATCTAAGGGAAGCAAAACCACCATACCATCTAACCCATTCCACAATACCATGCTTGCTTAGATCCCCTAAGTTTCATGTTGCTAAAAGATAAATCATCAATTCACATAGTCCATATATTCATTAATTAATAATTAAGTCATTTGGTTTTTCCCAATCCCAATAAAGTAAAGCAGAGCAAAAGTGTGAAATACAGTTCCTGACTCTCTACATTGTATCCCGAGTGACTAGGATGGACATACAAGTCTAGTAAAAACATGTTCATGGGTTTCCCATCAATTTGACACAAGCTTGCAAATTTTGAAATAAAACATTTCAAAACAGGATCAAAATGTTCAAGGGAACTTGCCTTGCTCTGGTGGCTGGTTTGGATCGAGAGCTTCAAAGCTCTAGTGCTGAAGATACTTGTAAGCACCTTCTAGAGCGTTTGTTTCTATTCCGCGCAACAAACATGCAAAACAAGCATTACAATCATTAAATGCTCATATAATACTTAATATGCCATGATATGCATTAATGATGCAATTATGATGTAGTGCATGTTATTAGGTCACTGGTATTGCTTACTAACTGGTGACAATTAAGTTTTACATGTTCGAGCAAGTTTTGAGTTGTTTCGAGAAAAACTGGGAAAGTTTTAGGATTTCTAGTAATTCAGAGACCGGACTAGTCCGCACAAGGGGCCGAACATGTCCACTCTGGACCGGACTAGTCCGCTCTGGACCTGACAAGTATGCTATGGTCCATGGTTTTGCGAACATTCCAACTAGGGCAGGGGTTGAATCCAGGGTGGGATCAAAATCAATGTGGGAAGTTGGATCTATGGTCGTTACCGTGAAAGTAATGGTTCCATGGTAGAGGATTAGGCATAACGCAGAAACTTGACGTCTAGATCCGTTGACGACAAATCGGCAGCTAGACGTAGAAGAAGGTCATTGATGATGAAGAGTTGAAGAAGAAGATCGCAGCAACGATGACGATCTTGCTTGGTCCTTCCTTTTCCCTTCTCCTTCTTCTTCCTCCTCCTTCCCTTCCTTGCGGTGATGACTTCCTCTCTTGAAAACGGCGACTGCAGTGGGCGACAGGCAGTGGTGTTTCCTCAGTGGCCAAAGGTGAGGAGGGGCTATGATTGTTTATATAGGGAGAGGAGTGGTGGGGTTAGGGTGGAACTCTAGTAGGAGTTGGTGGGGTCGGATAGGGGGCCTTGATTGGGTCCCACTCGGGCTCCTTGTGGGTGGGGCACGACGTTCTAAGGACCAAATAAGTCAATTTACCTAATAACTCACCGTGAGGGAGAATGGGAATCCGATTTGAAACCCTAAAAACCAGACTAGTCCGTATGATGGCCGAACAGGTCTGCTTTCAGCTCTGTTGTCACAATGGACTAGTTCGTTGTCAAGCGGACAAGTCCGCTGTACCATAGCAAGAAAGGGACTTCAGACTAAAATTCAACTATCCGGACAAGTCTGGGGCTTTATAGTTCCCAAATCGGACTAGTCCGTCAATATTAATGGACAAGTAAGGATGGGAACAGAAACAAAACTGGACCAGTCCGTACCGAGTAGCGGACAAGTATGTTGTTCTGAAGAAAACTGAATAAAGCCAGAGCCGAAGGGTATACTGGACTAGTCTGGGGTGAGGGCCGGACAAGTACGTCCGCAAACTGAATTTTACTATTTTATTGCCTCTAATTCATTTTAATCTTGTTCCTTTTTGTGTTGTATTATGTTAACCATGTGTGGGAATGAATGCATCGCATGATGGATGAAAATTAGGGTGTTACAAAATATGTGTCAAAATGAGTAGAAGCCTTACCATGCAAGAATGCTGATTCCAAGCAAGCTAGTAAAATATTCCATGAGATCATTTTCCCACGCTTTGGCACTCCCCGTATTGGTATAAGCGGTGGAGGGTCTCATTTCATAGATAAGTCCTTCCAGAACTTTTTCAGGGAGCTTGGTGTCCAACATAACATTGCTACTACATACCACCCACAAACAAGTGGTCAAGCAGAAACATCTAACAAGCAAATTAAGACTATTCTTCAAAAGACCGTCTTGGAAATGGGAATGGGATGGAAGCATAAGCTACCCGACACACTATTGGCATTCCATACTGCCTACAAAATACCATTTGGCATGTCTCCATTCCAACTTGTCTACCAGAATACTTGCCATCTTCCTGTAGAATTGGAACATAGTGCCTATTGGACTATCAAGTGTTAGAACATGGATCTCCTCGAGGCTGGTAAACACCGATTAAATCAAATTTCCGAGTTGTAAGAGTGGAGAGGTAAGGCGTATCATAGTGCCAAAATCTAAAAGGAAAGAACCAAAAGATGGCACGATAAGAGGATTATGCCAGAAGAGTTCAAACCAGGAGATAAAGTCTTGCTCTTTAACTCTAGGGTTAAACTCTTCGGACAAGGGAAGCTTAGAAGTAAATGGGAAGGACCCTTCAGTGTAGTAGAGACCTCATCCAATGGAGCAATCACACTACAAGGTGATGATGGTCAGCTTTCTAAAGTGAATGGACACCGACCCAAACTATTTCTTGAGCCCCAAGAGGATACATAAAAAGAAATTGACGTGATGAATCTTATTGATTTTCACACGTTTCTTTAAATTTTGTTTAAATTCTCCATGTCCAACTAATGGGCCCATATAAATATTCATCTATGGGGCCCATTTAGTTGATCCACGAAAACTTCGCTGGAACGGAGCAAGGAGGGGGTCGGCCGAACCCTAGGGTGGGTCAAATTCTCCTTCGCGCCCGCATTCTGCTTTCTTGTGTGAAATCTCCTCCCTTATACCATCAGTTCTCTCAGTGCTATCGCGTTGTTCCCCGCTTATTTAAGGACGAGAACAAAGATGAAACCTTGCACCTCAAGGAAAAACAATCATCACCTGTTCCTCCCATCCAAGTCATTGTTGACAAGAAACTTGTCCCTCATGCCTCCTCTAGCTCAACATTCAATCTAAGCGGAGTCATTTTGCCAGACAATGACAACACCACTCTCGCGTTGGAGTCCGTCATGGCATTAGATGCTACACAACTCGCCATGATCCCGCCATCGACGAATCTACATGGACTTAGCACCACACCTCGTGGTGCTGCCCAATCGCTCTCCCCTCAGAGGACGCCCATGAAGTCGACGACACCTGCACGTCGTCCAACTGTGGTCTACCTAAAACTAGTCAAGACCCATCTTTTTCTTGAAAAAGACGAGTCTCTCACAAAACTGCAGCCCTACGAGAATTTTTGTACACGCTGAAGACCAAGAACGGTGACGTAGTGAGCCACCACTACAAGTCACCTACATGTTCGTCATCAGAGCGTTTGGGAGAATGCCTCATTATCCACGGGTGTGCAAGACTTAAGAAGGCCATGCAAAATGTTTTTTCAAGCGCGTGGATAATTTGGCGATGGAGGAGTCGACGAGCTCATCGTCCTCCAAGATTAGGTGTCACCTCTCGCCGCCTGTCATCAGAGGGCCACCTGGCCAATTTGAGGACATCAACGAGAAATCTCCTTGTGCCCCTAAGGTGACACAACTTTCTAAGAAGTTAGCTTCTCTCCATTTGGAGAAGAAGATGCTATCTGACTTACTGGCTGAAGGGCACAACAAGACGGCAAAGCTGAAGGATGAAGTCATCTACCTCAAGGAGGAGATGGACAGTGTTTGCCGTGGCATGAGCGCCAAGCTGCGGCATTTTTACAATGACATCGGGGAGCCTGACTTCTACAACACAAAATAGTTTAGTTGTCCCAACAGCATAGGATGCTTATTAGTTTAGGTTTAATTTTATTAAAAAAAATTTCCTTTCCAAATTTAGATTGGATAATGTAAGCATCCCCACTTTTTGAATTCATTAAAGTTAACTTACTAGTTCATCTAACACCGGTAAATTCCCCCCTTTAGTTTATATATGTTGAATAAAGAATTCAGTGAACAAGTGTGGGGGAGCCACCCCAAATCGAGAAATCCTGACGTGCAAAATTAGTGTTGCATCCCGAAACACGTCGCAACCAAACATACAATTCGACACATCGAAACAGAGCAACAGAGAGGCTAGAAGGGGGTCGGTCGACCCCCCTAGTCTACCCACCTGGTGTGGGCCCCACACTACAACGTTCGCTCCACAAATTCAGTTTGAATCTCCTATCTTCAAATTTACGTTCTACCCTGCTATTTAAACTTATTTCCTTTTTAAAATTGAATATTTAAAATGAATCAACTCAACAATTGAAATTAAAACTTGGTAGGGAAAATTTGCTTGAGCTGAAAATTTGAATACTTTATGTTTCAATTTATTGCCTTGTTTATGGTTCTCACAATTAAAGTAGGAAAAACACGTCATCTAAGTATTTGACTAGTGTGGCATGGTAAATGAGTTACTCTAAGAGATATCTCTTTGCTTAAAATTGATTTTAATAATTGTAAAAATATGCAGTCTTGAACTTTGCCTAACTCTCTCATTGGAAATTAAAATACCCACCAAGGCCATATGATATATTTCTTGAAAACCACATGCATATGCCAAACTCGTGACCCAATTGAGTGACATGCATGAACTTTTTGATTTAGAAATTCTTGTGCACTCCATTCGTGCAAAATTTCTCACATTGAAAATTTGCATCCACTAATCATGCATCCAAAAAGAACTCCATGTATTATGATTGCTAAAATCTCTCTCTAGAAAAATAAAACTTAGTAGAAGACATGACTACAAATAGAAAAAAGCATCTACTATTCAAAAAAGGAAGAATGCTAAAAAAAGAATAAGTAGCCATGTTTCATCCTCAAAGAGAGAAAACCATGGATTCAATATTTATCCATTCCATTCATGTGCACAAGGATTTTCTTTGTCAAATTGTTTGCTGCATAAGTCTCTCATAGGATCAATTTTTTCACTTAGTGATAGATGAATTGCAATGTGTGCCAAATTCATAACTACCAAGCCCGAGATATAGCCATACTTAGTATAGGGACAAAATTGGCAAAACATGCCAAGAAAAGGATCAAAACACTTTGAGAGATTTTAGAGATTCCAAACGAGAGATAAAGACAAATGCTTCTTTGCCTTTCTAAATATAGCAAATTGTCAAATCATTTTAGTAAGAGAAGATCCAAGGGAACTACATTCCAACTATTCCACTCCTCAAACACCCAAGATTGATGTGGTAGCCAAATTCAAAGGGAATTCATGAATTCAGGTATAAGTTGAAATATCTAGTATCCTCGTTTTCTATCTTATAGCAAATTTATGGCAACACTTTACTTCTTCTTGCCTTCACATGAGGACGAGCAAAAGACTAAGTGTGGGGGAGTTTGTTGATGGTCCTTAAGTGCCATTTTTAGATCATCAACTCACCTCATAATGTACCCAGAAGAAAAACATAACATAGTGGTAGGGTTAAATACTAACCAATTTCACAAGTGTTAGTGTTTATTTGTATGCAGGTGAATTAATATCCAAAAATACCAAGACATGCAGGGAGTAATCCACAAAATTGGATTCCAGCAAATCATGCGATGCCATGTGGCATCACATGGATCAAATGGCCCACAGATAGTCGTATCCGAGGCAATCCAATGGCGTTGCGCCCCAAAACATCAAGAGGACCCACCAGTCAGCGACCTGGAGAAAGCACACACGGATCAGGGCAGAGACCAAGTCGGCCGAACCCTCTGGTCGACCGACCATGCCCTGGTGCCAATATCAGTGTAACAACGCATGTCGACTTCCCATGGCTTCCTGGTGGCGGGGATGACTGAATCGCGAGCATTTGGTGGCACGAACCAACCCTTCTCCACCTATAAATAGAACCCCACCCCTAACTTCACACACACGCTAAAAGTTGAGAATAGAATACCACTCCTAAGGTTTGGAGTAGTCCTAGAGGCTGCCAAGTAGAAGGAGAGTGTGGTGAAAAGTCTAGAAGAAGGATGCTTGGGCTTGTCATGTCCCTCTTCTACACTTGTACCTCTACAAAGGTGCTACTCGAATCAAGTAATCCATTGTGAATTCAATACAAGTTTGATTTCCAATTCAATGTAGTTTGCACAAGTTGTTACTAGAGGGTTCATTGCTTTAAGTTATTAGATGCTCTAGTTGTAGCATTCTGTTCGAAACAACAAGAGTAGTGATTTAGAACGTAAGCGTGGTCCTTATGTTAGAAGTCATTAGTGAATATCTCATAGACCCACAGAATGAAGAGGTAGGCAGTAGGTGGTGACATCCCTATCTGTCCTTTGTAACCCTCCATGTTCGGCTATGCCGTAGGCTCTTGGCGGGAGTCGTCCTAGTGTTGCTAGGGGTAAACCCATGCCCGAAGCAAGCAACTACCGCAAATCTCTTTGAATTAGAATCAGTACTTCGAATCCCTTGGGTGAACTAGTTTGTAAGATTAGCACACACGTTCCTTGGATCCGATACCCTTGGGAATACTCTTTAAGGGGAGGTGCTACATGATAGTTTCCATGCGCTTGCAGAATTTATTCGGTGCTTAAGAAACATCAACACTAGGCTAACCTAAAAGAAAGCAAGATAAGTTCCACAAGCGTACTAAAAATATCGCTGTATCATTTCACCTAAGAGTATTCCATAAGGTATCATATTTGTTTATCCCAATGGAAGGCAAGGTAAAGATTGGCAAGATCAAGGAGAGGATAGAGTCTTCTAGCGAGGGATCCGGTAGGATAAGTAAATGAAGCGATGGAGTAGTGTGACTCACATCTAAGCAATTCTACTCTAAAGGGTAAGAATGTCCTAGTGAAGGCTATGTTTGGGATAGAGATACTCCTACTGTGCTTTAAGTATTCATATACATAGCCTATAAGTGTACATATGGGTATGCTAATGTTGAGTACTAGGGCTTGGTGGTCCTACATATCGGGCACAGGTTTACCCATGACAACATCAGGACGATTCCCGCCTCAAGCCTGTGGCGGAGCCGAACATGGGGGATTATGAAGGATGGACAGGGCTGTCACCACCTGCCGCCTACGCCTACAGCTGTGGGTCTACGAGACATCTAACGCTACATAATTATCTAAGCACCATGCTTACATATTAAGTAAATACCTTAAGAGCTGCATTACAAGTACCTCCTAAGGCAATGACCAACCTAAACATCGTTGAGACAAATGTTGTAACCAAGCACTAAATTACTCATATTAACATAATCATATTAATATCGAATTAGAGTATAGCGGCGGTGTATGATGTTTATGGTAACATGATATGAGCATTGACTAGATCATAGCAACATCTACACCTATCACATACATGGACTTCACAACCAAACAAGGAATGCTTTATCCAAGTACATGAATAAGTAAAGACTAATTATTTAATATAAAGCAAAATGTCAAAAATAAAATAAAATATACATGAGCCATACCTTTCCCAATTTGGACTTCGGACTAGAGGCTCCTCTCTATAGCCTAACCTCCACTAAGGACTAAGAGAGCACTAGTGTAATACAAGAGAGAATGTTTGAGTGGTGTGTGGGAGAGTGAGACACCCCCTATTTATACACGGAGTAGAGGCAGTTCTCGCCACAATTAGTGTGTGAATTAGTATTCACTACCTTCAGGGAGCCATGAGAAGGCAACACATGGAGGCTGACCAAGTTTGGCGCCAGGGCTATGTCAGCCGAGGCAGGGGGTCGGCCGACCAGGTCCTGGCCCCCTTCGGTTGTGCTCCTCCAAGTGACAGATAAGTGGGCCCATGTTTCATACCCGAGTGAATCGACGTTGGATTCCCTCGGATACGCCTGGGAATGGGTCCATGGATCCATGTGTTGCCATATGTTGTCGCGTGATTGGTTGAGGTCTCCCCTCATTCTTCATCAATTTTGCATAAGAACTCATGCATGCACTATTTCTCCAAGTACAAGTGGAATTATGTAAAATCTAAGGGTGATGTGTATAAGAAATATTGATTGCTTTGCATATTTAAGTTGTATTGATGGTCAAAAGAGGTATATAACGACCGTCAAAAAACTCCCCCGAGCTCACCATTCGCTCGTCTCGAAGCAAAGATAAAGACTTAGGTTGTTGATCAGGAGTTGCTACAATCTCCTATTTTTCAAAAGTACCAAGTGCACAATAAAATATTCTACCTTGCATTGAATAAATTCTCTATGGTACCTAACCCCTTTTTTTGTCATTACGGGGCTTATGCCTCATACTTTTCTTGGGTGGTTGATGGATAGAATAGTAGAGTGAGCTTGCATCACCTAATGTTTAAGTACCACTCAAAATTCCGGAGAGTTTGAAATGATGTTTGGATTTAAGTTCCTCAAATGATGCTCTCAATCACACCTATGTTGGAAAGGGTATTTATATCCTCACCAAGGTATTGCCTTTCTTGTCCTGCATCTAAATAAGGCTTAAATGTGGAGCTTGGTAGGGATCAAGAGTAGGCATATTTGCAACAAATTTATTGCTAAGTCAAAGATTATTCCATAGGAGAAAACAAATGATACTTTTCATCAAGATTTGTGCAAGTGTGATGGAATGTTTGTGGAGTAGAAATATGAAGATGAATCCTTTGTATGCACTCTCTTTATTGTGAGGATGAAACATGGCTACTCATTTTTTTTCACATGCTCTTGTACATGACCATGTATTTTTCTTTTTCTTTTCTCGTAGCCATGTCTTCTACTCCTCTTCTTTTTTTAATTTTTTGAAGAGAGTATTATGCATGGAAATCATGGAGTATCTTTTGATGGTGGAATGATATGATGGAATTTTGCTAAGTTCCAGTGTTAAATTTTTGCATCTGCCCGTGCAATCTTGATTTTAAAGCATAAAAAGATTCTCACATAGGTCTATACTAGTTTGACTAGGCTCAATGTGAAGGAAAATAGCATATGCATGGGTTTATCAAATTTGAATTATCATATGGCTTTTGTAGGAATTTCTATCAAATGAGGAGCTTCTATTTTAGAAATTATCCAAAAAATCAAGTTTCACTTTCAACTAGGATATTAGCAGCTCTTATCACTATATCATATCCCACAACAACCTAGAATTGGACTTAAGCTGTTGCTACCCACAAATTCCAAGTTTTAAGGTAAGAATATTATAAGCCAATAAATGCAATACTTGGAATATACTAAGTTGTATACAAGGGACTAGGGAAAATAAAACATAGCAACCATTCATCATTTCAACTTATGCAAAGTAAAGAAATATCCTTACCGCTCATGTTTTATTTTATTATCCTAACCTATAATATGTTATATTTTATGCAAATATGGTAGAAAGAAAGAAATAAAATAATGGAATGCAAATGGGGTGTGATACAAGTTACCTCAAGTGGGGGTCCTCCCCCAAGATTGTTCTTTTCAATCTCCATGATAAAGGTTGAACCCCGGATGACGGAAATAGGCCATGAAGTTGGCCTGTTGTTGTTGCAGCATGGTGCTGACGTTGTTGAACGGTGTGTCGATTTGTTGTTGCCAGTCGTGGGTACCTTGGATATGAGGATTTCACCCGTCCTCACTTCAATGTCTCCCATCTGTACAGTGAGTTTCGCCATTCCTTGGCCAAGGTTACGAGAACCTTGATCCGAAAAGGAACAACGTGTACTCATCGGTGGAGGAGGCATGCTACTAGAGCTTAAGTTGGAACCGTAAGGGTCCCATCTCTCTTCGGTGGTAGTCCACTCTTGCCACAACAATCCTCCGGCCTCATACGTTTGAGGTTGGGTCCAAATGGGTGCACCACCTCTCAGATGCATTCTTCTTGGTACTCATAGGCGGGAGTAGATCTCGGCGGCATCTCCATGGCTGCTCTTTGCGAACTGTTTCTTATGACCCTGCTATTGACGGCTGTTATATACCAATTTCACCCGTCAATATAACTCAATTATGTGAAGAAAATATCATTTCTTGCACACATACTTTTTCTATTTAACCTATTTCCACTTGTGCTTGGAGAAATTGGTGGATGCAGCCATTTTACACAGAGTTGAAGTGAAACAAGGGGATGAATCCTATAAAATATCATCCTAGCCAATCAAGCGTCGACATGTGGCACCACATGGATCATATGTCCCACAAAAAGAAGTATCCGAGACCATATAACGGTGTAGCACCCATATCATGGAATTGGACCCACCTGTCAGTCACCTGGAGGAAGAACTGGCCGTTTGAAGCTAGGACCAGGTCGTCCGACCCCCCTAGTCGGTTGACTAGGTCCTGGCGCCAAACGCAGTCAAATGCCACGTGTTGGCTCCTCCCGGCTTGAAGAGGTCATGGGTAACTGATTGGCATGCTTTTGGTGGCGGGAACTGACCCTTCTCCAAGCTATAAATAGGACCCCTAACCCCTCACTCCAACACACACCACTTGAGCATCATTCTATTGTATACACTAGTTCTCTTAGTCCTTAGT
The DNA here is from genome assembly GCA_036927565.1 of Tuctoria greenei. Classification (NCBI taxonomy): domain Eukaryota; kingdom Viridiplantae; phylum Streptophyta; class Magnoliopsida; order Poales; family Poaceae; genus Tuctoria; species Tuctoria greenei. The sequence continues at coordinate 79,860,208 of JAYESD010000006.1, forward strand.
GTAGTTAGGCTATGGAGAGGAGAGCCTCTAGTCCCAACTCCAAGTTGGGAAAGGTATGTCTCATGTATGTTTTCTTATATTTATGACTTCGTACCAAAAAAAGATATTATCTTCAGTTATCTTTTATTCATATACTTGGATGAAGCGTTTCTTGTTTGATTGTGGATTCCATGTCTGTGGTAGGAATAGTCTTTATGATCATGCCCTAATGTCATTATACTATCATTGTAAACACTATAAACCCCGACTATAGTCTAATTATCTATGATATGATCATGTTAGTATGAATAACTTATGCTATGTCTCAACATTGGTTCAACGATGATTTTGTTATTTTTCTTAGGATGGCTTGTGCCGCGGCTCTTAAGGGATTTACTTAATATGCTAGCATGGTGCTAGGATAGTTAAGTAGCATTCAATGTCTCGTAGGCCCACGAATTGGAGAGGTAGGCAGTAGGTGGTGATAGCCCTATCTGTCCTTTGTAATTCTCCACCTTCGGCTATGCCACAGGCTCTTGGCGGGAGTCGTCCTAGTATTGCTATGGGTAAACCCGTGCCTGATGTGTTGAACAACTTAGCATAAGGATTCACCATTGACATGCTCATTAGTATCTAACCTAGGCTATGTATATGTATATTAGAAGCACAGTAGAAGCAATTCACCAACTCTTAGTCTACTCTCCATTAGGACCCATTTACCCTTTAGAGTATATTACTTAGGTGTTTGTCACACTACCCATATTATCAACATACTCGTGTCTTGATAATTGATTAGTATCCCATAGCTTGATCATAAGAGTAGTGCCTACTTTACTTCATTGCCTTACTTTGGGATAAATACGATACCCTTGGGAATACTCTTGGGTAAAATGCTACACGAAAGTTTCCGTGCGCTTGCGGATCTCATCTCTCACTAGAGATGATCTGTGACATAAGCAACGTCAACAACATTTCTAGCGCCGTTGCCAGGGAAGGCAAAGGAAGTGAAGGATAGCTGTCACTTGTGATTAAGCTATAGGTACTAATAGTTATTAGACAGGATTACCCTTGCTTGTTTTCTCCATTTGTGGTGAAAATAGGGTAGTGTTGGCTAACCCATTTTATGGGATGGCCAATGAGGACGCTAGTACTCAACTGCAAGATGATTCAAGGCGTACCTCAGCAAATGTCCGCTAGGCAACACAATAGCCTTTTGTCGAAGAATTTCAGCTTCTAGTAGAAGCCAAAGTCATCCATACCCAAGCTTGGGGGAGGCCCCAAGAGTTCTTCTTGGTTTGCCTCCACCATAGAGTGGATAGTTGGCTCCTCATCCAACATTCATGTCATGGGTTGGTCCGCCAATCCATGACCACCTTTGTGCTGGAGCTGAAGAAGTCCTATTCTCATTCATCATGGATGAGAATATGGTCTCTACTCAAGGGGTGGATTGAAGAATGCCCTAGTTACTTTAGCTTGGCATGCACACCACTTAGCCAGGTGGACATGCTAGCTATGGAACTACACCTCCGATTTAAGTATCATGATAGATAAAGTCAATGGAGAAGTGTTTGGAATTATCCAAGCCATGGATATTCACATGATTTGTGAAAATCCATGTCAAACATGGGCCACTTGGGGAATCATTTCTCTAAGACCCATGGGCTTCCTTTCAAACACAACTCTAATGGCTATGACCTACAAGGAGGTCAAGGGTGGAATCAACATCACCCTTGCAATCAAGGATGCTATGGGGATTTCAAGGGATTTAAGTTCAACTAGCCTACCTTGAAGTATCTTGTCCATGGCCAAGCAGAAATCAAGAAAACATTTACATGAAGCTCTTGGCCAAGGACAAGAAAATTAAAGAGCATTCAATATCCAAGATATCCCACAATCACTTTTTGGGATCCCTAATCTTTGACCAAGCCCATGCAACCTAGGCAGGTGACATTGTGGATGAAGCATTTCTTGTTTGATTGCAGAGTCCACATGTCATCATGCCCAAGGAAGCTTTTGATCCATGATAAAAGTATGGGTTGACCATAAGAAAATCAAGAAGGTCGATGTGACACCCCTAAAAAAAAAGGAAAAGCCTCACCATGCTCATAAGGGAATATCCTTAAGGGGGAGAAGCCGTCACTACATCAACAAGTCTTCATGAGGACAATGGAGAGGCTAGGGCCACCATGTGGCCCACATGTACATCTAACATACCAAAGGAGATTTGGCATGTCCATCAAGAGAAGTTGTCCATATCTTCAACTCCGGGAGTGGACAACAAATCATCACACCAAACAGGATGGAGGTAAGTCCCACTCACCGGACTAAAATTCGATGAGTCCTTGCCAATAGGTTAATTGATAGTTATCTCATATTTGATTTCCCAATTGCATATTTGAAATTCCCATAAAATCTTGCATTTGCATTTAGCATGTTTGAATGTTCACACTTGCATGTAGGAAAGTAAAATTTCCAACCATCATAGAACTAAAATTTTGAATTAGGAAATAAATTTATTTGGCTATGAACCATGGGTGTAACCACTTGAATTCATCTTCCTAATTCAAACCGAAAAATATTTCCCTTAATATTCAATGCATTTGCAAGTTCTTTCAAGTTGGGCAAAACAATTTGACAAAGGGTACAACATGCTTTTGAGCTAACGTAACCTGTTTTTGAGTTGTTTTGTTTGTTCTTGATTTTAGTGCAGCCAAGAAAAAGTTTGCAAAGAGGTTGGAAAGCCCCATCAAGCGCATATCCCTCCATCTATCTCATTTTGAGTTCATGGTGGAGGAATGCTCAAGATGGTGGCCCAATGGAGGAACAAGATGAAGCTCATTCAACCCCAACCTCAACTTGGCAGAAGACATTGAACATGAAGGCTACACCAAAATTCATGGTTGTGAGTTTCTCAGACAACAACATTCAACCCGAGCTGCTCTTCAATCGAGGTACAAGTTTAAAATTTTCTGTCATTTGAATTGCATTAGAATTGAATGATTTTGGCTTACATTGGTAATGAAGGTTCACACCTTCTCATGACTCAATTTTTATGCATCCTCACAAGATTAAGTGTTGACATTACTCCTTTTGATATTTCAAAAAGGAATGTCATCTTACATGGGAATAAATTTATACAAGTACCTAGAATTTCATAAGCATTACTAAAATTGACTTAGACATTTTTTGCCTAGTTAATGCTTATGGAATGACTTAATGGTTGAATTGGTATGTAGCAACCTAGGAATAGTGATGTCCATAATTTTGATTTGAAACTCATTCATGCATGGATCACTAAATTTCAAATTCCTAGGCAAGAAATTAAAAATGTTTAGGAGGATAAAATTGAGAATCTTGTTTGCCATGATCCAAATGATAAATATTTGCTCTTGTAAAAAAACTGTGACGGTTAGAAATTTTACAAGATGCAGGGATCCATATAGTGTTTTATATCACTTGCATTGCTATGAGTAGAAGCTTTAGAAAATGTTCTACTTGATTTATCCATAAAGCTCCACTCCAATAAATGAATAATACATTGTTCATAGATACACTTCAAATTAGACCCAATGCATCTTTGATTTTGTTCTTCCCCATGCGTACAAATTAAGATTCGGTTACCTAACCCGCAAATTCATTTGTACAAGTATTAGGAACTAACCATCCCTCTCTATCATAGAGAGGAAGTTTGCAGGAGTAAAATAACTATGCAGGCATTCGAAGATCCGATTGTTGGAATCCCTAGAAGATTGCATTTCAACATCTCTTGGCCAAGGAGTAAATTAGGATGGTTGTCACCTATCGGAAATTAGACCCGAAGGTCAACCATAACTATATGAGGCCAAAGATTTTACATGGAAACCCTCTATGAGCAACCAATGGGCTGCTACGAATATGTGAGAGCATTATGCTCTCAACTATTCTAAGCACTCATTCAAGCTCAAGAGAATTGCCACCATCATGGGATAAGTTATTCCTTTGTTGCTAAAAGGTATAATGCACCTTAACCAAAGAACAACAAGATCACATGCAATGTATATTGGGTGCAAGTTGTTCCTATTTGGCTAGAAGGTATTTTATACCTTAGCCAATGAGTAATTGATCACACTGAACTCATGTTGAGTGCACGTCAACCCTTTGTGGTTAGGTATGTTGTTCCTTAGCCAAGGAATAACAGGATCATACTCAACACATATTGGGTACATGTTACTCCTTTGTGGCTAAAGGTTATCATTAACTTAAGAAAAGGAGTGACGGCTCACACCCAATGCATGAGAAGTACATGTTATTTCTTTATGGCAAGAAGGTATGATACACCTTAGCCAAAGAATGATGGAACACACTAAATGCATGTTGAGTGCACATCATGCCTTTGTTCTAAGGGTTATCACTACCTTAGCCTAGGAATAACAAGGTACATCCACCCTATGGAACCCTTGAAGTGTGGATGAGCAACATCGGCAAACACTATCCTCGACCACACTCATGAACCCATGGAAGGCAATCCAACATCGGCACTCAACCCTCCAAAGCCAAAGCCATGCTTCAACAAGCTTAGGCCAACCTCATGGCCTACATCCGTCGCTAGGGTTTCAGCCCCTATCGCGGACCTTGAACAAGAACAAGCTTGGGGGAGGGACCCCCACTTGAGGTAACTTGTATCACACCCCTTGCATATATATTTTGCATTCCCCCATTGTCCACCCTGCATATAAAAAAACTTAAAAATAAATAGAGTAGATTTGCTTTGAAAATAAAATAAAAGATGTGCAGTAAGAACGGTTTGGATTTCACATAAATGAAATGATGAATAGTTGCTTTGATTTAATTTTCCTAAGTCCCTAGTTTACAACTTACTACTCTCCAAAATATTGCTTTCATTGGCTAGAATTACTTTTGCCTTGATTGGAAATTGTGGGTAGCAAAAGCTTAATCCATTATGAGTTGTTGTGAGATATGATATAGTGATAGGGCTGCTATTCCTAGTTTGAAAGTGAAACTTAGATTTCAGGAGAAATTCTAAAAGATTTAAGATACTCTCATTTGATTGGAAATACCTACCAAAGCCATATGATATATCACATTGATAGACCTTATGCATATGCTATTTGTCTTCACAATGAGCTTTGTCAAACTAGTATTGACATATGTGAGATTTCATTCATTACTTTTTGAATTCAAGACTTCACTTGCACATGCTATACTTCCACACTAGAAGTAAGGAAATTCCTATCATACCATCATTCCACAATAAAAAGAGAAACTCCATACCCTTCATGCTTAGTACTCTCTCCAAGTTTATTGCATAGAAAGGGAGTAGAAGACATGGCTACAAGAAAAAGAAAATAAAAAAAGAAAAATAAAATGCATGCTTACATCATAAGCATGAGAAAAAAAAGAAAAAAAAGGAAAAGTAGTCATGTTTCTCCCTGCAAAATAAGAGAGTCTACATAAATACGAGTCATCTCAAATATCCACATCCAGTCCATTCGATCACACATGCACAAGTCTTGAATGAAATTGTTTTGAATTGATTTCTCCTAAGGCTTGCTCTTTTGACTTAGCAATATTATGTGTTGCAAATATGCCTACAATATTCCCTACCAAGCTCCACATACAAGCCTTATTTACTGGTAGGATGAGTGTAGGCAAAATGCCTCGGTGAGGAAATATTTCCACTAAACACAAAGGAGAGACCGAGAGAATCAAATTGAGGTACTTATATTCTAAATTGAACACTCCAGGATTTGAGTGGAACTTGATTTCTAGGGTATGTATGCTCCACTTGTTGTTCTATCTTTCAACCACCCATGAATAGGAGACGGCATAAGCCCCATAATGAATTAAGATGGGTGAAGTTCCATGCCAATTTTTGCAATACTAGTTAGAGTATTTTGTTGTGCACATGGTACTTTTGAAAAGTGGAACATTGTAGCAACTCCTGATCAACAACCTAAAGTCTTGACTTTGCTCGACGAGCAAAGGATAAGCTTGGGGGAGTTTGTTGACGGCTGTTATATACCAATTTCACCCGTCAATATAACTCAACTATATGAAGGAAATATCATTTCTTGCACACATCACCTTTCTATTTAACCTTTTTCCACTTGTACATGGAGAAATTGATGCATGCAGGCATTTTACACAAAATTGAAGTGAAACAAGGGGATGGATCCTATAAAATACCATCCCAGTCAATCAAGCATGGACATGTGGCACCACATGGATCAAATAGCCCACAAATGGTGTAGCACCCATATCATAGAATGGGACCCACCTATCAGTCACCAGGAGGAAGAACTGACCGTTTGAAGCCAGGACCAGGTGGGTCGGCCCCCCCCTAGTCGTCCGACTAGGTCCTAGCGCCAAACGCGGTCAAACACGATGAGTTGGCTGCTCCCGGCTTGAAGAGGTCATGGCTGACTGATTCGTGCGATTTTAATGGTGGGAACCAACCCTTCTCCAAGCTATAAATAGGACCTCTCACCCCTCACTTCAACACACACCACTTGAGCATCATTCTATTGTATACACTAGTTCTCTCAATCCTTAGTGGAGTTAGTGTATAGAGAGGAGAGCCTCTAGTCCCAAGTCCAAGTTGGGAAAGGTATGGCTCATGTATCTTTTCTTATATTTGTGACTTTATGCATAATAAAGATATTATCTTTAGTCTTCTTTTATTCATACTTGGATGAAGCGTTTCTTGTTTGATTGTGGATTCTGTGTATGTGGTAGGAATAGTCTTTATGATAATGCCCTAATGTCATTATACTATCATCATAAACTATATAAACCCCCAGTATAGTCTAATTAGCTATGAAATGATCATGTTAGTATGAATAACTTATGCTATGTCTCAACATTGGTTCAACGATGATTTAGTTCATTGCCTTAGGATAGCTTGTGTCGCGGCTCTTAAGGTATTTACTTAATATGCTAGCATGGTGCTAGGATAGTTAAGTAGCGTTGAATGTCTCATAGACCCACAGATTGAAGAGGTAGGAAGTAGGTGGTGACAACCCTATTTGTCCTTTGTAATCCTCCCCATTGGGCTATGCCATAGGCTCTTGGCAGGAGTCGTCCTAGTATTGCTAGGGGTAAACCCATGCCCGATGTGTTGAACAACTTAGCCTAAGGATTCACCATTGACATGATCATTAGTATCTAACCTAGGATATGTATATGTATATTAGCAGCACTGTAGGAGCAACTCTCCAACTCTTAGTCTAATCTCCATTAGGACCTATTTATCCTTTAGAATAGATTGCTTAGGTGTGTGTCACACTACCCATATTATCAACTTACCCCTGTCTTGATAATTTATTAGTATCCCATAGCTTGATTATAGGAGTTGTGCCTACTTTACCTCATTGCCTTCCATTCGGATAAATATGATATTCTTGGGAATACTCTTGGGTAAAATGCTACACGACAGTTTTCGTACGCTTGCGGATCTCATCTCTCACTAGAGATGATCTGTGACGTAAGAAACATCAACACCTGCCAGCAATATTACAACTACGAACCTCTTTGATAGGTTGAAGAGCAATGGTTAGTTGCTGGTATTTCTATAAATGAAAATCTGGGCTAGGTAACCGAATCTCATTTATATAGCCATGCTAGAAAAAGACTAAGGATCCCTCCGGGTCATGTTTAAAAGTGTCTCCTTGCACTAGATAGTCCTCATCTATCAAGTAGCGGCTTGTTGAAATAATTTAATTGAAGTGTTTTCTAAAGCCCATACTTTCATAGCAATGCGGGTAATTGATGATGTACATTCAATTGGTCCCATCATTTTATTGTTTTCTAACTATTGTGACATCATAGCCTTGATAGGATCAATTTATTTTTTCTAAACATGGAAAAAAGGATCCTTAGTTCATCTTCGCGCACAATTCTAACATCTTCTCTAGGAAATATAGTCATTAACCACTTATCTATGCATGAAGCGTAAAGTTGGATTCTGCAAGTGGCTATTTCTAGGATGCTCCGGATCTCTGAGATCCATGCATCAAAATTAAATTGAACTTCTGAGTCTTGCGTGTTGGGTTGCTCGGAGCTTCCGACAGCACCTACGACCCTTGGTGGACGCCATGGTAGAATGTACACAAGGACCGCTAGCTTCGAGGTGCTAGTCTCGCCCCCTTTGCTTAGTTCGGTAGGCTGAGCTGTTGGTTTTGACAACCTCCGGACGAAGATTCCATCAGGAGCCGGAGCTCCGGTTGAGGCTTTCGTCAAGAGTTCGTCGACTTCAGAGTTACGAAGATGTTGAACATGATGGAGATCCAGGACTTTGCAGTCCTTCTGAAGCATCTGACTTCAAGGAGATAAGAAGCTAATTGAGAATTGCTGCAGGAACATTCACCTTTCACTTGTTTGATGATGAGTTGTGAATATCCCTTTACCAACAGCTGTTTGACACCATAAGATAGTGCCACCTTGAGTCCATAGATGAGGGCTCCATACTCCGCCATATTATTGGTTGCCTTGAAATAAAGGTGTACCATGTACTTGACCCTCTCTCCGGTCGGAGCCAGGAGAAGGATTCCAGCTCCAGCCCCCTGCTTCTGCATGGAGCCATCGAAGCAGAGAGTCCAGTGAGGCTCGGTGAATACCGGAACTTTGAGCTCTTGTTTCTGCTCACTATGGCCCCCAGGGTTTGATGGAGAGGGGGTCCATTCGCCACAAAGTCAGGCAAGGCTTGACTTTTAATTGCTTGTCTTGACACGAATTTTAGATCGAATTTGGCCAGTTCTGCTGCCCACTTTACAATGTTCCCAGTATAATTAGGGTTATGCAAAATTGCACGTAGTGGAAAAGAAGTTACCACTGATATTTTGTGGGCTTGGAAGTACTGACGAAGGTTCCTTGAGGCAATAAGAATTGCGTAAAGCAGTTTATGCACCTCAATGTATCTTGTCTTGGCATCGTGGAGTACTTCACTGATGAAGTACACATGGCGTTGGATGGTCCGGACCCTTTCAGAAGGACCCAAAGCTTCCTTTTCATCGACCCGGACTCTGCTGGAGGGTCCCGGACCTTCAGGTTGTGCTTGTTGGACCCTCCCTGAGGGGTCCAAAACTCCTTCTTGTTCAACCCTGACCTCACTAGGAGGATTCAGATTATCTTGGTTAGCCAGGTGAACCTCTTCAGCCGAAAGAGGTTGATCTCCTAGCATTTCATTTTGAGGTTCAGTGGCTGGGAGCTGAGACCCAGTCACGTCTTCAGGTGATTCCGGACCCTCCTGGAGGGGTCCGGACGTTTGAATCAGATGTGGCTCTGGTCTTTCCGCAACCTGGACCATACTGACAACTTCGGTAGTTGTCGAGATGTAAAGTAGTAAAGGCTCACCAGGATTAGGAGCTACCAATATTGGTAGTGTGGTAAGGAGCTGTTTCAGCTCTTGAAACGCCTTTTCTTCTTCTTCAGACCAATGAAAAGGTCCAGACTTCCTCAAGAGTTTGAAAAAGGGTAGTGCCCGTTCTGCCAGTCTTGAGATAAACCGACTGAGCGCAGCTAGGCATCCAGTTAGCTTCTGGACATCTTTAATGTGGGCTGGTGGCCACATTTCTTCTATAGCCTTGATCTTCGCCGGGTTTGCTTCCGGAGCTAACTCCAAAGACACACTTGTTCGGGTTCAGCTTGGTGCGCGTGGTGCGCAGCTTGTCGAAGACGGCTTGTAAGTTGTCAATGAGTGACTCCTTGTTTTTGATCTTCACAACGATGTCATCGACATACACCTCCACCAAATCTCTAATTAGCTCTCCAAATGTTTTGTACATAGCTCGCACAAATGTTGAAGCAGCATTTTTAAGACCAAATGGCATGGCAGTATAACAATACAATCCATCTACTGTTATGAAGGCAGTATGCTCTTCATCATTCTTAGACATTTAGATTTGATGATATCCAGAATATGCATCTAAGGAACACAGTAGCTCACACCCGGAGGTGGAGTCCACTATCTGATCTATTCTAGGTAGTGGAAATGGATCCTTTGGACATGCCTTACTTAAGGTGGTGTAGTCGATACACATTCGAAGCTTCCCACCAGTCTTGGGTACAACAACTGGGTTTGCCAGCCATTTTGGATGGAAAACTTCCCGGATGAATCCAGCTTTGAGCAACTTCTTGATTTCTTGTCGGATGAAGTTTTGTCACTCAATTGATTGCTTCCGGGGCTTCTGAAATGCAGGCCGAGCGTCTGGGTAAATCTTCAGATTGTGCTCAATCACCTCCCTAGGGATCCCAGGCATTTGTGACGGTTGCAGGCAAACACGTCAACATTAGCCTAGAGGAAAGTGATGAGCGCGAGTTCCTATTTGTTGTTCAAACCCCCTGATATACGGGTTGTCTGAGCAGCATCAGAACACATTTGGACGACTTTGACGGGAATGTCGGCATCGCCGCTTGGTTGCACACAAGGTGCGGAGGTAGAGCCTTTGTGATGAATGCTTGGAGGATTCGGAGCTGGCTCTTTGCCAGATGCTTCCTCTTGCGCTGTAGTAAGCGCATAGAGTTCTTCCAGTGCAGTAACTCCTACGGTACGATCTCCATGGATCCGGAGAACACCCGTGGGTGTTGGCATCTTCAACACCAAGTAGCCATAATGGGCAGCAGCCATAAACTTGTATAAATCTGGTCTACCCAAAATGGCATTGAAAGGTAGACTGATCTGCGCAACGTTGAAAACCAGTTTCTCGGTTTTGTAGTTCTCCTGGGTCCCAAAGGTCACTGGGAGTGTGATGGAACCGAGAGGAGTAATGGTTCTCGGACCTACTCTGGAGATAGGTCAGGATGGGCGAAGGTCCGAAGGCCGATGCTGAAGCTTAAAGAAATCTTCAAAGCTTATCAGGTTTAGCCCAGAACCTCCGTCCACCATTACATGGTGGATTTGGATATTGTTAATGGTGGGTGACACCATCAACGGGAGTTGGGCAGCCCAAATCATATTTTGAGGGCAGCCCGAAGCATAAAAAATGATGGGTGTATCCATCCACTACCGATGTGGTTTCGCCTTAGTAGCGGGAGCTGCCACGGCCATGTCCCGCCGCATTGTCTTGAGGATGCGGCGAGAGGTAATGTCCCAAGAACCACCATAGATGGTGTTCAATGTCCTCCGACATTCGTTGTCAGAGACGTCAGAGTCATCGTCGACAGTGTTGTAAACGGCTTTCAAGACCTTTTTGGTGTCTTGGAAACCTAGCTCCTCTTCAGCTGGAGCTTCGTCGACTTTTTGTTTTCCTTCCCTTTGACGGAAAGGAGCTTCTTCCCAGCGCTTGTTATAGCGTTCGGTAAGGTTCTGGACCTCCCGGCACTCTTCGAAACTGTGTCGATTCGTCTTGTGAATCGGACACCATGCTTTGGAACTGTTGCCGCCTTCTGATGAAGGTCGAGGTAGCTTCTCGGGGCATGGCCCCCGGCTTCTAGGAGCTGCAGCAACATCAGCTGGAGCACCGGCCGTCCCGGCTTCTTTTTTCCGTTAGGCTTCTTTTTCTTCTTGCCACTACCTGAGGTAGCGGCTTCATTTTTGGAGGACTTCTGGTTAGCCTCCGGAGCTGGCTTGGAGTGCATTTCACAGCCCTCCGCAGATGAAAGCATCTAGGCCCCCATGAGGTATGGTTTCGGTGATTAATGACAACCATTGGATTTTACTAATGAATTTGTGGATGCAAGGTCTCCCATATCACTCATCACACTCAAATGAAATCTATATGAATTTAATCTACTGCTCATTGGATATAATTGGAGACCCCTAAACAATCATTCTATGAGATCAATCAATGTTTATGAAGATTAGAAGTAAAAGCTCACATGTCAAAATTATTCAACCAAAATTGACAGCACTCAATGCTTGATAATCATCAGAAGAATATTTACAACCAATGCCTAAGAGGTCAATCGAGCAAATTCCAAAAGAATCACTTAGAACAACTTGAAGCAAACAAAATCAACTCACCGGATCAACCGATGATTCCAGAAAACAACACATCGGTCGAGTTAGTTCAGCAGAAGAAGAAGACCTCAGAACTAAGTACTCACCGGATCATCCGATGATGAAGGGCATGTTACATAGGTCCATCAATACAGTAAGCAATCTCCCTGGACCAAGTGTAACACCGAACCATCCGATGTACAACAATGAACACATCGGTTGATCACTCCAGTAAGCATCAATTCTGAACTAATTCTGGATGGAGTGCCACCGGATCATCCGATGAGAAGGCAAGGGTAACATCGGTCTAACAACGGTCTATCTAACACAGTGACATCAGATAATTTGGATTTGACCGATGATAACTGAAGGGGGAGCATCGGATCATCCGGTGTTCGCAGAACAGTGATGTTAGCCTACTTTTCCAATGGCTATTTCATGGAGGCTGGCTATTTATACCCCTACAACCAGTCTATTCGACAAGTCTTGACAACCAAAGCTACTCTACACATTCTCAAGCGTTCAAGATGTTGAGCTAACACTTCTAGATCATCTACACCACTTACACACCAAGAGATAGGCTAGAACTTGCTAGAGATAGTGCTTGTGTGCTTCCATTCTAAGTGATTGGAATCTCTAGTGTAGTGAGAGCTGTAAGGGAGTGTCCCTTGGTGATTGTATTGGAGAGAGCCTTCTGGAGCTTTCCAAGATAGTTGTGGAAGCCCGGAGGATCCAACTTGTACAAGGCTTGAGCTCCACCATGCCAAGGTTGGCGAACGGAGAAGTATAGTGAATATCCCTGGTGTCGGTGACTTGGGAGTGGCTATACCCTTTGGTGGGTGCCACAACGTGGATGTAGGAAGATCTTGACGATCTTGCCGAACCACGGGATAAATCTCCGTGCCTTCGTGTCTCCTCGGGAGTTTGCGCTTTCTTCCTCTCCCCTTACACTTGTGCATTTATATACCTCATAGTTACTATTCACTTGAATGCATAGGTTGTTTGCATAGGGATTTTGGCTTTTAGTAATTAAGTTTTATTGCTTTAATTTTTGAAAAGAAGCCCAATTCGGTTCCTATCTTCGAGGGCAAGAACTTTGCCTATTGGAAAGCACGCATGCGTGCTTATCTAGAGGCTATTGCTCCCTAGGTATGGGAAGCGACCCATGCGGGGTTTGGTGAGCACAATTATGTTGGTGATCAAATCAAGTGGGATGCTAAAGCTAGGAATGCAATCTATGAATGTATTAGTCAAGATGTATTTGCTAGGATTGCTAGCAAAGAGAAAGCTTGTAAAATTTGGGCGTGCTTGATAGAAATTCATGAGGGTTCTTCTTGTGTCAAAGAACTAAAATATCATATGCTTAAAGCCAAATATGATGAGTTCAAAATGCTACCTCATGAAAATGTCAATGAAATGTTTTCTCGCTTAAATGTGCTTATTGAAGAAATTAATGCTCTTGATATTGCTTCTCTTGGCAAGGGACTCATCAACCGCAAGATTCTTATGCTCCTCCCTAAGCCAAAGTACAACATCATCAACTCCATGCTTCAAAAGGAATCTCTTGATCACATTGAAGTTTTGGAACTTATTGGAGAAATTCACGCTCATGAGATGAGTACTTGGGATGATGGAGCAATCATCTTCAAAGACAATTGCTCTAAACGCCTCCACTAAGAAAACAAGCTCAAGAAAAAGAAAGTGGTTGAGCCTAGCTCAAGTGAAGAAGAGCAAGCATCAAGTGAAGATGATGATGATGAGCTTGCATTGATGATGAGAAAGTTCTCTCGCTTGAACTCCAAGATCGCCAAGCAGAGATACACCTTTGATCCCAAGAAGAAAGCTTTTCTACCAAGGAGAGATGACCACAAGACTTGCTACAATTGTGGTGATCAAGGCCACATCTCCTATGATTGTCCAAAACCGGACAAAAAAAGAGAGAAACACAAGAGCAAGCATCGCAAGCTTGAAGATAGTGAAGATGATGAAGAAGAGGTCAAACCCAAACAAAGATCATTTGGGAAGAAGAAACATGACAAGGGCAAGAAAGCAAAACTCTTCCCAAAGAAAAGAAAAGGACCACAAAAGGTGTTCATGTGTGAGGCAAATGAATGGATCACCGACGAAGAATCAAGTGATGAAGAGAGTGAAGAGGAAGAAGAAAGTTTGGCCGGCCTTGCCATTGCCAACAATGATGACTCATCTCTTCATCCACCTCCCATGTGCCTCATGGCTAAAGGTAACACCAAGGTATGTGATGATTCTAGCGATGATGAGCTTTCCCCCAATGACCTAACTTCATTAATAAATGAATATCACACTATCATTAAGAGGGAAAAGAGTAAGGTTAAGGCTCTAGAAGAAACTCGTGCTAAGCTTGAGAGTGCTAACCTCGATTTGCTTGACAAGTATGAAAGCATACTTAAGGAGCATGACACGCTCAAATCCCATGTCAAGCAAATTGAGGAGGATAAGGCTCAAATCAAGCTAGATCATCATGAGCTTGACTTAGCCCACCAAGCACTCTTGGGTAAGCACAATGAGTTAATCCAAGAGCATCAAATACTTAACCTTGCCTATGAAGTGCTTGATCAAGATTTGAAAAATATAAAGAAACAAACTCTTAATGATAAGATATCCATTACTTCTCATGCCACTAATGTCTTGCACAAGTCTTTGCCTTTGAAAGAGAATGGTAGGGAGAAGGACTCGTTGGAAGAAATTGAAAGTCTCCGCACTAGTGTGGCAAGACTATCAAAAGGAGAAGTCAAGCACAAGGAAATCCTCTTCCAACAAGCAAAGGCCTTCAACAAGAGAGGACTTGGATCCTTCCCAGTGCCTAACAAAGGAAAGGTGCCCTCATCGGAGCTTAGAACAAGCTTCATCAAGGAAGCTGGTTCCTATTGCCAACATTGTGAGGTCACCGGTCACCATACAAGGGAGTGTCCTCTTCCCAACCAACCTTCTCCGAAATTGCCTACTAACTACAAGTCTACTTTTAATGATCATTATTATCTCTTGAGTAAAGTAGATGGCAAGGTGAAGGAAAGGTTCATTGGCAAGGACATAAAGGGCATGAAGGGGAAGCTCCCCAAGCAACTTTGGGTCCCAAAGACACTTGTATCACACATACAAGGACCTAAGTTGGCTTGGATGCCTAAAGTCAAAAATTGAATTCATGTGTGTAGGTGAACTACAAAGTCGGAGGAAAGCATTGGGTACTCGATAGCGGGTGCACTCAACATATGACCGACAATGATGATATGTTCACCACCATAGAAAACCCTGACAATCATGAACAAGTCACCTTTGGTGATAACTCTAAGGGGAAGGTAATTGGGTTAGGTAAGATTGCTATTTCAAATGATTTATCTATTTCCAACGTATTGCACGTTAAGTCACTTAGTTTTAATTTACTTTGTATTGGGGAGTGGTGTGATCGTGAAGGTGTGAAGCATGAATTTTCAGCCACGTACACTCCTCAACAAAATGGTGTCGTTGAAAGGAAGAACAAGACTCTCATCACTCTTGCACGAGCAATGCTCGATGACTATGGCACGTCCGAGAAGTTTTGGGCCGAAGCAATCAACACGGCGTGCCATGCCGCAAATAGGGTCTACCTACATCGACTACTTCAAAAGACCCCATACGAACTTCTCATTGGGAGAAAGCCCAACATCTCCTATTTCCGAGTCTTCGGGTGCAAGTGCTACATCTACCGAAAGAAAAGGCTCGGTATGTTTGAAAGAAGATGTGATGTTGGTATATTTCTTGGTTATGCATCAAACTCAAAAGCATATCGAGTATTCAACTAAACCTCCGGTTTAGTTGAGGAAAGTTGTGATGTTGAGTTTGATGAAACTAATGGCTCCCAAGAGGAGAGTTTTGGTCATGATGAAATAGATGATGAGCCTCTTCGAGAAGCTATGAAGAACATGACCATTGGAGACATCAAGCCTAAAGTTGAGGAGAGCCATGATCAAGGGGGAGCTTCAAGTTCCAACATCAACACATCTATGGCGCCTCAAGTTGACGAAGAAGAGAACGATGATCCATTGCCGACTCAAGATTCACATGCCACACAACATCAAGAAAAAGAAGAAGTCCATGATCAAGTCCAACCACAAGAAGAGCAACACACATCACCACCGCCAAGTGCTTCACAACCACTTATGAGGCATGGACGCATCTCCAAGGCGCATCCGATGGACCAAATTATCAGAAGTCCGTCAAGGGGAGTAAGTACAAGTTCTCGTCATTTCACTTCGTTTTGTGAGCACTACTCATTTGTTTCATGTGTAGAACCCACTCACATTGAGGAAGCACTCCAAGATCCAAATTGGGTGATGGCCATGTAATAAGAACTCAACAACTTCATCTGCAATGAAGTTTGGGTGTTGGAGGAGCAACCAAAGGACAAGAACGTCATCGGAACAAGTGGGTGTACCACAACAAATAAGATGAGAACGGCGTTGTGGTCCGCAACAAGGCAAGACTTGTGGAAAAGGGGTTCTCGCAAGTTGAAGGACTAGATTTTGGGGAGACATTTGCTCCGGTCGCCCGGCTAGAAGCCATCCTTATACTCCTTGCCTTTGAATCACATCATAACATAAAGCTTTATCAAATGGATGTGAAAAGTGCCTTTCTTAATGGTTATATTAACGAGCTAGTCTATGTTGAACAACCTCCCGGGTTTGAAGATCCGAGGAATCCTAATCATGTGTTTAGGTTGCACAAGGCGCTCTACGGGCTCAAGCAAGCACCTAGGGTGTGGTATGAACGACTACGAGATTCAAGATCGAGAGGGTGGACACTACACTCTTCACCAAAGACATCGACAGAGAATTATTTATTTGTCAAATTTATGTTGATGATATTATTTTTGGTTCAACTAACGAAGCTCTTAGCCATGAGTTTGGCAAAATGATGTCTAGGGAATTCGAGATGTCGATGATTGGAGAGCTCAACTTCTTACTTGGATTTCAAATCAAGCAACTTCAAGAGGGTACCTTTGTCTATCAAGAGAAGTATACCAATGACCTCTTGAAGAAATTTGAGATGGGAGATTGTAGCTCAAGATGCACTCCAATGGCAACAAATTGCCATCTCGACGCGGATAAGGTCGGTAAACCTATTGATCAATCTAACTACCATTCTATGATTGGTTCATTGCTTTATCTTACCGCATCTAGGCCCGATATCATGTTTAGTGTATGCTTGTGTGCTCGCTTTCAAGTGGCACCTAAAGAATCGCATCGGAAGGCGGTCTTTAGGATACTTCGGTATCTTAAGCATACCCCTAGTGTGGGCTTGTGGTACCCTAAAGGTGCAAAATTCCATCTCTTGGGTTACTCGGATTCGGACTTTGCCAGATGCCGTGTGGATCACAAGAGTACCTCCGGTGGGTGCCACTTGCTTGGGCGTTCCCTAGTATCTTGATCTAGCATGAAGCAAAATTCAGTCACTTTGTCCATGGCGGAAGCGGAATATATTGCGGCCGGTGCATGTTGTACCCAAATTCTTTACATGAAGCAAACCCTTTTGGACTTTGCTATTAAACTTGGTTGCGTGCCTCTCCTTTGTGACAATGAAAGTGCAGTTAAGATAGCTAAAAACCTCGTTCAACACTCCCGCACTAAGCATATTGATATTCGCCATCATTTCTTGAGGGACCATGAAGCTAAGGGAGACATCTCATTGCGAGGTGTTAGGTCCGAAGAACAATTGGTGGATATCTTCACTAAACCACTTGATGAGAAAACTTTTTCTAGACTAAGAAGTGAATTAAATGTGATAGATGCATCGAACATCATGTAAATTGCCATGATCATGTAAGAATGCATCTCATATAGGTCTTGTCTAACTTTCGAAGGATAGGGGTGAGCAAGGGTTAGCTTGGGATGTAGGTTCTTTTGGGTTTCCCCAAGGCTTGGAGAGTGGCTCTCCCTGAAGAAGCCTTTGAAAGGTTCAAATTTAGCAAGATAGGTTTATTTTATGTCTTGCATGATGCCTGCCTTATAGACTTGCACTCATATTTAAATTTCTTGCATTATAAATTGTTTGGCATTGCATACGGTAGATTTTCACAAAGGGGAACCCACTTCATGAGAAAGAGACTTGTTTGAAATACAATATCTCAACTCATATGATGTGGAAAGAACAAAATGTTAGGTGCGTTAATGCCTAAAGGAACATGCTTTAAAGATATAAAAGTCTTCATCCTCTAGCTCACAAAGCATGGGCCTTACATTTTATTTGGATTTATTCCTTATTTTCTTCGGTGTTCTATTTGCTTTAGGGCTTAGCCAAGTTATTGGCAATTAGTATTTTTTAAGGGGTAAAGGGTTGCCCAAAAAGTCCTAAGACATGCGTTTCTTCGTGTTTGTTTGTTTGTGTCAAAGGACATATATGGGATGTTGCTGTTTTGTAGTCATCGGATTATCCGATGCATAGGCCAGAAGCTCATCGGATCAGTTTGTGTTCTATTGCCAAGGGTCAGTTCAGTCAGTAAGACAAATCAACCGACGAGTTCAATCTGAGAAACATCGGTGCATCCGATGTTCACATTTCTGGAATTGTGCTAAATTCCACTGATGCAAATCCTTTCCACATCGGACCATCCGGTGTCAATGGTGCCTCTGGAATACCCTTACTGTACCATTCGACCGATGCTCCTATCATCTAACGTTGGTTTATCCAGTGTTAAAATTTGAGCTAGGGTTCGGGCCCCACCTATTTAGCGCCTATTCGCCTTCGTCTTTCTCTCTCCCCGACTCTCTCACCGCCACCGACGCTCTCACCTCCGCCGTCGCCGCTCCCTCGCCCTGCCGCCGCCCTCCGGCCGCCGTCGTCCTCCGGCCGCTGTCACCCTCTTAGCCGCCGCCGCCTCCGGCCGCCGCCGCCGCTCACCCTACGCCCCACGCAGCACCACTACACGCCACGCCGCCGCCTCACGCCCGACCGTCGCCCTCTCCATAGCGCCGCCGCCGCCTCCCAAGCACCACCGTCGTCGCCCCAAGCACAGCCACCACCGCCCTCTGCGCCGCCATGGTGCTTCCCCCTTTCGGTCGCCGTTGCTTCACCGCTAGGGTTCCCAGCCTCGACGACCTTTGCGTCGCCGTCCCCGAGCTCGCTTGTCCCGCGTGCTCATCCTCTTCGTCGTCATGGGGCATGACAAGAAGGGAAAGGGCAAGGCTATCGAGGAGCCAGCTGCCAAAAAGCAGAAGCTGTCAAAGGAGGCAAAGAAAGCCCTAATGGCCGCTCGTGCCACCGAGGAGAGAGAGCGTGGCCGAGGAGGATCGTTGAGGATCCGCGAGGCCCGTCAGAGGCAGCCTCCCGTGCCAGAGGAGTCTGAGGAAGAAGAAGAGCCATAAGTGCCGCTTGTTCGCCGGTGCTCAGCCAGGACCCGCGGGGGTCACCCAGCTGCAGCCCCGAGACCGAGACCGTCAGCTGCTGACCTTCAAGAGGATAGGGCGGCCCAAAGAGCCGTCTATGAGATGGACACTAACGTCCGTGTCGCTGAGGGTGTCCGCCTGACCGATTACCGGAAGATGAAGGCCAAGCAGCTCAGAAAGCTCAAGTGGAGCATTTTACTTGAGGAGTGGTTCCCACATCCCAAAGAGTCACTCGTGGACAGCAGCTTTTGGACCTTGACACAAGTGTCACTGTACGAGACTTACAGACATCGGGGCCATAAGCTCTTCCAGCAAAATTTCCTGGATTGGGATCAGCTTGCACTGGCAGCTGAGACGGAGATACGCCCTTACTTTGAGAGGTATAGAGGGCTTATGGAGCTGATGTCCTATGAAAGGAGTGCCTACATGGAGGATTGGGTCTGAGTATTCTATGCCACACTCTACGTCTCTGAGGGTCGCAGATCTATTGATTTCATGTTCATGGACCAGCATCATCACTTGACCAGGCAGACTTTGGGACAACTGCTAGGAGTGGACCTCCATGACACTTGCCTGCACGAGAGGGTGTATGGACAGGCTGACCCACCTAGCAGGCCACTCACTGGAGGAGTGGCACCACCACTTGAGAAGATACGTTCACTGTTTGCTCAGCCTTTCTCTCCAGACCAGTTGAGGGTAACGGCACTACTCACTCCAGCTGCACGAACTGTGCACCTTGCCTTGCGCCGCACACTTCTGCCGAGGTCCGGATACCTTGAGGGGTTCACCAGCCTGCAGCAGACTCTCCTGTTCTACATCATGAACGGGATGGAGTTCGACATTGTGGACATCCTCATATGTGAGATGGAGGACGTAATCACTGATGGAGTTGGGATGATGAGGCATCTCGTATTTGGTCATTGGATCAGTTACTTTCTCTACATGGTAGCTCCGGAGGGGTCCGTCGTGCGTGACAGTCTCACCGACGAGAGCGTCACACGGTTCAGTCACTACCATGCTCCAGCTCCTGGAGACCGCCGCCTTGGCCGTCCTATTGAGCGTCAGGTCTGTGCTCGTCTATCTGAGGAAGACTGGTCAGACCTGGAGAAGGAAGACGAGAGACTAGCACAGGCAGAGGCTCAGGGTGAGGACCTTCAGCATATTTGGCTCAGGCTCGACTGTGCCATCTCCTACTCCACCTCCCGTGTTAGAAGCACATGTCTCTCAACCATGTGAGCTTACCTCCCTACTTCAACAGATGGTTGAGCAGCAGCGCCTGGACCGGCTTGCAGCTGAGCAGGCCCGAGCTGAGCAGGCTGCACGTCTCTTGGAGCTCCAGCAGCAGCAGTAGGAGATGCAGCGACAGATCGCCCGCAAGAGGCCAGAGGACACCGACAGGCTGATTGGGCTGATTGATCAGATGCACCAGCGCTCTCTTGACCAGCAGCAGCAGATGCAGCAGGCGATGATGGGCATCCTGGGGTTGATCACCAACCTCTACACATAGACCGGGATTGCCCTGCCATCGCAGCTTCCAGGCCTTGCTCCAGGCCCACCTTTTCTGGATCCAGCTTCAGCACCAGTGCCGGCCACACCGATCCCGACGATCAGCATGTCCCCACTGCTTGCTCCAGGTGCTCCTATCCACTCTCCCTTGTCGGCTACAACGCTTTTCCAGCAGATGCCGGCGTCCGTTGTCAGTGCCTCGTTGCCAGCAACTTAGACTCAGCAGGCACCGACAGCGGCTCCTACAACTCCCACCACCTCTACTCCAGCTTCGGCAGCAGCAGGCAGCAACTCTGGCGACAGCACCCCCGACGGTGACCAGTTCGTCATCGCTCCGAGCGCTCAGGATCCTTAGGCACTCGGCTTCCTTTTTGGTGTCTTGATGCCAAAGGGGGAGAAGAGTCAGGAGTCAGGGGGAGTCTAGCTTAGCCTCAGGGGGAGTCCTAGCTGTAGGGGGAGTCTATCTTTTTGGAGTCCTTTTGTAATTTGATGATTTGCTAGTTCTTTGCTTTTCATTGAGTATTCTTGTGACTCTTAATTCTCTCATATGTTATTGATCGTTAAGCTTTCAAGTTATTAATCTCTTTTGAATCTTCAAGTTTAATGTGCCATATCTTGTACTCATTGCATATCTTCTTGAGTATCGTATTGTCAAATTAATTACTATTATGCTTCACTTGTTGTGTTGTCATCAATCACCAAAAAGGGGGAGATTGAAAGCATCTAGGCCCCCATGAGGTATGGTTTCGGTGATTAATGACAACCATTGGATTTTACTAATGAATTTGTGGATGCAAGGTCTCCCATATCACTCATCACACTCAAATGAAATCTATATGAATTTAATCGACTGCTCATTGGATATAATTGGAGACCCCTAAACAATCATTCTATGAGATCAATCAATGTTTATGAAGATTAGAAGTAAAAGCTAACATGTCAAAATTATTCAACCAAAATTGACAGCACTCAATGCTTGATAATCATTAGAAGGATATTTCCAACCAATGCCTAAGAGGTCAATCGAGCAAATTACAAAAGAATCACTTAGAACAAATCGAAGCAAACAAAATCAACTCACCGGATCAACCAATGATTCCAGAAAACAACACATCGGTCGAGTTGGTTCAGCAGAAGAAGAAGACCTCAGAACTAAGTACTCACCGGATCATCCGATGATGAAGGGCATGTTACATCGGTCCATCAATACAGTAAGAAATCTCCCTGGACCAAGTGTAACACCGGACCATCCGATGTACAACAATGAACACATCGGTCAATCACTCCAGTAAGCATCAATTCTGAACTAATTATGGATGGAGTGCCACCGGATCATCTGATGAGAAGGCAAGGGTAACATCAGTCTAACAACAGTCATATCTAACACAGTGACATCAGTTAATTTGGATTTGACCGATGATAACTGAAGGGGGAGCATCGGATCATCCGGTGTTCGTAGAATAGTGATGTCAGCCTACTTTTCCAACAGCTATTTCGTGGAGGCTGGCTATTTATACCCCTTCAACCAGTCTATTCGACAAGGCTTGACAACCAAAGCTACTCTACACATTCTCAAGCATTCAAGACGTTGAGCTAACACTTCTAGATCATCTACACCACTTACACACCAAGAGATAGGCTAGAACTTGCTAGAGATAGTGCTCGTGTGCTTCCATTCTTGGTGATTGGAATCTCTAGTGTAGTGAGAGCTGTAAGGGAGTGTCCCTTGGTGATTGTATTGGAGAGAGCCTTCCGTAGCTTGCCAAGACAGTTGTGGAAGCCCGGAGGATCCAACTTGTACAAGGCTTGAGCTCCACCTTGCTGAGGTTGGCGAACGGAGAAGTATAGTGAATATCCCTGGTCTCGGTGACTTGGGAGTGACTATACCCTTTGGTGGGTGCCACAACGTGGATGTAGGAAGATCTTGACGATCTTGCCGAACCACGGGATAAATCTCCTTGCCTTCGTGTCTCCTCGAGAGTTTGCGCTTTCTTCCTCTCCCCTTACACTTGTGCATTTTACTATTCACTTGAATGCATAGGTTGTTTGCATAGGGAATTGGGCTTTTAGTAATTAAGTTTTATTGCTTTAATTTTTGAAAAGAAGCCCAATTCACCCCCCTCTTGGGCATTCGATCCTTATAGCAGACCTAGCATATTTGTCGGCTAGGCTGAAGAGTTCCGTTACGCTGGTAACTTCTTTAATGGCCAACTTCTCTAGCATCTTCTTATCTCGAACACCCTTTCTGAATGTAATGATAACAGAGGAGCTCGAGATTGAAGGAATGGTATTTCATACCTGAGAGAACCGCTGGATGAAGGATCATAGCGATCCCCAGATGTTTGCTTTACGGCAAACAGGTCCAATTCAGTGCCGGGCCGGGTGTAGGAGCTCCCGAAGTTGGTAGTGAATTGTTGGCACAGCTCCGCCCAGCTATTAATGGAGTCGGGTGGAAGACTCATGAACCAGGACCTTGTAGTCCCAATTAAAGACACCGAGATGTAATTGGCCATTACAACTTCATCACTTCTCGCTGCTAGTATGGCAGTGGAGTAGATTTGAAGAAATTCGGCGGGGTTGACAGTCCCGTCGAATTTTTCCTACAAGTGAGGTCGGAATTTTTGTGGCCATCTGACCATGCGTAAGTGCATGGCTAGGGCAGAACAACCTCCTCCTACTCCTTGAGGAGAAGGCTTGTCTCGAACCTCTCGTCTCTCACGAGCGCGTTCGATGTGGACACGACCGTCCTGCTGCCGGTAACGGCAATCCAGTTCCGACCGTAGGTCATGAGTTGCTATCTTGGTGATGGTATGGGTGCGTCGTGCCTCGGGAGGCAACGAAGTCACCTGCTGGGAGGCAGCACATCCCCTTTGTTGAGAGGCTTGTGGACCAAGCCGGTCGGACAATGTCCATCATTGTGAAGGTGCTCGCCCTGAAGGGGGAGGACGTTGGTTGCTGATGCCTGCAGCCGCAGCTGCGACCAGATGGTCACATCAGCCCTCCACTACTCCATAGCACCCTGGGGTGCACTTGGAGGCGGTGGGCGTTGTAGAAGATCTCACAGAACAATGAGCGCGTCCTCGGGGTTGTTGTTTGTCGATGCAGTGATTGATGGAGATGCTCCATCTTGTAAACAAGCATTGTTTGCTGGAACGGATGGTGGTTGTGGTGCCACAGCGCTTGCTGGAACAATGGCACCTGCTGGTTGTTGGACGTTGCAGGGATTTCCTCCAGCAGGTTTCCCAGCATGGTTGCCATTGGAGGATCCATCAGCTGAATTCACCATCTTGTGATCTCGGGATTGCCCCCCTACCTGGCGCGCCAAATGTCGAAGTGTTTGATACGACACTTCCCCGGACCCGCTAAGAAGCAGCCTGTGGAGGTTCTTTTGTGGTTGGGACACGCAGAGACCAAGATCAAGATGATGACACCAGATATTTACATGGTTCGGGCCGCCTGAGTGTAACACCCTACTCCACGGGATTTGTCTTGTTGTATTGTGCGAGTATGTTCGCTTAGGATCAGCTTGAATAGCCTCACCCCCTATGTTCGTGCAGTACAACCCTTTTATAGTTCTAAGGACTGACCGTTACAAAGCTTGCCTAGCCCGACATGTGGCCCTGGCGTATGTAATGGCCTAATACACTATCTAAAGGGTATTAAGTATGATTAATAGTGTGATAACATGCCTTAATGGTTGCGTTACCCCTATTAATAGCGCTCTTGATCGTGTGTCATTAATACATCATTAACGACACGTAATTACATCTTGTAACTGCCACTTTAATTACACTTGATGGCTCATGCTGATGGAGTTCTGCCAGAGTACGCGTCGATGAAGGTCCAAAGGCTCCACACGTGGAAGCTCTCGAGCTATCCCTTACAGGGGGTTAGGCCTGGGGCTACTGTATACGTGTCGGCACCAGAGCTCCTCTCTGCTTGGGGTTAGGTCCGGAGCCGTTGTACATGTGTTGACGCCAGAGCTTCCCTTTGTTGGGAATTTAGCTCTGGCATTCCTTTACATGTGTTAGCTCAGGAGCTAGCCATATGAGGGGAGCGGGTCCGGCGCAGTGTGATATGTGGGACCTAAGAGTACCTTCAACTCTGTGAGGTAGAATTCTCTTGTACTCTTTGCGGTACTAAAGGGTACCCAGTACACAGGGTATCGACACTACTATACGAGAGGAGATTATGGAAGCTCAACAGAAATACGTGGGTATGTCGCACATTCAGAGAAGAATGCAGAATGGGGAAATGATGTGTTCCGAAGTGATGAACATGGTACCCTGTGGTTCAAGGACCGTATCGTTGTGCCCTGTGACATAGAACTTCGGAAGAAAATCTTGGATGAAGCTCACTTGTCCAAGTATTCTATTCATCTGGGCAGCAACAAAATGTATCAAGATTTAAAAACTAGATTTTGGTGGACAAAGATGAAAAGAGAGATTGCAAAGTACGTATCCGAGTGTGATACGTGTTGGCGGGTGAAAGCCGACCACATGAGAAAGGCCAGACAGCCGCAACCATTGAAAATTCTGACGTGGAATTGGGATGACATTAGTATGGATTTCATTGTCGGTTTGCCTCTCACATTCCACAAGCATAATTCGATTTGGGTGATAGTTGATCGTCTAACTAAATCGGCTCATTTCATTCATGTACATACGAACTACATCGCCAAGAAGTATGCGGAATTGTATATTGCAAGAGTCATGTGCTTGCATGAAGTTCCCCGAACAATTATTTCCGATCACGGTGCGCTGTTCGTTGCTCGTTTTTGGGAGCAGATGCACACATCATTGGAGACAAAACTGATCCGAAGCTCCGCATACCACCCGCAAACTGATGGTCAAACTAAATGGGTGAATCGAATTCTTGAAGATATGCTACGCACTTGTGCCATCCACCACTGTAAAAATTGGGATGATCATTTACTGTTGGCGGAGTTCTCATATAACAATGGCTATCAAGCTAGCATCAAGATGGCGCCGTATGAAGCTCTCTACGGTCGGAAATTTCACACATCACTCAACTGGTGTGAGTCCAGCGAGCGGGTTATATACGGAATTGATATTGTAAATGAAGCTGAAGAATGAGTGCTAGTGATCCAAGCCAAACTCAAGGCTGCTCAATCTCGACAGAAAAGCTATGTGGATAAAAGACGTTGACCTCTCCACTTTGACATCAGAGACCACGTTTATCTCCGTGTCTCTCCGATGAAAGGAATTCATCGTTTCGGAGTGAAGGGAAAACTTGCTCCACGATTCATCGGTCTGTTCATCGTCATAGAAAAATGCGGACCCGTGGCCTATCGTTTGGAGTTACCGGCGTCACTCTGTGGAGTTGACAATGTATTCCACATTTCTCAGCTGCGGAAGTGTCTTAAATCTTCAGCTGAAATCCGCACCGAAGATAGTGAAGCTCTCCAACCGGATCTCACTTATTCTGAGTATCCGATCCGGATTATTGATAAAAAGACTCGCACCGCCAGAAACCAGACTCTGTACTTCTACAAGGTATTGTGGAGTAACCATACCGCTGAGGAAGAGACATGAGAAAGTGAGGATTATCTCCAATCAAACTATCCGGATTTATTATCATCTCAGATCCGGTAAACCTTTTACCTCCATCTCTTTTATTTGTAATCCCGGGACAAGATTCTTTTAAGGGAGGAGGAATGTAAAAGCCCTAAATATAAGGTAAAAAGTTCATATAGGAGAATTTAAATTTGAATGGGGAAAAGAAATCAAAAGGCAAATGGGAAATAAAACCAATTTAAACCTTAATTGAAGGAATTCAAAAATTTAAAGTTAGCCCCTGTTCAAACTTGGCCAAAATAAAAATCCGATTTCACCATTAGCTTCCAAATATTCCAAATAGCACCCCTGTTAATTTTCATAATATTTGGAGTACTAATTCTATTTAATTCAATGGGTACATTGAATTCTAGTCAAATTCAATTTGAATTTCACATGAAACCTGTCCAAATTTGAAATCTAATTTCAGAATCTGAATCTCCATATTTAAATTGTCCTCTCCACAAAAATCTAGCAATTTTGGACAAGTATTGGTGGGTGAACTGAAAGAACAGAGAAGATTGACTTGGAAGGGGATGTGGGACCCACTGGCCAGTGACTCCCTTACATGAGTGCTCTGTTTTTCCCTGAATCCCCGCCATTCGATGTGCGGTGCTACCTACAGCACACCGTTGGCAAGCAGCTGCGCGGCACCTTAGTTGCGTGCACCCCCTCCACCCTAGCCCTCCTTATCTTCACCTCTCTGGCCAAAGAGGAAGAACCACGCCATTCTTCGCTCCCGAGCGCAACCCACCGCCGTCTCCCTGCTCGCCCGACTAGCTCGAAAGTATCGCCAAATCTCTTTGTCCTCCCAATAGAAAAGTGGTACCTAAGTCTTCTCTCTACTGTCTCATGCTTTTGGTTCCTTGTTTCGTCGGCTACAAGGCAGCATTTTTGCAGTTTTGCCGGTGTCGCTGTTCGGCCGCCGTGAGAACACTGCTGCCCCCCCCCCCCCCCCCCCCCCCCCCCCCGTCGCGCCGAAGCCACAGACCGTCTCTTGAGCTGCTCCCAGAAGCAAAAAGGATCGCCAGGACATGACCCTTCTCATGGTACAAACCATTATTCGTCTCATTCCATATCGAGCAAATGATTCAAGTTTTGCTTTCGGCCTTTGCCCATGAACTAGCTTGCCTCTCTGTTTTATTCGCTTTCCATGTGCAACCATTCTTTAATTAGTTCATGGATATTGATCCATACCTCCTAGCGCACCCCTCTGCCAAGAATCAAGGGAGATAATCGAGTGAAGGCCGAGCGATTCAAGTTTTCCCCGCCGCCAATAAAAATCTGTCGGTCCACCGTCGAAGTCGACTTTGCCGGTGATTTTATCCCTTTTTCTCCCCCTAGTCATCTTCCTCATGCTTCAAGGAACGTTCCCAACCTTTTTCTGAGCTTCTTGCGCCATTACCGAGCGATTCCGACCATCACCGAAACCCTAGCTCTGCCGCTGCCGTCGCACGCTCAGCTCCGGTCATCGCCGTCGCGATTGGACCTCACCAGCGTTTAGCACGCCCAATTTTAGGGCTCAGCGGTAATGACCGATCCGAATGGAGGTCTATGCAGCAAAGTTTGGCGAGCGCCACCGCGGTCCCGGCGAGAAGCGCCACCTGCGTCACGAGGAAGACGAAGGCCGGCGGGCCCCACTTGTCAGCGATGTATTCCCCCGCGCGGATCGGCTGTGGCCCGGATCAAATGCGGCTGCGCGGGTTAACCCCGTGGCCCTCAGTGCGTCCCAGCTCTGATTGGCCCAATTAAATGAGTGGGGCCGGGCTGATTTATTTGAATTTTCCCATTGGAAATTAAGAATTTGAGCCAATTTCAAAAATCGATTTCTCCTAGTAGATTTGCTAAAAAATTTCCAAATAAATTCTGGTAGACTCATATTGATGCCAAATTTGCAGGGGTGCAATTTGTTGGACATGAAACTCCCAGAATTTGCATAATTAATTCCATTGAGAAAATTTATTGGGAAATTAATTACTCCTGTTCTCTTCATTTGAAAATTCTTAATATTGTTCAGGACACTCTTAATAATACACTTGATCTTCAGTAAAAATTTCAAGTTCATGGGACTTCATTTGCTGGGTTGATCAGTGTTCCAAATCTTTATGTAGTTGAAAACTGCGAAAGTACAGTAACCATTTCAGAATTTCTTGCAAACTTGTAAAATCAATTTCTCCTTGTAGAAAGCTTAGAAAATTATGAAACAAATTTTCTTAGAACCAGTGAGACCCCTTCTACCATGGTCATCCACTTTTAGCCATGACAAAGCTCCAAATTTACAACCAAGATTCAGAGAATCCTTTTATTGTTGGAATTTTAGAGACAACAAGCATCCTTGAACATCTCCAATTTTTGGTCCGGACCTTCCTCATAGATCCTAGTGTCCACTGTAAAAATGCCAAAGCCAATTAAAATAAATTACATACCTGATCAGTAGTTATAAAAGCTTTTCTATAGTTTCTATATCAATCATGTACTTTACATATTGCATATCATATAGTGACCGAGATCGAGGAGGACCCAAAGCCCTTGGAGACTCTACTTCCCAAAGCTAACTTCCCCTCTGACTCGCAGCCAGGCAAGCCCCAGTTTGCATTTAAGTGCCATTTCAAATTTTCTATTTGTATCACTTATGTCTAGGATGAGTTTTGTGCATTAGGGCTAAGATGCTTGTTACTCCACTTGTATGACCCACAAATCCCATGGAGTATTGGGTTGGTCAATTCTTGCCAAAGTTTATTAAATTTAGGCAAAGTGTCTGAATCTATTAAACAACATCTACGGAAGCCTAGGATTTCACTAAATTCCGTCCATAGAATAAAGTATTCTTTTCGGAAAAACCTAAAAGAAATAACTTCATATCCAAATTTAAGGGTGCATTGGAATTGAATAGTGAGGAGGCGTGAACCTTCCTCATCTATTTGAGCAAAATTATCCCATCCTAATGCATGCCAAATCTAAAGAATTCAGAATCCGTACCAATTTTGGAGAGTAGCGACGCATCATAGGCCTTCATGTGAGCGAACTCACGATCTCGGAGGAGGTTGTAGGCGTGTCATTCAACATCATGTTTCAACCTTCTGGAAGTTTTCGGGGGAAGCTTCTGGAAGTTTCCGGGGGAAACTTACTCCTACAGGAACCGAGTTCTACAATTCCGCCGAGGGCCATCCCACGCCGGAAAAAAAAGAAGCCACCGTGTGCCCTTTTGCCCAGGCTAGGAGCTGAGTCCTACTCCTGTACGTCCAGCCCCCACCCGCCTATAAAAAGAGACCGATGCTCCCATATGTCTCATGTTTACGTAAAGAAAAACCACCGCCGCTACCAGCCACCAGAGACCGATGCAAAACCCCAACCGCAAGCAAACCAAGGGCAACTGCCATGAAGAAAACAAGAAAAGAGGACAAAAAGAGAGGAGCCACCTTTTTTGTCGGGGATCGTCGCATCGTCAGCGTTCTTTGCGGGAGATTGACATCATCGCTGCATCATATTTATTGTCAATGTCTCATCGTCGTCTTCTTCATCTACATCATGATGTCGTCCACTTCGTCAATGAAATCCTAGATCCCGAAGACACAAGCTTTGTTGCCATGCCACAACCGTCAAGACTAGCTACACGTGGTAGGTTTTACGGTCTAGATCTATAAGGCAAGAAGTAATCAATACTCAAATTATACAATGTGTAGGGTTTAATTTATTCAGGCGTCCAAGAATCATCGCAAAATCGTCATAAATCAATCTGAAACTTGCAAATTATGTTAAATCATACAAGATCAATATGTTATTCTGGATTTAACTAAATTTTATATTTTCAATATTATTTAATCTGTTTTCCACATCTAATAAATAAGATTAAGCCTAGTTAATTCATAAAGTATCAAATTAAACCCAGAAAAATTCCAGGATATTTAGAATAGATTACAGGAAGTTATTAATAATATTTCTGTCTTATTCAATGATTCTGAAATAATCATTAACCTCTGAATTAATTCTAATTAATTCCAAAACTGCTCAAATAAATAGGAAATCATTATCTAAAATTACTAAAAAGCTATGCAAATTTATATAGCATTAATACAAACATATTTTCTGCATGCTTCCATAGTTTACATATTGATTAATATATGTGCATATTATTGATCGCATTGTTGTTGGTTTGTACATGTGCTTGATTTCGAGTCGACAGTTCACTCAAGAGGTTATGATCGAGAAGCGATTATCCGAGGATCTTCATATGCAAGACTTTGAACTGCTCGAGCCATCAAGTTGCTGAATATTAAGGCAAGTGTCCTAAATAATTTTGATCCAGTTTTTAAATGTTTTGTTTGCAAAACTGCATGCTTGTGTCAAATTGATGGGAAACCCATGAATAGGTGTTTACTAGACTTGTATAAGCACCCTTGTCGCTTCGAATATGATGTAGAGAGACAGGAAGAGTATTTTACCTTTTTGCTCTGCTGAAACTTAATTGGGATTAGGAAATAACCAAATGGCTTAATTATGAATTAATAAACTTATGGATTATGAGAATTGCCGAACATGGATAATTAGTATCATGGGGCTTGGGAGATCTAAGAAAGCATGGTTCGTGAATTGGGTTGGATGATATGGTGGTTTGCTTGCTTTAGATCTAAGGACCGATTCATGCGAGAATAAGCCAGGACAACAGTGCCACCACAAGGCCATGTATGGGTGTGGCTTAGCCAATTAATTAGGTGTATTGCAAGCATTGTTCTGATCTTTTGGAGGAGCGGGGAATGTGAGTTGGTTGGGTTTGCAATAGTGGTGGGACTGCCCTAAGATCTGAACGGCACAAGAGGGGGCCCTTGATTGGATGTGCTCAGTTGGAGGCATCACCATCGGTGAAACCTTAGTGGGTCTGAATATGCTGGTAGTCCCTTTATAAAGTCTATTTTGTGATCTCTTGGCCACACACCAATGGAAGTGTGTAATGTGACCGGTCACAGGCATAATGGAGGTTCTTTAGTCACCGAAAGGGGACGAAATCACAAACTTGTGGGTAAAGAGGTACAACCTTTGCAGAGTGTTAAAAACTATCATGATAGCCGTGCTCCTGGTTATGAGCACCTGGACAACTTCCATGATTAGAGTGGAACTGGTATTTGGGATGGTTAAGGCTGGGTTATGGTTTGGTTATGGTTATGGATTGGATGGTGATTAATTGTCATGGTTAATGATAATGGTGAGAATCTGGTGAATGGATGATTAATGAATAATGGATATGTTAATTATGCTTATTTGGGATATAATGGTAATTAAACTCACATAGACATTTTAGGTTGCTTTTACAAGTTTATGAAATGTACTTTCTGCAATTAGCTTTTTATTATCATCCTTGTTTTTAGCTATATGTCATACTTTCCCACACTTGTTGAGTACGACATGTGCTCACCCTTGCTATTCCCAAATTAATTCAGTTACAAGAAATATTTTGGAGGCCATCATGGAGTACTAGGCGTGCGTACTACCATCGATTGCCTGTGGAGTTGGAATCGCCTATGCTAGATTATTTACCGCTGCAATAGATTCAAGGTATATTTATTATTCGTGACATGGTTAAATTCTGATTATCATTTGTGATGTTGATGTGTATGTGCGAAGCAACATCCTGGGCACAAAAACACTGCACTTGTTTCATTTTTCTGAACCGGGTGTCACGAATTGGTATCAGAGCCGTGTCGACCGTAAGATGCAAGCCTAGATAGAATAAACACCATAAAACACATAGAAACTATCTTCTAAAAGGATATTTTCAAAAAAAAATTGCTTGCTGTGGCATTTTATTTTGCCAATTGAGCCACCGTAAGGTGCTGTTTGCTGCTGCTTTTATGCAATTTCAGCCATCTTTTTATGCACTTGCTGCTCCAATTGTTACTAATATTTTCGTCTAAAAATCTGTGGTTCTGCTGCTGAAATGTGAGGATGAACTATTTTTGCTTGCTGCAGTGTTTTCCTTGCAATTTCAGCTGCGTCTTAGCATGCTTGCTGCTATGTTTATACACTTTCTCTAATATTTTGTTCTTGAAAAAAATGTATTGTGCTGCTGCATTTAAAATATTTGCTTCTTGCTCGATGTCGCGGTTCTATCTTATTTCTCTCATCTTACTGCTGCACACTCTCTATTTCTCTATCCTTTGCTGCTGCAATGTTTAAATATTTTACTCCTCTTCTCTAATGTTTCTCATATCCAACACACTTCTTTTGCAAAAATTATAGATGACCACTCTAGAACTTCCAAAGATTTGGAAGAAGAAGAATCACCTCAAGTAGAAGACTTTCAAGACACACTTCATATGAGGGAGCCTAGTATGGAAGAGCAACCATTTGCCAACCCAAAGAAGGCGATGCCCCTACCTTTTCTCGGAGCTACGGAAATGTTGTTTCTCGCAATTAGGATTTAGGTGTACCTTGAATAAGTCGTAATAAACACTTAGTTTGTTAGTGCGCTTTCTTAGGTTTGGTGTGATGATTGTATGATTGCTTGCTTGTATGGTTGTGTGCTTGGATGCGAGTTGTGGAACGCCTCGGCATTTATCCACAACCTCATCCATCATATATATAATGCATTAATTTAGGATCATATACCTTGACGCATGTGTATAGGTTGGGATTCCTTCTATCTCTCTTTTCTATCTCGTTCAACCTCTACCTCAATGGAAGATGGACACAATTAGAGGAATCACTACTCTGGAGGAAGCTACATGGGTGTATGAACACGATATCAATATAAAGTTTTTCCTTATCGATTCTCTAATCTCTTTGAATCCGGAGGGCGAGATTCCTATTAAGGGGGGTAGATTGTAACATCCCCAATTTTCAAAATTTGGCTAATTCAAATTTAAATAAGAACTGCAGTTTTATTTCAAAATCTCTTCTCCGGTGCACTCGAATCTCGAGGGACGAGATTCATGTTAAGAGGGTTAGAATTGTAACATCCCGATTTTCAAACTTTGGTGAATTAAAATTTGAATAGAAAGTTAGAATTTAATAATACGAAGAAATTGTTTTTATAATGAAAAATATAAATATATGCCTCTCATCTTGCATTTTGCATTCATCCTCATGTATTGAAAATCTATTACCAAAGTAAATAATTTAAAAGAAATTTAGAAAAGAAATATTGAAAATTAGAAATGAAAATGAAAAAAAAATTAGAACCTTCCGAAAGTTTCCGGAACCATCCAGATGTTACTAGAATTTTCTACAAATTTTTGGAACCTTTTAGAACCTTCTGAAAGTTTTCGGGGGAAGCTTCTGGAAGATTCCGTGGGAAGCTTACTCCTCCAGGAACCGAGTTCTACAATTCCACCGAGGGCCATCCCACGCCGGAAAAAAAGAAGCCAACGTGTGCCCTTTTGCCCAGGCCAGGAGCCGAGTCCTACTCCCGTACGTCCAACCCCCACCTGCCTATAAAAAGAGACTGATGCTCCCGTATGTCTCCTATTTACGTAAACAAAAGCCACTACCGCTACCAGCCACCAGAGACCGATGCAGAAGCCATAACTACAAGCAAACCGTGGGCAACCGCCAGGAAGAAAATAAGAGAAGAGGAAGAAAATAGAGGAGCCGCTTTTTCGGCCAGGGATCGTTGCATCATCAGCGTTTTTCGCGGGAGATCGCCATCATTGTTGCATCATCTTTTTTGTCAACGCCTCATCATCGTCTTCTTCATCTACGTCATGTCATCGTCCTCTTCGTTATCGAAATCCTAGATCCCGAAGACACATGCTTCGTCGCCACGCCACAACCGTCGAGACTAGCTACACAGGGTAGGTTTTATGGTTTAGATCGAAAAGACAAGGATTTATCTAATACTCAAATTATACAATGTGCAGGGTTTACTTTATTTATGCGTCCATGAATCATCGCAAAATCGTCATAAATCAATCTGAAACTTGCAAGTTAGATTAAATCATACAAGATCAATATGTTATTCTGGATTTAACTAAATGTTATATTTTCACTATTATTTAATCTGTTTTCCAAATTTAATAAATAAGATTAAGCCTAATTAATTCATAAATTATCAAATTAAAACCAGAAAATTTTTAGAAAATTTAGAACAAAATTACAGGAAGTTATTAATAATATTTTTGGATTATTCAATGATTCTGAAATAATCATTAACCTCTGAATTAATTCTAATTAGCTCCAAAACTGCTCAAATAAATAGAAAAATCATTATTTAAAACTACTAAAAAGCTATACAACTTTATATAGCATTAATACAAACATATTTTCCGCATGCATCCATAGTTTGCATATTGATTAATATATGTGCATATTATTGATTGCATTGTTGTTGGTTTGTATATATGCTTGATTTTGAGTAGACGATTCGCTCAAGAGGTTATGATCGAGAAGCAATTATCCGAGGATCTTCATATGAAAGACTTTCAATTGCTCGAGCCATTAAATTGTGGAATATTAATGCAAATGTTCTTGATCATTTTGATCCAGTTTTTAAATGTTTTGTTAGTAAAACTGCATGCTTCTGTCAAATTGATGGGAAACCTATGAATAGGTGTTTACTAGACTTTTATAACCACCCTTGTAGCTTGGATTATGATGTAGAGAGTCGGGAAGGGTATTTTACCTTTTTACTCTGCTCAAACTTAATTAGGATTGGGAAATAACCAAATGGCTTAATTATGAATTAATAAACTTATGGATGATGAGAATTGATGAACATGGATAATTATTAACATGGGACTTGGGAGATCTAGGAAGGCATGGTTCGTGGATTTGGTTGGATGATATGGTGGTTTGCTTGCTATAGACCTAAGGACTGGTTCATGCGAGAATAAGCCAGGACAACAGTGCCACCATAAGGCCATGTATGGGTGCGGCTTAGCCAATTAATTAGGTATATTGCCTGCACTATTCAGATCTTTTGGAGGAGCACAGAGTGGGAGTCGGTTGGGTTTGCAATAGTGACGGGACTGTATTGGGATCCGAACGGCACAAGAGGGGGCCCTTGTTGGATGTGCTCAGTTGGAGGCATCACCACTGGTGAAACCGTAGTGGGTCCGAATATGCTGGTAGTCCCTTTGTAAAGGCTATTTTGTGATCTCTTGGCCACATAGCAACAGAAGTGTGTAATGTGACTGACGGGTCACATGCATAATGTAGGTTCTTTAGTCATCGAAAGGGGACGAAATCACGAATTTGTGGGTAAAGCGGTACAACCTCTGTAGAGTGTTAAAAACTATCATGATAGCCATGCTCCCGGTTATGAGCACCTGAACAACTTACATGATTAGAGTGGAACTGGTATTTGGGATGGTTATGGTTGAGTTATGATTTGGTCATGGTTATGGATTGGATGGTGATTAATGGTCATGGTTAATGATAATGGTGAGAATGTGGTGAATGGATGATTATTGAATGATGGATATGTTAATTATGCTTATTTGGGATATGATGGGAATTAAACTCACATCGACATTTTAGGTTGCTTTTAGAAGTTTATGAAATGTACTTTTCTGCAATTAGCCTTTTATTATCATCCTTGTTTTTAGCTACATGTCATACTTTCCCACACTTGTTGAGTACGACATGTGCTCACCCTTGCTATTCCTATATTAATCCAGCTACAAGAAATATTTTGGAGGCCGTCATGGAGTACTAGGCGTGCGTACTACCTTCGACTGCCTGTGGAGATGGAATCACCTACGCTAGATTATTTACCGCTGCAATAGATTCAAGATATATTTATTATTCGTGACATGGTTAAATTCTGATTATCATTTGTGATGTTGATGTGTATGTGTGAAGCAACATCCTGGGCACAAATACACTGCACTTGTTTCGTTTTTCTGAACCGGGTGTCACAAATTGGTATCAGAGCCGTGTCGACCATAGGACGCAAGCGTAGGTAGAATGGACAACATAAAACACATAGAAACTATCTTCTAAAAGGATATTTTCAAAAAATATTGCTTCCTTCTGCATTTTATTTTGCCAATTCAGCCACCATAAGGTGCTGTTTGCTGCTGCTTTTTAAATGCAATTTCTGCCATGTTTTATGCGCTTGCTGCTCCAATTGTTACTAATATTTTCGGCTAAAAATGTGTTGTTTTGCTGTTGCAATGTGAGGATGAACTCTTTTTTTTGCTTGCTACAGTGTTTTTCTTGCACTTTCAGCTGCGTCTCAGCATGCTTGCTGCTATGTTTATACACTTTCTCTACTATTATTTTCTTGAAAAAATATGTGTTTTGCTGCTGCATTTAAAATATTTGCTTCTTGCTCGATGTCGCGATTCTATCTTATTTCTCTCATCTTACTGCTGCACACCATCTATTTCTCTATCCTTTGCTGCTGCAATGTTTAAATATTTTACTCCTCTTCTCTAATGTTTCTCATATCCAACACACTTCTTTTGCAAAAATTATAGATGGCCACTCTAGCATTTCCAAAGATTCGGAAGAAGAAGAATCACCTCAAGCAGAAGACTTTCAAGACACACTTCATATGTGGGAGCCTAGTATGGAAGAGCAACCGTTTGCCAACCCAAAGAAGGCGATGCCCCTACCTTTTCTCGGAGCTACAAAAATGTTGTTTTTCGTAAATAGGATTTAGGTGTACTCTTGAATAAGTCGTAATAAATGCTTAGTTCGTTAGTGCACTTGCTTTGGTTTCGTGTGATGATTGTATGATCGCTTGCTTGTAGGGTTGTGTGCTTGGATGCGAGTTGTGGAACGCCTCGTCATTTATCCACATCCTCATCCATCATATAGATGATGCATTAATTTAGGATCATATACCTTGACGCATGCGCATATGTTCGGATTCCTTCTATCTTTCTTTTCTATCTCGTTCGACCTCTACCTCAATGGAAGAGGGACAGAATTAGTGGAATCACTACCTTGGAGGAAGCTACATGGGAGTATGAAGACAATATCAAGATAAAGTTATTCCTTATCTATTCTCCAATCTCTCTGAATCTCGAGTATGACATCTTCTCACTCTTGCTATTCTCACATTAATTCAGCTACATGAAATATTTTGGAGGTCGTCATGGAGTACTAGCCGTGCGTACTACCATCGATTGCCTGTGGAGTTGGAATCGCCTACACTAAATTATTTACCGCTGCAATAGATTCAAGGTATATTTATTATATGTGACATGGTTAAATTCTGATTATGATCTGTGATGTTGATGTTTATGTGTGAAGCAACACCCTAGGCACACATATGCTGCACTTGGTTCCTTTTTCATAACCCGGTGTCACACTCCCCCCCCCCAAACGGTCATAAGACGAAAGAGTATAGCCGTTGGAGGAGGGAGAGCTAGATTGGCACTCTCCCCAAGTCGGCCGACCAAGGGGCTCAGCCGGCCATTAGGTGGGCCCCCTCTAGTGCGTCTTTTGGCATGTGGCTCCCCAACGGCTGTATTTCGAGCTGTTGGGTGCACCAACCACAGAATTACTCCAAAAAATTGCTTTTCTGATAAAACTTCCCCAAACACAATATTTTTTATTTGTTTTACAAAAATGAAAGAAAATAAATCTAAGTTGATAATAAAAAATTCCCAACCCCCTAAGGAAAAGCAAACATACTACGGGAAAATGCAAAATTCAATTAAGAAGAATTCAAATAAGGGTGATAAATAGAAAATGAGACAAGTACAAAATTAATCTATTGGTGAGGTCCCATCCAAACACCGATGAGATGCATTTCTTTCTGTCTTCTTTGAAGCTCAATTTTCAGCCTCCGGCACCAGAGAGGTGGGCATGGCCGGCTTGCCTTGCTTCTTCTGCCATTCCTTCCTTGGCAGTTTAGCTGACTTGGGCTGTTCAAGTGGCCCTGGCTTCTACATCTTTTTAAAATGTCGATGTGGGCAAAAAGATGGAGTCACTTCATAGATTAATTTCCCCATGAATGCAATAAGGGTGTCCACTTGAGGTGGTGTGACTTCGAACTCCTTGATGTGTTTGACATTCGGGCCATACTTGATTTGGATCATGGAGCATTACTCCTTCCTTGGCCGAAAGTCAAAATTTTCCTCCTTGCCATTCATAAGGAAGGAGATTTCCTTCTTGACCTCCATGTCAAGCACCACGAAGTTCACGGGTACGAAGCAGTTGTGGATTCTCACCAGAACATTGTTGATGGTCATTACATACCAATTTCGACCGTTAATATAACTCAATTATGTGAGGGAATGAATATTTGTTACATACATTATAGTTAGAAACAACCTAGTTCCACTTGTCCTCGGAGAAATTGGTGCATGCAGGTATTTTATACAGAACTAAGGTGAAACAAGGGGATGGATCCTAAAGAATACCTTCCCAGCCAATCAAACACCGACATGTGGCAGCACATGGATCAAATGGCCCACTTACAGGAGTATTCGAGGAGATCCAATGGTGTAGCACCCAGAAATAGTCATGGGACCCATTTATCAGCCACTTGGAGAAAGCACAACCCATTTGGAGGGTTTACCAGGTCGGCTGAATAGGTGGTTCGGCCGAACTGGTAGCTCCTCCAAACCCGGTCAGCTTCCACGTGTTGGCTCCTCCCGGCTTCCTAAAGTTGTTGATGATTGATTCATGCGCTTTTGGTGGCGAGAACCAACCTCAATACTGGTATAAATAGGACCCCTCACCCCATACTTCAACACACACCACTTGAGCTTCATTCTATTGTATACACTAGTTCTCCTAGTTCCTAAGTGGAAATTAGGGTGTAGAAAGGAGCCTCTAGTCCCGAGTCCAAATTGGGAAACGTATGGATCATGTATCTTTTCTTGTATTTGTGACTTTATGCAAAATAAATATATTATCTTTAGTCTTCTTTTATTCAGATACTTGGTGTATGTGGTAGGAGAAGTCTTTATGATTATGCCATAATGATCCTCTAAGATATTTACTTAGTATGCTAGCATGGTGCTAGGATGGTAAGTAGTGTTGGATGTCTCGTAGACCCACGAATTGAAGAGGTAGGCAATAGATGGTGACAACCCTATCTGTCCATTGTAATCCTCCACGTTCGGTTATGTCACAGGCTGTTTGCGGGAGTCGCCCTAGTATTGCTAGGGGTAAGCCCATGCCCGATGTGTTGAACAATTTAGCATAAGGATTCACCATTAACATACTCATTAGTATCTAACCTAGGCTATGCATATGTATATTAGAGACATTGTAGGAGCAACTCACGAACTCCTAGTCTAATCTCCATTACGACCCATTTACCCTTTAGAATAGATTGCATAGGTGTGTGTCACACTACCGCTATTATCAACTTACCCCTTTCATGATAATTTATTAGCATCCCCTAGCTTGATCATACGATACCTTTGGGAATACTCATGGGTGGAATGCTGCAACAATATCTTCCCTCCGCTTGTAGACCACATCTCTTTCGAGATATGATCTGTAGTGTTAAGAACTATCAACAAGCATTTCTGTCGCCGTTGCCTGGGAAGGTAGAGGAAGTGAATGATAGCTATCACTTGTGATTAAGCTATATGTAATAATAGTTATTAGACAGGATTACCCTTGTTTGTTTTCTCCTTTTGTGTGAAAACAGGGTAGTGTTGGCTAACCCATTTCATGGGATGGCCAATGAGGACGCAAGTGCTCAACATCAAGATGATTCATGGCGTACCTCAACAAATGTCCGCTAGGCAACACCATTGTCTTTCGTGGAAGAATTTCAGCTTCTAGTAGGAGTCAATGTCATCCATCCCCAAGCTTAGGGTGACCCCAAGAGTTTTTTATTGGTTTGCCTTCATCATAGGATGGATAGTTGGTTTTACATCCGACACTCATATCATGGGTTGAATCCACCAATCCATGACCAAATTCATACTGGAGCCATAGGAGCGGCTCAGCAGCAGCATGGCGAGCAGCAAGTGGCAGGACGCGCGCGGCGAGGTGCAGGTGGGACGCGCAGGCACAGGGCCCCAGCAAAGAGCAGAGGCCAGATGCACGACTGCAGCAGCGTGGGAGCCGATGTGGGCTATCGAGCGAGTTCGGTGGTGGATGGCAAAGATGCGGACGGCGGGCGCACACGCGAGCCGAAGAGCAAGGCGCAGACCAAGGGCGTCGACGCGCTGGAGCAAGCGTAGCCGGCGAGCTGCGGGAGGAGCTGGGGAAAAAGGCAGAGCTGCGGTGCTATTCCCTTGCCGTAAGAGAAACAATGGAGAGGATAGAGAAGATAGTATTTTCCCGGGATGAGGATCTCCTGACTTAATCAGCAGCCACTAACATGTGGACCCAATCCGATACATCAGTGACCATGTTACGGCGTGCAGTAAAGTCAGGGGATCCCTGTCCATTTTCCCGATAGGAACAAGTGACGGAAACAAATAGGGGTGATGGTGTGTGCTCTGGAGCAGTCAGGTGGGGCCTTGAGGGTGCCTTGCCGCTTAATCAAAGTGCCAGTGCTTGGTCATGATAAGGCTGACCGGTGGGGCTTGCTGGCAGGTGGGCCCCACAGGTCATACAAATCCTCTCAGCTGCAGATTTGAATAATCTACTTAACTCAGTAAATAATGCCTACAAATCATTCAAAATTGCAAGCTGGCTAATTTGGAGGTGATGAACATAATGGTGGAGTCCAATTCACAGTTTGGTTGAACCAACCCTGAAAACAAACTGCAGCAATTAATTACTCTCTTTTGCACCATTTTCAACTCCGATTTTTATGTTCTCAAGGCATACGATTTAAGTTTGTACCATCTTCTCATTAGAATTTCATTTTTGTATTGTTTATTTTAACTTTGTGACCTAAAGTTGTAAAATTGTTCAGAAGACCAATAATTAATATAGTTAATATTTTTAATGGCTATAACTATATTTTTAGCCTAAGCTATATTCATACTAAGTTTGGATTTGAAATCTTGTGTTATGTGTTAATTTACACTCTCATAAAAGATGGAAATTTCTTTGACTCTCAAGTTTATGATCTTGGCTTGAATGCCTCGGAGTCAGATTTTGCCTTGTGGCATTTACTTAAATCTTTCATACTTGCAACTAGTTAGGGCACAAATTGATAAATCTCCAAGTTGGCAATTAAGTTTGTGTCTCTTGTAAACTTGACCACCCTACATACTTGCTCTTCATTCTTAATTTAATTTACATATTCTGCTGCGTTCCATATTTGAGAAAATATCAAAAAGACTTAGGTAATTGTCTGTGTTGTGTTAACACCGGTCTAGTCTTCACCTAATATATGACTAGTCCGACCTTACTGGTATTTCATATTCTTGCTAAGTGCTACATGATAAAGTTTCAACACCTATTCACCCTCCTCTAGTCCACATACAATCTCCAAGGAGGTAACTACTCGATCTCGCATTGAATTTTTTTGTGAACATTACTCATTTGTCTCCTCTTTGGAACCATTTAGGGTTGAAGATGCATTACGATATCTAGATTGGGTGATGGTAATGCAAGAAGAACTCAACGATTTCAAAATAAATCAAGTACGGGAACTTGTGGAGCAACCGAATGCATATGTTGTGGGCACAAAAATGATGTTCCACAACAAACATAATGAACACGGGGTGGTGACAAGAAATAAAGTCTGACTTGTGGCCAAGGAGTACTCACAAGTCGAAGGTTGGGATTTCATTGAGACTTTTGTTCCCTTAGAAAAGCTTGTATCCGTTCGTATATAATTAGCCTATGCTACCCACCATAATTTAAAGTTGTACCAAATGGACGTGAAAAGTGCAATCCTCAACAGTCCCATCATCGAGGAGGTGTATGTGGAGCAACCACCTGAGTTCGAGGATCAAGAAGTCCCCAACCATGTGTACAAGCTGCGTAAAGCTCTCTATGGCCTCAAACAAGCTCCGAGAGCTTGGTATGAGTGCCTTAGGGATTTTCTAATTGATAATTGTTTTAGAATAGGAAATGCTGGTTACACATTGTTCACAAAGAACTTTGATGATGATCTATTTGTTTGGCAAATATATGTCAATAACATAATATTTAGTTCAACTTATAAGTTGCTTTTTGATGAGTTTAATAATATTATGACAGACATGTTTGAGATGTCCATGATGGGAGAACTGAAGTTCTTTCTAGGATAAATATGGACAAAGCCAGGCCCATCAAAACTCCAATAGGAACCAACAAGCATCTTGACCTGAATGAAGATGGTCCAATTGTAGAAAAACGGTATAACGTTCTATGATTGGTTCTATAGCATCGAAGAGCACGTGAAAAGCTACTAGAGGGGGGGTGTTGTGTTCTGCCCCCTCCATACTTGATCTAGAGTTGCCCGCTATGAAACACATATTTGCCAAATTCTCTTCATCTTCATCACTTCCGATGTCCACATCGCTCTTGCCAAGTTCTTGAAGAGCAGAGTAACTGTTTACCAACTAGTGACCTATAAAACCCTTCTTCTTGTTGTTGTTGTTTGCAGAGGAGGACTTGAAGTTTGATTACTTCTCATTATGGGGAGTAGAACCTAAAAGGTTAGGGCAATTTGTCTGAAAATGTCCAAACTCACCGCATTCGAAGCATTATTGAGAACCACCACTTCCTCTTATTTGAGTTCTCACATTTTGCAATGCTTTTGAGAATCGAGTAGAAATAAGTGCTAGCTCCTCCTCTAGAAACTCTTCAATATGTTCAGGGGTTAGAGAGGACAGTAAAGCAAGTGTACCACATGATGAATATTGGCTAGAGCTAGGCATGTCAATTTGTGAAACAAATTCAAGAGACTTGTCGGGGTTCTTACGTGATATTATGTCAAGTTCATGAGTTTTCATATTAGAATATGGAACATCTGAAGTAAGTGTACTCATGACATTAGATTCACAAATAGATGTAACATTCATCTCCCAAATTGACATGTCTAATGCATTTAACAATTTCCTAGCATTCTCAATATCTGAAAAATTAACATTGACACTACACAAGTTGCTGAGAATTTATTTAAGCGAGCAAATAGATCGTCGAGGGACTCACGCGGTTGCATCTTGAACCACATGTACTCCTTTTTGAACATGTCTTGCCTTATCTTCTTGACCATGTTGGATCCTTTGTGGTAGTCGCAAAGTGCTTTCCACACATCGTATGCAGATCGGAGGTGTGCAACACGAGTAAAGTTGCTTTGAGTCAATCCTTGTATGATTAAATTACGAGCCTTAATATTGTTGTTGACATCCCTCATGTTCGCAGCCGTAACTTGATCATTGATGGCATGTCGAAGGGTTTGTACACCTTTTCCCATATGGTAAAGCCTTGCCCCTGTATTAAGCCACCATTTGTGCCTTCCAAACCTGAAAATCAATACCATTGAACGCATAAGGTTTTGCGCAGTAATTCTCCATGATAATTAGTCAAAACGCATGCAAATCAATGAGATTAGAGCACCATGGCTCTGGTACCAATTGTAGGATCGAAGATCACATGAAAATCTACCAGAGGGGGTTGAATGGTAGATTAAAAACTTTTGAGCGGAATGTATGAAACCCTTCGGTAGAAAAATGATCTGTTAAGAAACCTTCTGTGTAATCTACTTTCAACATGTGTAACAGTGACAAAAACAAGTGCAGATTGTATAGAATCAAGCCAGGAAGACACAACAACAAGAATCACGAGAAAATTTCAAGTAAAATTCAAGTTATGACCAAAACCCTGAGCAAAGGTCAATCTGTTCTAACAGAGAGCAAACAGATTTGTTGTGCTGCGAAGAAACTCATGTAACTCGAAAACTATAAATCCAATTACTGCGAAACTTTTGCAGATGATATAGTATAAAGTTGTGAAGACAACACAAAAAGAATCACATTAATTGGGTCCGTAAAACTCGAGTACGATCAAAACAATGAAGAAAGGTCGGGGAGGATAGAAACTCAACGAGAGAGACTTGATAAAAACAAGTCGGACGAACAAGGCACAAAAGCT
The DNA here is from genome assembly GCA_036927565.1 of Tuctoria greenei. Classification (NCBI taxonomy): domain Eukaryota; kingdom Viridiplantae; phylum Streptophyta; class Magnoliopsida; order Poales; family Poaceae; genus Tuctoria; species Tuctoria greenei. Next base: position 79,904,493 of record JAYESD010000006.1, read on the forward strand.
CCTCTAATCTACAAATTTTATTGATAAAAACACAAGAGGAACATTCCATGTCATCTTACCACGAGCTCTGGCCTCCCTTGCTTATATAACCAGCCCTAAGGCCAACCCAATCCAAACTAGGACACTAATCCTACTCAGTTTCAACCGAAACTTTTCATAACTGCTCAAGACTCTTCTATTCGCAGATAGAAGCAATCTTAAGACTTACAAACACCTTAGTAATGTACCAAACATTACTAAAACAACTCAACTTTGTGACCAATATGAAATATAACCAAAACAAACTCTAAACTTTCCATAAATGAACCATAACCACCTAAACTGCAGCCTGAGGCATAATCCAGCCGGTTGGACCTTTCTGACCATATGTTCACATCCACATCTCTTCACCACTCCTTGTAACAATGTAGGAAATTCCATGAACTCCTTTCATACATGCAAATACTTTCCAATAACATTCACGGTACCTTCATATGCATTGTTCTTGACCCAAACACGTTGCTTAAGCTCCAGATCAACTCAACCACAATTCCTCCCAAACTTGGTTGTTGAACCTCATACTCTCCCTAAGAATAGTTCAATGGATCCCTTCACTAGCCATGTCTTGACCTCAAGCAACACCATCACATTAATAAACAACCAAATCTTCCGAGCACAAGTCCTCCACTTGACTCACATTTAGTCCGACAACCACAACACCTTATGTGGGCACCTCAGATAAGAATGTCACAAACATAGCAAGAAAACAATCAACCATGATCAGCCAAAATGCATCAAAAACTTAGTTCAAAAGTACTAAGAAAATATTCCCATAAGCCAAAAAAGCAAGTTTGAAACATTGCAAGTCAAAACAGATCAAAACAGAGCAACCAAACTCAATATGAAAACTCTGTGTAGTAACTGTTAATCCCGATATGCATTGAGAAAGTTCGGAGAGTCCTAAACCATCGAGGGTAACATTACTCCATATGTTTGTAAAGATCGACTTGTATCGACTCACGTGCATCTCATGTGTTTGAAGGTTCGGACAATCCTAAGTGCCGAACATGTGCAAGTCACGTGAGAAAGGTTTGTACAATAGGAAGTGAGTAAACACGTGAAAATCACGTGCGCTGAAGTTTGCACAGTGCAAAATGGATTCTCGTAAGTTCGAATAATCTGAAGTGGGATTTTCAGCAATATTCAAAACATTGCATGTGAATCCACACTTTTATTTAAATTGCTAATGTATTCAGCACACATAGGTATCACAATCTCCCCCTTGATGAATGCATTGGCAACACCACTTAAATTCTGAACATTGGCTCATTCTCATGAAAAGTTTTGAAAGAAAATTTCTCCCCCTTTTTGAAAATAGAAAATCAAATGAGAAAGAAATTTCAAAAACAAATTATCCCCCTAAGAAGAACTTGTAAAAACTTGTGAATGTTCAACAAAGTGTGATATATTTCTCCCCCTTTTACAATGTATTCAGCAAGGTTCAAAAGAGAAATTTCAATTGTTATGAGCATATTATAATATATACATATCAAAGGTCATCCAAGTCATACTATCAACTAAATTATACTGTTACATCAAATAGATACAAAGTAAGCCATGCTAGAGATCAAGTGTAATTTTTCAATTTAAGCAAGTCATGATCCCACAAACTTATCTATTTCAAAACTTGAAAGCATGACAGATGTTGCTGCATTTTTATTATTTTTCAAAGCATAAATTCAGATCGTTATACATTTGCAAGAGATTATATACCGCATCAGCCTTATTCTAACCAACCAAGTCAAGCCTATGTCATTTGACAATGAGATTAACTTTTCATTATTCTCTCGATCTTTTCTCATTTTTCCATTTTATGATAAAAGCTCAACATGTGCATAGCTAATTTATTAACTCTTCATTATTAAAAGCACTTATGAGCATGCAACAAGTTCGAAACTGCAAGAAAGTTCGATCATGACCAGATTTAGGGAAAGTAATTATTCCAATTACTAGTCACGACAAAAACTACAAAATGTATAACACGAGTAATGTAGTAACAACTTTCAACACGTAAAAGAAGTCACAAAGTCATATATGTATGAAATACTATGCACATATTATTTTAAATTCAGATTCACACATAGACTTCACAAGTTTCGAAACTCCCTCTCAATTTAACCATGAGGACACATAACCCCAATTTTACTACGAATGAAATAAAAACGAGTGAAATCCAAAGATTTTGTAAAAATATCAGCCAATCGTTGTTCGATATCTACATGATGAAGCATAATGTTTCTTTTTTCAACATTATCACAGAGAAAGTGATACCTAATGTCAATGTGATTTGTTCTTGAATGTTGCATGGGGTTTTAGCAATGCAAATGACACTATTGTTATCACAAAATAGTGGAACACTATCTACATCAACTCGATAGTCCTTAATTCATTGAACAAATCAAAGAATTTGTGAGCAAGACCTACATATTCAGATTCTACCATGAATTGTGCAACTGAATTTTCTTTTCTAGAGGACCAAGCAACATGTGAATTACCAAGAAAATAACAAGCACCAAAGTACTTTTCATATCAATCCAACAACCCCCAAATCAGCATCCGAAAAAGCTTTCAAAGTAATGTTTGAGGAAGAATGTAACACCCAAAATTTCAAAAAATTTGAAACAAAAGAAATGTACTAGGAATGCATCATGAAGGGTTGCATTTTATTGAAAATGTGATTTCAAAATGCGCTAGAATTCGTTTGAATTTGAAAAACAATTCAAATTTGCAAAAGAATGAAAAAGGAAAAAGGAAAACAAAAAGAAAAAGAAAAAGAACCCACCCTGGGCCTTAACCCCGCCCCGGCCCACTTCTTCCCCCTTCCCCCTTTCCCTTTTTCCCTCCCGTCGGCCCAACCCTGCGGCAGCCCAAGGCCAGCCGCACCTCCCTCTCTTTCCTTTCCTCCCTCTCTCTGCGTGTGGACCCTGCCCGTCAGGGCTTTCCCCTTCCTCCCGTCGCGCGCGCCCGACAGCACCCGCTAATGCCGCTGATTTCAAACGCCGGCATGAAATCCTCCGCCATTATGGCCCCGGTCGCCTTCCTTCGGGGGAGATCCCTTTCCTTACCTCGCCGCCCCCCTCTCCCCCTATAAAATCCGGCTGGCGCCCCCAAATTCTCCCTTCCCCGAAGCTCTGAACCCTAGCCGCTGCACCGAGGTAATGGCGCCGCCGTTCCCGTCGCTTGACCCCCTAATTCTCCCTCCCTCTTGGTCTGACGCGTGCGCCGTGCTACCAGGGACTCGCCGGACATCTTCTTTTGGGGGTCTGGCTGTCGCTTCATCGATCCCAACGAGCACCGCCGGAGTCCGCCGCCTCTTACGTCGCCGACGCTCCTCCGCCCCGATTCAAGTCCCGCGACCCCCCTCGATGAGCTCACCCGGTCCCCCTCTCCCTTTTCTGCGTTAGCTCTGAGGCTATAGGCGTCATTTTGGCCGATCCGGCCATCGCCGGGGAGGCGCGCCACCGTGGCCGCCGAGCGCCGCCGCGCTCTGGGTGCGCGTCGCCCACGGGGCGATGTGGCCCCATCTCGGCCGCCCATCCAGGGCCGACGACCGAGATTAGAAGGGGCATACCCCTTCGGTCATTTTAAATCTGGGCCGCACACTTTAGATCCAACGGCCCAGATTCAAATGCACTTAACCGTTGGCCCTTTTGCATGTAGACCCCTGCGCAGAATTTAATTTAATTACAGATAGGTCCTGGAATTCAGGAAATAGCCCCTGGACTTTTATTTAATTCTGTCAGCACTGCTAAATTGATTAAATATATCATTTTAGCCCCTGTTTTCACCATAAATTATATTTTTAGCCTCTGTAAATTATGATTAACTCCCTGGTGATGTTATAAAATATTTCTAGGCCACTGATCATGTCTGTTTTGCATAAAAACCCCTGTATTAATTGTAAATTACATAAAATCACATGAGAATTCTCTCTTTTTGCACAAACCACTTAGGGTATTATTTTATTATTATTTCCTAATCTCTTTAGGGTAAAATAATGCATTTAATTTGCTGATTTTGTTGAAATTCCTAATGAACCCATATAAGCACTAAAATCCAAACCTCCACCCACACCACTAAATAAAGTCTTACTAATGACATAGTGTTAGTGACGTAATTGCGTCGGTTTTTCTTTTGTGTTTATTTATTTGTGGTGTGCATTTATTCTCTTGTTCTTATTGTGTGCTGCTACTTTCCGTTCCGCATGCGATGATGTATATAGAGTCGGTTCCCGAGCCGACTTACAATCTTCAGGACTACCACTTCACCGACCCACCCTCCGAAGAAGGCAAGTTCCTTGACCACTTTGCACCTGTTTTATTAAGTTTTAGTTAGTTGCATGTTTAATAAATTGAATCCTATTTACTGTACCCTTCCATATAATTCCTTGTCCCCGGGTTGGCTTGGGTAGATGTTATTATTTCTTTTACGCTTAGCCATGCTTAGTTTTGGGAGGGAAATTTCTCTACATACATGTATTATTATTAATTGATGTGATTTATTTATTGAGATATGGTGAATTTAATTGTAGTGGATAGGAATCTGGCGGGTTGGTTTGTTTGGGATGGTGCAGTACGCATGAGACCCGGGTTTTGGGGTATGAACCTTGCCGGATTCTAAGGACCGGTTTATGGAGAAAGCCACTAAGCCTTATAGTATCGCCACAAGACTGAGTAGGGGGCAGCTTGGTCAATTAATTAGGCCTCTCTCGGCGTAGTATTAGTGATTGGATAGTGCGGGGAATTGGTTCAGGGTGTACTGCCTTGGGATCCACATGGCTCAAGAGGGGGCAACTGGGGTGTTGAGTCGTGGTGTAACGGCTCACACATTTGTACAGGGGTGAAACCTCAGAGGGCTAGTACGCGTCGGAAGAATCCTTTGTAAAGACCTCGTAGTGATCTCCTGGCCTCACATCAAAGGAAGTGTGCAATGTGGTTCGTGACCATGGGCATCAGGGAGGTTTCCTTAGTCCACCTGGCAACAGGGGATGAAATCACGGCTTGTGGGTAAAGGGTACATTCTCTGCAGAGATTTAGAAACTGTCATGACAGCCGTGCTCACGGACAAGAGCGGCTTGGTGTGCAATTCATAATTAGTCAATGATTGGGAATGGTGGTTTGGTTGGTCGGGACTCGGAAATTACAAATGGGTTATGGTTGGGTTCATACACTTAGAAGTAGGTGCTAATGAAAGCTAAGGATAGGATGTAATGCTATAGTGCTTAACCCAAATTTGGCCTTCCTTTCTAAATACCCTCATGTCATCTCTTTCCCACTTGTTGAGTACCGCTTGGTACTCAAACTTGCTTGTTGCTTATCTTTCCTCAGTCTACAATGGAGAAGAGGTGGAGAATGAAGACTTCTTCGCTGATCCGGAGGAGACGTTCTAGGCTGGCGCAACCCCTGGGCAACGCCTGTGCATGGAGCCACACTAGTTTACTTTTACCACTGTTTTGCTCTGTAATCTTATTTTAGACCTACGGGTCATTATTTGTAAGACATTTATGTACTCGAACATGGCTTGTAATAAATGATATTACACTTTCATCTACACATGTATGATGAGAATCGATCCTGGCATACATGTGGAAGCCATCCGGTTGTCTTGTTGGGACCGGGTGTGACAAAGTGGTATCAAAGCCGTGTTGCCCGTAGGACGCAAGCCTAGTTAGAAAGGGATGAAAAGGACCCTATTATATTCTAAAAAGTAATTTATAAAATTGCTTTGTACTTCCTACCTTGTCTACTTGTTTTATTTACTCCTTTATTTATATGTTTTGTTACTGACACTCTCCTGTTTTCAAAATTTGTAGATGGCCCGCACCAAGATGACCCCCCGTAAGTCGACCGGTGGACTTGTGCCCCCGCGTAGGCTGGCCAGTCGCTCTCAAGCCGTCGACCCCCGTCACCCCATGGTGATCTGTTCTGATGGCAGGGCCGCAGGACGACTGCGACTCCGTCTCCGGGCCATACTCCGCGAGGCTGGCTATCGTCACCGCAGCCTCTCGCTCTCCTACCACACCACTGGAGTGCAGCGCCCCGGCAGGACAGAGTGGAGCTGCAAGATCTACATTTACTATGGTGATGAGCTGGTGAAGACCCACAGTAGTCCTGCCTGGAGGAGCTCCCACCGATATGCGGAGCAGGACGCTAGCTGGGAAGCAGCCACTTTTTGGAGTCACGCCCGCCGTTTCCGTCTGGAGGACACGGTGCACGCCTTCGTTCCGCAGCGTCCCAGTGGCACTGCGGGCTTTGTCTCCAGGCACGTGGAGGGACCCCTGGACCTCCCGCAGTCTCGTCAGACTGTTGGTGACATGGCCGAGCTCAGTGCCCGACTTCAGAGGGCACAACAGGAGATTCAGGATGGACGTGACCTCGCCCTGCGCCACGAGGCGGTGATCAGGAGGTATCGTCGGATCACCGACGAGGACCCTGACGACTACGCGTCCGACATCTCGACGTGGACCCCGGACTCTCCAGACCGCCGTGGCGGCCAGCGTGAGTCGTCTTCTGAGGAGTCCTCTGACGAGGAGCCTTCCAGTGTGGCGTCTGCCGCACCATCGCCGCCTGCTGCCTCACCACCTCAGGCCCTCGAGGACCCCGAGGACCCCGACGACGACGACGACGAGGACCCAGAGGAGTTCCCGCTTGACGACGAGTAGTCCTCGACCTTTGCCACGACTCAAGGATAGGCACACCCTCATTAGTTAAATAAGAGCGACGTAGACGTACTTGTGTGACCTTGAGTTGTGTTACTTCTTTTATGATTTTCGTCTTGGTGTGTTGTGTGAGTTGTGGAACGCCTTGGCGACTTGTCCACAACCACACCTTTTTGATACTTCTTTAATTAGTGAGCTATTAATAAAGAATTTTCACTTATATGCATGTTTGCTGTGATTTTTGCATATAGTAAGGGTATCGCATAGTAGTCTTCCACTAGTTATAGTAGAATCTAAGACTCTATTCTCTTCGTACTCAGATGGCAGGCAGGGGAAGAGGCCGTGGTATGCCCCTTGGTAATGATGAAGCTGGATTCCAGCTACCGCAATGGAATGGGAGAGGTGCCCGTGGAGCACCTGTGATGAATCATATGCAGCAAATGATGGCCATGCAGATGCAAATGATGCAGAATTTAACACAAGTGTTGGCCAACATGCAGCAAGCCTAGCAAGCCCCTCCACCTCCACCAAATCAGCCCCACCCACAGCCAGCACCAGAACCCCGATCCCGCATGAGAGACTTCCTCAACACCCATCCACCCACCTTTGCCACTACTAGTGAGCCCATGGAGGCCGACGATTGGCTGAGAACAGTCGAGAACAAGCTGAGAATTGTCCAATGTGAAGGACGAGAGAAGGTACTGTTAGTCTCGCACCAACTTCAGGGACCTGCAGCCGACTGGTGAACTGCTTTCACCGAAGCCCATCAGGACCCGGATAATATCACATGGGATGACTTCAAGAATTACTTCTGCAGTCATTTCGTGCCCGAAGGAGAGGTCCAAGCAAGACGTGAAGAATTTCTCATGCTAAAGCAAGGTCGTAGGAGTGTGCGAGAGTACCTGAACAAATTCACACAATTGTCTCGCTATGCACCAGAAGATGTGGACACACACTCGAAGAAACAGTTTTGTTTTAAGAAGGGGCTTGACAAGGAGCTGAAGTTCGCTATGGTCTCCAGTGACTACAACAGTTTCCATAAGTTGGTGGACAAGGCCTTTGAAGTGGAAAGGACCAAGAAGGAGCTGGACGATGATGATAGGAAGAGGAAGCTGGCTCAAGCACACAATTCTGGGAATAATGTTCGCCCTCGCTATGCCCCTCAGCCTGCGGCACCGATGGCTCGTCCTATGAACTCTCACACGGGACAAAGGTACCCAAACTCCTCCTACAGGCCACCCACACCATACAACCAGCAGATGCACCAACCACCACAGCCTCCATGCCAACCAATGCAACCCCCTCGCCCAGCAGCTCCAGCACCCCGCCCTAATGGCCAGCCGCAACAGAACCCTCAAGGAGGTAACATATCCCAAGGTAACAACGCGGCTGTGCAGTGTTATAACTGTGGTGAGATGGGACATTTCGCCAACCGTTGCCCGAAGAAGTAGCTGCAGCAACCCACACGTGGGAGAGTCAACCACGTGGCACTTGAGGAGGCGCGCAATGCACCAGATGTGGTTGTTGGTACGTTCCCCGCCGACTCTCATCTAGCTATAGTCTTGTTTGATTCTGGTGCTACACATTCGTTCATATCTAAGGAATTCATGAGGAGGCATGACATGGTAGTGCATTTAATGACTCACCAACTTATAGTTCACTCCCCTGGGGGAGAAATGATAACCCGACAAGTATGCCCTAATGTAAGGCTAGACATAAGGGGGGTAGTTTTCCGAGCAAACCTGATTGTTCTGGAATCTCAAGGGCTAGATATTATCCTGGGGATGGATTGGTTAACAAAGTACCATGGGGTGATCCACTGCGCCACAAGAACAGTCTCCTTGACCCACCCCGATGGTACCAAGGTAGAGTTCTCTCCAGATCAAGCTCCAACATAGAGGATTAGGCTAAATCAAACTGAGGTCACTGAAGAGATCCGTGTTGTCAGTGAATTCCCAGACTTGTTCCCCGAAGAGTTACCGGGTATGCCCCCTGACCGTGAAATTGAATTTATCATTGACCTAGTGCCTGGAACGGCCCCGATATATAAGAGGCCATATAGAATGGACGCTAATCAGTTAGCTGAGCTAAAGGATCACATCAATGAGTTGTTGGAGAAAGGATACATCCGCCCTAGTTCATCGCCTTGGGGTGCTCCTGTCATATTCGTGCCTAAGAAGGATGACACTCAAAGGTTGTGTGTTGATTATCGTGCATTGAATGCAGTGACCATCAAGAATAAGTATCCACTGCCAAGGATCAAAGATCTGTTTGATCAGCTGCGAGGAGCATGTGTATTCTCTAAGATCGACCTTCGTTTGGGATATCATCAGTTGAAGATTCGACCATCGGACATTCCCAAGACTGCATTCGTCTCTCGATATGGTCTTTATGAGTATACTGTTATGTCTTTCGGGTTGACTAATGCTCCAGCTTACTTCATGTACCTCATGAACAAAGTATTTATGGGGTACCTGGATAAATTCGTGGTCGTATTCATTGACGATATCCTGATATTCTCCAAGAGTGAAGAAGAGCATGAGGAACACCTGAGGTTGGCACTAAAGAAACTTAGAGAACACCAATTGTATGCTAAATTCAGTAAGTGTGAGTTTTGGTTGAAGCAGGTATCATTCTTGGGACATGTCATATCAGAAGGAGGAATATCAGTGGATCCGGGTAAAGTGGCAGATGTTCTCAAGTGGGAGACGCCGGAAAATGTGGGACACATCAGAAGCTTTCTAGGAATGGCTGGTTATTATCGACGATTTATTGAGGGATTTTCAAAGATCTCTCAGCCACTAACCAAGCTACTCGAGAAGGGAGCTACATTCAAGTGGACACCGGGATGTGACGCAAGCTTTGCCGAATTGAAGAAGAGGTTGACCACTGCCCCAGTGCTGGTCATGCCGGATATGCAAAAGGAGTTCTCGGTCTATTGTGATGCTTCCGGACAGGGATTGGGATGTGTGTTGATGCAAGCAGGACATGTGGTGGCTTACGCCTCGAGACAACTCAAGAAGCATGAGAAGAATTATCCAACCCATGATCTGGAATTAGCAGCTGTGGTTCACGCACTGAAGATATGGAGACACTACCTGATCGGAAAAAGGACAGAGATCTACACCGACCACAAAAGCTTGAAGTACATATTCACTCAACCAGACCTTAACCTTCGCCAACGAAGGTGGTTAGAGCTCATTAATGACTTCGATGTCACGATCAACTATCACCCTGGAAAGGCGAACGTGGTCGCAGATGCTTTGAGTAGGAAAACCCAATGCAACATCATGACGATCCAGGCTTATCAACCGCAACTATGTGAAGAGTTTGCAAGATTAAACCTGTGCATAGTGTCTAATGCAGATGCAGTAGTTATGGAAGTGGACTCCACGTTGGAACAAGACATTAGAGAAGGCCAAAAAGAGGATAAGAAGATCCAAAAACTTAAGAAGCTGATGAAGGCTGGCAAAGCTCCAGATTTCAGGGAAGATGAACATGGAACCCTGTGGTTAGGAAAGAGGATATGCGTGACGAATGTCAAGGGGATCCGAGAGTTGATATTGAGAGAAGCCCACGACTCGTACTACTCTATCCATCCCGGGAGTACCAAGATGTACCAAGACCTTAAGGATAGATACTGGTGGCTCGGTATGAAGCGTGATGTGGCCGAATACGTGGCTCTGTGCGACACGTGTCAGTTAGTCAAGGCGGAACATCAGAGACCTACTGTACTGCTTCAACCACTCAAGATACCCGAGTGGAAATGGGAAGAGATAAGTATGGACTTTATCGTGGGATTTCCAAGGACCCAGTCAGGATACGACTCCATATGGGTTGTTGTGGATCGGTTGACCAAGGTCGCTCACTTCATTCCGGTCAAGGAAAGCTATAACGGTTCGCGGTTAGCGGAATTATACATGGCAAGAATTGTGTGTTTACACGATGTCCCAAAGAAGATAGTGTCGGATCGAGGTACCCAGTTCACCTCGAGATTCTGGCAGAAGCTGCATGAGTCAATGGACACTCGTCTGAATTTCAGCTCAGCGTATCACCCGCAAACAGATGGTCAGACAGGACGAACCAATCAAATCCTGGAGGATATGTTGCGAGCATGTGCCTTGAAGAATAGTAAGAGTTGGGACAAAAACTTGCCTTATGCGGAGTTCTCTTATAACAACAGCTATCAGGCTAGTCTCAAGATGTCCGCATTTGAGGCACTTTATGGGCGAAAGTGCAGAACACCTTTATTCTGGAATCAGACTGGGGAAGGTCAAGTGTTTGGACCAGAGATACTCAGAGAGGCCGAACGACAGGTACAAGAGATCCGGACTAATCTAAAAACGGCGCAGTCAAGGCAGAAGAGTTACGCAGATGCTCGACTTCGTGATCTAACCTTTGAGGTCGGAGACTTTGTGTATCTCAAGGTATCACCAGTAAGAGGTCTAAGACGGTTCAAGGTGAAGGGAAAACTAGCACCCCACTATATTGGTCCGTTCAAGATATTGGAGAGAAGAGGAGAAGTAGCTTATCATCTCGAGCTACCTTCTCAACTGTCGGAAGTGCATGATGTGTTTCACGTGTCGCAACTAAAGAAATGCTTAAGAGTACCAGAGGAACAGTTACCCATGGAAGCTGTGGATTTGCAAGAGGATCTGTCCTACGCAGAACAACCAGTCAGGATTCTAGAAACATCAGAACGTGTCATGAGAAACAAGACGATTCGCATGTGCAAAGTGCAGTGTAAACATCACTCTGAGGCAGAAGCAACATGGGAGAGAGAAGAAGACCTCAAGGCCGAGTTCCCCGACCTTTTCTCTTAGGACGTCCGAATCTCGGGGTGAGATTCCTTTTAAGGGGGGTAGAGTTGTAACACCCAAAATTTCAAAAAATTTGAAACAAAAGAAATGTACTAGGAATGCATCATGAAGGGTTGCATTTGATTGAAAATGTGATTTCAAAATGCGCTAGAATTCGTTTGAATTTGAAAAACAATTCAAATTTGCAAAAGAATGAAAAAGGAAAAAGGAAAACAAAAAGAAAAAGAAAAAAACCCACCCTGGGCCTTAACCCCGCCCCGACCCACTTCTTCCCCCTTCCCCCATTCCCTTTTTCCCTCCCGCCGGCCCAACCCCGCGGCGGCCCAAGGCCAGCCGCGCCTCCCTCTCTTTCCTTTCCTCCCTCTCTCTGCGCGTGGACCCTGCCCGTCAGGGCTTTCCCCTTCCTCCTGTCGCGCGCGCCTGACAGCACCCGCTAATGCCGCTGATTTCAAACGCCGGCATGAAATCCCCGGCCATTATGGCCCCGGTCGCCTTCCTTCAGGGGAGATCCCTTTCCTTACCTCGCCGCCCCCTCTCCCCCTATAAAATCCGGCCAGCGCCCCCAAATTCTCCCTTCCCCGAAGCTCCGAACCCTAGCCGCCGCACCGAGATAATGGCGCCGCCGTTCCCGTCGCTTGACCCCCCTAATTCTCCCTCCCTCTTGGTCTGATGCGTGCGCCGTGCTACCAGGGACTCGCCAGACATCTTCTTTTGGGGGTCTGGCCGTCGCTTCATCGATCCCGACGAGCACCGCCGGAGTCCGCCGCCTCTCACATCGCCGACACTCCTCCGCCCCGATTCAAGTCCCGCGACCCCCCTCGGTGAGCTCACCCGGTCCCCCTCTCCCTTTTCCGCGTTAGCTCTGAGGCTATAGGCGTTGTTTTGGCCGATCCGGCCATCGCCGGCGAGGCGCGCCGCCGTGGCCGCCGAGCGCCGCCACGCTCTGGGTGCGCGCCGCCCACGGGGCGACGTGGCCCCATCTCGGCCGCCCATCCAGGGCCGACGATCGAGATTAGAAGGGGCATACCCCTTCGGTCATTTTAAATTTGGGCCGCACACTTTAGATCCAACGGCCCAGATTCAAATGCACTTAACCGTTGGCCCTTTTGCATGTAGACCCCTGCGCATAATTTAATTTAATTACAGATAGGTCCTGGAATTTAGGAAATAGCCCCTGGACTTTTATTTAATTCTGTTAGCACTGCTAAATTGATTAAATATATCATTTTAGCTCCTGTTTTCACCATAAATTATATTTTTAGCCTCTCTAAATTATGATTAACCCCCTGGTGATGTTATAAAATATTTCTAGGCCACTGATCATGTCTGTTTTGCATAAAAACCCCTGTATTAATTGTAAATTACATAAAATCACATGAGAATTCTCTCTTTTTGCACAAACCACTTAGGGTATTATTTTATTATTATTTCCTAATCTCTTTAGGGTAAAATAATGCATTTAATTTGCTGATTTTGTTGAAATTCCAAATGAACCCATATAAGCACTAAAATCCAAACCTCCACCCACACCACTAAATGAAGTCTTACTAAGGACATATTGTTAGCGACGTAATTGCGTAGGTTTTTCTTTTGTGTTTATTTATTTGTGGTGTGCATTTATTCTCTTGTTCTTATTGTGTGCTGCTACTTTCTGTTCCGCGTGCGATGATGTATATAGAGTCGGTTCCCGAGCCGACTTACAATCTTCAGGACTACCACTTCACCGACCTACCCTCCAAAGAAGGCAAGTTCCTTGACCATTTTGCACCTGTTTTATTAAGTTTTAGTTAGTTGCATGTTTAATAAATTTAATCCTATTTACTGTACCCTTCCATATAATTCCCTATCCCCGGGTTGGCTTGGGTAGATGTTATTATTTCTTTTACGCTTAGCCATGCTTAGTTTTGGGAGGGAAATTTCTCTACATACATGTATTATTATTAATTGATGTGATTTATTTATTGAGATATGGTGAATTTAATTGTAGTGGATAGGAATCTGGTGGGTTGGTTTGTTTGGGATGGTGCAGTACGCACGAGACCCGGGTTTTGGGGTATGAACCTTGCCGGATTCTAAGGACCGGTTTATGGAGAAAGCCACTAAGCCTTATAGTATCGCCACAAGACTGAGTAGGGGGCAGCTTGGTCTATTAATTAGGCCTCTCCCGATGTAGTATTAGTGATTGGATAGTGCGTGGAATTGGTTCAGGGTGTACTGCCTTGGGATCCGCATGGCTCAAGAGGGGGCAACTGGGGTGTTGAGTCGTGGTGTAACGGCTCACACTTTTGTACAGGGGTGAAACCTCAGAGGGCTAGTACACGTCGGGAGAATCCTTTGTAAAGACCTCGTAGTGATCTCCTGGCCTCACACCAAAGGAAGTGTGCAATGTGGTTTGCGACCACGGGCATCACGGAGGTTTCCTTAGTCCACCTGGCAACAGGGGCTGAAATCACGGCTTGTGGGTAAAGGGTACATTCTCTGCAGAGATTTAGAAACTATCATGACAGCCGTGCTCACAGACAAGAGCGGCTTGGTGTGCAATTCATAATTAGTCAATGATTGGGAATGGTGGTTTGGTTGGTCGGGACTCGGAAATTACAAATGGGTTATGGTTGGGTTCATACACTTAGAAGTAGGTGCTAATGAAAGCTAAGGATAGGATGTAATGCTATAGTGCTTAACCCAAATTTGGCCTTCCTTTCTAAATACCCTCATGTCATTTGTTTCCCACTTGCTGAGTACCGCTTGGTACTCAAACTTGCTTGTTGCTTATCTTTCCTCAGTCTACAATGGAGAAGAGGTGGAGAATGAAGACTTCTTCGCTGATCCGGAGGAGACGTTCTAGGCTGGCGCAACCCCCGGGCAACGCTTGTGCATGGAGCCACACTAGTTTACTTTTACCGCTGTTTTGCTCTGTAATCTTATTTTAGACCTACGGGTCATTATCTGTAAGACATTTATGTACTCGAACATTGCTTGTAATAAATTATATTACACTTTCGTCTACACATGTATGATGAGAATTGATCCTGGCATACATGTGGAAGCCATCCGGTTGTCTTGTTGGGACCGGGTGTGACAAAGAAGGAAGAAAATGCCAAATTTTTGAGTTCCATGTAAGTACCCGAGTATTATTTTGATGGCTTGACAATGTGAAGCATGTGGGGAAGCTTGAAATCGCGCACAAAGACATACGCTGAATTGTATGTTCGGTCTCGATGCCTGTTGATATTTCCTACGCACTACTAACAATTCATTCCTAGGAATGGTGCCAGAAATGATTGTTGATAGTTTTTTAAATCACGGATGTAAATCTGCAAGCGCACGGAATCTATTGATGTAACATTTCCCCTTTTAGAGTATTCCCAAAGGGTGTCATTTATATTCTCCCAAAGGAAGGCTAGGTGGAAGCAAAACAATCATCAAATGGAGAGGCTAGGTTGGTCAAGGTTAGGGTTCTAGCAAGGATGGATCAATGATAATTTGGAGGTAGTGCGACACACACGTGAGCATTCTATCCTAAAGGGCTAAAAGAGGTAAAGAGAGACTAGACTAGGAGTTAGGTGGATACTCCTACTGTGCTGCTAATGTACATATACATAGCCTAAGTTAGTTACTAATGATCATATCAATTATGAATTCTCATGCTAAGTGGATTAACACATCGGACATGCATTTACCCCTAGCAACACTAGGACGACTCCCGCCAAGAGTCTGTGGCATAGCTGAACATGTAGGATTACAAAGGATAGATAGGGCTATCACCACCTACTGCCTACCTCTTTAATCTCTGGGTCTAGAAGACATTCAACGCTACTCATCTATCCTAACACCATGCTAGCATATTAAGTAATTACCTTAAGAGCCTAGGCACAAGCCATCCTAAGGCAATAAACTAAATCATCATTGAACCAATGTTAATACATAGCATAGGTGATTCATATTAACATAATCATGTCATAGCTAATTAGACTACAGTGGGGGTTTGTAGTGTTTATGATGATATAATGAGAATGATATAACATAATCATAAATACTACTCCTACCACATATATGGAATCCACAATCAAATAAGAAATGTTTCATCCAAATATATGAAGAATAGAATACTAAAGATAACATCTTTATTAAGAGCAAAGACACAAATACAAATAGTATAGGAGAGCATACCTCTCCCAATTAGGAATTGGGAAGAGACTCCTTCTACTCCTCTCCTACCTGGACTATGGACTAGAGGCTCTCCTCTCTACATCCTACACTCCTCTTAACCTATGAAGATTAGTGTATAAAATGGATGAATACTCAAGTGGTGTGTGTGTGAATTGAGGGTAGGGGATCCTATACATAGGTGGAGAAGGATCGGTTCCCGCCACCAAAAGCGCGCAAATCAGTCTTCATGATCAGGGCACCATAGGGAGTCGACACGTGGAAGCTGACTGAGTTTGGCACCAGGAAGGGGTCGGATGAACCCCCTAGTCGGCTGAACAGAAACTTGGAAAAATTCCAGTGTGCTTCCTCGCGGTGACTTCCAGGTGGGTCCCATTAACAAATATGGGTGATACACTATTGAATGGCCTCAAATACATCTGTTTGTGGGCCATTTGATCTATGTGGTGCCACACGCCATTGCTTGATTGGGTGGGATGGTATTTTATAGCATTGATCCCCCTATTTGACCTCATTACCTACAATAATTCTCCGCATCCACTATTTCTCCAAGGACAAGTGGAAATAGGTTCAATAGAAAGGTGATGTGTGTAAGAAATGACAATTCCTTCACATAATTGAGTAATATTGACGGGTAAAATTGGTATATAACAGCCATCAACAAACTCCCCCAAGCTTATCCTTTGCACATCCCAAACAAAGTCAAGACTTTAGGTTGATGCTTTGGAGTTGCTACAATGTTCAATATTGTCAAAAGTACCATGTGCACAACAGAATACACTACCTAGTATAGCAAAAATTGGCATGGTACTTCACCCATCTCAAGTCATTATGGGGCTTATGCCTTCTCCTATTCATTGGTGGTTGAAAGATAAATCAACAAATGGAGCATTCATACCCTAGAAATCAAGTTCCACTCAGATTCCGGAGAGTTCAATTTATATTTTAAGTATCTCAATTTGATTCTCTACGTCTCTCCTTTTTGTATAGTGAAAATATGTCCTCACCAAGGCATTTTCCCTCAATTCATACTACCACTAAATAAGGCTTGTATGTGGATCTTGGTAGGGAATATTGTAGGCATATTTGCAAAACATAAAATTGCTAAGTCAAAAAAGCAAGCCTTAGGAGAAATCAATTCAAAACTATTTGATTAAAGACTTGTGCATGTGTGATGGAATGGAGTGGATGTGGATATTTGAGATGACTCCTTTTTGATTGGACTCTCTTATTTTGTAGGGATGAAACATGGCTATTTTTTTCCTGTTTTTTCTCATGATTTGGAGGTAAGCATGCATTTTTTTCTTGTAGCCATGTCTTATACTCCCTTTTTATGCAATAAATTGTGAGAGAGTACAAAGCATGAAGGATATGGAGTTTCTCTTTTTATTGTGGAATGGTGGTATGATGGGATTATGCTTACTTCTAGTGTAGAAGTATAGCATGTGCAAGTGAAGTCTTGAATTCAAAAAGTAATGAATGAAATCTCACATATGTCTGTACTAGTTTGACAAAGCTCAATTTGAAGACAAATAGCATATTCATAAGGTCTATCAATGTAATATATCATATGGCTTTGGTAGGTATTTCCAATCAATTGAGAGTAACTTAAATTTTTCTAGATTTTTCTCCAGAAATCCAAGTTTCACTTTCAAACTAGGAATAGCAGCCCTTCACTATATCATATCTGACAACAACATAGAATGGATTAAGCTTTTGCTATCCACAATTTTTAAATCAAGGCAAAAGTAGTCTTAGCAAATGAGAGCAACATGTTGGAGAGTAGTAAGATGTAAACTAGGGACTTAGGAAAAGTAAAACAGAGCAACTATTCATCATTTCATCTATGTCAATTCCAAGTCAGCCTTAACATACATCTTTTATTTTATTTTAACTGCAAATATATCCTACTTATTATTATTTTCTTTTATATGGAAGGTGGATGATGGAAAATAAATATGCAAGGGGTGTGATACAATTTACCTCAAGTGGGGGTCCTCCACCAAGCTTGTTCTTTACTCACCTCCACAATGAGGGTTGAACCCTTGATGACGGAAGTATGCCGAGAGATCGGCTTCTTATTGTTGTAGCGTGGAGTTAATGGTGGTGAATTGAGCGTCCATTTGTTGTTGCCAGTCTCGGGTACCTTGGACATGCCCTTAGAGAGTGTTGTAGATGTCACCCGTTCTCACTTCAAGCTCTTCCATACGTCTAGTAAGATCCGTCATTCCTTGGCTATAGTCATGATGACTTCTAGTCGAAGAGGAACGACATCTTCTCATGGACGTTGGAGGCAAGCTGCTAGAGCTTGAAGTGGATAGGGGTGGCTCCAATGTGGCACCCGGCCATCCATGCCAAGACGGACCTTCGATCTCATATGATGGAGGTTGACTTCATCCAGGTGCATCACCCATTGGGTTCTCTTCCTCTTTGTACTCATGGACTGTGGAGGTTGTCAGGGGCATGGCTGCTCTTCTTGTATGGCTTCTAGTTACGCTGCCAAAGACATTACTTTTTCGGACTTCCTTGATGGGAAGAAGGTCAACGGTTAGCCTCTGACATTTGTACAAATGAGAATCCGGGTTAGGTAACCGAGTTTCATTGACAAAGGCGGTATAATAAAATAACAAAGAGCCATCTTGCTCATACTTAAGTCTATGTCCTTGCACTATAATTTTTTTATTTATTAATTCCCTCTCATTTTCAATATACCCAAATGAAGAATATTCTAGTGCTCCTATGCTAGTAGTAATACGGCTAACCAATGAAGTGCATTCAATTGGCCCTGTTCTTCTAATGTAATCTAACCATTGTGTCATCATGGCAATAACTGGAACAACTTTTATCTTTTTAATCATGGCAAATAAAATTTTTAGCTCATCATCACGCACTACACTTAAATCTCCTCTAGGGAACATAGTCATAGCCACCCATCTATGCATGAAGCATAAAGTAGGGTTGTGCAAGTGGCTATTACTAGGTCCACTACTTCTGACCTCACTAGTTAAATCTTGCCAAAAACTTTGTTTGTTAAACTTAGGCAAAGCGTCTAAATCTAGCAAACTACGTTTATGGAAGCCTAGGATTTCACTTAATTCTTTCCATAGGATGTTGTATTCTTTTTGAAATAATCTAAAAGTAATACCATCAAATCCTATTTTGAGTGTGCAAAGGAATTGCATGGAGAGAAGGCATGACCATCTCTCTATGTGAGCAAAATTGTTCCATCCTAGGACACGCCACATGGAAAAGAATTCAGGATCCATACCTATTTTGGAGATCAAAACCGGATCATAAACTGTTGCATGAGATAACTCACGATCTTGGACAAGCTTGCGCGCTTGATCTTGAACATCATTTTGTATGTCGAGGTCGTCGTTGTGAAGTTGGTGCGGGTTGCCCCTCGCACCCATGGGAGTGTCCTCACATACACTCCTCCTCCGTGAACTTGGTGTAGCAACGGAAGAGGGAAGTGCACTTGAGTCTCCACCATGGCTTGAGCTTGCAGCTTGCTTCCTCTTCCCAAACAACCTCTTCATTCCTTTCACGGCCACAACAAAGAAGAACACAACAAAGCAAAAACTCGAAAAGGTGATGTTAGTAAAAGCAAAACCCTCAACGAATATTCCCTTGAAGAGCTTGAGAGCAAATTGCAAATGCAAACGAAAGGAAATCTTTTTGAGTTGGATTTTAAGCAAGAGCACTTCAATGAGGAGCAAAAAAACAATATGAGAAAGAGTGACTTTTGGGGAGCTGTGAAATGAGGTGAAGTTTGAAGAGGAATGCTCCTCACGGCCACCATTTATAGTGTGCACCCCTCAACGGTCACTAAGGAACCAAATGTAGCCATTGGAGGAGAGAGAGCCAAAATGGCCCTTACCCATGTCAGCCGAACAGGGGGGGTCGAACGCACTGCAATGTGGGCCCCCTTGTTCTCCCTTTTGGCAGGTGGGTCCCCAATGGCCCCGAAATTAGCACATTGGTGAATTACCACTTTTGCAACTCAGAAAAATTGTTTTCTAAATAAAAACTCTTTTTTTCCAAAACACAACAATTATCTTTTTTGTGAAAAATAAAGAAATAAAAATGATAGTTGAGAATAGAAGATTCTCAACTTGCTAAGAAAACTCAAATATGCAGAGGGGAAAATCAAACTAAATGGGGAAAACCAAATAAAGAGAAAATAAAAATTAAAGAAAATAATAACTACTAATTTAACCTATTGGCTAGGTCTCACCACCGTCCGAGATGGACATTCCTCCTTCTTCATTTTTTGACATCCGGCCCTAGAGGGATGGGCTAGGATGGCTTGTCTTGCCTCTCCCGCCATTCCTTCTTTGGCGGCTTGGTGGACATGGGCCTTTGGGGAGGCCCAGACTTCTTTGTCTTCTTGGGGTGTCGGCGTGGACGATAAGACGGGTTCTCTGCATAGATCAAATTCCTCATGAATGCAATGAGCAGGTCCACCTTTGGAGGTTTGATTTCAACCTCTTGAATGTGTTTAACATTCAGCCCATACTTGATACGAATCATGGAGCATTGCTCCAACTTTGGGCAAAAGTTAAACTTCTCCTCCTTGACATTGATATGGAAGTGGACTTCTTCAGATCCCACATCTATGTGAGCCTTCGCGGTGCTAAGGAACGATCACCCAAGAATGAGCGGCGTATCCTTCTCGACCTCCATGTCGAGCACAATGAAATCCATGTGTATGAAGCAATTCCAGATTTTCACCGGGACATATTCAGCGATACCCATTGGGTAACGAACTAAAGAATAAACTAATTGGAGCTGCATTGGTGTTGGAGTAAGCTCTGTGAAGTTTACTGGTCGAAAACCACCTTGAGCATTACACTCACACTCACTCCAAGGTCACAAAGGGCATTGTCAAAGTAGTGAGTCCCAATCGAGATAGATATTGTAGAACATCCAGGGTCCTTCTGCCAGTTGCCTTCTAGTAGAGAAATCATGTTGACATTTTCCACGGGGGAGGGGGGGGGGGTTCGGGCTGTCTTGGCATCTTGCCATTCTCCACTAGAGGAACAACAGCTACCAGTTGAGCCAACTGAGTTTCCAACATTTTGTTGAAGCTCCATTGATTCTTGAATGTCGAGGATAACCCTTCAATCCTGGCACTAATTCTCCTTAGGGTATTGTCATTACCCGACAGCTTCTTGGATAGAGCATCATTGATCTTTAGGTTGCTAATGGTAAGCTCTCTCAAGTTGGGTTGATTTCTATTGTTACCATTGTTGTTATATCCTCCTTGAAAGAATGGGCATGGTTGGCCTCACCCTTGACCTCCTGGACGATACCCATTGTTGTTTCCATTGTTGGCTACATATAAGGCATCCTCACGGGTTTCTGGGCAGTCATTGCCCAAATGGCCTGTGTTGCCACAGACTTCACAAGTGATGTGAGAGTCTAGGGTATGGCATTGCCACATACCTCACCATTGCCTTGTCCATCAATCTTCTTCATAAGGCGGCCAATTTTGCAGCGATCATGTCCACCTCCTTCAAGGTGTGCATGCCTCACTGGTGGGTATGGAGACACTCGTCACTCCAACCCATGGTTGACACAATCTTGTCAATCAAATATTTGGCTTTGGGCACCATCAATGAGAAGAAGGTACCTCTAGCAGCAACATCAACATGGTCACGGGCAGAAGGGATCAGCCCACTGTAGAAGTTTTGGATAATGAGCCAATCATCCACCCCATGGTGGAAAAAGGCCAAGATGTACTCCTGAAGCCTTTCCCAAGCCTCGGTAATAGACTCCTTAGCGTCTTGCTGGAAGATGGAAATTCTTCCACGTAGGGCGTTGGTCTTGCCCAACGGAAAGAACATGGCAAGGAATACCATAGAACACTTTCCCCAAGTGTCTACAGCACATCAGTACGCATAGAACCACTATTTCGCTCTCCCAAGAAGAGAGAACGAAAACAACCTAAGTAAGACAGCATCATGAGATATACCTTGATCTTAAAAGTGGTGTAGATCTCAAGGAACTGTTGCAGGTGAACACATGCATCCTCATTAGCCTTCCCACAAAATGGGTTGGCTTACACCATAGTGATCAGGCCAGTCTTGATTTTGAAGTTCACGTCTCCTGTGCTAACAGTGGGCCCAACATGTACATTATTAGCAGAGGGAGCCAAAAACTCATGAAGGGTCTTCTGGGCCATTGGCGTTTTGGTTGTTGGTCCAGTTGCGTTGGCTTGCTTTGCCACATGAAGCTTCTAAGGAGTAACGACACGAGGTCGATCTCTTAGAAGGGATTCATAATCTTCAACAAAGTTTCCCAACAAGCGTAAACCAGACATACACTAACCTGTTTTTCACATAAAATGCAAAAACAAAGAAAGGTTATGCTAGTAAAACCTACCCAGGGTCCTATCCTATTCACTCAATCATGCAATGCTTCGGCTGCCTTCACCGACATAGCGACATAAATGCTTGTTGATATTTCTTACACACTACTAATAATTCTGTGACACCATTTTGAAAAACGAACCAAGTGCAGTGTATGTGTGCTCAGGATGTTGCTTCACACATACACATCAACATCACAAATGGTGAATATAAATAACCATGTCATGAATAATAAATACACCTTGATTCTAGTGTAGTGGAAAATAATCTAGCGTAGGTGACTCCAACTCAACAGGCAATCGATGGCAGTACGCACGCCTATGCTCCACGTTGACCTCCAAAATATCTTTTGTAGCTGAATTAATTACGGGAATAGCAAGTTTGAGTACATGTCATACTTAAGAAGTGTGGGAAAGTATGACATGTATCTTAAACAAGGATGGATTAAATAGATAATTGCAGAAAAGTACATTTTAATTTACAAACATGTAAAAGCAACCTACAATATCTATGTGAGTTTAAATCCCATCATAACCCAAGTAATTACTATATCATATATCCAACATCCCCATTTATCATCATGATTCATCCATTATCAGCCAACAATTGATATCATTACCATATGCCAAATTCATATCTTCTCATAACCAAACCATGCTCATATAACCAAAACCAGTCTTGATTGACATACCCAACCCATCTCAAACCAAGTTCATTCTAATCATGGAAGTTGTCCAGGTCCTCATGACCGGGAGCACGGCTATCATGATAGTTTTACACTCTACAGATGGTGTACCACTTTACCCACATGTTTGGGGTTTCATCACCCATTGGCGACTAAAGAACCTCCATTATGCCAAATACACTACCGTTAGTGTATGGCCAAGAGATAAAAAAAATAGCCTTTACAAAGGGACTACTAGTATGTACGGACCCACTAGGTTTCACCGGCAGACTTGAATATCCATTCTCCCATCCACGTGCCCTCATGTGACATGCAGATCCCAGGGTAACCCTACTCGACTCCCATTCCCCACGCTATACAATGGTCCATAAAATACAAGCAACACACCTAATTATTCAAGTACGCCGCACCCATACTTGGCCTTTTGGTGGCACTGTTGTCCTGATATATATTTGCATGAACCGATCATTAGATCTAAGGCAAGCAAAACCACCATCTTATCCAACCCAATCCACAAACCATGCTTGCTTAGATGACCCAAATCCCATGTTGCCAAAATGATTCACCATTATTTCATCATCATTAATCCACATAATTCAAGTGTTCCATAGTTCAACATTAAGCCATTCGATTATTCTCAATCCCGACACATCATGTATATCCCAGTGACAAGGGGTGGCATACAACACTAGTAAACTTCTATGAATAGATTTCCCATCAAGTTGACACAAGCATGCAATTTTGCAAACAAAACATTTAAAACATAGGATCAATATGGTCAAGGACACTTGCCTTTATATTCCACAATTTGATGGTCAATCAAATCAAAGTATTGTACACGTAGATCCTCGCATATTCGCTTCTCGATCGTAACTTCTTGAGCATACCCGTCTACTTGCAATCAAGCACATACACAATAAATGCATTGCAAACACTAATAAATATGCAAAATATGGATGCATGCAGAAAATATGTTTGTATTATTGCCAAATAATTTTTTATTGATTTTTAATAGTTTTTGATAATGATTTCCTATTTATTTTAGCAAGTTTGGAACTAATTACACTTAATTCGGAATCAAAGTAATTATTTTAGAATATTAATATGCTAAAAATATTATTAATAACTTACTAGAATTTATTCTAAATTTTCTGGATTTTTCTGGATTTAATTTGATACTTTATAAATTAACTAGGCTTAATCTTATTTAGTAAATCTGAAAAATGGATTAAATAATGAAAAAAATATAAAATTTGGTCAAATCTAGAATAACATATGGATCTTGTATGATAATCTAACTTGTAAGTTTCAAGTGATTTAAGATGATTTGGCAATGATCATTGGCCGCTGAATAAATTGTACTCTAAGCATTGTTTAATATGAAAATCAAATCAATCGTGCTGTTTGGATCTATATGTAATACCTAGCATGTGCGTGGTTATTCCCGACAGTCGTGGAACGGCAGCGTGACATGTGTCCCCGGGATCTAGAGTTTCATTGACGAAGAGGACGACAACGACTTAGCGACTCCGTCGAATATTGGTGCCATGATGTAGATGAAGAAGTCGACGGTGATACGTTTACAAAGAAGACGATGCAACCATCTCTCGCGAAGAACAGCAAAGTCGTGACGATCCCCAACAGAACAACGACTCCTCCCTTATTACGTTCTCTTCACCTCCTCCCTGTCGTGGCCTATCTTTCTTGTCCCGGCGGCTAGGGTTTCCTCTTTTTTTTTTTCTATACCGAGGCTAGCGATTTACGTACGAAGGCTGGAAATTATGTGGGCAGGGGCAGCATGCAGAACAGGGCCCTCGGTCCCCTTATATAGGTGGAGGCCACAAAAACACGAGAGAGTCCCAGGTGGCTCACTACGTAAGAAAGGCTCATAAGAGACAGGCACGAACGAAGAAGGGAGACAAACAAACTGTGCGTCTCCGTTGTCGCGTCTTGCATTACGTTGGCATCAGAGACGAGCTTCAAGGCGCGTCACCGATCGAACTAGGTGCGAGACACGCTCAAAAGAAGCGTGTTTCCTTTCTTTTTGTCATAACAGATCATCTTTACAATGTCATCGGAGACGCCGCTGGCGCCTGTCACTCACCAGCTTACAAGCATGACAGGCCTTACAAAGCACGTTGCAGATATATTGACTATCCGAGATGCTCTGTTATGTAGCGCATTGCAGATTCATTAAGTTATGTGAGACGGGCTTTATAGAAGCTTGACTCCTTTATGTAGGTTATCCGAGACGCTCTCTGCTATAGCTCATTGCGGATTGTTTACAGACACTATTATTAGGAGCTAGCCAGAATTTGGCAGCTGTATTACCACAGTCAGCAACATACTATTCATGAACATATGTATAGCCAAAATAAATTATAATGACCAATCACATATTACTAATGTGTCAATCGTGGTTATCAAGTACTAATTACACAACAAAGATTGTTCATCCTGATTACAATGTAACTAATTACACACATCATAACTGTCATCGTCTAATCTTGTATACCATAATGAAACTTCTCCCGCTCAATGACTTCATTGATGATGAGCCTTCATAGCCTCTAATACTCCGACTGAGACATCCTGAAATTCAACTGTAATAAACACAAGAACAAATTGGTATACAATTGTAATAAACATGTGAACTGTTAGTGAATGAAGAATAGAGCTTTCTTGTAGCACATGGAGTTGGTGAGCATCTGCAAGGCATCAGCAGAGAAATTTTTCTCATGGTAAAGGACATGGTACTGAGATCGTGTGCTTGTCCCCTAAAAAAACAAACAATTTACATTCCACTGATGCTTTTATATCCTGACATCGAAAACTCGTGAGAGAAACACCAATTATCGCATAGGTACCTTGATTCCAGCATGGCTACAGAGGTAGAAATCAAACTCAGTTGGATGGCAAATGCTAGTGTCAACCACAGTTCCTGCAGTTTCAAGGGTTTGCGAATCAGAATTTACTATACATTGATAGTCCAAACAAATACATTACTTCTGCAGTGGACATAAACAAGGAAGATGAATGTATACCGTAATGGAAATTATCCCTTTGGATCAATGACTTCATTAACGATGATCCTTCATCGGACATCCTCAAATTCAATAAAAACGCTCTGAGGGTAGGGTCGAGGCGGCCGCATGCTCAGGGGATAGGGGACACAGTGGTGTGCTCTGGGACTAGCTGGCGGAGGCGCTGGAGTAGCGGTTCCTCAACTCTCTGATGACAGCAGGTCGGTGTGCTCCAAAGACAGGGAGAATATACCGATTACAGAGGTCAGGTTCGAGGCGGTGGCGTGCTCCGGGGAAACGGGACGAGGCGGCATGCTCCAGCGTGCTCAACTATCTGATGACAAAGGTTGGGCTTGATGGCAGGGTAGGGGTCGACGCCGACAGCGTGACAATGACAAAGAGCGAGTTGAGAAAGAGGGACGGCGGCGGCATGCTCCGAGGACAGAGGATGAGGCAGCGTGCTCCAGCGTGCTCAACTCTCTGATGACGCGAAGGTCGTGGTCGAGGGCGGCAGCGTGCTCAAGATCTTCGGTTTATAGATCGAGAGAGGGTGCGACAGCTAAAAATTTTCGCCAAATGTTGGAAGAGAGCACGTGATGGACAAAAATTTTCGGTGTAAATCGGAGACGCGCCAGTGTAAAGCGCGTCTCTCATTATTGTGTAGTCCCGGACACGCCACAATGTCCTAGATGCGCCACGGTATGCTGAAGCCGGCCATGAACAACATCCAGGACATTATGACATGTCCAAATGGCAACTATGTGCAATGCCTTATATGATAATTGCATTGCACTCAACTTTTTGAGGTGGGACAAAACATCTTCTGCGTAATTCGGAGACGAGCCACTGAAAGGCGCGTCTCGCATTATTTTGTGGCCCCAGAAATGCTGGAGTGCCCTAGATGCGCCACGGTGTGTCGAAGCCAGAACAACATCCAGGACACTCCAACGTTTCCAACTGTTAACTGTGCGCAATGCCTTATACAATCATTGCAACATGCTCATCTTTATGAGGTGGGACAAAAGATCTTCAGAGATAATTTGCAACTCAATAAATTTCATTGTTCACACATTGCGTGCCCTCTAAACTAATTTCAAATCTAAACTTATTCCTAAAGCTCCCATCGATCAATCTAAACCGTACCATCTAGCTTACTCCCGAACACGTCTCTTATATTGCTCTGGATACTGAAAATATTGACATTCTTTAAATTGACAAATGTCGAAGGAGGAATGAATAACCTATGTTGGTCACTAACACAAAGTGTCTAACCTTGATAAGTAGACTATAGCAATCATTTTCAACATCGGACGCAATTGGCTGATGCAGCAAATGCTGAACTTCAAGTAGTATAGTTTTGATTGTAAAACTAGTGCACCACACCTATTAAATATCAATTTAAGCAACATAAGAAACCAGTTCAAATAAGTTTGCCAACAATTACTAATTACATGAGCAAAATAGGTCTATCTTATAGTCTCTTGATCAAGAATCCCAGTGCAGAGTGCTCCTGAGCGATGGAAATTTGGGTGAAAGAAACCACATGAAAAAGCGCATCTTGGAGGCAACAATGGATAGTCCTCTGAGAAGGAGATTGTCAGGGGGTAGTAACCACCTTTCCAGTCAGTCTACAGAGGAAATTCATTAATAGGAGGACGATGGTTAAACTCATATTGTGCTTGTTCTTCATGAATTACCCCTTCTTTACTGGGGACAATGCACTACCACTTCAATAAATCTCCCGATTCAGGCTTCGCAGAAAAACCCTACGCAGATGGAAAAACAAAACTGAAGTTAAGTTCATCAGTCCATTGTAGATCTACATATATACAACTATGCGACCGTTGTGCCATATTTACATACATATGGATGATTCTTGCGCCACGCCTAGTGCTCCTCCTTTAGTCGGCTACGCGCCAAGCCAATACCAGCCATGAACAGTGGCGACAACGAGGAGGACGGCGACGGCGACAACGACAACGAGGACGGCGACGATGACGATGACGGCGATGGCAAACAGAGGAGCACCGGAGGCGAAGAAGAGATGAGAGAGATAAATGTGAGACGTGCGTTATGTTAAAAAGTGTCTTCCATTGTCGAAGAGACGATAAGACGAGGGAGATAAATGTGAGACGCGCTATAAGACGTGAGACGCGCATTAACCTAAATCGCATCTTCCATAGTCGAAAGAGAGACGCGCAACACGAGGTCTGCGGAGAAATTGATTTCTGTGGCATGGTACAAAGACACGTGTGATGTTCGTGCACGACCTTTCTTTTCCCCGAGGCGGTATCGAGCGTCCCATCGTTCCATCAATGCGTGGGAAACCAACTGCTCCCTCGATGACTCTACGCGGACCTTATTTAAGATGCGCCATCACCAATGAGTTCTCCACAAGGGCATCACTCATTTTGAATTCTCTTCTTTTCTTCGTCTTCCCCACCCTGACGACCCACCACCACCATGGGTGACCTTCCGCCGTCAAGCCCATCGAGAGAGCCACCCTGCAAGAAACTGTGTTGTAGCTCCCCCGAGAGGTTCAACACCGAGCAGCGCCTCCTTATGGCGCAAGAGGCGTACAACAATACATCTCGCGCCATGAGTTCCTTGGGTCTGGGTACCCTTCCTCAGTTTACTAGAATGGGTATCATTGGTCACTACCTCTTCGCCCTCACGAGGGTGGCCGATTGTCTCAACATTTTGTTTGAGATGATGGCCCAGGTGATTGGCCTCGAGGGTCACAGAATCCTGATGGAGGTGACAGAGAGCAACCTCGTTCACGGGGTTGCACCGCTAGTGCAGCCGGCACAGCCAGAGCACCCGGCCCAGGCTCCTCTTGCACTGGCGCCGGAGTCGGCACCAGATGACGAGGAGGAGGAGGAGGAGGAGGAAGAGGAAGAGGGGGAGGAGGAGGAGGAGGAGGAGGAGGAGGAGGAGGAGGAGGAGTACGAGTAGGATTTAGTTTTTCTTTGTTGTTTTTAGTTTCTTCTATTTTGTAAATATTGTTAGTGAATGAAATCTATCTTTGTTCATCTATGTGATTGAATATTATCTTGTGTGTTCTTCAACTGTGTGAATGAGTGAATGTGTAGCGTGTTCATCGTGTTCCTCAGGTATCATAAGGAAGGATTTGATTAAATTTGGGACAAGAGAATGATTTAGTTATCAAATTAGATGTGTGATATCAACAGTGAATCGAAGAAAAATGGAGAAAATCACGAAGCTAAAGGTGACATGTGGAAGCGTATGCGCACTTTCCGTTAGAGAACGTCTCTCTTTTTGCAGAGGAGAGGGAGACATCGACCATAGGAGACGCGCTTCGCAGCGAAGCTCGTCTCCATTTTGCGTTGCAACACATACCTTATATAAGGCGCCATCAGTCTCTCCTCTTCGCTTTGTTCCGCTCAAACAACCCACCATGGCCAACGTTCCGCCGCCAAGCCTGCCGAGAGAGCCACCCTGCAAGAAACAGTGTTGCCGCTCCCCCGAGAGGCTCAACAAAGAGCTGCTCAAGATGTTGTTCGACAGGCTATTCAACCGGTTCCAAAGGCTGCTCGAGACGATAGCCGAGGTGCTCGGTGCCGAGGGCCACAATATCCTAGTGGCGGCGATGGCGAGGAACCTCAGTTGTGAGGTTCCATCGCCGGATCTGGACCAGCCGGAGCAAGCGGCAGAGCATCCAGAGTAACCGGAGTAGTCGGAGCAATCGACAGAGCAGACGGAGCAGCTGGAGCAACCAGCGAAGCAGCCGGAGCAACCGGCGGAGGACCTAGAGCAGCCGTAGGAGAAGGAGGGGTAGGAGGAGTAGGATTTAGGATTTCTTTTGTTGTTTTTTTTAGTTGATGTTTTTCTTTCCTTGTATCTTGTACTTCTTTCTTGTGTTTTGTAATATATTTGTTATCTGTAATCAACCGTGTGAATGATTGAATGTGTTACATGTGTTCATCTGTGTGAATATTTTGTGTGTTCAACTGTGAATGAATGTGGTCATCGTTCAGAGTTGTGTTCATGTATGATTGTAATCAAAGACAAAGGAGATGTGCTTTTTGTAAAGACGTCTCATTTCACTCGCTTATAGGAGATGTGCTGTGCTACAAGTGTGTCTCCCGTTTGTCCAGAGAGTAGGCCCGTCTTGGACCCATACTTAACTGAGACGGGCTGTAATGTAACACATCTCCTTGAACATTCAACTGAGCCATATCTGATCCTCGCTGAAGTGGGCTCGTCTCGCTTAAGCTTATGAGAGACGACCGCCTTTGAGTGTGTCACCTTACTTTGTCTCCTATTTGGGTTTCTTACATAGTGGCTATGGGAGGCCAAGTCCCGCTCGGCCTTGGTCAAGCCACGCTGGGAAGGCGCCCCGCGGGTGAGTGTGGCAAAGGACTGAGTCCACTCGGACTCCGTGGCCGGCGGTTGGTTTCTTTTTTTTGTTTTTTTGTTTTTTTTGTTTACATTGTGGTGAGGCCAAGGCTCGGGGCGATTCCCGCTTGGAATCAGGAGGCATGCCCGGAGCTTCCGGGGAGCGGCCTCGGGCGGTCACGGAAGGTCCCAGTTGGACCATGATACAACGCTGTGGCATTGACTTCCTCTTTTTTCTTTTTCTTTTTATTTTCCTTATTGGCTTGCAGTGGTTTCCTTTCTCATTTTTTTTTCTTGTACGGTCAGGGACGCACGGCCGTGGCTCAGGTCACAGTTGACCCTTTTTTCCTTATTGTATTCTTTTCATATTATTTCTTATTATTTATCTAATATTATTTTATTATATTTTTTATCTTTATTAATTATTATTTATTAGTTGTTAATTATTATTTATTTCTTTATATATATATTTATTAGTATCTTTTATTTTTCTGTTATTTGTTATTTACATATAAATTCTTTCTACTTATTCATTTATTTACTTAGTTATATTTATATCTTATATTTTTCTTTCTTTATTATTTGTTATTATTTCTTTTTATTACTTCTTTGTTAGTTTGTTTTTTATTCTATTTTATTTTATTATTCTTATTAACTATTGTTTCTTTCTTTCATATTAAATTTTCTTTCCTTTATTTCTTTTGTTCCATATTCGTCATGGTAATTTAAATAATTTTAATGTATTTATTTTGGTAAATAAATTTAACACTTAAGAATGAATGTAAATACAAGATGAGATGCATATATTTATATTTTATTTTATAAAATAATTTTTTTGTAGTATTTAAATTCTAACTTCTTATTCAAATTTAATTTGATCGAGTTTGAAAATCAGGATATTACAATGCTAGCCTCCCCCCCCTCCCTTAACAGGAATCTCACTCTCGAGATTCGAGTGGACCGGAGAATAGATTTTGAAATAAGACTGTAGATTCATATTTAAATTTGATTTGGCCAAATTTTGAAAATCTGGATGTTACAATCTACCTCCCTTAATAGGAATCTCGCTCTCGAGATTCTGAGAGATTAGAGAATAGATAAGTAAACACTTTATCTTGATATCATCTACATACTCCATGTAGCTTCATCTGGAATGGTGAATCTTCTAGGTATCCATCCTCCATCGAAGTAGAGGTCGAGCAAGAATGAAGGAAGTTAGAAGGAATTCCCAACTATATTGATGCATCAAGGTGTATGATCCTAAATAATGCATTATTTATATAATAGATGTAGATGTGTATAAATGCCAAAGCGCTCCACTGCCCGCATCTAAGCACACAACCATACAAGCAAGCAATCATACAATCATCACACCAAACCTAAGCAAGCGCACTAACAAACTAAGTGTCTATTACAACTTATTCAAGGGTACACCTAAATCCTAATTACGAGAAACAACATTTTCGTAGCTCCGAGAGAAGGTAGGGTCATCGCCTTCTTCGGGTTGTTATTCAAATGGTTGCTCTTCCATACTAGGCTCCCCCATATGAAGTGTATCTTGAAAGTCTTCTGCTTGAGGGGATTCTTCTTTTTCCGAATCCTTGGAAGTGCTAGGGTGGTCATCTATAATTTTTGCAAAAGAAGTGTGTCGAATATGAGAAACATTAGAGAAGAGAAGTAAAATATTTAAACATTGCAGCAGCAAAGGATAGAGAAAATAGAGGGTGTGCAGCAGTAAGATGAGATGAATAAGACAGAATCGCGACATCAAGCAAGAAGCAAATATTTTAAATGCAGCAGCAAAACAGATATAATTTTTTCAAGAAAATAATAGTAGAGAAAGTGTATAAACATAGCAGCAGGCATGCTTAGACGCAGCTGAAATTGCAAGGAAAACACTGCATCGAGCAAAAATAGTTCATCCTCACATTGCAGCAGCAAAACCACATAGTTTTAGACGAAAATATTAATAACAGTTGCAGCAGCAAGCGCATCAAAACATGGCTGAAATTGCATTTAAAAAGCAGCAGCAAACAACACCTTACAGTGGCTGTATTGGCAAAATAAAAGGCAGCAGCAAGCAATTTTTTGAAAATATCCTTTTAGAATATAGTTTCTATGTGTTTTATGTTGTCCATTCTACTAAGGCTTGCGTCCTACGGTCAACCTAGCTCTGATACCAATTTGTGACACCCGATTCTGAAAAACAAACCAAGTGCAGTGTATGTGTGCCCAGGATGTTGCTTCACACATACACATCAACATCACAAACGGTGAATACAAATAACCATGTCACAAATAGTAAGTATACCTTGATTCTAGTGCAGTAGAAAATAATCTAGCATAGACAACTCCAACTCCACAGGCAATCGACGGTAGTACGCACGCCTATGCTCCACGTTGACCTCCAAAATATCATTTGTAGCTGAATTAATTGTGGTAATAGCAAGGGTGAGTACATGTCGTACTCAACAAGTGTGGAAAGTATGACATATAGCTTAAACAAGGATGAAATAAATGGATAATTGCAGAAAAGTACATTTTAATTAACAAACATGTAAAAGCAACCTACAATGTCTATGTGAGTTTAAATCCCATCATAACCCAAGTAATTACTATATCATATATCCAACATCACAATTTATCATTACGATTCATCCATTATCAGCCAACAAATGATATCATTACCATGTGCCAAATTCATATCTTCTCATAACCAAACCATGCTCATATAACCAAAACCCATATCAATTTACATACCCAACCCACCCCAAACCAAGTTCATTCTAGTCATGGAAGTTGTCCAGGTGCTCGCGACAGGGAGCACCACTATCATGATAGTTTTACACTCTGCATAGGTTGTACCACTTTACCCACATGTTCGTGATTTTGTCACCCGTCGATGACTAAATAACCTCCATTATGTCAAATACACTAATGTTGGTGTATGGCCAAGAGATCACAAAATAACCTTTATAGAGGGACTACTAGTATGTACAAACCCACTAAGGTTTCAGTGGCAAGGCTTGAATCTCCATTCTCCCACCCACGGGCTGCTCGTGTGCCATGCAGATCCCAGCGTAGCTCTACTCGACTCCCATTCCCCGCGCCATTCAATGGTCCATACATTACTAGCAGCACACTTAATTATTCAGCTATGCCGCACCTATACTTGGCCTTCTGGTAGCACTGTTGTCCTGGTATGTATTAGCATGAACCAATCCTTAGATCTGAGGAATGCAAAACTACCATCTTATCCAACCCAATCCACAAATCATGCTTGCTTAGATCACCCAAATCCCATGTTACCAAAATGATTCACCATTATTCCATCATCATTAATCCACATAATTCAAGTGTTCCATAGTTCAAAATTAAGCCATTTGGTTGTTCCTAATCCCAATTTAGCAAGTGGAGCAAAAGTGGAAAATACCCTTCCTGGTGACAAGGGGTGGCATACAACACTAGTAAACTTCTACAAGTAGCTTTCCCATCAAGTTGACACAAGCATGCAATTTTGCAAATAAAACATTTAAAACACAAGATCAATATGGTCAAGTATACTTGCCTTTATATTCCACAATTTGATAGTCAATCAAATCAAAGTTTTGTACTTGTAGATCCTCGCATATTCGCTTCTCGATTGTAACTTCTTGAGCGTACCCGTCTACTCGCAATCAAGCACATACACAATAAATGCATTGCAAACACTAATAATTATGCAAAATATGGATGCATGCAGAAAATATGTTTGTATTAATGCCAAATAAATTCCTATAGATTTTTAGTAGTTTTTGATAATGATTTCCTATTTAATTGAGCAAGTTTGGAACTAATTACAATTAATTCGGAATCAAAGTAATTATTTCAGAACATTAAATTTGCTGAAAATATTATTAATAACTTAATAGAATTTATTCTATATTTTCTGGATTTTTAAGGATTTAATTTGATACTTTATAAACTAACTAGGCTTAATCTTATTTATTAAATCTGAAAACAGATTAAATAATACTGAAAATATAAAATTTGGTCAAATCTAAAATAACATATTCATCTTGTGTGATTTAATCTAACTTGTAAGTTTCAAGTGATTTAAGATGATTTGGCGATGATTATTGGCCGCGAAGAAAATTATACTCTAAGCATTGTTTAATTTGAAAATCAAATCAATCGTGTCGTCTGGATCTAGACGTAAAACCTACCGTGTGCGTGGTTATTCCCGATGGTCATGGAACAGCAGCACGACGCGTGTCCCATGGATCTATATTTTGTTGACAAAGAGGACGACGACGACTTAGAGACTCCGTCGAATATCGGTGCCGTGCTGTAGACGATGAAGACGATGGCGATACGTTGACGAAGAAGACGATGCAGCGATCTCTTACGAAGAACGCCGAAGTAGCTATGATCCCCAGCGGAACATCGACTCTTCCCTTTGTTTTCCTTCTCTTCTCCTCCTCCCGGCTGTGGCCTTTCTTTTCTTCTCCTGGCGGCTAGGGTTTCCTCTCTTTTTTTTTTCTGTACCAAGGCAAGCGATTTATGTACCAAGGCTAGAAATTACATGAGCAGGGGCGACATGTAGAATGGGGCCCTCGGTCCCCTTATATAGGCGGGGGAAGGAAATGGAGTGAAGTAAACACTACTCTTGTGATCAAGCTATGGTATGCTAATCAATTATCAAGAAAGGGGTAAGTTGATAATATATGGGTAGTGTGACACGCACCTAAGCAATCTATTCTAAAGGGTAGATGGGCCCTAATGGAGGTTAGACTAAGAGTTGGGGAGTTGCTCCTACAATGCTTCTAATCTACATATACATAGCCTAGATTAGATACTAATGAGCATGTCAATGGTGAATACTTATGCTAAGTTGTTCGACACATCAGGCACGGGTTTACCCCTAGCAATACTAGGATGACTTCCGCCAAGAGCATGTGGCATAGTCGAAAGTGGAGGATTACAAAGGACAGATAGGGATGTCACCACCTACTGCCTACCTCTTCAATCCGTGGTTCTACGAGACATTCGACGCTACTTAACTATCCTAGCACCATGCTAACATATTGAGTAAATACCATAGGAGCCCGAGCACAATCCATCCTAAGGCAATGAACTAAATCATCGTTGAACCAATGTTGATACATAGCACAAATAATTCTGATTAACATGATCATATCATAACTAATTAGACTATAATGAAGGTTTGTAGTGTTTATGATGATAGATTAAGGGTGATATGGCATAATCATAAAGACTGCTCCTACCACATACATGGAATCCACAATCAAACAAGAAATGCTTCATCCAAATATATGAATAAAAGAAGACTAAAGATAATATCTTTATTATGCATAAAGTCACAAATATAAGAAAAGATACACGAGCCATACCTTTCCCAACTTGGGCTTGGGATTAGAGGCTCTCCTCTCTATATCCTAACTCCAATAAGGACTAAGAGAACTAGTGTATACAATAGAATGATGCTCAAGTGGTGTGTGTTGAAGAGAGGGGTTAGGGGGTCCTATTTATAGCTGGAGAAGGGTCGTTTCCCACCACCAAAAGTACGCGAATCAATCTCCATCGTTATCAAGGCACCACAGGGAGTCAACTCGTGGAAGTTAACCGCGTTTGGTGCCAAGACCTAGTCAGCCGACTAGGGGGGTCGGCCGACCTGGTCTTGACTCCGTTTATTGTTTGCTTCTTCCAGGTCACTTCCAGGTGAGTCCCATTGACTGATATGGGTTATACACTATTTTATGGCCTCGGATACTTCTGTTTGTGGGTGATTTGATCCATGTGATTCCATGTGTCAGCGCTTGATTGGCTGGGTTGATAATATATATGATCCATCCCTTGTGTTTCACCTCAATTCTGTATAAAATGCCTGCATGCACTATTTTCTCCAAGGACAAGTGGAAATAGGTTAAATAGAAAGGTGATGTGTGCAATAAATGATATTTCCTTCACATAATTGAGTAATATTCACAGATGAAATTGGTATACAGTCAACAAACTCCCCCAAGCTTATCCATTGCTCATCCCGAGAAAAGTCAAGACTTTAGGTTGATGATCAGGAGTTGCTACCATGTTCTACTTTTCAAAAGTACCATGTGCACAACAAAATACTCTACCTAGTATTGCAAAAATTGGCATGTTACTTAACCTATCTCAAGTCATTTGGGGCTTATGACATCTCCTATTAATTAGTGGTTGAAAGATAGAACATCAAATGGAGCACACATACACTAGAAATTAAGTTCCACTCAAATTCTGGAGAGTTCAATTTAAATTTTAAGTACCTCAATTTGATTCTGTCGGTCTCTCTTTTATGTGTAGTGGAAATATGTCCTCACCAAGGCATTTTGCCAAAATTCATCCTACCACTAAATTAGGCTTGTATGTTGTCACACCTGGTAAAAAGAAGACAACCAGATGCTTTCCACATGTATACCAGGATCAGTTCAATTCATACATGTGTAGACGAAAGTGAAATACCAAAAATAATACCATGTTCGAATACATCACCTTATTACATAAATGACCATCCAGGCCTAAAATAAAAGTACACAAGCAGCGGAAAAAAAAACATAACAAGGGCTCCAAACACAGGCGTTGCACGGGGGAGCGCCAGCCTAGAACATCTCTTCGGGGTCCATGTAGAAGTCCTGGTTCTCTGCCTCTGCGTCTTCGAAGACTGGGGGGAAAATATGCAACTAACAAGTTTGAGTACCAACGGTACTCGCAAGTTGGGAAGTTATGTCATGTGTGGTTCACAACAAGGAAGGCAGTTAAAAGGTTAAGCACTATAGCAGTAACAATTTACTCTAAATTGTTTATTAAGCACCTACAACTAGGTGAAATCCCAACCAATATCCCAAAAATTGATCTAGGTAAGACCAATCCCAAACCATCCATTGAGTTTCCAAGTGCTAATTATGAATTTGTTTTCCAAGCCACTCGTGTCCGTGAGCACGGCTGTCTAGATAGTTTGACAAAACTCTGCAGAGTGTGTATCCTTTACCCACAGTTCGTGATTTTGTCCCCTGTTGCCAGGTGGACTAAGGTAATCCTCCCTGATGCCCGTGGTAGCCAACCACAATACACACTTCTGTAGGTGTGTGGCCAGGAGATCACTACGAGGTGTTTCCGATGGTTCCCCCGACTTGCAATGGGTACTCTAAGGTTTCACCACTCCGGCACCTGGAGTCTATTTTCCCTCCGCCAGGAGAAGCCCCCTCTTGAGCCATGCGGATCCCAAGGCAAAGCCCATTCCCCGCCCGATCAATTACCTATGCTACATCGGGAGAAACCAAATTACTAAACCAAGTTGTCCCATATACAATTCTGTGGTGATACTAAATGACTTAGCAACTTCTTCCATAAACCGGTCCTTAGAATCCGATAGGTGTCAAGCCCCAAACCAAGGTCTTGTGCACGCATGCACCAATCCATACAAAACCCCCTATCAGATTCCTATCTACTAATTTCCATTTAGCCACCAATTCATGAATCAAAATACTTCAAATGTAAACTTGTAAATTAATAGATCATATTTCAATTAAGCATGGCTAAGTGTATTCTAAACAATAATAAAACGCCCAAAATCATGTTGACAAGGAATATTGTGGAAAATTCTAGGAAATCATAACATAGGTTTCATATTTTTAATTAGCATGCAACTAACTAAAACTTAGCAAAAAGGGGTGCAAGATGGTCAAGGAACTTGCCTCCAAACTGTGACTCGGGGTCGTCGGGAAATTGCTGCTCTTGAAGGTTAAGGGTGGGTTCTGGCCCCGACTCTATATTACGACGATGCACGAAAAATAACATACAATAAGAACATAGTAAAAATGCACAATATTCAAATAAACGCAAATTTCCTACGCAAAAGTGATTTTAGGGTTTTTTATTACAGACATACATTTGTTGATGAGAATTTAAAGTTAAATGAAATTTAGTGAGTAAAACATATTTTTATAGATTTTTATACTTATTAGAACCCTAAAAATTATATTCTATAAATTTTATCCTTCAAAATAAGCTAAAAACAGATTTATAAACAATAATATAAATTGTACAATTTTTACATTATTTTTACTAATTATTTCTATGTGCAATACAATTTTTATGAACTAATTATATTTAAAAGTATTTTTATCACTATTTCAGCAACTTAAATGAATTAATAAAAATAATACCGAAAGGAAAATAAATATAACATATGTAAACCTACTTTTATATTTATTTTATACCAAGTAAGGACTTTTATTTATTTTTTAGAACTAACAGGGGCTTTTCTGCAAATCCAGAACTGTTTTGGAGGTTAAAAATAATTTTTGTTGAGTCCAGGGATTATTCTACAATTTTTCCAGATTTTACTTGCCATTTTATAATTTTCCAGGGGCTTAAAAACACTTTTTATTCAATTTACCAGTAGTTTCCTAATTTCTAAAAAGTCTAGGGGCTAGTTCAACATTTACAGGGGTTAGACTTGAATTTTAGAATAGCTCAGGGGGTAGCCCACAAGTTTCCAGGGGTCTGAGTGAAATTCCAGAGGCGGGAAAACTAATTTGAACATGGGCCGTTGATTTTAAATTGGATGGCCCACATTTAATGTACCGAAGGGGTACGGGGGTTCTAATCTTCGCCGTTGAAATATAATGGACGACGGGCATTGAGCCACGTCGCCCCGGTTAGGGTCGGGCGGCGGTGCGCGGCGGCGGTGACGCGCGCGCGGCTGCGGGCTCGCCGGAGAAGTCCAAGAACATGCCACGGAGGCCACGGGGTACATCCAAAAGGCTTAAACGAAAGGTGGAAGCGAGGGGAACTCACCAGTAGTGGTCGCGAGGCCGGAAATTGGACGGAGGCTAGCTGGCGACAATGGGGAGCGGCGAAGCTCGTCGGCGCCCGATGAAATTGGCAACGCAGTGGCGGTAACCACCGACGAAGACGTCCGGCAAGCTCCTGAGGATGCGGCAAAGGTGTTAGGCAAGGTGTTGTGGACGGAAATTGAAGGAGTCAACGGGAACGCGATCGCCAATACTGACCTCGACGGCGACTAGGGTTTGGGGCGACGGGGTGATGAAATCCGAGGGGAATAGGGCGGTATTTATAGGGGTTCCGGTGTAGAAACGGGCGGCAATCATTATGGGCACGATTCCACTCTTGATTGAGGTGAAACGGTCAGAAATGAAGAGGGGAGGAAAGTGGGCGGCGCGGTGATGGCGCGCGGTCGTTACAGCGCGGGCGCGACGGGAGGTGGGCAACGGGCCTGACAGGCGGGGCCGGCTAGCAGCGAGGGGGAGAGAGGGTGCGGCGCGGGGTGAGGCTGGCGCGCGGGGCCCGACTGGCAGAGAGAGAGAGGGAGGGGAGAGGAGGCGCGGGCCAGCGCGGGGAAGAGGGGGAAGTTGGGCCGGATTGGGGAATTCGGCCCATGAGTGTTTTTCCTTTTTCTTTTCCCTTTTCTTTTTCTTTTCTGTTTTCTTTTTCTTTTGTTTAATGTTTCGAATTTGTAAACCAAATTTCTAGCGAATTTGAATTTTCAAAAATTCACACAATCATTCAAATATGATGCACTTTGCCTTATATGAATTTTATTCCCAAGAAAATGATTTTTTTTTCTCAAAAATAGTGGGTGTTACATATGTGGAGCTTGGAAGGTGTCAAGCCCGGTCATCATAAAGATGAACAGACGCTAATCACATGTACACCAGGATCAGTTGAATCGTACATGCGTCGACGAAAGTGAAATATCATACATTGCCATGTTCGAGTACATAAATAGTCTTACAGTACGACCCGAAGGTCTACAAATACACACCACAAATATTTACATCAACTACAAAGTTAACCAAGTCCAAACTACAGCAGAAGACTAATAGATAAGGGTAACTCCATCTCCACAGGCAGCCGTTGCGCGTGAGGTCGCCAGCCTAGACCAAGTCCTCTGGATTGACGTAGAAGTCCTCCGGTGCCGCTTCTTCTTCTTCATATTCTAATGGAAAATTAAACGCTTGAGTACATAGAGTACTCAGCAAGTGCGGGAAGAGATGACATGAATGGCTAAAGCAAAGGGAAGGCCAATTATGGCTTAACACTATGCTTAAAACTTAACCTTAGCTTTCAATTACCAATATCATAATTCAAGAAGTAATCAACTC
The DNA here is from genome assembly GCA_036927565.1 of Tuctoria greenei. Lineage (NCBI taxonomy): Eukaryota > Viridiplantae > Streptophyta > Magnoliopsida > Poales > Poaceae > Tuctoria > Tuctoria greenei. The sequence goes on from JAYESD010000006.1 coordinate 79,944,781, forward strand.
ATAAGTAGTGATAATAAATGTACTTGAATCATAATTAATCACCATTTCCCAACCATAGACTAATTATGAACTGGCCCCAAGCCGCTCTTGTCCGTGAGCACGGCAGTCATGACAGTTTTACCAAATCTCTGCAGAGAGTGTACCCTTTCCCCACAAGCAGTGATTCCATCCCCTGTTGCCAGGTGGACTGAGTAAACCTCCATGTAGCCCGTGGTGATCAACCACATTTCACACTTCCGTAGGTGTGTGGCCCGGAGATCACTACATGGTCTTTACAAAGGTACTCCCGACTAGTGCTAGCCCTCTAAGGTTTTCACCACTGGGGATTCTCGGAGTAACCCTCCGCCCCAGAGCCCCCTCTTGAGCCTTGCGGATCCCAGAGCAGTTCACCCGCATCATTCCCCGCACCATCCAACCACTAGCATTTCATCGGGAGAAACCTAATTAATTGACCATGCTGCCCCATCTCAGTCTCGTGGTGGTACTATAAAGCTTAGTGGCTTCCTCCATAAACCGGTCCTTAGAATCCGGTGGTAACAAACCCCAATCCCGGGTCTCGTGCAAACTGCACCATACCGATACTAACCAACCACCAGATTCCTATCCACTACAATAGTGTAATCACCACAAGTTCAAGTAACCATAAAGTTTAATGTAGCACAATTGTATGAAATCCCAATCCCAATATTTAAGCATGGCTAAGCATAACTATGACCTATCTACTTCCCAACCCATTTCAGGTAACAAGGAATTATATGGAACAGGGCATGTAAACATGAAGTAGGACATCAATTTAATTAGCATGCATCTATCTAAATCCGTAGAACTGGAGCAAAATGGTCAAGGGCACTTGCCTTCGTTGAAGACTTGAGTGTTGGCGAAGTCCTGGTCTTGGAGGTTAAGATTAGGGTCGTAGTACGACTCTAGACATATGCCCAAGCATGGCAAGAATAGAATAAAGCTAAATAAGTAAAGGGCACGCAAAACAATGCATCGCAACACACACATAAGCATAAAATCCTATACTAATGCGTCCCTACGAAGTATTTATTACTTAACATGGTCAAAGTATGCATTTTAGATTTATCCTACATTTTTGAGAATTAAATATAGCCTAAAACCATTTTTATTGAATTTTCTATGGCCAAAATGTATTTTTAAACATTTATAATAAATATTCCATGGACAAAATATATTTCAAATGAATTCTACAATTTATTCACAACATAAAATAATTTATACCAATTTTTCCTAGCATTTCTACACTTAATTACCATTTTTATCTATTTTCTACACCTCAAATACATCTAAAAACCATATTCAGCAAATAAATAAAAGTCTAGGGACTAATTAAATAGTTTTCTAAACTGCACAGGGGCTAAATACATGATTCTACAAATTTACAGGGGTTAGATTGCTTATTTAGATGATTAAATCCAATTTTTAGGGTTCTAGGGGCTAGTCTGCAATTTCTAGGGGCTAGACTTCAATTCCAGAGAAGCGCAGGGGGTAGCAAGCAAGTTTCCAGGGACTGCGGTGTAAAACTGAAGGCGGGAAAACTAAATTGAATAAGGGCCGTTGGATTTGAATTGGACGCGTGGGATTTAAAACACCGAACCGGTATGAAGATCTAATCTCCACTGTAGGGGTTCAACCGATGGCCCAGATTGGGCCACGTCGCCCCTAACCGTCGCACGCGCGCGGCGGGGCGGCGCCTGACGGTCGCCGGCGGCGATCTCGCCGGAGATCACCCAAACGGCGATTCCTACGTCAATTCTATGCACCAAGGACATGAACCGAGAGAGGAGGAGTAGGGGAACTCACCTAGGAGGTTCTCGGGGCGCGAAATCGGGTGGAAGACGATCGCGATGAGAGGGGGCGGCGGTTGGCGTCGGTGCACGTCGACTCCGGCGAAATCTTGGCGATCTCCCCGCGCAGACTTGCCCGGCTTGCTCCTGGCGACACGGCGACGAGGTTAGAGAAGGAACGCACGGAACATACCGAGGGTGGCGGTTTGCTAGGGTTTGGGCGCGGAGGAGCGAGAACAGAGGGGGGAGGGGGAATTTTATGGAGGGGACGGGCGCGGCGGTTGCTGGTGCGCGCGAGGGAGGTTTTCCCCGGTTGATTCGACGTGTGATGAGGCGGTTTGAGGGGGGTGGTGCGGTGTGGGTGCGGCGCGGCGCGGGAAGGAGGGGGAGTGGCGGTTACTGGGGGTTGGGGATGACAGGTGGGCCGGGGTGGCAGCGGGAGAGAGGAGGGAAAGGGGGAGGCGCCGACAGGCGGGCCCGGGGTGCAGAGAGAGAAGAGGTGGGGGGGGGGGGTTCGGCTGGGCCGCAGGAGGGTGGAGGGAATTGGGCCAGGGGGAGGGAAATTGGCCCAGGAAGGGTTTAATTATTTTTCTTTTTCTTTTTCATTTCCTTTTCTTTGATTTGAATTCAAATTCAAACTTAAACAAATGCTACTCGTTTGAACTTCAGAAATCACCCAAAAATGCATACAACTATGATCAAGGGTTTGAGCAAATTTTTATACATGAAATAATGAGTGTTACAGAAGGGAATATAGTAGGCATATTTGCGAAACATGATATTGCTAAGTCAAAAAAGCAAGCCTTAGGAGAAATCAATTCAAAACTATATGATTCAAGACTTATGCATGTGTGATGGAATGGAGATGGATCTGGATATTTGAGATGACTCCAGTTTGAGTGGACTCTTTTATTTTGCAAGGATGAAACATGGCTACTTTTTTTTTCTCATGCTTTTGATGTAAGCATGCATTTTTTTTCTTTTTCTTGTAGCCATGTCTTCTACTCACTATTTATGCAATAAATTTTGTGAGAGTACTAAGCATAAATGGTATGATTTTTCTCTTTTTTTTGTGGAATGGTGGTATATATGATGGGAATTTTCTTACTTCTAGTGTAGAAGTACAACATGTGCAAGTGAAGTCTTGAATTAAAAAAGCAATGAATGAAATCTCACATAGGTCTATACTAGTTTGACAAAGCTCAATGTGAAGACAAATAGCATATGCATAAAATCTATCAATGTAATGTATCATATGGCTTTGGTAGGTATTTCCAATCAAATGAGAGTAACTTAAATATTTTCAGAATTTTTCCGGAAATCTAAGATTCACTTTCAATCTAAGAATAGCAGCCCCATCATATTATATCTCACAACAACTTAGAATTGTATTATACCCACAATTTCTAAATCAAGGCAAAAGTAATTCTACCCAATGAAAGCAATATTTTGAGAGTAGTAAGTTATAAACTAGGGACTTAGGAAAATTAAAACAGAGCAACTATTTATCATTACATCTATGTGAACTCCAAATCATTCTTACCACACATCTTTTATTTTATTTGAAAGCAAATCTACTCTACTTGTTATTACTGTTATTATAATTATTATTGTAAGTTTTTTTATATGCAAGGTGGGTGATGGTGAATGAAAATAAATATGCATGGGGTGTGATACAAGTTCCCTCAAGAAGGGGTCCTCCCCCAAGCTTGTTATTGGTTAAGGTTCGTGTTTGGGCTTGAAACATAACGACCAATGTAGGCCATGAGGTTGGCCTAGCCTTGCCGTAGCATGGCTTTGACATTGGAGGGTTGAGTGTCGAAGTTGGCTTGCCTTCCATGGGTTCGACGAGTGTGGTTGAGGAGAGAGTTGTCGATGTTGCTCATCCACACCTTAAGGTTTCCATAGGTTGGATGTACCTTGTTATTTCTTGGCTAAGGTGATGATAACCTTTAGATACAAAGGAATGATGTGCACTCAACATGGTTGAGTGTGTTCCGTCATTCTTCGGCTAAGGTGTATCATACTGTCTTGCCATAAACGAATAAATTGTACCCCTCATGCATTGGGTGTGATCCGTCATTCCTTGGTTAACGTAATGATAACCTTTAGGCACAAAAAAGTGACATGTATCCAACATGTGATGATGACGATCCGTTATTCCTTGGCTAAGGTACAACATACCTTTAACCATAAAGGTATGACGTGCACTCAACATGGGTTAAGTGTGATCCGTTGTTCCTTGGCTAAGGTATAAAATACCTTCTGGCCGAATAGGAACAACTTGCACCCAATATACATTGGATGTGATCTTGTCTTTCCTTAGTTAAGGTACATCATACCTTTTAGCCACAAGGGAATAACTTACACCCAATGATGGTGGCAATTCCCTTGAGCTTGAATGAGTGCTTAGAATAGTTGAGAGCATAATGCTCTCACATATTCATAACAGCCTATTGGTTGCTCACGGAGGGTTTCCATGTCAAATCTTCGGCCTCGTATAGTTATGGTTGACCCTCGGGCTTAATTTCTGATAGGTAGCAACCATCCTAATTTACTCCTTGGCCAAGAGATATTGAAATAGAATCCTCTTAGGGTTTCTAACAATCGAATCTATGAGTGCCTATATAGTTATTTTGCTCCTGCAAACTTCCTCTCTATGATAGAGAGGGATGGTTAGCTCCTGATACTTGTACAAATGAATTTTTGGATTAGGTAACCGAACCTTCAGTTGTACGCACGGATGCATTAGGTCCAATTTCTAGTGTATCCATGAACAATGCATGAATCATTGCTAGAAGTGGGGCTTTATGGATAAATCAAGTTGAACACTTTCTAAAGCTCCTACTCATAGTAATTCACGTGATATAAATACACTATATGGATCCCTTCATCTTGTAAAATTTCCATCAATCATAGTTATTTACAGGAGCAAATATTTATCATTTGAGTCACGACAAACAAGATTCTCAATTTTATCGTCCTGAACATTTTTAATTCCTTGCCTAGGAATTTGAAATTTAGTGATCCATGAAAGAATGAGTTTCAAATCAAAATTATGGACATCACTATTCCTAGGTTTCAATATACTAATTCAACCATTAAGTAATTCCATAAGCACTACCGAGGAAAAAAATGTCTAAGTCAATTTTAGCAATGCTTATGAAATTCTAGGTACTTGTTCAAAATTATTACCAAGTAAGGTGACATTCCTTTTTAAAGAATAAAAAAGAGTAATGTCAGCACGTACTATCGTGAGGGTGCATAAGAATTGAATGATGAGAAGGTGTAACCCTTCGTTACCAATGTAAGCAAAAAATCATTCAATCCTAATGTAGTTCAAGCGACGAGAAATTTAAACTTGTACCTCAATTGAAGAGCAGTCCGGGTTGAAGGTCGTTGTGTGAGAAACTCACAACCATGAATGTTGGTGTAGCCTTCATGTTCAATAACTCCTGCCAAGTTGAGGTTGGAGTTGAATGGGCTTCATCTTGGTCCTCCATTGGACCACCATCTTCAGCATTCCTCCACCATGAACTCAAAATGGGATCGATGAAGGGATATGCGCTTGATGGGGCCTTCCAACCTCTTTACATGTTTTGTCGTGGCTGCACTAAAATCAAGAACAAACAAAAAAACTTGAGAATGGGTTACGTTAGCTCAAAAGCATGTTGTACCCTTTGTCAGATTGTTTTGGCCAACCTGAAACAACTTGCAAATGCATTGAATATTGAGGGAAATATTTTTGGTTTGAATTAGGAAGATGAATTCAAGTGGTTATGCCCAAGGTTCATATCCAAATAAATTTATTTCCTAATAAAAAATTTTGGTTTTATGATGGTTGGAAATTTTACTTTCCAACATGCAAGTGTGAAGATTCATACATGCTAAATGCAAATGCAAAGATTCATGGGGAATTCAAATATGCAATTAGGACAACAAATATGAGATAACTACCAATTAACCTATGTGCAAGGACTCACCGAATTTTTAAAGTCCGATGAGTGGGACTTACCTCCGTCCTATTTAGTGCAATGATTTTTTGTGTTATCCCAGAGTTGAAGATGTGGACAACTTCTCCTGCTTGACATACCAAAATTACTTTGTCTGTCATTCGGACATGTGGGCCACATGGTGGCCCTAGCCTCTCTGTCATCTTGATGAAGACCTGTCGACGACTTTTCCCTCTTGAAGATATTCTTTCTTGAACATGGTGAGGCTTGTCCTGATTTTGCAATGCCACTTCGACCTTCTTGATATTCATTTGAGTTATCCCATACTTTGATCATGGATCAAAGACTTCCTTGGGCATGATGACATGTAGACTCCACAATCAAACAAGAAACGCTTCATCCACAATGTCACATGCCTTAGGTTGCATGGGTTTGGTCGAAGGGTAGGAATCCCAACAAGTGATTGTGGGACATCTTGGATATTTAATGCTCTTTAAGTTTTTTGTCCTTGGCCAAGAGCTTCATGTAAAAGTTTTCTTGATTTCATGCTTGGACATGGACAAGATATTCCAAGATAGGCTAGTTGAACTTAAATCCCTTGAAATTCCCATAGACCCCTTGATTACAAAGGTGATATTTATTCCACCATTGACCTCCTTGTAGGTGATAGCCTTTGAAGTTTTGTTTGGAAGAAAGAACCGTCATGGGTCATAGGGAAATGATTCCCCAAGTGCTCCATGTTGCCATGGATCTTCATAAATCACGTGAATAACCATGACTTAGATAATTCCAAACAATTCTTCATTGGATTGACCTTTCTGATACTTCAATGGGAGTTGTAGTTCCATAACTAGCATGCCCACCTTGTTAAGTGGTGTGCATGCCAAGCTAAGGGAACTAGAGCATTCTTCAATCCACCCCTTTAGTGGAGATCATATTCTCATCCACGATGAATGAGAATAGGACTCCTTCAGCTCCAGCACAAATGTGGTCATGGATTGGTGGTGCCAACCCATGATATTAGTGTTGGATGAAGAGCCAACTATACACCCCATGATGAAGGCAAACCGAGAAAAATTCTTGGAGCCTCCCCCAAGCTTGAGGATGGATGCCTTTGGCTCCTACTGGAAGCTGAAATTCTTCCATGAAAGGATGGTGTTGCCTAGCGGACGTTAGTTGAGGTATGCCTTAAATCATCTTGCAGTTGAGCACTTGCATCCGCATTGTCCGTCCCATAAAATGGGTTAGCCAACACCACCCTGTTTTCACGCAAAAGGAGAAAACAAGCAAGGGTAATCCTGTCTAATGACTACTAGTACCTATAGCTTGATCATAAATGATATCTATCCTTCACTTCCTTTGCCTTCCCCAACAATGGCACCAGAAATGCTTGTTGACATTTCTTACTTCACAGATCATCTCTCAAAAGAGATGAGGTCCGCAAGCGCCCAAAAACTATCGTGTAGCATTTGAACCAAGAGTATTCCAAAGGGTATCGTATTTATCCAAAAGGAAGGCAATGGAGTAAAGTAAACACTACTCTTATGATCAAGCTATGGGATAGTAATCAATTATCAAGACAAGGGTAAGATGATAATGTATGGTTAGTGTGACACACACCTAAGCAATCTATTCTAAAGGGTAGATGGGTCCTAATGGAGGTTAGATTAAGAGTTGGGGAGTTGCTGCTACAATGCTTCTAATATACATATATGTAGCCTAGGTTAGATACTAATGAGCATGTCAATGGTGAATACCTATGCTAAGTAGTTCAACACATCGGGCACGGGTTTACCTCTACCAATACTAGGACGATTCCCGCCAAGAGCCTGTGGCATAGCAGAACATGGATGATTACAGAGGACAGATAGGGATGTCACCACCTGCTGCCTACCTCTTCAATCCGTAGGTCTATGAGACATTCCATGCTACTTAACTACCCTAGCACAATGCTAACATATTAAGTAAATACCTTAGGAGCCCGGGCACAAGCCATCCTAAGACAATGAACTAAATCATCGTTGAACCAATGTTGATACATAGCACAAAAGATTCATATTAACATGATCATATCATAACTAATTAGACTATAGTGGTGGTTTGTAGTGTTTATGATGATAGATTAAGAGTAGAATAGCATAATCATAAAAACTACTCCTACCACATACATGGAATCCACAATCAAACAAGAAACGCTTCATCCAAGTATATGAATGAAGACTAAAGATAATATCTTTATTATGTATAAAGTCACAAATATAAGAAACGATACATGAGCCATACCTTTCCAATCACAGACCTGGGACTAGAGACTCTCCTCTGTATAGCCTAACTCCACGAAGGACTAAAAAAATAGTGTATACAATAGAATGATGCTCAAGTGGTGTGTGTTGAAGTGAGGGGCGAGGTGTCCTAATAATAGCTGGAGAAGGGTCAGTTCCAGCCACCAAAAGCGTGCGAATCATTCTTCATTGTTATCAGGGTGCCACGGGGAGTACACACCTGGAAGTTGATTGTGTTTGGTGCCAAGACCTAGTCGACCAACTAGGGGGGTTGGCCGACCTGGTCTAGGCTCCGTTTGCGGTGTGCTTCCTCTAGGTCGCTTCCAGGTGGGTGCCATTGACTGATATGGGTGATACACTGTGGGATGGCCTCAGATACTTCTATTTGTGGACCATTTGATCCATGTGATGCCATGTGTCAGTGCTTGATTGGCTGGGATGATAATTTATAGGATCCATCCCCTTGTTTCACTTTAATTATGTATAAAATACCTGCATGCACCAATTTCTCCAAGGACAAGTGGAAATATGTTAAATAGAAAGGTGATGTGTGCAATAAATGATATTTCCTTCACATAATTGAGTGATATTGACGGGTGAAATTAGTATATAACAGCCATCAATAGCAACACTAGGACGACTCCCGCCAAGAGCCTGTGGCATAGCTGTACATGGTGGATTACAAAGGATGGATAGGGATATCACCACCTACTGCCTACCTCTTCAACCCGTGGATCTACGAGACATTCAATGCTACACATCAATCCTAGCACCATGCTAGCATATTAAGTAATGACCTTAAGAGCCTAGGCACAAGCCATCCTAAGGCAATGAACTAAATCATCTTTGAACCAATGTTAATACATAGCATAAGTGATTCATATCATCATAGTCATGTCATAGCTAATTAGACTATAGTGGGGGTTTGTAGTATTTATGATGATATAATGATAATGATATAACATAACCATAAATACTACTCCTACCACATATATAGAATCCACAATCAAACAAGAAACGCTTTATCCAAGTATATTAACAATAGAAGACTAAAGATAACATCTTTATTAAGAGCAAAGTCACAAATACAAATAGGAATATGAGAGACATACCTTTCCCAATTAGGAATTGGGAAGAGACTCTTTCTACTCCTCTCCTACTTGGACTATGGACTAGAGGCTTTCCTCTCGATAGCCTACACCCCTCTAAACCTATGAAAAATAGTGTGTACAATGGATGAATACTCAAGTGGTGTGTGTGTGTGAAGTGATGGTAGGGGTTCCTATTTATAGGTTGAGAAGGGTTGATTCCCATCACCAAGAGAATGCAAATCAGTCTTCATTGATATCAGGGCAACACAGGGAGTCGACACGTGGAAGCTGGCCGAGTTTGGCGCTAGAAAGGGCTCGGTCGAACCCCCTAGTCGGCCTAACAGACACTTGGACCAATTCCAGTGTGCTTCCTCGGGGTGACTTCCAGGTGGGTCCCATTGACTGATATGGGTGATACACCGTTGGTTGGCCTTAGATACTTTTGTGGGCCATTTTATCCATGTGGTGCCACATGTCATTGTTTGATTGGCTAGAATGGTATTTTATAGGATTGTTCCCCCTCTTTTACCTCGTTTCCTACCGTAATTCCCTACATGCACTATTTCTCCAAGGACATGTGGAAATAGGTTAAGTAGAAAGATGATGTGTGTAAGAAATGAAAATTCCTTCACATAGTTGAGTTATATTGATGGGTGAAATTTGTATATAACAACCGTCAACAATGTCATGAGGTACAAAAGTGACCCGATAATGCTTCGATATTCCTTTTGATCCACAGATTAACAATCTTCATCAAGTTTAAGTGTTGTTGTTGTTCCCATTGGTGTCCAAAGAGGCTTTCTTTTGTCCATGTTGAAGCGCTTAAGAAGGTCTTTTGTATACTTCATTTGATGCACAAAAGTTCTTTCCTTGGTTTGCTTGATTTGCAGCTCCAAAAAGTACGTAAGTTCTCCCATCATACTCATATCAAATTATGAACTCATCATAGCTGAAAACTTGGACAAAAGATCATGAGAAGCATAGCCAAAGATAATATCATCCACATACACTTGAACGGATAGTGAGTCTTTGCCATGCTTAAACACAAAAAGTGTTTTATCATCCTTGCCCATGGTAATCCTCTTTTCATGTAAGAATGTTTTTAACCTATCATATCATACTATAGGGGCTTGTTTGAGACCGTACAAGGCTTTAGATAGTTTGTGAACATGATTAGGAAAGTTTGTGTTGAAATGTGCGATCGACACTTCCCCCGATACCACTAAGAAGATCGACACTTCCCCTGGTACCACTAAGAAGTAGTCTACATGGGTTCTTTTTTAGGAGGAGCGTAAGCCGAAGAACTCAAGAACAAGAGTGACACAGAGATTTTTACGTGGTTCGGGCCGCCTGAGCGTAATACCCTACTCCACGGGGGTGTGTTGTATGCTAGGCGTGTTGTGTATGTCTAGGATCAGATGACTTCAGTTCTACCGTGCAGCTCAGACCTTTTATATGCTAAGGTCTGGTTGTTACAATGAGGCCAAGGCCCAACAGATGGCATTACGCTATTAAGCACCCTGTACGTGATCTAGGCACTTAACAACGGTTTATTTGTGTAATGACATGCCTTGATGGCTGCATTACAAAACTTGAAGGCCCTCTGATCATGTTTCATTAATGCGGGATTAATGATGCGTTAACCAGGTCTTTGTAGCGGCTGATTTACAACCACTTGAATGTCCGCTCAGTTGGAGATCCCGTAGTCCTTCTAGTTGGAGAGGTAGGGTCTCACACGTGGAAGCCCTGGAGCCACCCTTAGCAGGGAGGCGGGTTTGGAGCTGCGGGACACGTGGCAGCATTGGGGCCACCCTTAGGAGGGAAGCAGGTAAGGCGCTACAGGACGCATGGTAGTACCAGAGCCACCCTTAGGAGGGAGGCAAGTACGTTACCACTGGACATATGTCAGCACACGAGCCACCCTTAGGAGGGAGGCAGGTTTGGTGCAATTGGACACGCGGCCTTTGAAAGTCTTCTCTACTGAAAAGTGGGACTCAACGCTTCTTCTTCTGGTTCGCGAGGGTACCTGGTCCGCAGGATAGTGACAGTGACCCCCGGGCCCACCTCGGGGAAGGTTTCGATCCCGTAGGTGGGGCCACCATCACTTCTCGCGTTGTTGCTTCAACTTTTCACTTGGCCGGTAGAAACTGTGGCACATTCTTGTGCCACAACTACGTGGCTCTACTTGGCAGGTGATACGTGGTGTGCGTATCCCACACCTTGAAGAGCATCGGTTCCCATACGATTTTCGTATCAGTTCCCAGCGCAATCTTTGTAGCCTTATTAGGCTGCCTTCATTAGGCTCACAGCTTCTCATCATGACAACGGTTCACCTGGTGCAACTTTTTTTGGCAAAGTGGACCTAGGTCACCTTGTCATAGACGAGATAACTCTGCGATGCGTAACCATGGTCTGCGTGTAGTTACCTTCCAAGCGTTGCAGAGAGCAATAAAGGGAAGAGTTGCATGGTGAAGGAACTCTTACGCCCCGATCTGTTTCCTTGTGCATAGAACTCTTCGCTTCCTTCTTTGCATTGTGCTTGTGCTCTCCGATCTATTCCACTCGCAGTCATGGAACTTGGCCTTCTCACCTCCAAGCTTGTGAGCAATAGGGACATCGTGAGGGTTCAGAAGCTGATGGGCTGGCAAAGCCCTTCCTTTGACAACACGATGCGCTACGGGAGCCTTCCCTTCACAAAGAAAAGCTCCAGTGACATCGTCTTCTTCACGGCCTATGCCATGGTTGGGTTAGTCCCACCAGTCTTCTCCTTCTTGCTGATGCCGCTGGAGGTGTACGGACTTCAACTCCAACACCTCATTCCTCACTCGATCCTACTGGTGGCAATCTCCATCCACTTGTGCAAGATGTTGATCTGCGTGAGGCCCTGTGTAACGCTGTTCAAGACCTTCTTCACCCTCCTGTCGACTTGGAAAGGTACCGAACTCATCGGAGCTTACTACTTCATGAGGCGCAGAAATGCTCCGTATAAGTATATCAGCTCCTTCTACTTCGAGAAGTGGAAGAGCTGGAAGAGTGACTGGGTGATAATCCGAACGGACCAGCATGACCGCTTGGAGCTGCCGATCGGACTTCTGACCACACACACCGACTTCTGGGAGATCATTCCAGACCTATCTGTGGAGTACATCCTAGTGCTCACGAGGATTCGGCACCTAGCTAAGGGAGGCTTGACTTCACTGATGGTGCCCGATGACTTTATCTCGATGTTTGATTCTTCTTAAGCAGAGGGAGTTTCCAGTCTGAACTTAAAGCGGAGTGATGTACTTCAACCGGATTGAAGTTGGCCTAGGAACTGACTTAGATGAGAAGGATCTACTGTTCATTCTTGCAAAGCTGTACAGTGGTTCCATCTCCAGAGACGACCTCATGCCTCCATCAGAGTTCTTGCTCGTGTTTGCTATGTCGGAGATAAAGAGGCAGCTGCTGAAGGAAATGTCCACCCTCTACGACACCTGCATCGTCATGCGTTAGAGGGGTGGCGCCTCCGAAGGAATTATCATTTCCGATGCTTCGACCCCCAATCAGCAAAAGAGGTCTAACTCAAGCATGAGCAACAGGAAGGAGCCTACCCATTCCTCGAGCAGGAAGAGGAAGCTGGAGTGAGTTTATGCTAGCTCTGCCAGGCCGACTCTGTCGAAGGCAGTGTCATCATCGGTGCCTCATCGAACTTTGAAGTCTGTTGTGGTCGTACCTCCTATGACTTCAGCTTCGGTCCCAGTGCCCAAGGCAATCATCAGGTCCGAAAAATCTTCATCTTCGGTCCTGGTGTCAACAGCAGGCACCGAGTCCGCAAAGTCTTCATCTTCGGTCCCTGTGCCAACGACATGCACTGGGTCTAGAAAATCTTCAGTTATGGCCTCGGTGCCAGCCACGGGCACCAGGTCTGGAATGAATCCAGCTTTGGTGACTCCGGTAGCAGAAGATGGGATGTCTGCTCCGAAGTCCCAGCGGTTGCAAAGCCGACTTCTTCTTCGGGAACTCCTAGAGTTAAGTTCAGACCATATGCATCACAAGCGACAGTGGGATCAGATGACTCCGACCGCCCAAGGAAGAAGTTCCGCGTTGACTTGAGCTGCCAAGCCCCTAGGTATGAAGTAACATTAGGAACTTGTCTTGTTTTTTCATTTCTTGCTTCTTGCTGATTCCTCTATTTCCAAAGCTTTAAGGCCAGTTGCTGCTCGGCCGCCACCAGCAGGCCAAGCCAATACCGCGGTCGAAGAAACCAGGCCGGCTGACCTGCCGGTTGATGTCGTGGCTCCTTCCGAGGCCGTGGCGGATATTGCAGGGGAACCAGAGTCCAGTGATGTCGAGAAGACTTCAATGCCAGTCGGTGATGCTGCGATTTTGCCAGACCAGGTGCAAGAAGTCGTGCTTGCACGGACCTGGCAACAGTGCGGGAACCAACTCTAGAGCACGTGATGGATGGTGAGGTAATGCCAAAGCTGCTGGCTGGTTCCTTGGCATTGCTGGAGCTAGCAATTGACGTCGTGCCGGAGCCGACACTTGATGCCATGGAGGCGTCTGAGCTAGTATCTTATGCCACACCAGAGCTACCGGTTGATGCCATGAAGGCGCCAAGGGCATCAACCGATGCTTCCTCAGCATCAGCCTGGAGGGAGGAGGACCTCCTGGAGATCGGCGTTGTTGATGAAGACATGCTGGAGTCCATGCTCGTGCCATGGGCTTCGACAACTATTCCTGATGCGATGGGGCCCCCAGTGGACCCGATGGAAGGTGCGAAGCTGATCCCTCTGTCTCTATCCATAGAGAGCGCCTGGTCAAGTCTTCGCCATGTGCAACTCAGCTTTGACCACGAGCGTAATGTTCAAGAGGAAGAGCGGGAGACTTTGAGGCAGTGGCGGAAACTACTGAATTTCAAGACGAAGCTGACGCAGAACCACCTGGATGACGAGAGGGGCCACCTTGCAAGTGAGCAGGTGCGGCTGCAGCGCCTCGACGAGTTGTTGAATGGCAAACAAGATGTTGTCAAAGCTTTTGATAGAAGACTCGTTAGATTTATGACAAAACGATGGCTGCTGATGACTTAGCAAATGCCCGTTTCGAGTCATGGAATAAGCTCAACGAGGAGCTCCTGCAGTGCCAAGAGGCGGCTGACAATAAGGAGCAGGAGCTCCAAAGGAGATAGAAAGAGATCTCTCAAAAGATAGAATGCGGAGAGAAGGATTTGGCTCTCTGTGTTGATCTATTTACTGCTCCGGAGAGGAGAAAAAGCAAGTATGGCAAGCGGGACAGGAAGTCAACAAGCGGGAGCTTGCTGTCTCTGCCAAGGAGGATGAGATAAAGATGGAGGCGAAGAAATCATCAGCGGGGAAGGATCGCTTGACCCTTCATGAGCAACAAGACAAAGAAAGGAAGCTAGCTGAGTAGATGCAGCAGCATGCCAAGGAGGTCGAATGATCCTCAATGGGGGACTTCTTATAGCTGTAGACTGCCAAGAAGTCACTAGAGGAGTTGCAGGACATGCGGAGGATAGAATCCCAACAAATTTGTGACTTCTTGGGGCATGCAAAAAATGCACTGGTACCTCGTGGCATCAGTGCGGTTCGACAGAGCGACCGGAGGCTAGAAGTTGGCTAGGCCCTAACAACTCTGAACTCTACCAGGACCAAGTTGGGAATGCTGGAAGATGTCATCGGTAACCAGTTTGATACAGAGGGGAAGAACATGGCCAAGTCAGTACCATAATATGTGTTGACTTGCTTTCGTAGTTGGGACCCCTCTATCTCACTAGCTCTGTTTCACCGCAACTAGCGAAGAGATGGAGGAAGCTGCCAGGGCTAGCATGCAGGACATTGTCAAGCAGGTCGCCGCGTGGTTTCACCGCAACTATATCATCTTCATCCTCTTGTATATACCATTGTATCTTCAAACTCTTTGTAAAAAGTTAAGAACTTGAATGAAATTCTTGTGAACTTCATATTTTGTCTTCATTGTTGTCATTGTTGTAGCTTACTTGGCCCCCTGGTAGATGTACTCATTGATTGAGAACATCTACTATCAGGAACTGGGCAATGACTTGAAGCTTTTAGGATAGCTCTGAGCTTGAAAGTGGCCTCCGAGAGCACCGACGGGACCCTTGGCAACATGTAAAACGTTAGCATTGGGCCCCCTAGAAGTGCCGGAGCTTGTTGACCCAACGTACCTAGTGTCATTGTCTGGAATGTTAACATTAGGCCCACAGGGAATGCCGAAGATCCCAGTTAGAGCATGTAAATCATTTATCCTGCACATGAGATACAAGAAAAAGAGTAAAAGTGATTCTTCTTGCCTATAGCTTAGTTGTGGCTTACTGCCCTTAGTTGAATTATGGGTCCTAACCAATTCAGCATGATAATACTAGTATATTGGTTGTGCTTCCATAGGTCCGTGTGCTTCCTGGACCCAGCATACTTTGACACAACACCAGAATAGGTAGAGTGGCGTACTTAGGGTGCTGGACAAGGCTAAGTCTTTAGCACACTCCAGACCTATCATTGTCATTGGTTTTCAGGCGAGTAGGCCATTCAACAAACACTAGGTCTTAAAAAAGACTACCAAAAATACTTAAATATGTATCACATGAATTCTCAGAGACCGATTTTCAAGAGGCTTGCACAACTTTACTATTGGCAAGAAGGTATAAAAGAGCAATTAAAGATGCATAATGTAAATGCATGTAGAGTCTGTTTTGATGCTGTTGTATTTCATAATAGGTCCGAATAACACGGGAGGCAAGGGTAAACATTTGGGTATGCCAAACATCTTTGACCAACCCGACTTCTTGTTCATATGTTATGAAATAATATAGCAAAAACAGTCTCACCTCTGCGCTAAGTGTAGAACTTACGAAGTTGTTCTATATTCCAGGGGTTGGGAAGCGGTGTCCCACCCTTTGTTGCCAAGCGAAGGAATCCGGGGCGGGACACTTTTATTACTCGGAAGGGACCCTCCTAGCTGCCGGAGAGCTTGTTCAATCCTTCTTGAGAAAGTATGTGCCGCAACACCAGATCGCCTTCTTCAAGCTGCCAAATACGCATATGCCTTTGTTGATAGTGTCGGAGCGCCTGGCGGTTCCGCGTATTTTGGACAGCTACTTGGCACCTTGCCTCATCGGCAAGGTCTAGGTCATCGCGCCGTAGCTGATCCTGTGAGGCTTCATCATAGGTCTGGACTCAGAGAGACCCCATGGTGACTTCTGGAGGGAGAACAACTTTCACTCCGTACACCAAGAAGAAGGGTATCTCTCCTGTAGTTTGGCTGGGTGTTGTCCGGTTAGCCCATAGCATGGACGGAAGCTCTTAAATCCAGTTGGCACCATGCTTTTTCAAGCGTTCATAGGTGCGGGTCTTGAGTCATTTGAGTATTTCAGCATTTGCTCTCTCGGCATGGCCATTGCTCATCGGGTGTACTACTGATGCATAGATGATCCTGATGCCAAGGTCTTCGCAATATTCTTGGAATGTTGCACTTGTGAATTGGGTCCCGTTGTCAGCGAGTGACTCTGTTCAGGACAACGAATCTACAGACTATGGACTTCAAGAACTTGATTGCTGATTGTTTGTTGATTGTCACAAAAGGAGCTGCTTCTAGCCACTTCATGAACTTGGCGACATAGAAAAACTTGTAGGATAGAAGAACACGTGAAAAGCTACCAGAGGGGGGGTTGAATGGTAGATTTAAAACTTTTTCAGTGGAAGCAATAAAAACCCCTCTACAGAAAAACGATCTGTTAAAGAAATTATGTGTGAGACTAATATAAACGTGTTTCACCATTATAAAAGTGATAGATATCATAAAGAATCAAGTCACGAAGACGACACAACAAGAATCACTCAAATCCTTAGAGAGAAAGTTAAGTTACGATCGAAAGATCGAACAAAGGTCAATCTGTTCTACTGAATAAAAAACAGATCTGTAATACTGCAAAGAAACTCGAGTAGATCAAAAACCAAAAATCCAATGATCTTGAAATTTTGACAGATGATATATAATCAAGTTGTGAAGACAACCCAAAAATAATCACGTCAATTTGATCAGTAAAAACTCGAGTTATGATAAAACCACCAATGAAAGGTAGTGTTGTGCAGAAAACTCGACGAGGAAAACTTGTCTGGAACAAGTTGAACGAACAAGACACAAAAGTTACTTTAAACTACGATCTTTATTCAATAGAACACAAGAGGAACAGCCCCAAAGTCGTCTACCACGAGCTCTGGCTCCCTTGCATATATAACCAGCCCTTAGGCCAACCCAAACCTAACTAGGACTCTAATTCTACTCAGTTCACGAATCGAAACATTCTCTAACTGCTCAAGACTCTTCTATATGTAGATAGAAGCAATCTTAAGACTTCCAAACACTTTAGCAACGTATCCCACATTCCTAAAACAACTCAAATTTGTGACCCACACGAAATTCTATGATAAGAAACTCAAAACATTCCATATTTGAGTCAAACACTGCAACCTGAGTCCATAACCTAGGCGGTTGGACCTTTCTGACTAATTCTTTACGTCCACATCAATTCATCAAGCCTCAGAACTATGTAGCCATGTCCATAAACTCCTTGCACACATGCAAACATCTTCCAACGACGTCCACGATACCTTCATAAGCATTGTTCTTAATTCAAACATGTTGTGCAACCTCTTGATCAACTCAACTATAATTCCTACCGAACTTTGTTGTTGAACCACATCTTCTCCCTAAGACTAGTTCAATGGATCCCGTCACCATCCATGTCTTGAACTCAAGCAACACCTGCACATTAATAAACAACCAATACATCCGAGCATAAGTCCTCGACTTGACTCTCGTTAGTTCTGAAACCACAACACCTTACGTGAGCACCTCACATAAGCATGTTGCAAACCATAGCAAAAACGATATCAGCCATAACCACTAAAACACATCAAAAACTTAGTAAAAGATTAGTAAGCAACTTTCCATCAATGTAAAGCAAGTACGAATCATATCAAGCTCCGAACCTTGCCAAACCTAACCGGACCTTGAACCGGAGCTAACCAAAGCCAGTCAGACCTAGCGCCAGAGCTTATCAAAGCTAGTCGGACCTAGCGCCGGAGCTAACCAAAACTAGTCGGAACTAGACAAAGAAGTCGGACCTAGCCAAAGCAAGTCGTACCTTACGTCGGACCTTGCCGGAGCTACCCAAAACAAGCCGGACCTATCATTAGACCTTGATGATAATGGTGTTTTGGTAGTATTCAAAACTTTTATCGCCATAGCCAATGTATTCAGGACACATATGTCTCACAATCTCCCCCTTGATGAATGCATTGGCAACACCACTTGAAATCCGAACATTGGCATGAAAAGTTTTGAAAACAATTTCTCCCCCTTTTTGAAAATCAAATGACATAGACATAAATTTCTCCCCTATACATATTTCTCCCCCTGAGAATAATTGTCCAATCGTGCCAAAAACACTTGTGAATATGTGCAACGTGTGATCAATTTCTTCCCCTTTGACAATGTATTCAGCAAGGTGCAAAAGAGAAATTTTAATTGTTATGAGCATATTATAACATATAAAAAGAGCTCATCCAAGTCATACTATCAAATAACTTACACTATCACAACAATGAGATACATAAAGTAGTGTAAGCCATGCTAGAGATCAAATGTAATTTTCAATTTAAGCAAGTCATGATCTCACAAACTTAACTATTTCAATACTTGAAAGCATGACACTTGTTAATGCAATTTTTTTCCTTTAAAGCACAAATTTTTAACATATGACATTTGCAAGAAATTATATGCCGCATCTGCCTTATTCTAACCAACCAAGCCAAGCCTATGTCATTTGACAATCAGAAGCATAAAGACATGATTTTAGTCATACACAACTTCTTCCAAGGTCATATCTAAGTGCAATGATAAGTCATCTCAAAAGAAGAAGTGCGATGCATGCATATTCTCTTGATTTTTTCACATTTATATTTGTTCATAAAAACTCAACATGTGAGTTGATTACTTGATTAATTCTTTATGATTAAAAGCACCTGTGAGCATGCAACAAGTTCAAAACAGCAAGAAAGTTCGACCATGACCAGATTTAGTGTAAGTAATTATTCCAATTACTAGACATGGCAAAAACTACAAAATGTATAACACGAGTAATGTAGTAAGAACTTCAGCATGTAAAAGGAATCAAAAAGTCATATATGTATGAAATAATATGCTCATATTATTTTAATTTCAGATTCACACATAGACTTCTCAAGTTTGAAAACTCCCCCTCAATGTAAGCCATGATGATGCATAACCCCTATTTCACTACGAATGAAACAAAAATGAGTGAAATCCAATGGTTTTGTAAAAATATCAGCCAATTGTTGTTCGGTATCTACATGATGAAGCACAATATTTCCTTTTCAACATTATCACGGAGAAAGTGATACCTAATGTAATGTGCTTAGTTCTAGAATGTTGCACGAGGTTTTTAGCAATGCAAATGGCACTAGTGTTATCACAAAACGGTGGAACACTATCTAGATCAACCCCTAGTCCTTAAGTGTTTGAATAATCCAAAGAATTTGTGAGCAAGCACTAGTAGTAGCTACATATTCAGATTTAGCTGTGGATTTTGCAACTTAGTTTTATTTTCTAGAGGACCAAGCAACAAGTGAATTACCAAGAAAATGACAAGCACCGGAAGTACTTTTCCTATCAATACTACAACCCCCAAAATGAGCACCGGAAGTTACAGTTGAGGAAGAAGGAAGAAAAATGCCAAATTCTTGAGTTCCATGTAAGTACCTGAGAGTCTGTTTGAAGGCTTGACGATGTGAAGCACGTGGGGAGGTTTGAAACCGTGCACAAAGACATACGCTGAATTGTATGTTCGGTCTTGATGTCGTGAGGTACAAAAGTGATCCGATCATGCTTCTATATTCTTTTTGGTCCACGGGTTCACCATCTTCATCAAGTTCAAGTGTTGTTGTTGTTCCCGTTGGTGTCCGAAGAGGCTTGCTTTTGTCCATGTTGAAGGGCCTTAGGAGGTCTTTTGTATACTTCATTTCATGCACAAAGGTACCCTCCTTGGTTTGCTTGATTTGCAGCCCCAAAAAGTACATGAGTTCTCCCATCATACTCATCTCAAATTCTGAACTCATCATAGCTGAAAACTTGGACACAAGATCATGAGAAGCACAACTAAAGATAATATCATCCACATACACATGAACGAATAATGAGTCATTGTCATGCTTAAGCACAAAAAGAGTTTTATCAACCTTGCCCATCGTAAACCCCTTTTCAAGTAATAATGTTTTTAACCTATCATACTATGCTCTATGGGCTTGTTTGAGATAGTACAAGGCTTTGGACAGTTTGTAAACATGATTAAGAAAATCTGGATTTTCAAAACCAAGTGGTTGCTTAAGATAAACCTCCTCATCTATGTAGCCATTAAAAAAAGCACTTTTAACATCCATTTGATATAGCTTAAAACCTTTAGATGCAGCAAAAGCTAACAAAATTCTTATGGCTTCTAATCTAGCAATAGGAGCAAAAGTTCCATCAAAATATAGACCTTCAACTTGAGTGAAACCTTGAGCAACCAACCTAGCCTTATTCCTAACCACAACCCTATCCTCACTTTTTTATTTTTAAACACCCATTTAGTTCCAATTAAAGTGTGACCTTGAGGTGGAGGAACAAATTTCCAAACATTATTTCTTTCAAAATTTTCTAACTCTTCTTGCATGGCAATAATCCAATATTCATTAGGGAGTGCGTGTGATATATCTTTGGGTTCAAAAGAAGCAACAAAAGCAGAATGAGCGTGAGAGTTTGGATCACAAAACCTGGACCGTGTGACTCGTTCGTGCAAGCTTCCAATAATTTATTGTGGAGGATGACTTTTGAGAATCCGGAGGGGAGTAGACACTTCACAAGCTTCTTCTTCTTCATGTTCATTATAAATCGATGAGCTTGTGACTTGAGAAGGATTCGGACAAGCAAAGGTGTTCGTCGGTGCTGGCTGTGAATCAAAATTAGGAGCTGAAACAATGTCATTAGCTGCTGAATTTTCGGGCAGCAGCACCACTTATTCCTCATCTTCAACTAAAATGCTCTCCCCCTGCAAATATGGATCCGGACCTGCAATGTTTGAGCTAGTACCTGGGCTAGCTTCATCAAAAGACACCTCAAAGTCTCCACAATTTTGTTAGTGTCAATTAAAAGCACACGGTAGCCTCTAGTATGAGATGGATAACTAAGAAGCATGCCATCAATGGATCTAGGTTCAAATTTATCAAGATTACCATGTTTCTTAACAAAGCATTTGCAACCAAAGACCCGAAAGTGTGTAACACTAGGCCTATGTTCAAACTATAGCTCATATGGTGTTTTACCTAGCTTAGCGTGCAAGAAAACACGATTTGAGACATAACAAGTGGTTGCAATCGCATCAGCCCAAAATTTCCTAGGAGTTTGATATCCATCAAGCATAGTCCTATCCATCTCAACTATGATTCTGATCTTTCTTTCTACAACACCGTTTTGTTGAGGTACATATGGTGAAGAAAATGGATGATCTATTCCTTTTTATGCACAAAAATGATCAAAGGATTGATTTTTAAATTCAATTCCATTATCACTTCTAATTGCTCTTAAAGATCCTAGGTGATCAATTGATAATCTAAGGAATAAAGTTCTAAAGTGACTCAAACCTTCATCATTAGATGCCATAAAATAAATCAGAGAGTATCAAGAATAGTCACCAACAATCACAAGAACATACCATTTACCTCTGAAGGATTGAAAACGTGAAGGTCCTACGGTGTCAAGATGCAAAAGTTGACCCGATTCAGTTGTCATGGTCATTGTGAGAGGAGCATGTGAACCTGCAACCATCTTAGCATGTCTACAAGAAGAGCAGACAATTTCTTTGTCCTCTTTAAGCATAGGCAGCCCACGTATGCGATCAAGAGCACTAACACGCGTGAGATGTTCAAAGCCTATGTGACCAAGTCTACGATGCTAAACATATAAGTCTTTTGAATCATTAGCAACTAGACACCTATGCTTAGAAGAAGACATATCAAAATCATCTTTAGAAACTCTTCCAAACCGAGACATGTTAAAAATAAGCTCACTATTTGAACCTACAACTTTGTAGCAATATTTATTGAAAATAATTTCCAGATTTTCATCTAGCAACTGTGAAACAGAAAGCAAGTTATATTTCAAATTTTTGACAAGTGTCACATCCTTCGAAGTGTAGTGATCATTTACTCTAACCGAAACCTTATCAATTATAGGAGTTGAAGAATTATCGGCAAAAGTAACATTCTCTACACGTGACTCAAAAGAGAGGGAGGAGAACCATTTTTTTGTTAGCGGGCATGTGGCGTGAGCAACCTAAATATTGGGGTTAGCCAAAAGGCATTTAGGAATCCAGTACTGAGTCACACGACTTCCAGCAGGAATAACACGAGAAAGCTGAGATAAAACAGCAGGTTTATTAGCCAAAGCTTGAGGATTTTTGTACCCAACTACTGACCTACGGGGTGTTACATGTGTAGCACGAAAAACTGTAGGTTTGGGAGCAAACTTTGCATGTTTTCGACTCTTTACAGCAGGTTGCATGTTCCTATCATTCGATTTAGCATGTGCAGCAAATTTTGCATGAAAGCTATGAAATCTAGCAATCATTCTT
Source organism: Tuctoria greenei (assembly GCA_036927565.1). Lineage (NCBI taxonomy): Eukaryota > Viridiplantae > Streptophyta > Magnoliopsida > Poales > Poaceae > Tuctoria > Tuctoria greenei. Next base: position 79,967,620 of record JAYESD010000006.1, read on the forward strand.
TCCTTTTTCTGTTGTTTGGCTAGTATATAACAAAAATCTATGACATGACCATCTCTACACCAGTAGGTACAATGGAATTTAACTTTGTGTTCATGTCTAGATGAGCAAGAAACATTTTTATTTGAAATCGAATGAGACAACACTCCTGCAGATTTGAAACCACTTCTTTTTGTTTAGGAACTGTTTGAATCAAACCACTTCCTAATGAATGTACAATTTTAGGTGGATGTTCCTTAGCATGAGCATGGGAATCAAAACCTAAACCAGTTTTATCATTGCAAGACTTGGAAGAATTGAGCAGCAAGTTTATGTTCTTATTCCCATTACAACGCTCTAGTGTCCTATTCATGTCATCAAGTTTCTTAGACAAGTCTAGGCAGTTTTCACATGAACTTTTTTCCTTTTAGTTTGCAATTGGAACAATATTTAACTTCATGAGAACGTAAAGCATTGTTCAATATAGAAATTTCATTCATAGCATCTGTCGGTACCCTAAAAACCATACACCCCCTGAGGTTACAAAGATCTCGAGGGAAGGCCGTCTACTTGGATTGAAGACCCTCAGAGGCCCACTTGTCAGACATGATCGGACCTGCTTCTCCAACATGGTTGATCCCTAGGTCGCCACGTGTACTGCCAAACCGGAGCTACCGCCCACAAGGGGGAAGCTCCGGGCCAGGTACCGAAATGGCACCTCCAGACTTAACCCCTGACCGAGAGAAGCTCCGGACCTAACACGTGTCAGATAGCCCCGGAGCTACCTGCTTCCCACAGTAAGCTCCAGAGCTGCCACGTGTCCAAACGTCGGAGCTGGCAGCCTCTAACCTCCGGAAGACCCTGTAACGGCTCCGGATCTTCAAAGGAAAGCCAAGGACTTCAAGACCCGATTAAATGTCATTAACGCCATATTAATGACACTTAAATGGACGATCTTAACACCTGTAACGGCGCTGTCGGAGCCCGTTACAGGATCATTAACAACAATTAATCGTGTATCAATACTAGTAACCGCCGGGGCCACATGTCGGGCCAGGCTAGCTTGTAACGGCCTGTCCTTGTACTATAAAAGGACAGTCCGACGATACACTCAGGGGACGGACGTTCACACACGTTCACAGAGGTAGACAAGCGATCATACTTGGCAAGCTAATACAACACGAACACACCCGTGGAGTAGGGTATTACGCTCAGGCGACCCGAACCACGTAAATCCTAGTGTCTCCTGTGTTAAATCGCAATTCACCTTCTTGAGTCTTCGCGCGCCCACATCGAACCACAAACTCCTTCAACACTTTAGCAGTGTCAGGAGATCTGCCGACTCCAACGGTCGACAGCATCTTGTAGTTTCTTATCAAGATCATCACAGGTAGACAATGCAAATCAATTGTTGAACATCAAGCATCTTTCAAGTTTTTGTCATTAAGTGCAGCAAGCTCTTTGTTCTTTTCAATCTCTAACTCAAGTTTATCAAGTATGGAGGTGTGTGTACTTCCTAGAGAGGATAATTGTTCATATATTAAATCATATGAGGAACAAGAATCATCACTAGGAATCAAAGATTTCAAACGATTAATTTCAAATTCTAGTGACTCAATTTTAACAGCATTGTCCATAACCTTTTTGTCTTTTTTTCTTAACTATAACTGTGGCACGAGAAATAGCATCATGCATTTCTTTGCAAGTAGGTCATACCTCTTCATTGTCGCTGTTGTATTCTTTCTCCTCCATACTTGCTCTTGATTTGCCCACCATGAAGCACAAGTTTGCCAAATCATCTTCATCTTCGTCACTTCCGATGTCCACATCACTCGAGCCAAGTTCTTGAAGTGCGGAGATAAAACTATTCACCAATTGGCGTCCTGTAAAACCCTTCTTTTTCTTGTTGTTGTTTGTAGAGGAGTGCTTCGTCCTTGTTTGCTTTTCATCACAGGAAGTGGTACCTGAAAGGTTAGGGCAATCCATGCGAAAATGTCTTGTCTTACCACATTCGAAGCATCGTTGAGGTCCGGCGTTTCCTCTCCTTATAGTTCTCACATTTTGCGATGCTTTTTAGAATCGAGTAGAGATGAGTGCAAGTTCTTCCTCTGGAAACTCCTCAATCTGTTCAAGGGTTAGAGAGGACAACAAAGCAAGTGTTCCACAAGATGAAGATTGGTCAGAGCTAGGCACGTCACATGGAGAAACAAATTCAAGAGGATTGTTGGGGTTCTTACGTTAGATTATATAAATTTCATGAGTTTTTGAATTTAGAATATATCACATCTAATGTAAGTGTACTCATGACAGTAGATTCAAGAATAGATGTGACTTTCATCTCCCAAATTGACATGTCTAATGCACTTAGTAATTGCCTATCATTCTCAGCATCTGAAAAATTAACATTGATGCTATGCAACTTGCTGAGAATTTTATTAAAGGGAGCAAAGAGGTCATCAATGGACTCACTAGGTTGCATCTCGAAGCGCATGTATTCTTTTTTTAACATGTCTTGTCTTACATCCTTGATCGTGTTGGATCCTTTGTGGTAGTCATAAAGTGCTTACCACACATCGTATGCAGTTCAAAGGTGTGCAACACGGTCGAAGTCACTTTGAGATAATCCTTGTATGACCAAGTTTCAAGCCTTGTTGTTGTTGTCGACATCTCTTAGATTTGTAGCTGTAACTTGATTGTTTGGAGGCACGTCGTAAGGCTTGTACACCTTTTCCCATATGGCGAAACCTTGTACCTGGATAAAAGCTTCCATTCGTGCCTTTAAAACCTAAAAATCAAGACCACTACACACACAAGGTTTTGCGGAGTATTTCTCCATGATGATTAATCCAAACACGTGCAAATCACAAATATTAGAGCACCGTGGCTCTGATACCAAATGTAGCATCAAGGAGCACGTGAAAAGCTACCAGAGGGGGGGTGGGGTAAATTGTAGATTAAAACTTTTTTAGCGGAAGCAACATAAACCCCTCGGAAGAAAATCAACCTGTTAATAAATCATGTGTGCGACTAATCTAAACGTGATCAATCGTGACAAAACCAGTATAGATTATACAGAATCAATTCATGAAAAAATGACAAAAAGAATTATGAAAAACCGTCGAGACAAAACTCAAGTTACGATCGAAAGATTGAACGAAGGTCAATCTGTTCTACCCAAGAAAAACCTGATCTACAACACTGCAATAAAAATCGTGTAGATTCACAAATGATATATAATCAAGTTGTAAAGAAAACCCAAAAAGGGTCACATCAATTGGATCTGTAAAACTCGAGTTATGATAAAACCAACAAAGCAAGGTAGTGCTGTGCAGAAACTCGACAAGAAAAACTTGTCTGAAACAAGTCGGACGAACAAGGCACAAAAGTTCCTTTAAACTACGAATTTTATTGATCAAACCACAAGAGGAACAGCCCCAAAGTCTTGAACCACGAGCTATGGCCTCCCTTAGTTATATAACCATCCCTTAGGCCAACCCAATCCTAACTACGACTCAAATCCTACTCAGATTCAACCGAAACTTTCCATCACTGCTTAAGACTCTTCCATACGTAGATAGAAGCATATTAAGACTTCCAAACACCTTAGAAACATATTTCACATTCCTAAAACAACCCAACTTCATGCTCACTACAAAATCCTAGCGTAACCAACTAAAATGATTCCATATTTGAGTCAAACCCAACTCAGCCGCAGCCTGAGTCTATAACCTAGTCGGTTTGGAACTTCCTGACCAATTCTTTACATCCACATCTCTTCATCACAAAAGTGATCAAAAGATTGATTTTTAAATTCGGTTCCGTTATCACTTCTAACTGCTTTTAAAGATCATGGGTGATCAATTGATAATCTAAGAAGTAAAGTTCTAAAGTGACTAAAAGCTTCATTTTCATATGCCATAAAGTAAACCCAAGAGTATCTAGAATAATCATCAACAATCACAAGAAAATACCATTTACCTCCGAAGGATTGAACACGTGAAGGTCGTACGGTGTCAAGGTGCAAAAGTTGACCCGATTCAGTTGTCATGATCATTGTGAGAGGAGTATGTGAACCTGCAACCATCTTAGGATGTCTACAAGAAGATCACATAATTTATTTGTCCCCTAAGCTTAGGCAGCTCACGTATGTGATAAAGAGCACTAACACGTGTTAGATGATCAAAGCCTACGTGACCTAGTCTACAATGCCAAAAATATAAGTCCTTTGAATCATTAGCAACTAGACACCTATGCTTAGACGAAGACATATCAAAATTAGCTTTAAAAACTCTTCCAAACCGAGAAATGTTAAAAATAAGATCACTATTTGAATTTACAACTTTGCAGCAATTTTTAGTGAAAATAATTTCCAGATTTTTATCTAGCAGTTGTGAAACAGAAAGCAAGTTGTATTTCAAATTTTTAACAAGTGCCACATCCTTCAAAGTGTAGTGATCATTTACTCTAAGCGAACCCTTCGCAATTATAGGAGTTGAAGAATTATCGGCAAAAGTAACATTCTCTGCACGTGACACAAAGGAGAGGGAGGAGAACCATTCTTTGTTACCGGTCATGTGGCATGAGCAACCTGAATCCACAATCCAAATGTTCTCCTTCCTCAAGCCTGTAACCTACATAGAAGCACAATACGTCGATGACACAATACTGGGGTTAGTCAAAAGGCATTTTGGAATCCAGTAGTGAGTCACACGATGTCCAGCAGGAATAACACACGAAAGCTGAGATAAAACATCAGGTTTATGAGCCAAAGCTTGAAGATTTTTGTACCCAACTACTGTCCTATGAGATGTTACTTGTGTAGCATGAAAAACAGTAGGTTTGGAAGCAAACTTTGCATGTTTTCGACTCATTACATCAGATTGCATGTTTCTATCATTCGGTTTTGCAAGTGCAGCAAAATTTCTATGAATGTTATGAGATCTAGCAATCATTCTTTCCTTCTTCTGTTGTTTAGATAGTCTATAATAAAAATATATGACATGATCATCTCTACCACTGTAGGAACAATGAAATTTAACTTTGTGTTCATGTCTAGATGAGCAAGCAACATTTTTATTTGAAATCGAATGAGATAACACTCCTGTAGATTTGAAAATCACTTCTTTATGTTTAGGAACTGTTTGAATCAAACCACTTCCTAATGACTTTACAATTTTAGGTGGATAGGCCTTAGCATGAGCATGATAATCAAAACCTAAACCAGTTTTATCATTGCAAGACTTGGAAGAATTCAGTAGCAAGTTTAGGTTCTTATTCGCATTATAAAACCGCTATAGTGTCCTATTCCTGTTGTCAAGTTTCTTAGACATGTCTAGGCAGTTTTGACATGAAGTTTTTCCTTTTAGTTTACAATTGGAACAATATTTTACTTCATGAGATCGTAAAGCATTGTTCAATATAGAGATTTCATTCGTAGCATCATGCAGTTTTTTATTAAGATCATTAGAAGTAGAACAATGCAAATCAATTGTAGAAGAGCTAGCATCTTTCAAGTTTTTATCGTTAAATGTAGCAAGCTCTCTGTTCTTTTCAATTTCTAACTCAAGTTTATCAAGTGTGGATGTGTGCGCACTTCTTAATGAGGACAATTGTTCATATATTAAATAACATGAGGAACAATAATCATCACTAGGAATCAAGGATTTCAAACGATTAGTTTTAGATTCTAGTGACTCAATTTTAACAGCATTGTCCCTAAGTTTTTTGTCTTTTTTCTTAACTATAACAGTGGCACGAGAAATAGCACCACATTTCTTCGCAAGTAGGACATACCTCTTCATTGCCGCTGTTGTGTTCTACATCCTCCATAATTGATCTTGATTTGCCCGCCATGAAGCACAAGTTTGCCATATCATCTTCATCTTCGTCACTTCAAATGTCCATGCCGCTTGAGCCAAGTTCCTGGACTGCGGAGATAAAAGTGCTCACCAATTGATGTCCTGTAAAACCCTTCTTTTTCTTCTTATCGTTTGTAGAGGAGTGCTTCAACCTTGTTTGCTTTTCATCCCGGGATGTAGGACCTTAAAGGTTAGGGCAATCTGAACAAAAATGTCTAGTCTTACCACATTCGAAACATCGTTGAGGTCCGGAGCTTCCTCTCCTTCTAATTCTAACATTTTGCAATGCTTTTGAGAACCTAGTTGAGAGAAGTACTAGCTCCTCCTCTGGAAACTCCTCAATCTGTTCAAGGGTTAGAGAGGACAACAAAGCAAGTGTACCACAAGATGAAGATTGGCCGGAGCTAGGCATATCACGTTGAGAAACAAATGCAAGAGACTTGTTGGGGTTCTTACGTAAAATTATATCAATTTCATGAGTTTTCGATTTAGAATAAAGAACATCTAATGTAAGTGTACTCTTGACAGTAGATTCATGAATGGATGTGACTTTCATCTCCCAAATTGACATGTTTTATTCACTTAGTAATTGCCTAGCATTTTCGGCATCTAAAAAATTAACATCGACACTACGCAAGTTGTTGAGAATTTTGTTCAAACGAGCAAAGAAATCGTCAATTGACTCATCAGGTTGCATCTCAAAACGCATGTATTCCTTTTTGCACATATCTTGTTTTACCTCCTTGATCGTGTTTGATCCTTTGTGGTAGTCGTAAAGTGCTTTCCACACATCGTATGCAGATCGTAGGTGTGCAGCACGGTCGAAGTCGCTTTGAGTTAATCTTTGTATGATTAAGTTTCGAGCCTTGTTGTTATTGTCGACATCTCTCAGATTTGTAGCTGTAACTTGATCATTTGACGGCACTTCGTAACGCTTGTACACATTCTCCCATATTGCGAAGCCTTGTGCCTGGATGAAGGCTTACATACGTGCCTTACAAACCTGAAAATCAATACAACTAAAGACACAAGGTTTTGCAGAGTATTTCTCCATGATGATTAGTCAAAAAAATGTGCAAATCACAAATATTAGAGCACCATAGCTCTGACACCAATTGTAGGATTAAAGAGCACGTGAAAAGCTACCAGAGGGGGGTGAATGGTATATTTAAAAGTTTTTCAGCGGAAGCAATGAAAACACCTCGGCAGAAAAACGATATGTTAAAGAAATCATCTGTGAGACTAATCTAAACATGTTTCACCATGACAAAAGTAATAGGTATCAGAGAGAACCAAGTCACGAATACGACACAACAAGAATCACTCAAATCCGTCAAGAGAAACTCAAGTTACGATTGAAAAATTGAACAAAGGTCAATCTGTTCTACCGAATAAAAACAAGTCTTTAATACTGCAAAGAAACTCGTGTAGATAAAAAACCGCAAATCCAACGACCGTGAAATTTTGAAATATTATAGATAATCAAGTTCTGAAGACAAGCCAAAAATAATCACATCAATTGGATATGTAAAACTCAAGTTATGATAAAAACCACCAAAGAAAGGTAGTGCTGTGCAGAAAACTCGATGAAAAAAATTTGTATGGAACAAGTCGGACGAACAAGGCACAAAAGTTCCTTTAAATTATGATCTTTATTCAATAGAACACAAGAGGAACATACCCAATATCGTGTACCATGAGCTCTGGCCTCCCTTTCTTATATAACCAGCCTTTAGGCCAACCCAAACCTAACTAGGACTCTAATCCTCCTCAGTTCACAAATCGAAACTTTCCATAACTGCTTAAGACTCTTCTATATGCAAATAGAAGAAATCTTAAGACTTCCAAACACCTTAGGAACGTATCCCACATTTAGAAAACAACTCAAATTCGTGACCCACATGAAATCCTATCATAACCAACTCACAACTTTCCATATTTGAGTCAAACACGACTCAGCCGCAGCTTGAGTCCATAACCTATCCGTTTTGACCTTTCTGACCAATTGTTTACATCCACATCTCTTCATCATGCCTCGGAACCATGTAACCACGTCCATGCACTCCTTGCACACGTGCAAACATCTTCCAACGACGTCCACGATACCTTCATATGCATTGTTCTTGATTCAAACAAGATGCGCAACCTCCCGATCAACTGAACCACAATTCCTCCCGAACTTGGTTGTTGAACCTCATCTTCTCCCTAAGACTAGTTCAATGGATGCCATCACCAGCGATGTCTTGAACTCAAGCAACACCTGCACATGAATAAACAACCAATACTTCCGAGCACAAGTCCTCAACTTGACTCTCGTTGGTTCCAAAACCACAACACCTTACGTGAGAACCTCACATAAGCATGTTTCAAACCATAGAAAAAACGATATCAGCCATAACCACCAAAACACATAAAAAACTTAGTAAAAGATTACTAAGCACATTTCCATCAATGTAAAGCAAGTACAAATCATTGCAAGTTAAAAGCAGAAACACTACGATCAAACTCCGAACCTTGCCAAAGCTAACCGGACCTTGAACCGGAGCTAACCAAAGCTAGTCGGACCTAGCACCGGAGCTTACCAAAGCTAGTCGGACCTAGCGCCGAAGCTTACCAAAGCTAGTCGGACATAGAGCCGGAGCTAACCAAAACTAGTTGGACCTAGACAAAGAAGTCAGACCTAGCCAAAGCAAGTCAGACCTTACGTCGGACCTTGCTGGAGCTACCCAAAACAAGCCAGACCTATCGTCGGACCTTGATGATAAAGGTTTTTTTGGTAGTATTCAAAACATTTATCGCCATAGACAATGTATTCAACACACATAGGTCTCACAAAACTGGTACCCTCCAACGGCTTTGGGAAAAGGTCCCAACATATCCATCCCCACACAGCAAATGGCCATGAGGGAGGAATCATTTGCAGTGACTGCGCTGGTGTGTGGATCTGCTTGGCACGAAACTGGCAGACCGCACATCTCTTGACTAGCTCGACTACATCCTGAAGAGATGTAGGCCAATAAAAACATGTTGCAAGGCCTTATCGACCAGCGTGCAGGATGAAGCATGATTCACACACTCGCCTCTAGGGATTTCTACGAGGATATGCACTGCAATAGGATGCCATTGGCGCCACGTCGGTAGAGATTTCCTTCTACCAACATGTATCTCTTAGCCATCCGAACAATCCGTTCAGCAGATACATCTTATTTAGAAAGGATGTTGTCTTTCAAGTAGTCTTGGACCTCCGTGATCCATGCATATGGACTTACTTGAGCTTCTGGATCTTGCGCGCCAGGTTGCACGGAGCCGCCTTTGACTCCTACGATCCTTGGTGGAAGTGGTAACAGGGCCACTGGGACAGTCAGCTTTGAGGTGCTGGTCTCGCTCCCTTCACCGAGTTCTGCAGGTTGGGCAAAAGGTGTTGGTAGTCTCCTTACAAAGACCCCGTCGGGTGTCAGAGCTCAGGTAGAAGCTTTTGTCGAGAGCTCGTCAGCTTTAGCATTATTTGCACACTAGACATGGCATAGGTCCAGGACATGGAATTCCTTCTGCAGCTTCTGTACTTGAAGAAGATGTGCTACTAATTGTGGATTGTTACAACAACATTCACCTTTAACTTACTTTATGATGAGTTGCGAATCCCCTTTGACCAGCAGCTGCTAGACGCCAAAGGATAGCGCTATCTTCAGTCCAAAGATGATACCTTTATATTCCGCCATGTTGTGCATCGTCTTGAAGTCAAGGTAGACCATGTACTTGACATGCTCTAATGTTGGTGTGAGGAGAAGAATTCTAGCCCTAGCCCCATGCTTCTGCACGGAGCCATCGAAGAAGAGGGTCCAGTGAGGCTCGATGAAGACCAGAACCTTAGGTTCCGGCATCTCGATATCAAGGCCTCCTGGTCCAGATGGAGATGGGGTCCACTCTACCAAAAAATCAGCTTGCGCCTGACTCTTGATGGCAGGTCAAGGCAGGAATTCAAGGTAAAATTCAACTAGGTCCGCAGCCCACTTGGCGATGTTCCCGTTGAATTGGGGTTATGAAGTATAGCCCGCAGTGGGTAAGAGGTTACCGCTGAGATCTTGTGAGCTTGAGTGTAGTGACAGAGCTTTCTTGTTGCGATAAGAACTGCGGATAGCAGCTTATGCCTTCAAGATATCTTGTCTTGGCATCATGGAGGACCTCACTGATGAAGTAGACAGGTCGCTGGATAGTCAGGACCTTCCCAAAGGGGTCCAGTCCAACTTCTGCATCTATGCATACCCTCCCGAAGGTGTCCAAGTCTTCTTCTTGAGCAGTCGGACCCTCACAGAGGGGTCTGATGTACCTTCCTAAGAAGATAGGTCCAGAGGCCCCCGGCTTTCGAGACCTTCTTCAACGTCTAGGGGTTGGGACCCAGACTCGCCTTGATTTCCTCCAGGTGGCTCTGGACCCTCCATGAGGGGTTCGAGCCTTTGTGAAGAAGAACTCGGAGTTGCTTCTGTCATCTTCATGACCAAGACCATGCTGACAAGTTGTGTCATTGTAGGAATGTAATGCAGCATACGCTCACCAGGTTCCGAGGTTACCATGATGGGCAGTGTTGTGAGAGACTTCTTTAGCTCCTGAAATGCCTTATCTGCTTCTTCAGACCAGTGGACAGGTTCAGACTTCGTGAGAAGCTTGAAGAAGGGAAGAGCCTCCTCAGCCGGTCTAGAGATAAATCGACTAAGTGAGTCTAGACATCCCGTAAGCTTCTGGAAACCTTTGATGCGGGCAGGGGGCCGCAACGCTTCAATGGATTTTATATTCTCCTGATTTGATTCAATTCCAAAGTTTGTTACCAAGAATCCCAGAAGCTTTCGAGATAAAACTTTGAAGACACACTTGTCGGGACTCAGCTTTGTGTGTGTGTCATGCGCAGCTTGTCGAAGACCGACTGAAGATTATCCAGCAAAGAGTTTTTGGTCCTGACTTTGACGATGATGTCCTCCACAAGGTCCTGGATAAGCTCCCCAAATGTTTTATGCATTGCTCACACAAAAGTTGCAAGAGCATTCTTGGGACCTTATGGCATGGCAGTGTAGTTGTACAGACCATCTACTGTGATAAAGGTTGTATGTTCTTCATCTTCCTTAGCCATTCGTCGTGAAAACCAGAATACGCATCCAGTAAGCATAATAATTCACAGCTAGAAGTAGAATCCACTATTTGATCTATTCTTGGAAGTGGAAAAGGGTCTTTTCGACAGGCCTTATTAAGAGTGGTGCAGTCGATGCACATCCGAAGCTTCCCGTCGGCCTTGGGTACAACGATTGGGTTTGCCAGCCACCACAAATGATGTACCTCTCGGATGAATCCAGCATCGAGCAGCTTCTTAATTTCCTCAAGAATGAAGTTTTGCCGCTTGATGGACTATTTTTGGGGGTTCTGTTGGATCGGTTGTACATCGGGGTAGATCTTTAGATTGTGATCAACCACCTTCCTAGGGATCCCAGACATTTGTGACAGTTGCCATGCAAACACGTCGACATAAGCCCAGAGGAAGGTGATGAGCGCGAGTTCCTATTTGTCACCAAGACCTCCCGCAATACGAGTGGTCTTGGCGGCTTGGAACCGATCTAGACGACTTTGACGGGAACATTGTTGTCGTCATTTGGCTGCACATGGGGTGCATATGCTGGGCTGTGCTGGCGCGTGTCAGAGGTTGTTGAGGTAATTGCTCCTTGTTGGAATCGGCTTCTTATGCAGTAGCTAGCACATGAAGCTTCTCAAACACAGTAGCTTCGACAGTGCGGTCTCCTCGGATCCTGAGGACGCCCGCCGGAGTCAACATCTTCAACATCAGGTATCCGTAGTGAGCTACCGCCATGAACCGGTATAGGTCCGGTCTCCCGACGATGGCAGTGAAGGGAAGATTGATCTCCGCTACGTCGAAGATCAGTTTCTTTGAGCGGTAGTTCTCACGAATCCCAAATGTTACCGGGAGAGAGACACAATCGAGTGAAGTGATAGCTCCCGAACCCACTCCAGAGAATGGGCGCGAGGGCTTAAGGTACGACATGGGGACTTGAAACTTCTTGAAGGCAACGAAGCTGATGAGGTTGAGAGCCTCCACACCATTAACCAAAACATGGAAGAGTTGCAGTTTGTTGATAGTCGGGGAGACTATCAGTGGAGGTTGCCAAGCTCCCGCCAAGTTCATGGGGCAGTCGAAGGCGTCGAATATGATCAAGTCGTCCATCCACTTCCGATTTGGCTCTGCCTTGATGGTGGGAGCCACAGCAGCTACCTCCCGACGCAAGATTGTAACCACGTGTCGGGGAGTAATGTCACACGACCCTCTATACATAATCGGAGAGTCCTCCTCTACTCGTTGTCAGAGCTGGTGTTGGAGCCGTCGATGTTGTTATAGACTGACTTCAACTTCTTGTTGGCATCTTGGAAGCCTAGATCCTGCTCCGATGGAGCTTTGTCGACCTTTTGTTTGCCCTCCGCTGGCGGAATGGCACGTCTTCTTGATGCTTGTGCTGGGCGCATTTAGCCAGCCTTTTGACCTATCGGCAGTCCTCAAGGCTATGACACGAAGAGTTGTGGATCGGGAACCACATCTTGTTGTTGCCGTCGTTAATGATGGTCGTGGGCGCTTGTCGAGGCGCGGCTCCCGGCCACCTGGAGCAGTTGCGGCTACAGATGTAGGTGCACCGACAAGTGGCTTTTTGTCAGTTGCCTTCGCCTTCTTCGTACCACTACCTTGTGTAATGGCTCCCGCCTTGGAAGCAGATGGCACTCCTGCCTTCGCGGCTGGCTTGGAGTGCCAGCCATGCCCTTCAGCAGCCCTGGCGCATTTTTCTTCCAGGCTGAAGATGGTCTTGGTGGTCAGCTTCTCCAAAATTTTCTTGTCTCTCACGTCTTGTCGGAATGCTACAACAATGGAGGCAGTCGAGATAGAAGGAATTTTGTTTCGTACCAGGGAGAACCTCTGTATAAAAGATCGCAGTGACTCTCCCGAATTTTGCCATACGGTAAAGAGATCCAGTTCAGTGCCAGGGCGAGTATAAGAACTCCTGAAGTTGGTCGTGAACTGGCGGCATAGCTCTCCCCAACTGTAGATGGAGTTGGGGGAAAGTATAAAACCATGACCGGGCAATACGGGTCAAGGCTACGGGGAAGTAGTTGGACATGATAGCTTCATTCCCTCCTGCAGCGAGGATGGCAGTGGAGTAGATCCGCAAGAATTCGACGGGATTGATCGTCCTGTCATACTTCTCCACCAGGTGAGGTCGGAAATTAGGTGGCACCTCCATCATGGGAAGGTGTGGTGCGAGCGCCGCACAACCACCACCTGTTCCTAGAGTGGAAGACTCCTCTGGATGTGTCGCCTCTCGAGGTTAAGCTTGATGGTGATGCGACCATCTTGCTCCATGTAACGACAGCGCAGCTCTGCCCTGAGGTCTCCTGTCGGGAGTCTGGACATCATATTAGTAAGGTAAGCCATTGAAGGGGTACGGGACATTGTGTGTTATGACAGCGCATGTCTCCTCTATGACGACCTACGACGAAGTCATCCCGACAAGCTCCTGTTGCATGTAGGTGCCAGCCTGGGCTCAGGCTGTGGCAGATTGTTAAGCGCCGTGGCTGCAGCAGTGACAAGATGGTCGGCGTTGTTGTGCCATTGGTCCAACGCTGCTGGATGTACGTCTGGCATAGGTGGACACTGAAGAAGAGCTCGCGCTGCAATCAGCGCGTTCTCGGGGCTTAAGGTCGATTCAGTGATCAACACTAGGACATCATCCTGCAACTAACCAGTAGCAGCAGCTGCTGCAGTAGGTAGTGGTCCGTTGTTTCCAGGTTGTTGTCTTGGAGCTCCAACTTGTGGATCAGTGACAGGATTGCCACTAGGACGACGAGACATGTCGCCAACTTCATTGCCTCTTGAAGCCCGTGCACCTAGACCAGCGGAAGCAGTAGTGGAGTTCACCATCGTTGATCATGAAATTCTTGAGAGCATGACCCATACCTAGTGTGCCAAATGTCAAAGTGCGCGATCAACACTTCCCCCGGTACCACTAAGAAATAGTTCACAGAGGTTCTTTTTTAGAAGGAGCATAACTCGAAGAACACAGGAACAGGGGTGATACAGGGATTTTTACGTGGTTTGAGCCACCTGAGCGTAATACCCTACTCCACGGGGGTGTGTTTTATGCTTGAGCGTGTTGCGTATGTATGGGATCAGATGACTTGAGTTCTACCGTGCAGCTCAGACCTTTTATATGCTAAGGTGTGGCTGTTACAGCAAGGCCGAGGCCCAACAGGATGCCCCGGGCTATTAAGCATTATGTACACGATCTAGGTGCTTAACCGTGGTTTATTTGTGTAATAACATGCCTTGATGGCAGCATTACAACGCTTGAAGGCCCTCTGATCATGCATCATTAATGCGGGAATAATGACGTGTTAGCCAAGTCTTGTAATGGCTGATTTATAGTCATTTGAATGTGTGCACCATTGGAGATCCTGAAGTCCTTCCCATTGGATAGGAAGGGTTTGACACATGGCTGCTCCGGAGCCACACTTAGCAGGGAGGTAGGTGCGGAGCTGCGGGACATGTGGCAGCACCAGAGCCACCTTTAGGAGGGAGGCAGGTCTTATGACGCGGAACACGTGGGAGCACCAGAGCCACCCTTAGGAGGGAAGCAGGTCCGACACTGCAGGACATGTGGCAGTACCAAAGCCACCCTTACGAGGGAGGCTGGTCCGACACTAGAGGACACGCGGCCTCCGAAGGTCTTCTATCCTGGAAAGTGGGACCCAACGCTTCTTCTCCTGCTACGCGAGGGTATCTGGTCCGCAGGGTACCGACAGTCTGAATTTTCAAAACCCAGTAGTTGCTTTACATAAACCTCTCCATCCATGTAGCCATTAAGAAAATCACTTTTAACATCCATTTGATATAACTTGAATCCTTTATATGCAGCAAAAGCTAACATAATTCTTATGGATTCTAATCTAGCGATAGGAGCAAAAGTTTCATCAAAATCTATAGATTCAACTTATGTGAAACCTTGAGCAACCAACCTAGCCTTATTCCTAACCACAACCCCATCCTCACTTTGTTTATTTTTAAACACCCATTTAGTTCCAATTAAAAAGTGATCTTGAGGTGGAGGTAAAGCTTCCAAACATTATTTCTTTCAGAATTTTCTAACTCTTCTTGCATGGAAATAATCCAAGATGCATTAGTGAGTGCATGCGATATATCTTTGGGTTCAAGAGAAGCAACAAAAGTGGAATGAGCATTAGAGTTTGAATCGCAAAACATGGACCGTGTGACTCGTTCATGCAAGCTTCCAATGATTTGTTGTGGAGGATTACTTTTGATGATGCGGAGGGGAGTAGACACTTCACAAGCTCCTTCTTCTTCATGTTCATCACAAAGCATAGAACTTGTGGTTCGAGGAAGATCTGAACCAGCAGTAGTGGTCGTTGGTGCTAGTTATTGAGCGGGATCAAGAACTAAAATGTCATTGTTTATTTCTAAAATTTCAGGCAACAGCTCCACTCCTTCTTCATCTTCAATGAAAATGTTCTCCCCTGCGGATATGCATCTTGACTTGCAGTAGCAGAGCTAGTACCTGGGCTAGCTTCATCAAAAGTAACTTCACAAGTCTCCACAATTTTGTTAGTGTCAAGTAAAAGCACATGCTAGCATCTAGTATGAGATGGATAACCAAGAAACATGCCATAAACATATCTAGCTTCAAATTTATCAACACTAGGCCTATGTCCAAACCGAAGCTCATATAGTGTTTTTCCTAACTTAGCTCTCAAGAAAACACAGTTCGAACATAACAAGCTATTGCAATTGCATCTGCCCAAAATTTTCTAGGAGTTTGATATTCATCAAGCATAGTCCAAGTTATCTCAACTAAGGTTATGTCCTTTCTCTCTACAACACCATTTTGTTGAGGTACATATGGTGATGAAAATTGATGATTCATTCCTTTTTCAGCACAAAAGTAATCAAATGTTTGTCTTCTAAATTCAGCTCTATTATCACTTCTAGTTGCATTTAAAGATCTTGGGTGATAAAGTGAAAGTCTAAGAACTAAACTTCTAAAGTGACTAAAAGCTTCATTCTTAGATGCCATAAAGTAAACCCAAAAGTATCTAGAATAATCATCAACAATCACAAGCACGTACCATTTACCTCCAAAAGATTGAATACGTGAAGGACCTATGGTATAAAGATGTAAAAGTTGTCCCGGTTCAGTTGTCATGGTCATTGTGAGAGGAGCATGTGAACCTGCAACCGTCTTAGCATGTCTACAAGAAGATCACACAATATAGTTATCCCCTTTAAGCATAAGTAGCCCATGTATGCGATCAAGAGCACTAACACGTGTGAGGTGATCAAAGCCTACGTGACCAAGTCTACGATCCCAAAAATATAAGTCCATTGAATCATTAGCAACTAGACACCTATGCTTAGAAGTTGACATATCAAAATCAGTTTTAAAAACTCTTCCAATCCTAGACATGTTAAACAAAAGCTCACCTTTTGAATCTACAACCTTGCAGCAATTTTTTGTGAAATTAACTTCTAGATTTTCATGTAGCAATTGTGAAATAAAAAGCAAGTTCTATTTCAAATTTTTAACAAGTGCCACATATTTCAAAGTGTAGTTTTTATTTACTTTAATCGAAGCCTTAGCAATTATAGGAGATGAAGAATTATTGGCAAGGTAACATTCTCTACACGTGACATAAAAGAGAGGGAGGAAAACCATTCTTTGTTAAAAGTCATTTGGCGTTAGCAACCTGAATCCACAAGCCAAATGTTCTCCTTCTTCAAGTGTGTAACTACCGACGTTTATTACATCACAAATAAAATCCGCAACCGCACGGGAAATGTCGTGTAGAATTTCACCAAGAGTATTCCCAAGGGTATCAAATTTATTCCAAAGGAAGGCAATGGAGTAAAGTAGACACTATTCTTATGATCAAGCTATGGGATACTAATCAATTATCAAGACAGGGTAACTGATAATATGGGTAGTGTGACACACACCTACGCAATCTATTCTAAAGGATAAATGGGTCCTAATGGAGATTAAATAAGAGTTGGGGAGTTGCTCCTACAATGATTCTAATATACATATACATAGCCTAGGTTAGATACTATCGAGCATATCAACGGTGAATACTTATGCTAAGTTGTTCAACATATCGAGCACGAGCTTACCCCTAGCAATACTAGGACGACTCCCGCCAAGAACCTGTGGCATAGCCAAATGTGGAGGATTACAAAGGATGGATAGGGCTGTCACCACCTACTGTCTACCTCTTCAATCCGTGGGTCTACCAGACATCCAATGCTACTTACTATCTCAGCACCATGCTAGCATACTAAGTAAATACCTTAGAGACTCGAGTACAAGTACCTCTCTAAGGCAATGACTAACCTAAACATCGTTGAACCAATGTTGAGACATAGTATAAGTTATTCATGTCAACATGATCATATCATTACTAATTAGAATATAGAGGGGGTTTGTAATGTTTATGATAATAAGTTATGATCATTATGGCATAATCCTAAAGACTACTCCGACCACATACATGGAATCCACAATGAAACAAGAAACGATTCATCTAAGTATATGAATAAAAGAAGACAAAAGATAATATCTTTATTATGCATAAAGTCACAAATATAAGAAAAGATACATGAGCTATAACTTTCCCAATTCAGACTTGGGACTAGAGACTCCTCTCTACAGCCTAACCTCCAAGGAACTAGGAGAACTAGTATATACAATAGAATGATGCTCAAGTGGTCTGTGTTCAAGTGAGGTGTCAGGGGTCCTATTTATAGCTGGAGAAGGGTCAGTTCCCGCCACCAAATGCGCGCAAATCAGTCATCAACGACTTCTACAAGCTGGGAGGAGCCAACACGTAGAAGGTGATCGAATTTGGAGGAAAGACCAGTCGGCCGACTAGGGAGGTTGGCCAACCTGGTAAGTCATTACGGGGCTTATTCCATCTCCCATTCATGTGTGGTTGAAAGATAGAACAGCAAATGGAGCACAAATAGCCTAGAGATCAAGTTCCACTGAAATTCTGGAGAGTTCAATTTATATTATGAGTACCTCAGTTTGATTCTCTCAGTCTCTCCTTTATGTGTAGTGGAAATATGTCCTCACCAAGGCATTTTGCCTAAATTCATCCTACCACTAAATAAGGCTTGTATGTGGAGCTTGGTAGGGAATATAGTAGGCATATTTTTAACACATAATATTGCTAAGTCAAAAAAGCTAGGCTTAGGAGAAATAATTTCAAAACTATTTGATTGAAGATTTGTGCATGTGTCATGGAGTGAAAGTGGATGTGGATATTTGAGATGACTCCTTTTTTGTGTGGACTCTCTTATTTTGTAGGGATGAAATATAGCTACCTTTTTTTTCGTTTTTTTTCTCATTCTTATGATGTAAGCATGCATTTTCTTTTTCTTGTAGCCATATCTTATATTCCCTTTTTATGCAATAAACTTGGAGAGAGTACTAAGCATGAAGGGTATGGAGTTTCTCTTTCTATTGTGGAATGATGGTATGATGGAATTTTTCTTACTTCTAGTGTAGAAGTATAGCATGTGCAAGTGAAGTCTTGAATTCAAAAAGAAGTGAATGAATTCTCACATAGTTCTATACTAGTTTGACAAAGCTCAATGTGAAGCTAATAGCATAGGCATAAGGTCTATCAATGTAATGTATCATATGGCTTTGGTAGGTATTTCCAATCAAATGAGAGTAACTTAAATCTTTTTAGAATTTCCCGAGAAATCTAAGTTTTACTTTCAAACTAGGAATAGCAGCCCTATCACTATATCATATCTCACAACAACTTAGAATTGGATTAAGCTTTTGCTACCCACAATTTCTAAATCAAGGGAAAAGTAATTCTAGCCAATGAAAGCAATATTTTGGAGAGTAGTAAGTTGTAAACTAGGGACTTAGGAAAATTAAAATAGAGCAACTATTCATCATTTCATCTATATGAATTCCAAATCATTATTACCGCACATCTTTTATTTTATTAACCTATTTTAGCCAATGAAAGCAATATTTTGTAGAGTAGTAAGTTGTAAACTAGGGACTTAGGAAAATTGAAACAGAGCAACTATTCATCATTTCATCTATATGAATTGCAAATCATTATTACCACACATCTTTTATTTTATTAACCTAACCTATACTACATTATTATTAATCTCTCTTCTTTCTTAGATGCAAATGTGGTGGAAAGAAATAAATAAAATAAGAATGCAAATGGGATGTGATACAAGTTACCTCAAGTCAGGGTCCTCCTCCAAGCTTGTTCTTGGTCAAGGTCCGCGACAGGGGTTGAAACCCTAACGACGGATGTAGGCTATGAGGTTGGCCTAGCCTTGTTGCAACATGGCTTTGGAATTGGAGGGTTGATTGTTGATGTTGGGTTGCCTTTCAAGGGTTCCCTGAGTGTGGTCAAGGAGGGTATTGTCGATGTCGCTCATCCACATCTCAAGGTTTCCATAGGTTGGATGTAACTTGTTATTCCTTGGCTAAAGTAGTGATAACCCTTAGCTACAAAGGAATGACGTGTACTCAACATGCGTTGAGTGCATTCCGCCATTCTTTGGCTAAGGTGTATCATACCTTCTTGCCACAAAGAAACAACTTGTACCCCTCATGCATTGGGTGTGATCCGTCATTCCTTGGCTAAGATGATGATAACCTTTAGCCACAAAGGAGTGACATGTACCCAGCATGTGTTGAGTACGATCCACTATTCCATGGCTAAGGTACACCGTACCTATAACAACAAAGGGATGACGTGCAGTCAACACGGGTTGAGTGTGATCCGTTGTTCATTGGCTAAAGTATAAAATACCTTCTGGCCACAAAGGAACAACTTGCACCCAATATACATCGGATGTGATCTTGTCATTCCTTGGTTAAGGTACATCATAACTTTTAGCCATAAAGAAATAACTTACACCCAATTATGATGGCAGTTCCCTTGAGCTAGAATAGTTGAGAGCATAATGCTCTCACATATTCGTAGCACATCATTGATTGCTCATGAAGGGTTTCCATGTTAAACCTCTGGCCTCGTATAGTTATGGTTGACTTTCGGGCTTAATTTCTGATAGGTAGCAACCATCCTAATTTACTCCTTGGCCAAGAGATGTTGAAATGGAATCCTCTAGGGATTCCAACAATCGGATCTTTGAATGCCTGAATAGTTATTTTACTCTTGCAAACTTCCCCTCTATGATAGAGAAGGATGGTTAGCTCTTGATACTTGTACAAATGAATCTTCGGATTAGTTAACCAAATCTTCATTTATACGTATGGGGAAGAAAAAAATCAAAGACGTGTTGGGTCCAATTTCAAGTGTATCCATGAACAATTTATGAATCGTTGATAGGAATGGGGCTTTATGGATAAATCAATTTGCACATTTTCTAAAGATCCTACTCATAACAATGCAAGTGATATAAATACACTATATGAATCCCTTCACCTTGCAAATTTTCTAACCATCGTAGTTTTTTTACACAAGAGCAAATGTTATCATTCGTATCATGGCAAACACGATTTTCAATTTTATCCTCCCGAACATTTTTAGTTTCTTGCCTAGGAATTTGAAATTGGGTGATCCATGCAGGATCGGGTTTCGAATCAAAATTATGGACATCACTATTCCTATGTTGCTACATACCAATTCAACCATTAAATAATTCCATAAGCATTACCTAGGCTTAAAATGTCTAAGTTAATTTTAGTAATGCTTATGAAATTCTAGGTACTTGTTTAAATTTAATCCTAAGTAAGGTGACATTCCTTTTTGAAGAATCAAAAAGAGCAATACGAACACTTACTGTCGTGGAGATGCATAAGAATTGAATGATGAGAAGGTGTAAACCTTCCTTACCAATGTAAGCAAAAATCATTCCATCCTAATGTAATTCGAACGACGGAAAATTTTAAACTTGTACCTCAATTCAAGAGCAGTCCGGGTTGAAAGTTGTTGTGTGAGAAACTCACAACCATGAATTTTGGTGTAGTCTTCATGTTCAATGTCTTATGCCATGTTGAGATTGGAGTTGAATGGTCTTCATCTTGCTCCTTCATTGGGCTACTATTTTGAGCATTGCTCCACCATGAACTCAAAATAAGATCGATGGAGGGATATGCGCTTGATGAGTCCTTCCAATATCTTTACAAATTTTTTACTAGCTGCACTAAAATCAAGAACAAACAAAACAACTCGAAAACGGGTTACGTTAGCTCAAAAGCATGTTGTACCCTTTGTCAAATTGTTTTGTCCAACTTGAAACAACTTGAAAATGCATTGAATCACTAAGGGAAATATTTTTTGTTTGAATTAGGAAGATGAATTCAAGTGGTTACAACCAACGTTCATATCCAAATAAAATTATTTCCTAATT
Organism: Tuctoria greenei; assembly: GCA_036927565.1. NCBI lineage: Eukaryota > Viridiplantae > Streptophyta > Magnoliopsida > Poales > Poaceae > Tuctoria > Tuctoria greenei. The sequence continues at coordinate 79,988,926 of JAYESD010000006.1, forward strand.
CAAAATTTTAGTTTCATGATGGTTGGAAATTTTTATCCTCCAACATGCAAGTGTAAAAATTCAAACATGCTAAATGCAAATGCAAAGATTGATGGAAAGTTCAAATCTGCAATTAGGAAAATAAATATGAGATAACGACCAATTAACCTATTCGCAAGAACTCACTGAATTTTTGAATTCCGGTGAGTGGGACTTACCTCCGTCCTGTTTATTGCGATGATTTGTTGTCTAATCCCGGAGTTGAAGATGCAGAAAACTTCTATTGATCGACATGCCAAATCTCCTTTGAAATTTTAGTTGGACATGTGACCACATGATGGCCCTAGCCTCTCCGTCATCTTGATGAAGACTTGTTGATGAAATAACGGCTTTTTCCTCTTGAGGTATTCTCTCATGAGCATGGTTAGGGGTGTCACTTCGACCTTCTTGATATTCTTTAAGGTCAACCCATACTTTGATCATGGATCAAAAGATTCCTCAGGCATGATGACGTGTGGACTTCACAATCAAACAAGAAACGATTCATCCACAATGTCACTTGCCTTAGGCTGCACGGGCTTAGTCGAAGGGTAGGGATCCCAACAAGTGGTTGCGGGATATCTTGGATCTTGAATGCTTTTTAAGTTTCTTGTCCTTGGCCAAGAGATTTTTGTAAATGTTATCTTGATTTCTTGCTTGGCCATGGACAAGATACTTCAAGGTAGGCTAGTTGAACTTAAATCCATTGAAATCCCCATAGCCTCCTTGGTTACAAGGGCGGTGTTGATTCCACCCTTGACCTCCTTGGTGGTAATAGCCATTGGAGTTGTATTTGAAAGGAAGAATCATCATGGGTCTTAGGGAAATGATTACCCAAGCGGCCCATGTTGACCTGGATTTTCACAAATCATGTGAATATCCATGGCTTGGATCATTCCAACAATTCTCCATTGGCTTGATCTTCATGTTACTCAATGTGAGGTTTAGTTCCATCGCCAGCATGTCCAACTTGCTAAATGGTGTGCATGAAAGGCAAAGGGAAATAGAACAACATTCTTCAATCCACCCCTTGAGTGGAGACCATATTCTCATCCATGATGAATGAGAATAGGGCACCTTCAGCCCCAGCATGATGTGGTCATGGATTCGTGGAGCCAACCCATGACATGAATGTTGGATGAGGAGCCAACTATCCTCCCCACGATGGAGGCAAAGCAAGAAGAACTCTTGGAGCCTCCCCCAAGCTTGGGGATGGATGACATTAGATTCCACCAGAAGTTGAAATTCTTCCGCAAAAGGCAATGGTGTTTCCTAGCAGACATTTGTTGAGGTACGCCATGAATCATGTTGCAGTTGAGCACTTGCGTCCTCGTTGGCCATCTCATGAAATGGGTTAGCCAACATTACCCTGTTTTCACACAAAAGAAGAAGAAACAAGGGTAATCCTGTCTAATAACTATTAGTACCTATAGCTTAATCACAAGTGATTGCTATCCTTCACTTCCTTTGCCTTCCCCGGCAATGGCGCCAGAAATGCTTGTTGACATTTCTTACATCACAGATAAAATCCGCAAGCGCACGGAAACTGTTGTGTAGCATTTCACCCAAGAGTATTCCCAAGGGTATCGTATTTATCCCAAAGCAAGGCAATGGAGTAAAGTAGACACTATTCTTATGACCAAGCTATGGGATACTAATCAATTATCAAGACAGGGGTAAGTTGATATTATGGGTAGTGTGACACATACCTAAGCAATCTATTCTAAAGGGCAAATGGGCCCTAATGGAGACTAAACTAAGAGTTGGGGAGTTGCTTCTACAAAGCTTCTAATATACATATACATAGCCTAGGTTAGATACTAATGAGCATCTCAATGGTGAAGACTTATGCTAAGTTATTCAACATATCGGGCACGGGTTTATCCCTAGCAATACTATGACGACTCCCGCCAAGAGCATGTGGCATAGCCAAATGTGGATGATTACAAAGATAGATACGGTTGTCACCACCTAATACCAGCCTCTTAAAAATCCGTGGGTCTACGAGACATCCAACGCTACTTACTATCCTAACAACATGCTAGCATACTAAGTAAATACCTAAAAGGCTCGAGTACAAGTACCTCTCTAAGGCAATGACTAACCGAAACATCGTTGAAACAATGGTGAGACATAGCATAAATTATTCATGTCAACATGATCATATCATAACTAATTAGACTATAGTGAGGGTTTGTAATGTTTATGATAATAAGTTATGATCATTATGGCATAATCATAAAGACTACTCCTACCACATACATGGAATCCACAATCAAACAAGAAACGACTCATTCAAGTATATGAATAAAAGAAGACTAAAGATAATATCTTTATTATGCATAAATTCACAATTATAAGAAAAGATACATGAGTCATACCTTTCCCAATTTGGACATAGTACGAGAGAATCCTCTCTACAACCTAAGCTCCAAGGAACTAGGGGAACTAGTGTATACAATATAATGATGCTCATGTGGTGTGTGTTGAAGTGAGGGGTGAGGGGTCCTATTTGTAGTGGCAGAAGGGTCGGTTCCCACCACCAAAGGCGCGCGAATCAGTCATTAACGACTTCTTCAAGCTGGGAGGAGCCAACACGTGGAAGCTGATTGAATTTGGAGGAAAGACCAATCATCCGACTAGGGAGGTCAGCGGACCTAGTAAGTCCTCCAAACGGTTTGTGCTCTCTTTGGGTGACTTCTAGGTGGGTCCCCTTTGCTGATATAGAGTGTACACTGTTGGATGGCCTCAGATACTTCTATTTGTGGGCCATTTGATCCATGTGGTGCCACATGTCAGCCCTTGATTGGCTGGGATGATATTTTATATGATCCATCCCCTTGTTTCACTTCAATTTTGTGTAAAATACCTGCATGCACCAATTTCTCCAAGTACAAGGAAATAGGTTAAATAGAAAGGTGATGTGTGCAAGAAATGATATTTCCTTCACATAATTGAGTTATATTGACGTGTGAAATTGGTATATAACAGCCGTCAACAGTATCCAACATAGAAGGACAATACGTCGATGACTCAATACTGCGGTTAGTCAAAAGGCATTTAGAAATCCAATACTGAATCACAGGACATCCAGCAGGAATAAAACGCAAAAGCTAAAAAAGTACATTTAGAATTATTGTTCCCAACTACTGATTTGTGAAGTGTGTCATTTGTAGCACAAAATACAGTAGATTTGGGAGCAAACTTTGCATGTTTATGACTCATTACAACAGGTTGCATGTTCCTAACATTCGCTTCAGCTCGTGCAACTAGTTTTGCTTAGTTGTTATGTGATCTAGCAATCATTCTTCCCTTTTTTCTGGTTTTTAGATAGTCTATAACAAAAATCTATGACATGACCATCTCAACCACAGTAGGTACAATGGAATTTAACTTTGTGTTCATGTGTAGATGAGCAAGCAACATATTTATTAGAAGCCGAATGAGACAATACTCATGCAGATTTGAAAACCACCTCTTTTTCATTTAGGATCCGCTTGAATCAAACCACTCCATAATGATTTTACAATTTTAGGTGGATGTGCCTTAGCATGAGCATGAGAAACAAAACCTAAACCAGTTTTATCAATGCAAGTCTTAGAGGAATTCAATAGCAAGTTTTGATTTTTAGTTCCACTACAAAACCGCTCTAGTGTCGTATGCATGTCATTAAGTTTATTAGACAATTCTAGGCAGTTTTCACATGAAGTTTTTCCATTTTATTTGCAATTAGAACAACATTTAACTTCATCAACACATAAAGCATTGTTCAAAATAGAAATGTCATTCATAGCATCATGTAGTTTCTTGTTAAGATCATCACAACTAGAACAATGCAAATCAATTGTAGAACACCTAGCATCTTTCTTTATTTTATTATTAAGTGTAGGAAGTTTTCTGTTCTTTTCAATTTCAAGCTCAAGTTTATCAAGAGTAGAGGTGTGCACACTTCTTAAGGAGGACAATTGCTCATATATTAATTCACTTGAGGAACAATAATCATCACTAGGAATCAAAGATTTTAGATGATTAATTTCAGGTTCTAGTGATTCAATTTTAACAGCATTGTCCCTAAGTTTTTTGTCCTTTTTATTAAGTATAACAGTGGCACGTGAAATAGCATCACACATTCCTTCGCAAGTAGGACATACCTCTTCATTGTCGTTGTTGTGTTCTTCCTCCTCCATACTTGATCTTGTGTTGCCCACCATGAAGAACATATTTGCCAAATTCTCTTCATATTCGTCACTTTCGATGTCGACATCGCTCGAGCCAAGTTCTTGAAGTGCGGAGACAAAACTGTTTACCAATTGGCGACCTGTAAAACCCTTCTTGTTGTTGTTGTTTGCAAAGGAGGATTTGAATTATGTTTGCTTCTCATTACGGAGAGTAGAACTTGAAAGGTTAGGACAATTTGTACGAAAATGTCCAAACTCACTGCATTCGAAGCATCATTGAGAACCACCACTTCCTCTTCTTTGAGTTCTCACATTTGGCAATGCTTTTGAGAATCGAGTAGAAAGAAGTGCTAGCTCCTCCTGTGGAAACTCTTTGATATGTTCAAGGGTTAGAGATGACAGCAAAGCAAGTGTACCACATGATGAATATTGGGTAGAGCTAGGCATGTCACGTTGTGAAACAAATGCAAGGGACTTGGTGGGGTTCTTACGTGATATTAGGTCAAGTACACAAGTTTTCAATTTAGAATATAAAACATCTAAAGTAAGTGTACTAATGACAGTAAATTCATGAATAGATGTAACTTTCATCTCCCATATTGGCATGTCTAATGCATTTAATAATTGTCTAGCATTCTCAGCATCGGAAAAATTAACATTGAGCGAGCAAATAGATTGTTGATGGACTCATCCGGTTGCATATCAAAGCGCATGTACTCCTTTTCAAACATGTCTTGCCTTACCTCCTCGATCATGTTGGATCCTTCGTGGTAGCCACCAAGTGCTTTCCACACATCGTATGTAGATCAGAGTTATGCAACACGATCAAAGTCGCTTTGAGTTAATCCTTGTTTGATCAAATTATGAGTCTTGTTATTGTTGTCGACATACCTCATGTTTGCAGCCATAACTTGATCGTTTGATGGCATGTCGAAGGGCTTGTACACCTTTTCCCATATGGTGAAGCCTTGCGCCTGTATGTAATTCTCCATATGTGCCTTCCAAGCCTTAAAATCAATACCATTGAACACACAAGATTTCGCGCAGTATTTCTCCATGATGATTAGTCAAAACACGTGCAAATAAATGATATTAGAGCACTGTGGCTCTGGTACCAATTGTGGGATTGGAGAGCATGTGAAAAGCTACCAGAGGGGGGTGAATGGTAGATTAAAAACTTTTGAGCGGAAGATATAAAACCCCTTGATAGAAAGTTAACCTGTTAAGAAACCGTGTGTGTAATCTTCTTTCAGCGTGTCCAACTGTGATAAAAACAAGTTTATATTGTACAGAATCTAGTCGCAAAGACACAACAACCAGAATCACAAGAAAACGTCAAGTAAAACTCAAGTTATGACCAAAACCCCGAGCAAAGGTCAATCTGTTCTAACAAAGAGCAAGCAAATCTGATATGCTACAAAGAAACTTGTGTAACTCAAAAACTATAAGTCCTTACCATGAAATTTTCATAGATGATATAATATCGAGTTGTGAAGACAACACAAAACGAATCATGTCAATTGGATCTATAAAAATTGAATTACGATCAAAACAATGATGAAAGGTTGGGCAGAGCAGAAACTCGAAAAGGAAGACGTTACAAAAACAAGTCAGAAGAACAAGGAACAAAAGGTCATCTAAACTACAAGTTTTATTGATCAAAATACAATAGGAACAGCCCAAAGTTGTCTTACAACGAGCTCTTGCCTCCCTTGCTTACATAACCAGCCCTAAGGCTAACCCGATCGAAACTAGGACTCTAATCCTACTCAGTTTTGACCAAAACTTTCCATAACTGCTCAAGACTCTTCTATACATAGATAGAAGCAATCTTAAGACTTACAAACACATCAGGAATGTACCAAAGATTCCTAAAACAACTCAACTTCTGACCAACACAAAATCTAAGAAAAACAAAGTCTAATTCCATAAACGAACCATAACCACCTCAGCCGCAGCCTGAGGCATAATCCAACCGGTTGGACCTTTCCGACCATATCTTCACATCTGCATCTCTTCACAATGCCTTGGAACAATGTAAGCACGTCCATGCACTCTTTGCATACGTGCAAACACTTTCCAACAACATTCATGATACCTTCATATGCATTGTTCTTGGCCCAAACATGCTGCGTGGCCTTCCAATCAACTCAACCACAATTCCTCCCGAATTTGGATGTTGAACCTCATATTCTCTCTAAGACTAGTTCAATGGATCCCGTCACCAGCCATGTTTTGACCTCAAGCAACACTTGCACATGAACAGGCAACCAAATCTTCGGAGCACAAGTCCTCGACCTGACTCACATTAGTCCGACAACCACAATACCTTATATGAGCACCTCACATAAGCCTGTTGCAAACATAGCAAGAAAATAATCCATCATGATCATTCAAAACACATCAAAAACTTAGTCCAAAAGTACTAAACAAATCTTCCCATAGCCAGAAACCATGTTTGAAACATTGCAAGTTAAAACAGAGCAACCAAACTCACTTTGAAAACTTTGCGTAGTAACTATTACTCCCGGTGAGCATTGAGAAGGTTCAAATGGTCCTAAACCATCGAGGGTAACGTTACTCCCAAAAATTTGTTTGTAAAGATCGACCTATGTCGACTCACGTGCATCTCACGTGTGTGAAAGTTCGGACCATCCTAAGTGTCGAACATGTGCAAGTCACATGAGAATAGTTCGGATAATTCAAAGTGAAAAAACAAGTGCAACTCACGTGCGATGAAGTTCGGACAGTGCAAAACGGATTCCCGCAAGATCGGACAATCCGAAGTGGGCTTTTCAGCAATATTCAAAACTTTGCGTGTGAACCCTCGCTTTTATTTAAATTGCCAGTGTATTCAACACACATAGGTCTCACATGTTCTTTATTGCATCTTTGTCCATCTAGGCCCCATATAATGTTGAGTGTATCCATGTGTGTATGACTCCAAGCCACTACAAAGGAGTGTCACTTGACAGCCGTAAAGAGAATCTTAAGATATTTAGTTTATGCACCCAAACTATGTCTTTGGTACCCTAAAGGATCAAAATTTAACCTCATCGTATGTCAGATGCAAAGTTTATAGTAAAAGTATTTCCGGGACTTTCCAATTCTTGGGTAGGTCCCTAGTGCCGTGGTCGTCCAAATGCAAAATTACATTGCCCTATCCATAGTCGAAGCAGAGTACATCGCAGTCGGGAGTTGTTATGCACAACACCTTTGGATGCGACAAACTCTAATAGATTATGGTTACAATATGAACTATATGCCACATAACTCCGTTGAACACTATAGGACCAAACACATTGACATCTGACGCCATTTCTTGAGAGACCAGTCAACCAAGGGTGATATTGTCATTTCACATGTTAGAACCGAGAAAAAATTAGCTGATATTTTCATCAAGCAACTAGATGAGAAAAGATTTTGAGATCTAAGGAATGAGTTAAATATCCACGATTCTCGAAATGTGCTTGAAATGTTGCATATTCAGATGCTACTAGAGAAGAACATAAAAACTTCATCATCTTGTGAAAAATTACTCTATTTCTCATTTTTCTCTAAAACTATTTGAAACTTTGAGTTCTTTGTGAATCATGGTCATCGTGTGATTGTTTATTGCTTATTAATCATGTTCACTAAGAATATCTTCAAAAACTATGTTGAAATGATTAACAATAGTTTTAATCCCCAATATATGTAGGATCAAAAAAAAAAGAACACGTGAAAAGCTACCATAGGGGGTGAATGGTAGATTAAAACTTTTTTGTGGAAGCAACAAAAGCCCTCGACAGAAAATCAATCTGATAAAGAAATTATGTGTCTGACTGATATAATGTTTTTTACCATGATAAAACCAGTAGATACTGTAGAGAATAAAGTCATGAAGACACCATAACAACAATCACGAAAATCTGTCAAGTAAAAATCTAGGTCAATCTAATCTACCAGAGCTAAAAACAAATCTGCAATACTGCAAAGAAACTCGTGTAACTAGAAAAACACAAATCAATTGACTGTGAAATTTTCACAGCTTATATAGCATCAAGTTGTGAAGATGACACAAAAATAATCACATCAATTGAATCTGTAAAACGCGAGTTATGATCAAAACACCAAAGCAATGTCAGGTTGCGCAGAACTCAACGAGAAAGACTTGATGAAAACAAGTCGGACGAACAAGGGACAAAAGCTCTTCTAAACTACAAATTTTATTCTCCATAAACACAAGAGGAATAGCCACAAGTCATCTACCCATGAGCCCCGGTCTACCTTGCTTATATAACCAACCCTAAGGCAACACAATCCAACTAGGACTTCCTACTCCGACTTGGATTCAACCGAAACTTTTCATAACTGCTCAAAACTCTTTCATATGCAGATAGAAGCAATCTTAAACTTTTAAACACCTTAGGAACATCCCAAAAATTACTATAACAACTCAACTTCATGACCAACATGAAAGCTAACCGTAACCAACTTGAAACTTTCCATATACAAACCATAACCACCTCAGCCGCAGCATGAGGCATAATCCATCCAGTTGGACCTTTCCGACCATATCTTCATGTCCATAACTCTTCACTACGTCTTGGAACAATGTTGAAACTTCCATGCACCCCTTGCACCTGTGCAAACACCTTTAAAAAACATCCACGATACCTTCATATGCATTGTTTCTAACCAAAACATGCCGCATGACCTCCCAATCAACTCAATCACAATTCCTCCTAAACTTAGTTTTTGAACCTCATCTTGTCCTATGACTAGTTCAATGGATCACCATCACTAGCAATGTCTTGACCTCAAGCAAGACCTACGCATGAAAAAACAAGCAACTTTTCTAAGCACAAGTCCTCTACTTGACTCACATTAGCTCAAAAATAACAACACCTTATATGACCACCTCACATAAGCATGTTCCAAAACCTAGCTAAATAATATCCACCATAGTCAGCCAAAATACATCAAAAACTTATTACAAAAGTACTAAAAAAGCTTTCCCGTAAAGCAAGTTTGAAATATTGCAAGTTAAAGCCATAGTAGTCGTACGATTATTTCAACACATAAAAAGTTTGAACAATCCGAGAATCGGCCTATGACCGGCTGGCCAGTGTGTCCATGTGTGAATGCAGCCCACCCGTGTTCGGTTCCTCTCGAGCTCCTTTTGTCGAGTGGCTAGAGGGTCAAGGCGTGACTACAGCCCACCCGGGTTCGATTCCCCCTAAGCTCCTGTGGTCGGCAATTCTCAAAACTTTTCATGTTAACCCTCAGTTTTATCATATTTACCAATGTATTTAGCACCTTGATCTCACAATCTCCTCCTTGATGAATGCATTGGCAACACCACTATAAAACCGAACATTGGCTCATTCATATTTCATATCAAGTTCTGACAAAAAGAAATTTCCTTCCCCTTTTTGAAATTAAAAAATCAAGTGAGAAGAGACCTCTCCCTTTTAAAAAATTCTCCCCCCTAAGTATGTGCACTCTCCCATAGAAGAATCGTGCAAAAAACTTATGAATGTGCAATGTGTGACATATTTCTCCCCTTCTGATAATGTATTCGGGAAAATACAAAAGAGAAATTTTAATTCTTTATGAGCATAATATGACATATACATATAGAACAAAGCTCATCCAAGTCTTACTATCAAGTAACTTCGACTATCACATTAAGGAGATACATAAAGTAGTGTAAGTCATGCTAGAGATCAAGTGTAATTTCAATTTAAACAAGTCATGATCTCCCCGTCTCAACTATTGCAAAACTACAAAGCATGACACATGTTGCTGTTTTCATTAGCTTTTAAAGGAAAAAATTACATCATCTAAACTTTGCAATAAATTATATACAACATCCGTCTTATTCTAACCAACCAATCCAAGTTTATGCCGTTTGACATTTAGAAGCTTAAGGATATGATTTTAGTCATACACAACTCCTTCCAAGTTGCTATTTAAATGCAATTATAAGCAATCCCAAAAGAAGATGTGTGATGCATGCATATTCTCTTGATCTTTTTTGATTTTCATTTGATCATAAAAGCTCAACATGTGGTGTATTGATCGATTAATTTTTCATGATTAAAAGAACTTGTGAGCATGCAACAAGATCAAAACAGCAAGAAAGTTCAATCATGATCAGATTTAGTGTAAGTAATTACTCAAATTACTAGTCATGGCGAAAACTACAAAATGTATAATATGAGTAATATAGTAAGAACTTCCAACACGTAAAAGGAATCACAAAGTCATATTTATATGAAACCCTTTTGCTCATATTATCTTTTAATTTAAAATTCACGCATAGACTTCCCAAGTTTCAAACTCACCTCAATTTAGGCCATGAGGATGCATAACCCCTATTTCACTACGAATGAATGAATTAAAAATGAGTGAAATCAAAAGGTTTTGAAAAAATATTAGCCAATTGTTGTTCGGTGTCTACATGGCGAAGCACAATGTTTCCTTTTTCAACATTATCATGATGAAAGCGATACCTTATATCAATGTGCTTAGTCCTAGAATGTTTCATGGTATTTTTAACAATGCAATGGCACTAGTTTTGTCACAAAACAGCGAAACACTATTTAAATCAACAACAAAATCCAAGTGTTTGAAAAAATCCATAAAACTTGTGACCAAACTGCTAGTAGCAACTACGTATTTACATTCAGCCGCGGATTGTGGAATTGAACTTTTTTTAGAGGACCAAGCAACAAGTGAGTTACAAAGAAAATGACGAGCACTCAAAGTACTTTTCGTATTAGCCTACAATCCCCAAAATCAGCATCCGAAAAAGCTTCCAAAGTAACGTTTGAGGAAGAAGGAAGAAATTACCAAATTCTTGAGTTCCATATAAATACTTGAGAATTCTTTTGACGGCTTGACGATGTGAAGCGTGTGGGGAAGCTTGAAATCGTGCACAAAGACATATGTTGAATAGTATGTCCGGTCTTGATGCCGTGAGGTATAAATAGACTCGATCATGCTTGGATATTTTTTTGATCCACGGGTTCACCATCTTCATGAAGTTCAAGTGTCATTGCTGTAACCATTGGTATCCAAAGAGGCTTGCTTTTGTTCATGTTGAAGTGCTTAAGAAGATCTCTTGTATATTTTGTTTGATGCACAAAAGTATCCTCTTTGGTTTGCAGCCCCAAAAAGTACATGAGTTCTCCCATCATACTCATCTCAAATTTGAACTTATCATACACTTGCATGAATATGAGTCATTGCCATGCTTAAGCACAAAAAAAGTTTTATCAACCTTGCCCATGGTAAACCCCTTTTCAAGTAAGAATGTTTTTAACCTATCATACCATGCTCTAGGGGCTTGTTTGAGATTGTACAAGGCTTTGGACAGTTTGTAAACATGATTAGGAGAATATGGATTTTCAAAACCTTGCGGTTGATTTACATAAACCTCCTCATCTATGTAAATATTAAGAAAATCACTTTTAACATCCATTTGATATAACTTGAATCCTTTAGATGCAGCAAAAGCTAAAAAAAATCTTATGGCTTCTAATCTAACAACAGGAGCAAAAGTTTTATCAAAATCTAGACCTTCTACTTGTGTGAAACCTTGAGCAACCAATCTAGTCTTATTCCTAACGACAACCCCATCCTCACTTTGTTTATTTTTAAACACCCATTTAGTTCCAATTAAGCTGTGATCTTGAGTTGGAGGTACAAGTTTCCAAACATTATTTCTTTATAAATTTTCTAACTCTTCTTGCATGGCAATAATCCAAGATTCATTAGTGAGTGTGTGTGATATATTTTTGAGTTCAAAAGAAGCAACAAAAGCAGAATAAGCATGAGAGTTTGGATTGCAAAACCTGGACCGAGTGACTCGTTCGTGCAAGATTCTAATGATTGGTTGTGGAGGATGACTTTTGAGGATGCGGATGGGAGTAGACACTTCACAAGCTCCTTCTTCTTCATGTTCATCACAGATTGAAGAACTTGTGGCTTGAGGACGATCTGTACCAGCTGCAATAGTTGTTGGTGCTGGTACTGGTGCAAAATCGACAACGTGATCAATATCATTTGCTTCTCAATTTTTGGAACGTAGCACCACTTCTTCGTTTTCTTCAATGAAAATTCTCTCCGCTTGCAAATATGGATCTAGACCTATAATATTAGATCTAGTACCTAGGCTAGCTTCATCAAAAGAAACCTCACAAGTCTCCACAATTTTGTTAGCGTCAAGTAAAAGCATACAATAGCCTCTAGTATGAGATGGATAACAACGAAATATGCCATCAAAAGATCTAGGTTCAAATTTATCAAGATTATTTCTTAACAAAGCATTTGCGACAAAAGACCATAAAGTGTGCGACACTAGGCCTATGACCAAACCGAAGCTCATATGGTGTTTTTCCTAGCTTAGCGTGCAAGAAAACATGATTTGAGACATAACAAGATGCTGCAATTGCATTAGCCCAAAATTTCCTCGAAGTTTGATATTCATTAAGCATATTGCTAAACATTATTTCTTTCAGAATTTTCTAACTCTTCTTGCATGGGAATGATCCAAGATTCATTAGTGAGTGTGTGTGATACATATTTGGGTTCAAAAGAAGCAACAAAAGCAGAATAAGCATGAGTTTGAATCGAAAAACCTTGACCGTGTGTCTCGTTCGTGCAAGTTTCCAATAATTTGTGGATTATGTCTTTTTAGGATGCAAAGGAAAGTTGACACTTCACAAGCTCCTTGTTCTTCATGTTCATCAATAACCGAAGAGCTCATGGCTTCAGGATGATCCTGATCAGCAATGGTAGTCATCTGTGCTGGTTGTGAACCAAAATCAGGAATTGGAACAATTTTGTTAGCTTCTGAATTTTTGAGTAGCAGCACCACTTCTTCCCCATCTTCAATGAAAATACTCTCCCCCTACGGGTATGCATCTTGACGTGCAATATAGAGCTAGTACCTTGGCTAGCTTTATCAAAAAAAAAACTTCACAAGTCTCCACAATTTCGTTAGTGTCAATTAAAAGCACACAGTAGCCTCTAGTATAAGATGGATAACCAAGAAACATGCCATCAACAGATCTAGCTTCAAATTTATCAAGATTACCATGTTTCTTAACAAAGTATTTGCAACGAAACCCTAAAGTGTGTGACACTAGGCCTATGTCCAAACTGAATCTCATATTGTTTTTTCCTAGCTTATCTCGCAAGAAACACGGTTTGAAACATAACAATTTGTTGCAATTGCAACTACCCAAAATTTCTAGGAGTTTGATATTCATCAAGCATAGTCCTAGCCATCTCAACTAAGGTCCTATTCTTTCTCTCTACAACACCGTTTTGTTTAGGTACATATGGTGAAGAAAATTGATGATCTATTACATTTTTAGCATAAAAGTGATCAAATGATTGGTTTTTCAAATCATTTCCTTTAACACTTCTAACTGATTTTAAATATCCTAGGTGATCAATAGAAAGTCTGAGAACAAAACATCTAAAGTGACTAAAAGCTTCCTTCTTAAATGCCATAAAGTAAACCTGATAGTGCGTCTAGGTAATCCTTGTGGGTTTTTGATGATGATGACAATTAACAGACTAATGATCTTTATGGGTGTAAGCACAGGTGATGAAAGTGAAACATAAATGAAGACTCTCAAAAAGGAAAAAGATGAAAAAGGCATCAAAAAACTCGAAGGGTAGAAATTAGGCTTTAAAATTCCATGTGTCGAGTTGAGCCTTGTTGTACAGAGTTTTTAACAAGTCAAGTGCTTGATATCGCCTAAGAGCTCATAGTCCGATTAGATTTAGTTGGAGAGATAGGTCTAAGCAGCCTTAAGGATAAGTCAGACTTGTCCGGACCCGAAGGCCAGACTAGTCCGACCACATTGGACTGATCCGATGTTAGCGGATCAAAAGCCTCTGATAGCGAACGGACTTATCCATTTCGGGACAAACTAGTTCGTGGTAAGTTTGTCTGAACCTTTCTGGTACTAAGTCTTGAAAGGCCGGATAGTCCGCCCTAGCAGACTTGTTCGTTTCGGCACGGACCAAGTGGTTCTGTGTGAGTTCGGACTAGTCCATTTTGGGTCAGACTAGTCGCTCTGGAGATGTTGATGGGTTGCAGGTACTAAGACCTGGTTGGCTGGACTAGTCCGCTCTTGGGGACTGGACTAGTCTGCCTGGACCAGACTTGTCCGGTCTCCCCCAAAACAAAAGGTTTTGAGTGAGATCGAACTATTCTTTTTTTGGATGAACTAGTCAAGGGTCTTGTGAATGAATTAAAAACGGTGGCGAGGACTTCAGTCGTTGAACTTTGTGATGTCAGTGATCCCCTCAGGCTGGATTAGTCCGGGTTGTCGGAGCAGACTAGTACGGACATTAGTTGGTGTCAACGGCTAAGTGTCGGGACCCCTAGAAAAAGGGATCCCCGGACTTTACTTGCCCTCTCTTGAAACCTAGCACCACCATGCCTTCCAAGAGACTCTCTAATCCTTCCTCTTCACATATTTGAGCCCAAAGAGCAAATCTTGAGGGTTTGTAAGATTTGTGAGAAGAGAGAGAGAAGTTGATTGTTCTTGAGCTCTTCGGTGATTCTCTTTATTTGAGTTGTTCATCTGAGTTAATTTGAGTTTTTTTTGTGCCCTAGTTGCGCTATGTTGTTGTGGCAGCCTCAAATTGTGAGTTGCCCCAAGAATCGTTGTATTCACCCCTTGATTTAGTTGATGAGTAAGACGAGTCCCGATCTTCTGATAGGTAATGGATAAGTCGATTGATGGAGATCTACGTTGATGATCCGAGGCTCTCGAGTAGAACACGAAAAAACCCTACAATCACTACAACACCACTCTATTGGTTATCAACCGTGCCGCACACGATTGACCTCACCAAGAATGCTAATCCCTGCAAGTGCAACCGAGAACACAAGCAAGAACGTAGAAGACACGACCTGAAATTGCGAAGTTGGGGTCTCACAAACTGTAGAACGGCAATATTATTGATCTAAGCAAAACCCAATTTTTCATGGCGGCAACTATGGAATATATATAGGTGGAAGGACGTCCAAGGGGATGTTGGGGTCGTGACCTAACCCTAAGACACAAAAATAATGGACTTAAACTTGATACAAGGCCCAATGGCCCAATACGGTGGCGCAGTACCATGATAGATTCTGAACTCAGTTTGTTTCGACAATTCCTGTCGACTGTGAAGTAATTTTAACATGAGACCAGCACCATTGGAAAGGTTATCCTCCCCCCTTTTTGTTCTTATGTAGAACATCCAAAACGGAGTTCGTATGCGTCCTGGGCATCCACTTTAGTGCGTACAGCTCCTGGATTCCGAGTTGGACACGATTTTGAGTTGGGGTTGGTTTCCATATTCTTTGAACGTATCCTCTGGTCCTCCACACCTCTAAACCTTCCTCCAATTACTCCTTGAATCACTCCATGTTGCTGGCCTAAATGTGTTCCTAGTAGTTCAAGCTAGCAAGACATGAGACAAAACTAGATGACACAAAGGATGCAAGCACTTCTGTTTTTTGTTGTTGTTTTTTTCTCCTTTTTTGTGCGGCTTTTGTATCTTTTTTGCACTTGCCTTTTTATTTTTTCTTCCATTTTTTCAGAATGTGCTGCAAAAGAAGAACATAATAAAAAGCAATCAAAGATATCTCGTGTGTCTATTGTAGATTTTTTGCTCAATCTTCCAAGAACAAATAGGCACACTTAGAGGCTCTAAATCGAAAAACATACAACAGAATGATCGTAGATATACCTCTCCTATTTAATTTCACTATATGTAAGAACTATTTTGGACAAGAACAATAAGAGATATTGCCCCGAAAACACAGACTATTCAGAAATTCTAGGTCGAGAACAGATTCAGATATAATGCCCTTTTGACCTTGATAACTCTGTTTTCTGGAAAACCTATAAATACAAAAGATGTGGAGAACTTCTTAAGATTTCCAGAAAGTACAAGAACTCTAAATTCCAAGTTTGTATGTGTGCGATATGATCAAAATATCGAACTGGACAGAGATGAATCTAATCTGGACGTGATGACGCGATTCAAAAAAATGAGTCAACACCACGCAAAACTCAAACTAATACCAAAACACTTTCTGAACCAGCAATATGACTCAACAATGGACACAAACTTGACAAAACCAAACTAAAAACAGAAGTTGCAAAGGCTCAAAGGTTGGACAAAATAATGAACAGATCTACTAAACTGCAAGTTTTTTGTGGCTTTTTGTAGACTCTAAGTATGAAAAACAAAACTAATGTAATGGACAAATGAATTACCTAACGGGCAACCTGGAATATGATACCAATTGATAAGTAGGTTTAGGCCCGATCTTGCGAAAGGTATGGTAAACTTGATTGGGTGGAGATCTCGATGTTGATGATCCGAGGCTCTCGAGTAGAACACGAAAAACTCCTGCAATCACTACACTACCGCTCCTTTGGTTATCAACCGTGCCGCACATGATTGAACTCACTAAGAAGGCTAATCCCTGCAAGTGCAACCGAGAACACAAGCAAGAACGTAGAAGACACGATCTAAAATCGCGAAGTTAGGATCTCACAAATTGTAGAACAGCAATATTATTGATCTAAGCAAACCTAAGTGTTCATGGCAGCTATTGTGGAGTATATATAGGTGGGAGGACGTGCAAGGGGTGTTGGGGTCCTTACCTAACCCTAAGACACAAAAACAATGGACTTAGACTTGATACAAGGCCTAATGGCCCAATACGGTGGTGCAGCACCCTGACAGATTCTGAACTCGATTTGTTTCAACGTTTCCTGTCAACTCCGAAGGAATTTTGACATTATACCAGCTCCATTGGAAAGTTTATCCTCTCCCCTTTTCGTGCATACGTAGAACGTCCAAAACAGAGTTCGTATGCGTAATGGGCGTCCGTTTTAGTGCGTACTACTCCTGGACTCCGAGTTAGACACGATTTTGAGTTGGGGTCCATTTCCATCTTCTTTGAACGTATCCTCTGGTCCTCCACGCCCCTAACCTTCCTCCAATTACTCCTTGAATCACTTCATGTATCCTAATCATAATTAAATTATTAGGTAGCAATCCATTCTCAAAAATATATAAGGAAACATATAAGAACGAGCTCACATCTGAAATTAATTGTTGTGTGCGAATTCTATTGATTGCATCTTTATGTTCAATGGAGTGTTGTGTATATCCATAGGAGTGATGTCCTCATCGTTAGTGGAAATCAACTCGGCCTTTGTGGTGGCTTAGTGAGGGTAAAGTTAAAAGAGATCTAGTTCTTTGTGGACTCCTCGACGAGGATGTATGATACAGATTGGCGTCCCGATCTTCACTACGTAGGATCACAAACATGATAACTAGCTTCAAAGAAGCCAAAATAGATAACTATCTCAAAGAATCTAAGATAACTAGTGCAGCCTAATGAATAAAACTCGAAGCCAACCACCGTCTTTCACCGGAAACCTGAATTGAGGATTTGCCCAACTGCACCCTCAAAGAACCAACCAACACAACCTGGGATCAATGGACCAAGAGCACCAGTTGGGAACCAATGAAGCGACCGCTTACGTAATATCATAAGGAAATCACAAGTGCAAAGGGGTAGAGATCACTTTCTGAAGCTGTTAGCACACAGCTAAACAAAGGGGCTAATTTCTCATTGTTCAAGTCTGCAGAATCCAAAGAAATGCTACATATTTATACTAGGAACAATCCTCCTAGTTTAGGTGTGAAAATATCCTAAGTTGATGTGCTTAGATGAGTTAAAGGGCTTCCACAAAATGAAATCCCGTGGTGCCTCGCAGCCTTTTAGCTCTTGATCTCCTTGCAGTAAAACATTCATTACTCTTGATTGGGAAGTCCAAATGATGCATCGTTTGTCGTGTTGGAAACTAGAATTGATATGCCTTCACACCATGGGTAATATGCACCAGAGGACTTGCCAGTTTGGTACAAATTTGCACGTGAAGTTGGAGTTTCTGCAGTGTAAAGTTTGGACAGTTCGAACCGGCTTGGTTTAGTTTGGACAACCCGAATTCTTTCGGATGGTGCGAACCGCCTAGATTTTCTCAGGTTCTTGTCATGTGTACCTAATCATTATCAAAATAGAACTTTAGGTAGTATAAAATTCTCACTTATATTATTATCAAATTTGGCTAGGATTAACATCACCTGCGGTTGTAACTTTTTGGCATGACTTCTTGTCGAAGGTGCATGGTTGATATTGCTTGAAGTATCTTGCATTTTGTTCATTGGTTGGATTGTATGTATAGATGGAACGTCCGTATCATCCTCCCCCTCTTGAAAAGGAGTCGTCCTCGACTCTATTTCCTCGTCACCCAAGAATGGAGATAAATCTGCAACATTGAAAGTTGGGTTGACACCATAGTCGCTGGGGATTTCAATCTTGTAAGCATCGTCGTTAAGCTTTGCTAGAACTTTGAATGGTCCATCTACTCTTGACATCAACTTTGACTTTTTCCTGCCAGGAAAATGCTCCTTGTGTAGATGAACCCAAACCACTTCACCGGGTTCAAATGTCATCTTCTGGCGATGTTTGTTAGCCTTCACAGCAAAATAATGTGCCTTCTTCTCTAGCTCTTCTTTTGTCTTCTCATGTGTTGACATATTCAGCACATTTGGAAGCATCCATGTTAGTTTGTTCCTGCAAAGGTAAGGACAACAAGTCGATCCGAGCAATAGGTTTGAATCCATATACTATTTCAAATGAACACTTATTATGGTAGAGTGTGCTGCCCTGTTATATGCAAAATTGATGTGCAGTAAACATTTTTCCCACTCCCTTAAATTCTTCTTGATAAGGGATTGCAACAATGTTGAAAGTGTTTTATTCTCCACCTCGGTTTGCCCGTCTCTTTTGGGGGTGGCTTGTCATTGAAAACAACAGTTTCGTTCCAAGTATGCCCACAATGTCTCCCAGAAGTAGCTCAAAAACTTTGTATCCTGGTCTGAAACAATCGTCTTAGGCATCCCATGTAATCTCTCACAACTTCCTGGAAAAACGAAGAGGCTATGTGTGAAGCATCATCGCACTTATGACATGGTATAAAATGGGTCATTTTTGAGAATCAATCCACAACGACAAAAATTGAGTCCCTCCCTCTTTTTGCTCGAGGTAAACCTAAAACAAAGTCCATACTGATGTCTTCCCTAGAGATGCTAGAAATAGGCAAAGGTATGTATAAACCATAGGGTTTCAGTTTTGACTTAGCTTTGTGGCGTGTGACACATCTTTGAACTAATCCCTCCATGTCCCTTCTCATCTTTGGCAAATAGAAGTGATCGGACAACATCTCGTAAGTTTTGTCTCTTCCAAAATGACCCATCAATCCACCAGCATGTGCTTCCTGCAGTAACAAAAGTCTAGCAAAGGAATTTGAAATGCACTATTTGTTAGCTCTAAACAAAAATCCATCATGTACATTATATTCTTCCCAACCATTTCCTTCAATAAACTTTGCATATGGTTCTGAAAAATCACGATCTGTAGGATATAACTCTCCTATACTATCTAGTCCAGGTACCTTCATGTTGATTCAACATAATATGTTTTTGTGATAAAGCATCAGCAACATGGTTATCCTTACCTTTCACGTGCTTAATAACATAAGGAAAAGTTTCAATAAATTCAACCAATTTTGCATCGTGACGGTTCAATTTAGCTTGACCTTTCAAATACATCAAAACTTCATGATGTGAGTGAATAACAAGCTCCTTTGGCCATAAATAATACTGACATGTCTCAAGTACTCTTATCAAGGAATATAACTCCTTGTCATACACTGAATAATTCAGTTGTGCTCCTCCATGCTTTTCACTAAAATATGCAATAGGTCTTCTTTATAGCATGATTACTCTTCCAATTCGAAGCCCACTTGCATCACATTCAACCTCAAAGGTTTTGGTGAAGTTTGGCAATGCAAGCAAGGGGCTTCAGTTAAACATTTGGTTTATTTCTTGAAAAGCTTTCTCTTGTGGTTCACCCCAATTGAACTTAACTCCTTTCTTCGTCACCTTACTGAGTGGAGCAGCTATGGTGCTGAAATTATTGACAAATCTTTGATAAAAACCAGCAAGCCCATGGAAGCTTCTTACTTGACCTACATTCCCTGGAATTTGCCAATCCTTGATTGCTTTTACCTTTGACTCATCAACCTTAATTCCTCTTCCTGAAACAACAAAAACCAAGAAAAACAACTTGGTCTGCACAAAAAGTACACTTCTCAATGTTAGCATACAATTTTTTCTTTCTAAGAATATCCAAAACTTGCTGAATGTGGTCAAGATGTTCCTCTATTGTCTTGTTGAAAATTACAAAATCATCAAAGAAAGCAACAATAAATTTTCCTATAAATGATCTCACCACATGGTTCATTAATCTCATGAAAGTACTAGGAGCATTAGTCAAATTGAAAGGCATAACTAACCATTCATATAATCAAAACTTTGTTCCGAAAGTAGTTTTCCATTCATCACCAACATTCATTCTTATTTGATGGTAACCACTTTGCAAAACAATTTTAGTAAAAATCATTGACCACTCCATTCATCAAGCATATCATCTAACCTAGGAATAGGATGACCGCACATCCTCCAAGATCCATATTATTTCTTTGGCACCTGTTGACGGATGTTATATACCAATTTCACCCGTTAATATAGCTCAATTATGTGAAGGAATTGTCATTTCTTGCAAACATTACCTTTCTATTTAACCTATTTCCACTTGTCCTTGGAGAAATAGTGCATGCAGGGAATTATAGCAGGAAATGAGGTAAAAAAAGGGGAGCAATCATATAAAATGTCATCCCAGCCAATCAAGCGTCAAGATGTGGCACCACATGGATCAAATAGCCCACAAACAGAAGTATTCGAGGCCATCCAAAGGTGTACACCCTATATAAGTCAATGGGACCCACCTGGAAAGCGCAGGCTGTTTAGAGCCAAGACTTGGTCAGCCAAACCGGTTCGGCCGACCCCTTCCTAGTGCCAAACTCGGTCAGCTTCCACGTGTTGGCTCCTCCTAGCTTAAAGAAGTCAGTGATGACTGATTCGCGCACTTTTGGTGGCGAGAACCAACCCTTCTCCACCTATAAATAGTACCCCCTACCCTCACTTCACACACACACCACTTGAGTATTCATTCCATTGTATCCACTATTCTTTATAGGTTTAGAGGAGTTTAGGCTGTAGAGAGGAGAGCCTCTAGTCCATAGTCCAAGTAGGAGAGGAGTAGAAGGAATCTCTTCCCAATTCCTAATTGGGAAAGGTATGGCTCTCATATTCCTATTTGTATTTCTGACTTTGCTCTTAATAAAGATGTTATCTTTAGTCTTCCATTGTTCATATACTTGGATCAAGCGTTTCTTGTTTGATTGTGGATTCCATATATGTGGTAGGAGTAGTATTTATGATTATGCTATACCATTCTCATTATATAATCATAAGCATTACAAACCCCCACTATAGTCTAATTAGCTATGATATGATTATGTTAATATGAATCACTTATGTTATGTATTAACAATGGTTCAATGATGATTTAGTTCATTGACTTAGGATGGCTTGTGCCTAGGCTCTTAAGGTAATTACTTAATATGCTAGCATGGTGCTAGGATAGATAAGTAGCGTTGAATGTATCGTAGACACACGGATTGAAGAGGTAGGTAGTCGGTGGTGACAGCCCTATCTGTCCTTTGTAATCCTCCACGTTCGGCTATGCCATAGGCTCTTGGCAGGAGTCATCCTAATGTTGCTAGTGGTAAACCCGTGCCGCGTGTGTTAATCAACTTAGAATGAGAATTCATAATTAATATGATCATTAGTAACTAACTTAGGCTATGTATATGTATACTAGAAGCACAGTAGGAGTATCTACCTAACTCTTAGCCTAGTCCCTCTTTACCTTGTTTACTAATGAGGACATCGCTACCATTGATACAACCACAACAGCAGCCCATTCACCACTTGCGGCTAATCAAGGTCCAATGACACGCGCTTGTGCACGTGAACGTAATTATCAGGTGAATTCATTCCTGGCTATTCAAACTAATTATCCTTCAAATGGAGAACTATTAAAGCCTTGTGATGACCTTGTTATTATTAGGTGCTTGGGAATTAATCCAGCTGGGAGGAATGAAGGTATTAATGCAATGAAGGCTGCTCCACCCGAGGGGTTCTCGAAACAGCAGCAAGTACCAGCTTAAAAGGGGCTTAACTTTCAACTCCCAAAGTTGTTTAATGCAAATAAGTACTTGCTGAAAAGATCTCTTCGTCTACTTTCCATTGGATCAATAATGAAAGGCAGATGACACTTGAGCTGCCCAGAAAAGGCCGAACAAGACTCATGACTCCATCCTAAGTTCTAGTCTTCCTCCTCTATATAAGCAACTAGTAGCCATAGGAAGAACTTGAGTTTTGTTTTCTGTAATTTTAGGCATTGCTACTTCCTTTTAACGCAAGCGTCGATGAGACCTTCTGGTTACTTGAATCAGAACCCCAACTTATCACACGCATGAGTGTTTGCTTGTTATCTTGTTTTTGCTTGTTCTTCGATTGGTTGCAGGTTCAAGGCTGTTCTTTGCACGGTAAGAACAGCAACAATAGGAGCCGGTGTAACTATCGCTAAGGCGTAGCACCCTTGTAGTTGTTGTAGTCGGGTAGCACAATGTCTACCTCCACCCAAATTGTAGTTATCAGGAGATGGAGTAATTGTCACTCAAGGCGCCACACCATTCTTGTTGTTGTAGTCGGGCAGTCAACGTCGACCTCCACCAAATTCGTTCACCACCAACATCTCTCATTGAAAGATAGAGAATCCCTCATACCCGCGGGGTTCATCAAGTGGTATCAGATTTCATGTTGCTCGGTGAGAGATTTCCTTCTCCTTGTTCTTCATTTAGCTACAGTCCACTTTTGCCTACAAAAGTATGCTCTAAAAATCCTAAAAACACTTTGAGCCGTTTACTTGGCTACAACTCTCAACTTGTTGAATTCACGGTTGCCTTTTTGTGTCGAGTTGCTGGTCCTAAGTTTTTCACTGCTAGAGTTTCGAGTTCGTGCCACTGTCCATTTTCATTATCTACCCAAAGTTGCAAAAAAGGCAAGTGCAAAAGAAAAGCCGCACGGATCAGCAAGAAAAAGACACATGCAAAGAAAGAAAAGCCGCACTAATTAAAATTTCTAGAAAAAAGTTTCTCCGTAGAAAAAGAATCAGTTTGTGTAACATTTGTTTCAAGTTTCGGAGTTCAACTTCCTGTTTTGAACGTTTTGTTAAAACACAACATTGCTACTGTCCGAACATTTCTATTACAGTAAATTTAACATCACATGGAGTAACGGCTCGTGTGTCTATCATGGTTTAGACTAGGACCAGCACAGTACCATCATGGAATGTTTATTCAACTTGTTGTGACTAATGTGGTACTAGCTGGTTCTTTGTGCAACTCATTTCTAGCAGCCATCGGTTGCTCCGCAAAATCATCTACAACACCAAAGGGTTGTGGTAGCAGCCACCATTTGTTGTTCTTGTTGTTTGCCTGCGCCTCCTGCATCGTGTGGTAAGAACTTGTAAGAGCTTGATTTCTTGCTAGTGAGGAAGTGATTGTGTCCTACCACCTCTTAGCAACTGCTAGGATTAATATGCTTGATGTTGTATTTCTTTTCTTTACTAACCATGTCACATGATGTGAATGAGACATCTCCACATTCACCACGTACGAGGGGTATCATTCAGCATTTGAAACGCCAAGTAAAGCTACACACGGATGCCCTCAACAAGGATATTCAAGTCGCGAATGAACGCATTGGTCAATTAGATTTACACCAACACCAAGCTGACAACGTTAGAAAGCACTATTGGGGCTATTAACACTTCTCTTGCAGCAATCAGTGAGCGATTGGAGAGGATGGAACAGGTTGGATGCGAAGAGAGGCAAATATGTGTTGATGACAGCCACAACTCCGTTGGCAGCGCTGCAAGATGTGACGAGGTGGAGTATTCAGCGGATATCGAGCTTGATGATGGACCTTTCAGGTATCAACGGCAGCAACATCGTGACCATCATGGTATGGGTGGTCGAGCCCTACGACGTGAGGTATGTGACAATGATGATTCCCTACGCAACATTAAATTCTCCGTACCACCTCTTGACGGGAAATATGATCCAGATGCATATCTATCTTGGGAATTATCAGTAGATCAGAAATTTGCAAGCCATGATTTCCCTGATGATAAAAAAGTTTGAGCTGCCACTAGTGAATTCACTGACTTTGCTTTTGTTTGCTGGCATGAGTATCAAACTAAAAATCCAGCTACCATACCACAAACTTGGAATGCTTTCAAACAAATCATGCTTCATTGTTTTGTTCCTTCCTATCATGCTTGTGACCTGTTGCATAAATTACAACAACTTAGGCAAGGCAACAAATCTGTTGAGGAAAACTATCAAGAACTCCAAATAGGCATGATGTGATGTGGCCTAGTTGAAAATGAAGAGGCTGCAATGGCTAGGTTTATGGCTGGTTTGACAAGAGAAATTCAGGACATATTGGCTTGTAAGGAATACACTAACGTCACTCGATTATTCCATCTTGCTTGTAAGGCTGAAAGAGAAGTGCAGGGACGGCGCACAAGAAGTAACATTTCTGCAGGTCGAACTACCTCATGGCAGTCCCGCTCAAGTGCTACAAGTCTTAAGCACGATTCTCCGAAAGATGCTTCCAATCGGTTGCCCAGGACTACATCAAAATTAGCACCTTCGCGTGCTTACGAGATAGCAAAATGATCTACCCAAGTCGTAGCCAACACTTCTTCCATCGCTTCCACCGGGAGAACAAAAGACATTCAATGCCTCCAGTGCAAGGGTTTTGGACACCTACAAAGGGACTGCCCAAGCAAGCGTGTGCTGATTGTACGTGAAAATGGTGAGTACTCATCCGCTAGAGATTTGGATGATAAAAATATGCCATGCTTGCTGCACAAGATGCAGGAAAGAAGAATGATGATGAAGAGCACATTGGGGCTGATGATGCTGACCACTATGATAGTCTTGTTGTGAGGCGTGTCTTGAGTGCCCAAATGATCAAAGCTGAATATAACTAATGACACAATCTATTACCAACTAAGTGTGTAGTTTTGGAACGATCGTGTCGCATTATTATTGATGGAGAAAGCTGCAACAATTTAGCATGTGCTGCCATGATAGAGAAGCTTGGGATGACAACACTTCCACATCCACATCCCTAATACACCCAATGGTTCAACGACAGTGGTAAGCTTAAGGTAACACATTTGGTTCGTGTTGAATTTACAATTGGTTCCTACCATGATTACATTGATTGCGATGTGGTACCTATGCAAGCTTGTTCTATACTATTTGGTTGACCTTGGCAATTTGATAAAGATAGATTACATCATGGTAAATCAAATCAATACTCTTTCATGCATAACGATAAGAAGCTTTTTTTTGCACCCTGTCTCCCGATGCTATTTTGAAGGATGATATTGCTAGAGCTTGTAAAGAGAAAAATAAGAAATCTACTCAAAATGAAAATTCAAATGTTGAGAATGAATCGGTACAACCTAAGACTGACAACTAAATTTTCTCATGTGAAGAAGAATGAAATAAAATTGAAGAGTGCTTGTTTTCTTGCTTCCAAATATGATTTGTTTGAATTAAAAAATAATGTTGCAATCTGCTATGTGTCAGCTTGCAATGAAGCGTTGTTCTCACTTCACTACATACCATGTGCCTTGCCCCTGCTGTCACTAACCTTCTGCAGGAATACGCTGATGTGTTTCCACAAGAGGTACCAGCCGGACTGCCACCATTGAGAGGGATTCAGCATCAGATTGACCTCATCCCTGGGGCTTCTTTGCCAGACCGATTACCATACAAGACCAACCCGGAGGAGACTAAGGAGATTCAGCGACAAGTACAGGAATTACTCGACAAGGTTATGTGCGTGAGTCCCTTAGTCCTTGCTCTATTCCTATTCTTTTGGTCCCAAAGAAAGATGGATCATGGCGCATGTGTCTAGATTTTTGAGCAATTAATAACATTACCATTAGATATTGTCATCCTATTCCTAGGTTAGATGATATGCTTAATGAACTTAGTGGCTCGATGATTTTCTCTAAAATTGACTTGCATAGTGGATACCACCAAATTTGCATGAAGCTAGGTGATGAATGGAAAACAGAGTTTAAAACCAAGTTTGGTTTGTATGAGTGATTAGTCATGCCTTTTGGTGTCACTAATGCACCTAGCACTTTCATGAGATTAATGAATGAGATTTTACGTGCTTTCATTGGAAGATTTGTGGTAGTATATTTTGATGACATCTTGATCTATAGCACATCTCTAGAAGAGCATCTTGATCATCTTCGTGCTGTTTTCAATGCTTTGCGTGAGGCACGCTTATTTGGTAACATTGACAAGTGCACCTTTTGCACAGATAGAGTATCTTTTCTTGGCTATGTTGTAACACCACAGGGAATTAAAGTCGATCAAGCCAAGGTGGAGGCGATACACAGCTGGCCAACTCGTACCACAGTCACACAAGTACGAATCTTTCTCGACTTGCTGGATTCTATCATCGTTTTTTGAAGGACTTCAGCACTATAGCAGGCCCAATGCATGAGCTTACAAAGAAGGGTGCTCCATTGACATGGGGCAAGGCGCAAGAGGCTGCATTTGAAACTTTGAAGAATAGGTTAACTCATACACCCCTTCTCCAATTACCAGATTTCAGTAAGACCTTTGAATTGGAATGTGATGCTAGTGGTTATTGATTGGGAGGTGTCTTGTTGCAAGAGGGGAAACCTATTGCTTATTTTAGTGAGAAACTGAGTGGGCCTAGTCTGAACTATTCCACTTACAATAAAGAATTATATGCACTAGTACAGACTTTGGAAACATGGAAACATTATATATGGCCTAAAGAATTTGTTATACATTCCGATCATGAATCTTTGAAGCACATTAAGAGCCAAACTTATCTGAACCGTAGGCATGCCAAGTGGTTAGAATTCATTGAGTCCTTTCCTTATGTCATCAAACACAAGAAAGGAAAAGATTATGTCATTGTGGATGCCTTATCTCGCCATTATAATATGTTGTCCCAACTTGATTTTAAGATTTTTGGCTTGGAAATAATTAAAGAGCAATATGATTTTGATGCTGCTTTCAAAGATGTGCTGCTGCAATGTAAAGAAGGAAAAACATGGAACAAGTTTGTTCTCACTAATGGCTTTTGTGTTTCGAGCTAATAAATTGTGCGTTCTATCTGGTTCTGTACGTATCTTACTATTGCAGGAAGCACATGGTGGAGGGTTGATGGGACACTTTGGTGTCTAGAAGACGGAAGACATCCTACCAAGCCATTTCATTTGGCCAAAGATGAGAAGAGATGTGGAGCATTTTTTTGCTCATTGCACCACCTGTCAAAAAGCTAAGTCCCGTCTTAATCCACATGGTTTATACATGCCTCTCCCTGTTCCTAGTGCTCCATGGGAGGATGTTTATATGGATTTTATTTTAGGATTGCCTAGAACAAAGAAGGGGAGGGGTAGTATTTTTTTGTTGTGGACAGATTTTCTAAAATGGCACATTCATACCATGCCACAAAACTGATGATGCTACCCATAATGCTGATTTGTTCTTTCGAGAAGTTGTTCGTTTGCATGGGGTTCCAAACACTATTGTTTCAGATAGAGATGCCAAATTTCTTAGTCATTTTTTGGAAAACCTTATGGGCTAAGTTGGGGACAAAATTGCTCTTTTCTACTACTTGTCACCCTCAAACTAATGGACAGACCAAAGTAGTGAACCATATTTTATCTACCATGCTTAGGGTTGTTATGAAACATAACATCAAATTATGGGAAGAATGTTTGCCTCATATTGAATTTGCTTACAATCGTTCGCTACATTCTACTACTAAATTGTGCCCTTTTCAGACTGTATATGGTTTTATCCCTCGAGCTTCCATTGATTGTTTGGCTCTACCACCTTTAGAGAAATTGAATTTTGATGCTTCTCGCCGTGCTGATTTAATTCTTAAAATGCATGAGCAAACTAAAGCAAACATTGAGAGCATGAACGCAAAGTATAAACAAGCTGGTAGCAAGGGTAGAAAGCATGTTACTTTTGAACATGGTGATTTGGTTTGGTTGCATTTGAGAAAGGATAGATTTCCTGATTTGAGAAAATCTAAATTGCTACCTATAGCTGCTGGACCCTTCAAAGTGCTTCAAAAATTAATGATAATGCATATGAAATTGAGTTGCCTCCACATTTTGGGGTTACGTACTCTTTTAATATTGCAGATTTGAAACCATATGTGGGCGAGGAAGACACGTTTGAGTCGAGGAAGACTCAATTGCAAGAAGGGAAGGATGATGAGGACATCGCTACTATTGATACAATCACAACAGTAGCCCATTTACCATTTGCAACTAATCAAGATCCAATGACACACACTCGTGCACGTGAACTTAATTATCAGGTGAATTCATTCCTGGCTGTTCAAACTAATTATCCTTCAAATAGAGAACTATTAAAGCCTTGTGATGACGTTGTTATTATTAGGTGCTTGGGAATTGATCCAGCTAGGAGGATTCGAAGGATTAATGCAATGAAGGCTGCTCCACCCGAGGGGTCCTCGTAACTGCAGCAAGTACGAGCTTAAAAGGGGCATAACTTTCAACTCCCAAGGTTGTTTAATGCAAATAAGTACTTGATAGAAAGGTTTCTTCGTCTACTTTCCCTTGGATCAAGAATGAAAGGCATATGACTCTTGAGGTGCCCAGAAAAGGCCGAACAAGACTTGTGACTCCATCGTGAGTTCTAATCTTCCTCCTCTATATAAGCAACTAGCAGCGATCGGAAGAACTTGTTTTTTTTATGTAAGTTTAGCCATTGCTACTTCTTTGTAATGCAATGGTCGATGAGACCTTCTGATTACTTGAATCAGAATCCCAACTTATCACACCCGTGAGTGTTTGCTTGTTATCTTGTCCTTGCTTGTTCTTTGATTGCTTGCAGGTTCAAGGTTGTTCTTGGCACGGCAAGAACAACAACAACAGGAGCCGGTGTAACTATCGCTAAGGCGCAGCACCCTTGTGGTTGTTGTAGTGGGGTAGCACAACGTCGACCTCCGCCCAAATCATAGTTATCAGGAGACGATGTAACTGTCGCTCAAGGCATCACACCATTATGGTTGTGGTAGCCGGGCAGCCAGCTTCGACCTCCACCAAATTCGTTCACCACCAACATCTCTCATCGAAAGATAAGGCATCCTCCGTACCCGTGGTGTTCATAATTTGCCCCCCTTTAGGATAGAATGCTCTTGTGTGTGTCTACTACCTCCAAACTATGATTTACCCATCCTTTCTAGAACCCTACCTAGACCAACCTATCATCTCCATTTGATGATTGCTTTGCTTCCACCTAGCCTTCCTTTAGGAGAATATAAATGAGACCCTTGGAATACACTTTTAAGGGGAAATGCTACATCGATAGTTTCCGTGCGCTTGCGAACTTTACCCTGTGATACTTTAGAACTATCAACCAGCATTTCTAGCACCGTTGTCAGGGATGAATTGTTAGTAGTGCGTAGGAAATATCAACAAGCATTTCTGGTGCCGTTGCCAGGGAAGGCAGCCGAAGTATTGCATGATTGAGTGAATAGGATAGGACCCTTGGTATGTTTTAGTAGGATAATCCTTCTTTGTTTTCGCATTTTATAGGAAAACAGTGTAGTGTATGTTCGGTTTCTGCCTGTCGGAAAACTTTGTTGAAGATACTGAATCTTTCTGCGAGATCGACCTCGTGTCTTTACTCCTCAAAAGCTTCGTGCAGCAAAGCAAGAGAGTGTAACTGCACCAACAACAGAAACGCCAATGGCCTAGAAGACTATTCGTGAGTTTTCAGCTCCCTCTGCTAACAATGTGTCTGTTGGGCCCACTGTTAACATGGAAGACGTGAACTTTGAAATCAGGACTGGTGTGATCAGTATGGTGCAAGCCAGCCCGTTTTGTGGGAAGGCTAACGAGGATGCAAGTGCTCACTTGCAACAGTTCCTTGAGATTAGCAACACTTTTAAGATTAAGGATGTATCTCCTGATGTTGTTCGTCTTAGGCTGTTTCCGTTCTCTCTTCTCGAGAGGGCAAAGCATTGGTTCTACGCGAACTGAAGTGTTGTAGACACTTTGGAGAAGTGTTCTACTGCATTCCTCGCCAAGTTCTTTCTGTTGGGCAAGACCAAATGCCCTACGTGGAAGGATTTCCAGCTTCCAGCAATACGCTAAGGAGTCTATTCCCGAGGGTTGAGAAAGGCTACGGGAGTATATCCTAGCCTATCTCCACCATTGGATGGATGATTGGCTCATTATCCAGAACTTCTACAATGGGTTCATCCCTTCCAACCGTGACCATGTTGATGTTGTTGTTGGAGGAGCCTTCTTCTCATTAACGGATCCAATGCCAAAGATTTGATTGAGAAGATGGTGTCAAACATGGGATGGAGCAACAAGCGTCTCCATACCCACCAGTGAGGCATGCACACATTGAAGGAGGTGGACATGATCACTGTCGAATTGGACCTCCTTATGAAGAAGATATATGGACAAGCCAATGGTGAGGTGTGTGGTAATGCTGATGCCTTAGACTCTCACATAACATGTGAAGTCTGTGGCTACACAGGCCAATTTGGGAATGACTGCCTCGAAACCCATGAGGATACCCTATACGTAGCCAACAATGAGAACAACAATGGCTATCGTCCATAAGGTTAAGGGTGGGGCCACCCACGCTCTTTCTTTCAAGGAGGGTACAACAACAAAGGCAATAATGGAAGTCAGCCCAACTTGAGAGTGCCTGCCATTAGCAAGATGAATATCAATGATGCTCTATCCATGAAATGGTCGGCTAATGAAAAGACCCTAGAGAGCATCAATGCCAAGATTCAAGGACTATTCTCAGCCTTCAAGAAGCAATTGTGCTTCAACAAGATGTTGGAGACTCAGTTGGCTCAACTGGCAGCTAATGTTCCAACAATGGAGAATGGCATGCCAAGACATCCCGAGGTTGAAGGACCCTAGATGTCCTACAATTTCATGCTCAATTGGGGCTCACTATTTTGACAACGCCCTTTGTGACCTTGGAGCAAGTGTGAGTGTGATGCCCAAGGTGGACTTTGACCAACTAAACTAAATGGAGCTTACTCCAACACCAATGAAGCTCCAACTGGCTGACTCTTCAGTCCATTATCCGGTGGGTATTGCTGGAGATGTTCTGATGAAAATCCAGAACTGCTTCATACCCGTGGATTTCGTGGTGCTTGACATGGAGGTAGAAAAGGATACGACGCTCATCATTGGGCGTCCATTCCTTAGCACCGCGAAGGCTCGCATAGATGTGGGAGCTGGAGAAATCCATTTCCATATCAATGGCAAGGAGGAGAAGTTTCACTTTCGCCCAAAGTTAGAGCAATGCTCCATGATCAGTATCAAGTATGGCACGAATGTTAAAAACATTCAAGAGGTCGAAATCACACCACCAAAGGTGGACCCGCTCATTGCATTCATGAGGAAATTGATCTATACGGAGAATCCGTCTTATCGTCCACACTGACACCCCAAGAATACAGAGAAGTCCAGGCCTCCCCAAAGAGCCAAATCCACCAAGCCGCTGATGAGGACATCAACACCCTCGATACATCCACACCAACTCAGCTACCGGTTTCTGGTCCGATCACTCGTGCTCGTGCACGTCAACTAAACTATGAGGTGAACTCATTCTTGGCCTTATGTCCATCTTATCTAGACCGTGGAACTACGTGCTTTCTTGTTTTGCTTAGGAACAATGGAGAGGAGTCAATGGGAAGGGAATTCGCGCGGACGGAATTTGGACAGCAGAACAGCACCAACTTGTGACGGCCACCACGATTTCATACGGACTCCGATCTGGGCGTTCAAGTACTTCCTGGAAAGATTATCAAGTCTACTTTCAAACGAATCTGGCCTCATGTCCATATCTATTGGGAGTCGGCCGCAATAGTTATTTTAATACCAAGACCTTTTTCTGTAAAGGGTGCTGCATCACCAAAATTGGGCCCATGGCCCATGTATCGTTTGGAGTCCATTAGGGACTCGTGATTTGGGTTTCTCACGACCCTAGGGAGGTAATAAATAGTAGCAGCCGCCCTCATTAGCTGGTGGGTTTTTGTTTATTCGTAAGTTAGCTTCTGCTGCTTCCTTGTACACGCGCGTGTCGACTAGATCGCCCGTCTACTTGTATCCAGAACCCCACTTTAGATTGATTCAACAGATAAGTGCTTGTTCTTATTGTTCTTGTGTGTTCTTCGATTGCTTGCAGGAACAAAGGCCCTCGTGGTCAGGTTGATTGTGCGCCAGCAAGATCAATACAACTTTGGAGTCGGTGTACCGATCGCTAAGGCGCATCGTCTTGGGGACGGTGTAG
Source organism: Tuctoria greenei (assembly GCA_036927565.1). Taxonomy (NCBI): domain Eukaryota; kingdom Viridiplantae; phylum Streptophyta; class Magnoliopsida; order Poales; family Poaceae; genus Tuctoria; species Tuctoria greenei. The sequence continues at coordinate 80,021,627 of JAYESD010000006.1, forward strand.
TCGGATCGCCAACGTCTTCTCCTCCACAAATCAAACCCTCCTATTCTCATCGGAAGATCAGGAACCAAGATCCTATCAAGTGGTAATCAGAGCAAGGTTAATCGGTGAGAGTGCTACCATTACTTTTCTTTCCGCTGTTATCATCCTATAGTCCAGAAAAAGCCCCAAAAAAAATACCAGATCTGTTTTTTTCCATTATTCCTAGACCATTGTGCCTTTTACTTTCTCCACTTAGTCAATACTTGTTGAGTTCATGGTTTCTTCGATGAGTTAAGTTGATGGTCTTTAGTTTTGCACCACTAGAGTTTCGAGTTCGTGTCACATTCGATCACCTAGTTCAAGTCAGATTCGTAGTTCGAGTTTGAGTCGGATTACTAGTTTGAGTTTGAATCAGATTGCTACTTCGAGTTTGAGTCGGATTACTAGTTCGAGTTTGAGTCGGATTACAAGTTCAAATCATATTTCTACTTTGAGTTTGAGTCGGATTGCTAGTTCGAGTTTGAGTCAGATTACGAGTTCAAATCAGATTGCTACTTCGAGTTTGAGTCGGATTGCTAGTTCGAGTTTGAGTCTGATTACTAGTTCGAGTTTGAATCAGATTGCTACTTCGAGTTTGAGTCAGATTAGTAATTTGAGTTTGACAATAAGAAAAAGGCAAGTGCAAAATCAAAAGCCGCACAAAAGCCACAAGCAATTAGAGAAGAAAAAAAAGGCAAGTGCAAAATCAAAAGCCGCCCAAAAGCCACAAACAATTAGAGAAGAAAAAAAGGCAAGTGCAAGATCAAAAGCCGCATGTGCAAATTTTGTTCTAGGGTCTCCTGATTCCATCTAGAGAGAGTTTGGGTGACCACCCCAACAAAAAAAACGAAAAAAAAAGAAAAAAAATCAGATTGTTGTTTGGGGTGTTTTTGGTGACGACATTGGTGTCTCGGCTCGCGTCTCTAGTACGGTCTAGACTAAGATTAGCACAGTACTGTCGTAGAATATTTATTCAGCTTGTTGTGATTAACGTGGTGAAAGTTTGCTCCTTGTGCTAGTTCAGCCACCTAAAGCCATAGATTGACACCTGCTCTTGAAGTTGTTCATTACTTGTTGGTTGCCATCACCTTCTTGCTGAGCTTTGTAAGAACAGGTAAGAGCTTGATTGAACAGGTTGAGAGTGAGCGAGTTATCTCCACCAGCACCTTTGTAGCTAGGGATAACGTTACCCTTTCATATTGGACTTTTTTTCTACTAACCATGGCAGGAGGAGCAAATACAACAAATACAACTGAAGACGTGCATTTACCTCGCACATGGGGAATTATACAACACTTCGAACGCCAAGTGCGGCTACACACAGAAGCGCTTGATGAGGATTTTCGAGTTACCAGTGACCGCCTTGGTCAATTGGAAAATATGCAGATCGACACCAACACCAAAATCAGCACGTTGGAGAGTTCCATTCAAACATTGAACACCTCTATTGGAGCCATCCTGCAGCGCCTTGAGGAGAGGGATCGTGGACGCAGCGCAGATGGACAGGTGAGCAATGCTCCTAGTATTGTACGTGACAATGAAGATGACTATTCTGCAGATACGGAGATTGGGAAAGATGAGGAAGCTAGGCCACGGCGCCGGCTACAACGCAACCGTCAAGGCATAGGTGGACATCATCGGCGTGAGGTACGCAATCATGAAGATACTTTTAACAAGATCAAATTTAAGATACCTCATTTTGATGGTAAATATGCCCCTGATGCATATATTACTTGGGAGATTTCTGTTGATCAAAAATTTGCATGTCATGAGTTTCCTGAAAACGCAAGATTTAGAGCAGCCACTAGTGAGTTTACTGATTTTGCTTCTGTTTGGTGGATAGAACATGGCAAGAAAAATCCTAATAACATACCACAAACTTGGGATGCTTTGAAACGGCTCATGCGGGCTAGATTTGTTCCTTCTTACTATGCACGTGATTTGTTAAATAAGTTACAACAATTGAGACAGGGTGCTAAAAGTGTAGAAGAGTATTTTCAGGAATTACAAATGGGTATGTTGCGTTGTAATTTAGACGAGGATGAGGAACCAGCTATGGCTAGATTTTTGGGTGGTTTAAACCGTGAAATTCAGGACATACTTGCTTATAAAGATTACAATAATGTTACCCGTTTGTTTCATCTTGCTTGTAAAGCTGAAAGGGAAGTGCAGGGACGACGAGCTAGCTCTAGAACTAATATTTCTGCAGGAAAGACTAGCTCATGGCAACCACGCACGACTACTCCTTCGACTGGGCGTGCTTCTCCGCCATCTTCTTCACAAAGTCGGGCAGCACCTACTTCTTCCAGCAACAAGCCACGTGCTTCTTCCACTAGCTCAGCAGTAAAGACCACCCAAAAGCCCACCGAGAGTTCTTCTTCCGTAGCATCTACCGGACGATCTAGAGACGTTCAATGTCACAAGTGCAAGGGTTTTGGCCATGTGCAGCGTGACTGCCCAAGCAAACGTGTTCTAATTGTTAAAGATGATGGTGAGTACTCATCTGCTAGCGATTTTGATGATGATACATGTGTTTTGCTTGCAGCTAACTATGCAGGTAGCGATGAACATCAAGAAGAGCATATTGGTGCAGAAGATGCAGCGCGCTATGATAGTCTCATTGTGCAGCGTGTGCTTAGTGCACAAATGGAGAAAGCGGAACAAAATCAAAGGCACACATTATTCCAAACAAAGTGTGTCGTCAAAGAGCGATCTTGCCGCATGATCATTGATGGAGGTAGCTGCAACAACTTGGCCAGCAGTGACATGGTGACCAAGCTGGCACTAAGCACCAAACCGCACCCACATCCCTATTACATTCAATGGTTAAACAACAGCGGTAAGGCAAAGGTAACTAGACTTGTGCGAATCAATTTTACTATTGGATCATATAAGGATGTCGTTGAATGTGATGTTGTGCCTATGCAAGCTTGTAATATTCTGCTAGGAAGACCTTGGCAATTTGATAGAGATTCTATGCATCATGGTAGATCAAATCAGTATTCTTTTCTTTACCACGATAAAAAAATTGTGTTGCATCCTATGTCTCCTGAAGCTATTGTGCAAGATGATGTTGCTAGAGCTAGGAAAACTAAATATCAGGACCATGCTAACATTGAGAACAATAACAATACCAAATCTGTGTTTGATAAGAAAAATGAGATATCTCTGAAGGGAAAATGCTTGTTTGATACGAAATCTGTTATTAATGAACTGATTGCTTCCACCTCTGTTGCCTATGCCTTGGTATGCAAAGATGCTTTGATTTCCCTTTACGATGTGCAACATTCTTTGACTCCTGCTGTTGCTAACATTTTGCAGGAATATTCTGATGTGTTTCCAAGTGAAATACCACCAGTACTACCACCACTTCGAGGGATTGAGCACCAGATTGACCTCATTCCCGGTGCTTCATTGCCCAACCGTGCACCATATAGGACAAATCCAGAAGAAACAAAGGAGATTCAGCGCCAAGTACAAGAACTACTTGACAAAGGTTATGTACGTGAGTCTCTTAGTCCTTGTGCTGTTCCAGTTATTCTAGTACCTAAAAAGGATGGATCATAGCGTATGTGTGTGGATTGTAGAGCAATCAACAATATAACCATTCGATATCGTCATCCTATTCCACGCTTAGATGATATGCTTTATGAATTGAGTGGTGCTGTTGTGTTCTCAAAAGTTGATTTGCGTAGTGGTTATCACCAAATTCGCATGAAACTAGGAGATGAATGGAAAACTGCTTTCAAAACTAAGTTTGGTTTATATGAGTGGTTAGTCATGCCTTTTGGGTTAACTAATGCACCTAGCACCTTCATGAGATTAATGAACGAGGTTTTGCGTGCATTCATTGGAAAATTTGTTGTTGTGTATTTTGATGATATATTGATTTATAGCAAATCCATGGATGAACATCTTGATCACTTACGTGCTGTTTTTAATGCTTTGCGTGAGGCACGATTATTTGGTAATCTTAAGAAGTGCACCTTTTGCACGGATCGAGTCTCTTTCCTTGGTTATGTTGTTACTCCACTGGGAATTGAAGTTGATCAAGCCAAGGTAGAGGCTATTCAGGGGTGGCCTGTACCAAAGACCATCACACAGGTGCGGAGCTTTCTAGGGCTGGCTGGGTTCTATCGTCGCTTTGTGAAGGATTTCAGCACCATTGCTGCTCCATTGAATGACCTTACGAAGAAGGGGGTGCCTTTTTCTTGGGGCACCACACAAGATAACGGCTTTACCATACTGAAAGATAAGTTGACGCATGCACCTCTTCTCCAACTTCCTGATTTTTCTAAGACTTTTGAGCTTGAATGTGATGCTAGTGGGATTGGATTGGGTGGTGTTTTGTTACAAGAAGGAAAACCTGTTGCATATTTTAGTGAGAAAATGAGTGGGCCTGTTCTAAATTATTCTACCTATGATAAGGAATTATATGCTCTTGTACGAACTTTAGAAACATGGCAGCATTATTTGTGGCCCAAAGAATTTGTTATCCATTCTGATCATGAATCACTAAAGCATATTAGGAGTCAAGGGAAACTAAACCGTAGGCATGCTAAGTGGATGGAATTTATTGAGTCTTTTCCTTATGTCATTAAACACAAAAAGGGAAAGGAGAATGTTATTGCTGATGCTTTATCTAGACGTTATACTCTTCAATCTCAACTTGACTTTAAAATTTTTGGATTAGAAACGATTAAAGATCAATATGAACATGATGCTGATTTCAAAGATGTATTGCTGAAATGTAAAGACGGAAAAACATTGAATAAATTTGTCCTCAATGATGGCTATGTGTTTAGAGCTAACAAGTTATGCATTCCAGCTAGCTCCGTTCGTTTGTTGTTGTTACAGGAAGCGCATGGAGGCGGGCTGATGGGGCACTTTGGAGTGAAAAAGACGGAGGACATACTTGCTGGTCATTTCTTTTGGCCAAGGATGAGGCGAGATGTGGAGCGCTTTGTTGCTCGCTGCATGACATGTCAAAAAGCTAAGTCACGACTTAATCCACATGGTTTGTACATGCCTCTTCCTGTTCCTAGCATGCCTTGGGAGGATATTTCTATGGACTTTGTTTTAGGACTGCCTAGAACAAAGAAGGGGAGGGATAGCATCTTTGTTGTTGTGGATAGATTTTCTAAAATGGCACACTTCATACCTTGTCGTAAAAGTGATGATGACACATGTTGCTGATTTGTTTTTCCGAGATATTGTTAGATTGCATGGTGTGCCAAACACAATAGTTTCAGATCATGATGCTAAGTTTCTTAGCCATTTTTGGAGAACATTATGGGCAAAATTGGGGACTAAGCTTTTATTTTCAACTACTTGTCATCCCCAAACTGATGGTCAAACTGAGGTTGTGAATAGAAGTTTATCTACCATCCTTAGGGCTGTTTTGAAAAAGAATATAAAAATGTGGGAAGAGTGTTTGCCTCATGTTGAGTTTGCTTATAATCGTTCCCTACATTCTAGTACTAAGAAATGCCCTTTTGAGATTGTTTATGGATTTGTACCCCGTGCTCCTATTGATTTATTACCTCTTCCTTCAATGGAACGAGTGAATTTTGATGCTAAACATCGTGCTGAATTGATCTTAAAATTGCATGAAACCACTAAGAAGAATATAGAGTGCATGAATGCCAAGTATAAACTTGCTGGTAGTAGGGGAAAGAAAACTATCACTTTTGAACCTGGTGATTTAGTTTGGTTACATTTGCGAAAGGATAGGTTTCCTGATTTGAGAAAGTCTAAATTGTTACCTCGAGCTGATGGTCCATTCAAAGTGTTAGAAAGAATTAATGATAATGCATATAAACTCGAGTTGCCTGCGAATTTTGGGGTTAGTCCCACATTTAACATTGCAGATTTGAAGCCATATTTGGGAGAAGAAGAAGAGCTTGAGTCGCGGACGACTCAAATGCAAGAAGGGGAGGATGATGAGGACATCAACACCCTCGATACATCCACACCAACTCAGCTACCGGTTTCTGGTCCGATCACTCGTGCTCGTGCACGTCAACTAAACTATGAGGTGAACTCATTCTTGGCCTTATGTCCATCTTATCTAGACCGTGGAACTACATGCTTTCTTGTTTTGCTTAGGAACAATGGAGAGGAGCCAATGGGAAGGGAATTCGCGCGGACGGAATTTGGACAGCAGAACAGCACCAACTTGTGACGGCCACCACGATTTCATACGGACTCCGATCTGGGCGTTCAAGTACTTCCTGAAAAGATTATCAAGTCTACTTTCAAACAGATCTGGCCTTATGTCCATATCTATTGGGAGTCGGCCGCAATTGTTATTTTAATACCAAGACCTTTTTCTGTCCAGGGTGCTGCATCACCAAAATTGGGCCCATGGCCCATGTATCGTTTGGAGTCCATTAGGGACTCGTGATTAGGGTTTCTCACGACCCTAGGGAGGTAATAAATAGTAGCAGCCGCCCTCATTAGCTGGTGGGTTTTTGTTTATTCGTAAGTTAGCTTCTGCTGCTTCCTTGTACACGTGCGTGTCGACTAGATCGCCCGTCTACTTGTATCCAGAACCCCACTTTAGATTGATTCAACAGATAAGTGATTGTTCTTCTTGTTCTTGCGTGTTCTTTGATTGCTTGCAGGAACAAAGGCCCTCGTGGTCAGGTTGATTGTGCAACAGCAAGATCAATACAACTTCGGAGTCGGTGTACCGATCGCTAAGGCGCATCGTCTTGGGGACTGTGTAGTCGGATCGCCAACGTCTTCTCCTCCACAAATCGAACCCTCCTATTCTCATCGAAAGATCAGGAACCAAGATCCTATCAGCCGCCAAATGAGGAACGGAGGAAGAAGCATGACAAGCCGTCCGAGCCCATCCCCCCGGGCCTGGATGTCAAGAAATGAAGAAGGAGGAATGTCCATCTCATCAGACGGTGATGAGACCTAGTCAATAGGTTAAATTGGTAGTTATCCTTTCTTTGATTTTTCTTTTCTCTTCATTTGGTTTTTCCCATTTAGTTTGATTTTTTCCCACTGCATATTTGGTTTTTTCTTAGCAAGTTGAGAATCTTTTATTCTCAACTATCATTTTTATTTATTTATTTTTCACAAAAAGAAAATTTATGGGTTTTGAAAAAGAGTTTTATTCGGAAACCAATTTTTCTGAGCTCCAAATGTGGCATTTCACCAACGTGCTGATTTTATAGCCGTTGGGAAGCCACCTGCCAAAAGGGAGAACAGTGGGCTATAACACCCCCACTTTCATCCATCATGCATTGCATACACTCTTATATATGTTTAGCATTAAGCAACATAAAAAGGAACAAGATTAAAATGAATTAGAACAAAAATAGCATTTAAATTCTGCAGCAGTACGGACTTGTCCGGTTGGTACCCCGGACTAGTCCGTTTGACTCTTCGTTGCCCTACGACTTATCCGCTTTCTGCCCTGGATTAGTCCGAATTTGCTTCTATTGATTGTTCGGACGTGTCCGTTGTTGAGTACGGACTAGTCCACTCCTAGCTACTGGAACTTTTCGAAGTTGTATGATAAATCCCTCCTTCTGTCTGGTTTTTCGAAAAGTTACCAAACCTCTGGACTTGTCTGGCCTATACCGGTCTTGTCCGTTTTCCTTTCTGGACGAGATCGAACTTGTCCAGTACTATAACGGAATTGTCCCTTTTACTTTCTATGACTTTGAAATAACTTTGAATGAACTTGTCCGGCCTGACACCAAACTTATCTGTTCAACTCTCTCTCTTACAACGGACTAGTCCGGCCCCCTAGCGGACTTGTCCAGTATGCCCGACTCTGATTCAATCTTGTCCTCCACATCATGTTATTGGGTATTTTCCATAATTGGGCCCAAGAACATCGTGCCTAACCCTTGTGGAGCCCATGTGGGACTCCTACGCGTCCTCCACCACCTTGAACTCGAAATCCATCGAATTGTACCTCTCCAAATCTATATAAACACCCCACCACCCTAACTTTTTATCTCTTTGTCAAGTTGGGAGAAAACTTCAAACCCTAGTTCGTGTGCTGCCATCAAGAGAAAAATCTACCACAACCAAGAGAAGAGGAGAAGGAAAGGAGAAGGCTTAAGCAAGATCAATCTTCATCAACTCACCGACAACATCGTCAATTCTCCACCAATTCTCCATCTTCCTTGGATCTAGATGCCAAGATCTTCCTCGACCCTTGAGTTGTTTAATTCACGGTAATTATCTTAGACTATCTTTCTACGTCTATCTTGACCCATATTTCAACTCAAACTATGCTCTAACTGGGAATTCAACAAAAAAACCCTAGTCGAGCGGACTTGTCCGGCCATGTGCGAACTAGTTCGATCCACTTTCTGGTCTAGGGCAGGCTAGTCCGGTCCCCATATACAGACTTGTCCGGCCACATGAATCTGAAGTTGCTGAATTAATTCCAAATTAACTCAAATAACCTTGAAACCTGTTCAAACTTGTTAAAAACTATTGTACCTAGTTAGTAAACATTAATAGCAAGTTATTAACAAGTTTTACCACATAATTGCATTGTTCGTGCATGTCATGGCATACTGAGTAATATATGAGCATTTATTGATTGTAATGTCTGTTTTGTATGTCTCCTGTGTGGAAGAGAAGGTGTTGCGCTACAGGATGTTGTCAAGGACCTCCAGTACCAGAACTTTGAGGTTTTTGACCCAAATCAATATCAGGAGCAAGGCAAGTGTTCTTGATTATTTTGATCCTGTTTTAAAATGTTTTGTTTGAAAAACTGCATGCTCGTGTCAATTTGATGGGAAACCCATGATAGGTGTTTACTAGTCTTGTTGACCATCCTTGTCGCTTGAAGTATATTATAGAGAGTCAGGAAGGGCTTTTTACCTTTTTTCTTTGCTCTAATTAATTGGGATGGGAAAACAACCAAATGACTTGATTATGAACTAATGGATGGTGAACATTGATGAACATGGATAATTGGTAACATGGGACTTGGGAGATCTAAGCAAGCATGGTTTGTGGATTGGGTTGGATGATATGGTTGTTTCACTTGCCTTGGATCTAAGGACTGGTTCATGCAAGAATAAACCAAGAATATGATGCCATCATAGGGCCAAGTATGAGTGCGTCTTAGCCAGTTAATTAGGTGTATTGCCAGCATTGTTTGGATCATTTGGAGGAGCGGGGAATGGGAGTCAGTTGGGTTTTCAATAGTGGTAGGAATGCCCTGGGATCCGAACGGCACAAGAGGGGGCCCTTGGTTGGATTTGCACAGTTGGAGGCATCACCACCGGTGAAACCTTAGTGGGTCTGAATATGCTGGTAGTCCCTTTGTAAAGGCTATTTTGTGATCTCTTGGCCATGCACCTAATGAAGTGTAATTGGCATATGAGAGGTTTCTTTCATCGCCAACGGGTGACAAAATCACAAACTTTGGGTAAAGTGGTACAACCTCTGCAGAGTGTTAAAAATTATCATGATAGGCGTGCTCCCGATTATGATCACCTGGACAACTTCTATGATTAGAGTGGAACTTGGGATTTGGGATGGTTTGGTCATGGTTATGGTTATGGTTGTGGTTTGTGTTATGGTAAATGAATATGGTTATTGATGAAAGTAATAATCCAGTGTATGGATGAATAATTGATGATGGATTCATATTATATTAATTATTTGGGATATGATGGGATAAATTTCACATAGACCTTGTAGGATGCTTTTTACATGTTTCAAATGTACTTTTTAGCAAATAGCCATTATTTATTATCAATTTCTTGTTTAAGCTACATTTCATTATTTTCCCACATTTGCTGAGTACGATATGTACTCACCCTTGCAATTCCCCCATTAACAGTTTCAGGTGATGTTTGAGAGTACCCTGAGGATAATGCGGAGTACTAGGCTATGTGTTGCCGTCGACTCGCTTTTGGTGTTACTTGGAGCCGTGCTATCCCTTTTGCTTAGTTTTCTTAGTTACATAATTAGACTATTTCCACTGCAATTATAGTTCAATATTGATCATTAGAGTTTGTAATTTGAGGTTTATGTAGGTTAGAAGAGCACGTGAAAAGCTACCATAGGGGGGGGGGGTCAATGGTATATTAAAAAATCTTACGCAGCGGAAACAATTAAATCCTAACCCCTTCGGCAGAAAAACGATCTGTTAAAAAAATCATGTGTGAGACTAATCTAAACGTGTTTCACCGTGACAAAAGTGATAGATCTCAGAGAGAATAAAGTCACAAAGATGACGCAACAAGAACCACTCAAATCCATCGAGAGAAACTCAAGTTACGATTGAAAGATTGAACAAAGGTCAATCTGTCCTACCCGAGAAAAATAGTTTTGGAACACTGAAAAGAAACTCGTGTAGATCAGAAACCACAAATCCAATGACCGTGAAATTCTGACAGATGATAGATAATCATGTTTTGAAGACAACCCAAAAAGAATCACGTCAATTGGATCTGTAAAACTCTAGGTATGATAAAAACGACCGAAGAAAGGTAGTGCTGTGCTGAAAACTCGATGAGAAAAACTTGTCTAGAACAAGTCGGACGAGAAAGGCACAAAAGTTCCTTTCAACTACGAATTTTATTCAATAGAATACAAGAGGAAAAGCCCTAAAGTCGTGTAGCACGAGCTCTGGCCTCCCTTGCTTATATAACCAGCCCTTAGGCCAACCTAAAACTAACTAGGACTCTAATCCTACTAAGTTCATGAATTGAAACTTTCCATAACTGTTAAAGACTCTTCTATACGCATATAGAAGCAATCCTAAGACTTCCAAACACCTTAGGAACGTATACCTTATTCCTAAAACAACTCAAATTCGTGACCCACACGAAATCCTATCATAACCAACTCAAATCTTTCCATATTTGAGTCAAACACGACTCAGCCGCAGCCTGAGTCCATAACCTAGTCGGTTGGACCTTTCCGACCAATTCTTTACATCAACATCTCTTCATCACGCCTCAGAACCATGCAGCCACATCCATGCACTCCTTGCACACGTGCAAATATCTTCCAACGACGTCCACGATACCTTCATATGCATTGTTCTTGATTCAAACATGTTGCACAACCTCCCAATCAACTCAACCACAATTCCTCCCAAACTTGGTTGTTGAACCTCATCTTCTCCCTAAGACTAGTTCAATAGATCACGTCACAAGCCATGTCTTGAACTCAAGCAATACCTGCACATGAATAAACACCAATCTGTACGAGCCCAAGTTTGCGACTTGACTCAAGTTAGTTCCGAACAAAACACCTTACATGAGCACCTCACATAAGTATGTTGCAAAGCATAGCAAAACGATATCAGCCATATCAACCAAAACGCACCAAAAACATAGTAAAAGAATACTAAGCTAACTTTCCAACAATATAACTCAAGTTCGAAACATTTCACAGCAAAAGCAGGAACATTGCAAACAAGCTCTGATCCTTGCCAAAGCTAACTGGAGCTTGAGCCAGAGCTTACCAAAGCTAGTAGAACCTAGCGCTCGAGCTTAACAAAGCTAGTACAACCTAGTGCCGGAGCTTACCAAAGCTAGTACAACCTAGTGCCAGAGCTTACCAAAGCTAGTCAGAACTAGTCAACCCAAAAGCCAGAGCTAAAAAAACATGTAGGAGCTAACCAACATAAGTCGGACCTAACAAAACATATCAGAGCTTAACAACGGCATGCCAGAGCTATCAAAGACATGCCAGAGCTAAAGACAAAGCTCACTGGAGCTACCCAAAAACATGTCGGACCTAGAAAAAGAATGTCGGACCTATTGTCGGACCTTGCAGAAGCTCGAAGCTAGAGTCGGACCCCTAAAAAGATGTTATGGCAGCATTCAAAACCTTTATTGTCAAAGCCAATGTATTCAGCACACATAGGTCTCACAATCTCCCCCTTGACGAATGCATTGACAACACCACTTAAGATCCGAACATTGGCTGATTGACATTAAAAGTTTTGAAAACAATTTCTCCTCCTTTGTAAAACAGAAATAAAATGAGAAAAAGAAATTCTCCCCCTGAGAAGAATCGTGCCAAAAACAATTGTGAATATGTGCAATGTATAATCAATTTCTCCCCCTTGCACACTTATATTCAAAAATTCTCATATTATATCTTCCCCTTTGATAATGTATTCAACAAGGTTCAAAAGAGAAATTTCAAATGTTATGAGCATATTATAGCATATACATATAAAACAAAGCTCATCCAAGTCATACTATTAAGTAACTTACACTATCACATCAATGAAATACATAAAGTAGTGTAAGCCATGCTAGAGATCAAATGTAATTTCCAATTTAGCAAGTCATGATCTCACAAACTTAAATATTTCAAAACCTGAAAGCATGACACTTGTTGCCGCATTTTATTATTTTTCAAAGCACAAATTTAGATCATATGATATTTGCAAGAGATTATATGCGCATTTGCCTTATTCTAACAAACCAAGCCAAGCCTATGTCATTTGACAATCATAAGTTTAAGGACATGGTTTTGATCATACACAACTTCTTCCAAGTTCATATCTAAGTGCAATGATAAGCCATCTCAAAAGAAGAAGTGCGATGCATGCATATTCTCTTGATCTTTTCTCATTTTTATTTGATCATAAAAGCTCAATATGTGAATAGTTGATTGATTAATTTTTCGTTACTAAAAGCACTTGTGAGCATGCAACAAGTTCAAAACGGCAAGAAAGTTCGATCATGACCAGATTTGGCATAAGTAATTATTCCAATTACTAGACATGGCAAAAACTACAAAATGTATAACACGAGTAATGTAGTAAGAACTTTTAGCATGTAAAAGGAATCACAAAGTCATATATGTATGAAATACTATGCTCATATTATTTTAATTTCATATTCACACATAGACTTCTCAAGTTTGAAAACTCCCCCTCAATGTAATCCATGAGGATGCATAACCTCTATTTCACTACGAATGAAACAAAAATGAGTGAAATCCAAAGGTTTTTTAAAAATGTCAGCCAATTGTTGTTCGGTATCAACATGGTGAAGCACAATGTTTCCTTTCTCAACATTATCACGGAGAAAGTGATACCTAATGTCAATGTGCATAGTTCTAGAATGTTGCACGGGGTTTATAGCAATGAAAATGGCACTACTGTTATCACAAAACAGTGAAACACTATGTAGATCAACCCCATAGTCCTTAAGTGTTTGAACAATCCAAAGAATTTGTGAGCAAGCACTAGCAGCAGCTACATATTCAGATTCAGCTGTGGATTGTGCAACTGAGTTTTGTTTTTGAGAGGACCAAGAAACAAGTGAATTACCAAGAAAATGACAAGCACTGGAAGTACTTTTCCTATCAATCTTACAACCTCCAAAATCAGCATCGGAAAAAGCTTTCAATGTAACAGTTGAGGAAGAAGGAAGAAACATGCCAAATTCTTGAGTTCCATGTAAGTACCTGAGAATCCTTTTGACGGCTTGACGATATGAAGCACGTGGGGAGACTTGAAACCGTGCACAAAGACATACACTAAATTGTATGTCCAGTCTTGTTGCCGTGAGGTACAAAAGTGATCCGATCATGCTTCTATATTCTTTTTGATCCACGGGTTCACCATCTTCATCAAGTTTAAGTGTTGTTGCTGTTCCCATTGGTGTCTGAAGAGGCTTGCTTTTGTCGAAGTTGAAGCGCCTTAGGAGGTCTTTTGTATACTTCATTTGATGCACAAAAGTACCCTCTTTGGTTTGCTTGATTTGCAGCCCCAAAAAGTAAGTGAGTTCACCCATCATACTCATTTCAAATTCGGAACTCATCATTGCTGAAAACTTGGACACAAGATCATGAGAAGCACAACCAAAGATAATATCATCTACATACACTTGAACGAATAATGAGTCATTGCCATGCTTAAGCAAAAAAAGAGTTTTATCAACCTAGCCCATGGTAAACCCATTTTCAAGTAAGAATGTTTTTACCTATCATACCACGCTCTAGGGGCTTGTTTGAGACCGTACAAGGCTTTGGACAGTTTGTAAACATGATTAGGAAAATCTGAATTTTCAAAACCCGGTGGTTGTTTGACATAAACCTCCTCATCTATGTAGCCATTAAGAAAAGCACTTTTAGCATCCATTTGATATAGCTTAAAACCTTTAGATGCAGCAAAAGCTAACAAAATTCTTATGGCTTCTAATCTAGCAACGGGAGCAAAAGTTTCATCAAAATCTAGACCTTCAACTTTAGTTAAACCTTGAGCTACCAACCTAGCCTTATTCCTAACCACAACCCCATCCTCATTTTGTTTATTTTTAAATATCCATTTAGTTCCAATTAAAGTGTGACCTTGAGGTGGAGGTACAAGTTTCCAAACATTATTTCTTTCAAAATTTTATAACTCTTCTTGCATGGAAATAATCCAAGATTCATTAGTGAGTGCGTGCGATATATCTTTGGGTTCAAAAGAAGCGACAAAAGAAGAATGAGCATGAGAGTTTGGATCACAAAACCTGGACCGTGTGACTCGTTCGTATAAGCTTCCAATAATTTGTTGTGGAGGATGACTTTTGAGAACCCGGAGGGGAGTGAACACTTCACAAGATTCTTCTTCTTCATGTTCATCACAAATCGATGAGCTTGTGACTTGAGGAGGATCTTGACCATCAATGGTGGTCGTTGGTGCTGACTGTGAATCAAAATCAGGAGCTGGAACAATGTCATTAGCTGCTGAATTTTTCGGCAGCAGCACCACTTCTTCCTCTTCTTCAACGAAAATACTCTCCCCTGCAGATATGGATCTGGACTTGGAATATTTGAGCTAGTATCTGGGCTAGCTTCATCAAAAGACGCCTCACAAGTCTCCAGAATATTGTTAGTGTCAAGTAAAAGCACACGGTAGCCTCTAGTATGAGATGGATAACCAAGAAACATATCATCAATGGATCTAGGTTCAAATTTATCAAGATTACCATGTTTCTTAACAAAACATTTGCAACCAAAAACCCGAAAGTGTGTGACACTAGGCCTATATCCAAATTGGAGCTCATATGGTGTTTTACCTATCTTAACACGCAAGAAAACACGATTTGAGACATAACAAGCTGTTGCAATCGCATCAGCCCAAAATTTCCTAGGAGTTTGATATTCATCAAGCATAGTCCTAGCCATCTCAACTAAGCTTATGTTGTTTTTTTCTACAACAATGTTTTGTTGAGGTACATATGGTGAAGAAAATTGATGATCTATTCCATTTTAGCACAAATGTGATCAAAAGATTGATTTTTAAATTCGGTTCTGTTATCACTTCTAATCGCTTTTAAAGATCCTGGGTGATCAATTGATAATCTAATAAATAAAGTTCTAAAGTGACTAAAAGCTTCATTCTTAGATGCCATAAAGTAAATCCAAGAGTATCTAGAATAGTCATCAACAATCACAAGAACATACCATTTACCTCCGAAGGATTGAACGCGTGAAGGTCCTACGGTGTCAAGGTGCAAAAGTTGACCCGGTTTAGTTGTCATGATCATTGTGATAGGAGTTTGTTAACCTGCAACCATCTTAGCATGTCTACAAGAAGAGCACACAATTTATTTGTCCCCTTTAAGCTTAGGCAGCCCACGTATGTGGATCAAGAGCACTAACACGTGTTAGATGATCAAAGCCTACCTGACCAAGTCTACGATGCCAAAAATATAAGTCCTTAGAATCATTAGAACTAGACACCTATGCTTAGAGGAATACATATCAAAATCAGCTTTAAAAACTCTTCCAAAACCGAGACATGTTAAAAATAAGCTCACTATTTGAATTTACAACTTTGCAGCAATTTTTAGTGAAAATAATTTCCAGATTTTCATCTAGCAGTTGTGGAATAGAAAGCAAGTTGTATTTCAAATTTTTAACAAGTGTCACATCCTTCAAAGTGTAGTGATTATTTACTCTAACCGAACCCTTAGCAATTATAGGAGTTGAAGAATTATCGAGAAAAGTAACATTCTCTATACATGACACAAAAGAGAGGGAGGAGAACCAATCTTTGTTACAGGTCTTGTGGCATGAGCAACCTGAATCTACAATCCAAATGTTCACATTCCTCAAGCGTGTAACCTACATAGAGGCACGATACGTCGATGACTCAATATTGGGATTAGTCAAAAGGCATTTAGGAATATAGTACTGAGTCACACGACATCCAACAGGAATAACATGCGAAAGCTGAGATAAAACAGCAGGTTTATGAGCCAAAGCTTGAGGATTTTTGTACCCAACTACTGTCCTACGAGATGTTACATGTGTAGCACAAAAAACAGTAGGTTTGAGAGCTCTTTAAATGTTTTCGACTCATTACAGCAGTTTTCATGTTCCTATCATTCAGTTTAGCAAGTGCAACAAATTTTGCATGAAAGTAATGAGATATAGCAATCATTATTTACTTTTTCTGTTGTTTAGCTAGTCTATAACCAAAATCTATGACATGACCATCTCTACCATAGTAGGTACAATGAAATTTAACTTTGTGTTCATGTCAAGTTGAGCAAGCAACATTTTTATTTGAAACCGAAAGAGACAACACTCCTGCAGATTTGAAAACCACTTCTTTTTATTTAGGAACTATTTGAATAAAACCACTTCCTAACGACTTTACAATTTTAGGTGGATGTGCCTTAGCATGAGCATGAGAATCAAAACTTAAACAAGTTTTATCATTGCAAGACTTGGAAGAATTCAGCAGCAAGTTTAGGTTCTTATTCCCATTACAAAACTGATCTAATGTCCTATGCATGTTATCAAGTTTATTGGACAGGTCAAGGCAATTTTCACATGAAGTTTTTCTTTTTAATTTGCAATTGGAACAATATTTAACTTCATGACAATGTAAAGCATTGTTCAATATAGAAATTTCATTCATAGCATCTGTAGTTTCTTATCAAGATCATCACAAGTAGAACTATGCAAATCAATTGTAGAACAGCTAGCATCTTTCAAGTTTTTACCATTGAGTGCAGCAAGCTCTCTGTTCTTTTCTATTTCTAACTCAAGTATATCGAGTGTGGAGGTGTGCGCACTTCTTAATGAGGACAATTGTTCATATATTAAATTGCATGACGAAAAAGAATCATCACTAGGTATCAAGGATTTTAAAAGATTAATTTAAGATTCTAGTGACTCAATTTTAACAACATTGTCCCTAAGCTTTTTGTCCTTTTTATTAACTATCACAGTGGCACGAGAAATAGCATCACACATTTCTTCGCAAGTAGGACATACCTCTTCATTGTTGCTGTTGTGTTCAACATCCTCCATACTCAATCTTGATTTGCCCGCCATGAAGCACAAGTTTCCCAAATAATCTTCATCTTCGCCACTTCCAATGTCCACATCGCTTGAGCCAAGTTCTTGAAGTGCAGTGATGAAGCTGTTTATCATCTTGCATCCTATAGTACCCTTCTTTTTCTTGTTATCGTTTGCAGAGGAGTGCTTCGTCATTGTTTGATTTTCATCCCGGGAAGTAGGAACAGAAAGGTTAGGGCAATCTGAACGAAAATGTCCTGTCTTACCACATTCGAACATCGTTGAGGTCCGGAGCTTCCTCTACTTCTAGTTCTAACATTTTACAATGCTTTTGAGAATCTAGTAGACAGAAGTACTAGCTCCTCCTATGGAAATTCCTCATTCTGTTCAAGGGTTAGAGAGGACAACAAAGCAAAGGTACCACAAGATGAAGATTGACCGGAGCTAGGCATGTCACGTTGAGAAACAAAAGCAATAGACTTGTTGGGGTTCTTACGTGAGATTATGTCAATTTCATGAGTTTTTAACTTGGAATATAGCACATCTAAAGTAAGTGTACTCATGACAATAGATTCATGAATAGATGTGACTTTCATCTTCCAAATTGACATGTCTAATACACTTAGTAATTGCTTAGCATTTTCAACATCTGAAAAATTAACATTGACGCTACTCAAGTTGCTGAGAATTTTATTAAAGCGAGCAAAGAGATCATCAATGGACTCACCGGGTTACATCTCGAAACACATGTAATCTTTCCTGAACATGTCTTGCCTTACCTCCTTGATCATGTTGGATCCTTCGTGGTAGTCACAAAGTGCTTTCCACACATTGTATGCAGATCGGAGGTGAGCAACATGGTTAAAATCACTTTGAGTTAATCCTTGTATGATCAAGTTCTGAGCCTTGTTGTTGTGGTCAACATCTCTCAGATTTGTAGCTGTAACTTGATTGTTTGACGACACTTCGTAAGGCTTGTACACCTTCTCCCATATTGCAAAGCCTTGCTCCTGGATGAAGGCCTCCATGCGTGCCTTCCAAACCTGAAAATCTATACCAGCAAACACACAAGGTTTGGCAGAGTATTTCTCCATGGTGATTAGTCAAAAACACGTGCAAATCACAAAGATTAGAGCACCGTGGCTCTGATACCAATTGTAGGATCAAAGAGCACATGAAAAGCTACCAGAGGAGGGTGAATGGTATATTAAAAAATCTTATGCAGCGGAAATAATTAAATCCCAACCCCTTCGGCAAAAAACGATTTGTTAAAGAAATCAGGTGGGAGACTAATCTAAACGTGTTTCACCATGACAAAAGTGATAGATATCAGAGAGAATCTAGTCACGAAGATGACACAACAAGAATCACTCAAACCGTCGAGAGAAACTCAAGTTACGATTGAAAGATCGAATAAAGGTCAATCTGTCCTACCCGAGAAAAACAGTTCTGGAATGCTGCAAAGAAACTCATGTAGATCAGAAACCACAAATCCAATGACCTTGAAATTTTGACAGATGATAGATAATCAATTTTTGAAGACAACCCAACAAGAATCACGTCATTTGGATATGTATGACTCGGGTTATGATAAAACTACCGAGGAAAGGTTGTGCTGTGCAAAAAACTCGATGAGAAAAAACTTGTCTAAAACAAGTCGGACGAACAAGGCACAAAAGTTCCTTTCAACTACGAATTTTATTTAATAGAACATAAGAGGAACAGCCCCAAAGTCGTTTACCACGAGCTCTGGCCTCCCTTGCTTATATAACCAGCCCTTAGGCCAACCCAAAACTAACTAGGACTCTAATCCTACTCAGTTCACGAATCGAAACTTTTCGTAACTGCTCAAGACTCTTCTATACGCAGATAGAAGCAATACTAAGACTTCCAAACACCTTAGTTATGTATCCCTCATTCCTAAAATGACTCAAATTCGTGACCTACACGAAATCCTATCATAACCAACTAAAATCTTTCCATATTTGAGTCAAACATGACTCAGTCGCAGCATGAGTCCATAACCTAGTCAGTTGGACCTTTCCGACCACTTCTTTACATCCACATCTCTTCATCACGCCTCGGAACCATGCAGCCACGTCTATGCACTCCTTGCACATGTGCAAACATCTTCCAACGACGTCCATGATACCTTCATATGCATTGTTCTTGATTCAAACATCCTGCGCAACCTCCCAATCAACTCAACCACAATTCCTCCCGAACTTGGTTGTTGAACCTCATCTTCTCCCTAAGACTAGTTCAATGGATCCGGTCACCAGATATGTCTTGAACTCAAGCAACACCTGCACATGAATAAAAAACCAATCTGTACGAGCCCAAGTCCGCGACTTGACTCAAGTTAGTTCCGAACACAACACCTTATGTGAGCACCTCACATAGGTATGTTGCAAAGATAGAAAAACGATATCATCCATATCAACCAAAACGCACCAAAAACTTATTAAAGAATACTAAGCAAACTTTCCAACAATATAAAGCAAGTTCGAAATATTTCACAGCAAAAGCAGGAACATTACAAACAAGCTTCGATCCTTGAAAAAGCTAACCGGAGCTTGAGCCGGAGCTTACCAAATCTAGTAGAACCTAGCGCCGGAGCTTAACAAAGCTAGTACAACCTAGCGCCGGAGCTTACCAAAGCTAGTACAACCTAGCGTCAGAGCTTACCAAAGCTAGTCGGAACTAGTCAACCCAAAAGCCGGAGCTAGAAAAACATGTCGCAGCTAACCAACATACGTCGGACCTAACAAAACATATCAGAGCTTAACGACAACATGCCGGAGCTATCAAAGACATGCCGGAGCTAAAGACAAAGCTCACCGGAGCTACCCAAAAACATGTCGGACCTAGACAAAGAAAGTCAGACCTATTGTTGGACCTTGCAGAAGCTCGGAGCTAGAATCAGACCTTGCTAAAAAGATGTTATGACAGCATTCAAAACTTCTATTGTCGAAGCCAATGTATTCAGCACACATAGGTCTCACAGTTTATTTGAATATTGTAATAAAGATACTTAATTAACTTGTGTTGTGGTAATTTTCTATATATCGTTTGTGATGCACTCGTGTATGTGTGTTAAACATCCTGGACACACATATGCGTCGCACTTGATTCATTTTCGGAACCGAGTGTCATGGGGGCCCACATTGTAGTGTGGCCGACCCCCCTGTTCGGCCGACATGAGGAAAGGGCCATTTTGGCTCTCTCCTCCAACGACTACAATTGGTTCCCTTGTGACTGTTGGGGAGTGTACACTATAAATGGTGGCCATGAGGAACACTCCTCTTCACACTTCACCTAATTTCACACCTCCCCAAAGTCACTCTTTGCTCATATTATTTTTCTTGCTCTTCATTGAAGCAGTCTTGCTCAAATCCAACCCAAACAGATTTGCTTTTTTTGCATTTGCAATTTTCTCTAAAGCTCTTCAAGGGAAAATTCGTCGGGGTGTTTGCTTTCACTAACATTACATCTTTTGATTTTTTGCCTTGTTGTGTTCTTGTTTGTTGTGGTCATGAAAGGAATGAAGAGGTTGTTTGGAAAGAGGAAGAAGGCTGCAAGCTCAAGCCATGGTGGAGACTCAATTGCACGTCCCTCTTTCGTTTCTACACCAAGTTCACGGAGGAGGAGTGTATGTGAGGACACTCCCATGGGTGAGAGGAGCAACCTGCACCAACTCCTCCACAATGATGACCTCAACATACAAAGTGAAGTTGAAGATCAAGCACGCAAGCTCCTCCAAGATCATGAGTTTTCTCATACAAAAGCTTATGATTCGGATTTGATCTCCAAAATAGGTATGGATTCCAAATTTTTTCCATTTGGCGTGACCTAGGATGGGAAAACTTTGCTCACATAGAGGAGAGAGGTTCACACCTTCTCTCCATACAATTCCTTTGCACACTCATAATAGGATTTGACGGTATTTCTTTTAGATTATTTCAAAAAGAATACAACATCCTATGGAAAGAATTAAGTGAAATCTTAGGGTTCTATAAACGTTGTTTGCTAGATTTAGACACTTTGCCTAAGTTTAACAAACAAAGTTTTTCGCAAGAGTTGAATAGTGAGGTCAGATGTAGTGCTCTTAGGAATATCCACTTGCACGACCCTACTATACGCTTCATGCATAGATGGGTGGCTATAACAGTGTTCCCTAGAGGAGATGTAAGGGTAGTGCGTGAAAATGAGCTGAAAATTTCATTTGCCATGGTTAAAAAGATAAAAGTTGCTCTAGTTATTTCCATGATGACACAATGGTTAGATTACATTCTAAGAACAGGGCCAAGCGAATGCACTTCATTGATTACCTGTATTGCTACTAGGGTAGGAGCACTAGAATATTCTTCATTTGAGTATATTGGAAATGAAAGAGAATTAATTAATGAAGATTATTTAGTGCAAGGATATACCCTTAAGCATGATCAAGATGGCTCTTTGATGTTTTATTATCTCTGCTTTGTCAATAAAATTCGGTTACCTAACCATGATTTTCATTGTACAAATGCCGGAGGCTAACCATTGACCTTCTTCCCATCGAGGAAGCCCGAAGAAGTAATGTCTCTGTTAGGGTAACTAGAAGCCGCGCAAGGAGAGCGGCCATGTCTCCGACAATCTCCACAGTCCATAAGTACGAAGAGGAAGAGGACCCAATGGGTGATGCACCCGGATGGACTCAACCTCCGTCGTATGAGACTGAAGGTCCGTCTTGGCATGGATGGCCGAGTGACGCGTGGGAGCCACCCCTATCCACTTCAAGCTCTAGCAGCTTGCCACCAACGTCCATAAGAAGATGTCGTTCCTTTCGGCTAGAAGTCATTGTGTCATAGACAAGGAATGGTAGATCTTGCTAGATGTATGGAAAAGCTTGATGTGAGGACATGTGACATCTACAACACTCTCCAAGAGCATGTCCAAGCTACCAAAGACTGGCAACAACACATGGACACTCAATTCACCAACTTCAACTCCATGCTACAACAATGTAACACCCAAAATTTCAAAAATTTGAAATAAAGGGATTTAACTAGGAGTGCATCATGCTTTTGCCTTTGGTTTGAAAAATCAATTTCAAAATGCGCTAGAATTCGTTTGAAATTTGAAAAGGAATTCAAATTGTAAAAAGAAATGAAAAACAAAAGAGAAAAACATAATAAAAAGAAAAATAGCCGCATGGGCCCTAATCCTTGCCCCGGCCCATTCCCTCCCCTCTTCCCCTTCCCTTTCCTTTTCCCTCCCGACGGCCCAACCCCGAGGCGGCCCAAGGCCAGCCACGCCTCCCTCTCCCCCTCCCTTTCTCTACGCGTGGACCCCACCGATCAGCCCTTTCCCCTTCCCCCCGTCGCGCGCGCCGACACCGCCCGGTGATTCCGCCACGGATTCAAAAACCCAGCATGGAATCCCCCTCGTTTAATGCCCCGAGATGGAATTCCTTCGGGGGAAATCCCCATCCTTACCTCGCCGCCCCCTCTCCCCCTATAAAATCCGGCCGACACCCCCATTTTCCCCTTCCCCGAAGCTCCGAACCCTAGCCGCCGCACCAAGTAATGGCACCGCCGTTCCCGCCGCTTGACCCCCTATTTTTCCCTCCCTCTTGGTCTGACGTGTGCGCCCCATCCTTAGGAACCCGCTGGAGAAGTTCACTTCGGGAGAACGCCGCCGCAATGCCGTCTTCGTCGAGCTCCGCCGAGGATCACTACCGGTCGACGTTGCCGACGCATCTACGTCCCGATTCAAGCCCCGCGACCCCCCCTAGGTGAGCGTGCGATGCCCCTCTCTTTCGTTTGGTGTGTAGAGCGCCCAAGATAGACACCCATTTGGTCGTTCCGGCCACTCTCCGGTGACCCCGCCGCCGTGCGCCGAGCGCGTGCCCCGCGCATCTGGGTGCGTTGCCTCTGGGGCGACATGGCCCATCCTCGGCCGTCGATCTGAGGCCGACGGCCGAGATTAGAACCCCGTACCCCTTCGGCCATTTTAAAATCCGGGCCGTCCCTGGTTGATCCAACGACCCAGATTCAAATACACTTAAACGTTGACAGCTTTACACGTAGCCCCCTGCGCAAGTTTAATTTAATCACAGATAGGTCCTGGAATTTAGGAAATAGCCCCTGTACTTTAATTTAATTCTGTCAACACTGTTAAATTGAATAAACAATGCATTTTAGCCCCTGTTTTCACCATAAATTATGTTTCTAGCCTCTGTAAATTATGAGTAACCCCCTGGTGATGTTCTAAAATATTTTTAGGCCCCTGTTCATGTCTGTTTTGCATAAAAGCCCCTGTATTAATTGAAAATTACATAAAATCACATGAGAACTCTCTCTTTTTGTACAAATCACTTAGGGTATTATTATTTTATTATTTCCTAATCTCTTTAGGATAGAATAATGCATTTAATTTGCTGGTTGTGCTGAATTCCTAATAAACCCAGTTAGGCACTAAAATCCACACTTCCACCCACACCACTAAATAAAGTCTTATCTAAGGACACGGTGTTAGCAACATAATTGCGTAGGTTTTCTTTTGTGCTTACTTATTTGTGGTGTGCATTTATTCTCTTGTTCTTATTGTGTGCTGCTACTCTCCGTTCCGCATGCGATGATGTATTTAGAGTCGGTTCCCGAGCCGACTTACAATCTTCAGGACTACCCCTTCACCGACCCACACTCCGAAGAAGGCAAGTTCCTTGACCATTTTGCACCTGTTTTATTAAGTTTTAGTTAGCTGCATGCTTAATAAATTGAATCCTATTTATTGCACCCTTCCATATAATTCCTTGTCCCCAGGTTGATTTGGGTAGATGTTACCATTACTTTTACGCTTAGCCATGCTTAGTTTTGGGAGGGAAATTTCTCTACATACATATTATATTATTAATTGATGTGATTTATTTATTGAGATATGGTGAATTTAATTGTAGTGGATAGGAATCTGGCGGGTTGGTTTGTTTGGGATGGTGCAGTACGCACGAGACCCGGGTTTTGGGGTATGGACCTTGCCGGATTCTAAGGACCGGTTTATGGAGAAAGCCACTAAGCCTTAGAGTATCGCCAATAGACTGAGTATGGGGCAGCTTGGTCAATTAATTGGGCCTTTCCCGACGTAGTATTAGTGTTTGGATAGTGCGGGGAATTGGCTCAGGGTGTACTGCCTTGGGATCCGCATGGCTCAAGAGGGGTCAACTGGGGTGTTGAGTCATGGTGTAACGGCTCACACTTTTGTACAGGGGTGAAACCTCAGAGGGCTAGTACGCGTCGGGAGAATCCTTTGTAAAGACCTCGTAGTGATCTCCTGGCATTACACCAAAGGAAGTGTGCAATGTGGTTCGCGACCACGGGCATCAGGGAGGTTTCCTTAGTCCACCTAGCAACAGGGGATGAAATCACGGCTTGTGGGTGAAGGGTACATTCTCTGCAGAGATTTAGAAACTGTCATGACAGCCGTGCTCACGGACAAGAGCGACTTGGTGTCCAATTCATAATTAGTCAATGATTGGGAATGGTGGTTTGGTTGGTTGGGACTCGGATTACAAATGGGTTATGGTTGGGTTCATACACTTAGAAGTAGGTGCTAATGAAAGCTAATGATAGGATGTAATGCTATAGTGCTTAACCCAAATTCTAAACACCCTCATGTCATCTCTTTCCCACTTGCTGAGTATCGTTGGTACTCAAACTTGCTTGTTGCTTACCTTTCCTCAGTCTACAATGGAGAAGAGGTGGAGAATGAAGACTTCCTCGTGGATCCGGAGGAGACGTTCTAGGATGGCGCAACCCCCGGGCATCGCTTGTGCATGGAGCCACACTAGTTTACTTTTACCGCTGCTTGCTCTGTAATCTTATTTTAGACCTACGGGTCATTATTGTAAGACATTTATGTACTCGAACATGGCTTGTAATAAATGATATTACACTTTCATCTACATATGTATGATGAGAATCGATCTTGGCATACATGTGGAAGCCATCCGGTAGTCTTGTTGGGACCGGGTGTGACAAACAACAACAAGCCGATCTCGCGGCATACTTCCGTCATCAAAGGTTCAACCCTCATCGAGGAGGTGAATGAAGAACAAGCCTGGGAGAGGATCCCCACTTGAGGTAAATTGTATCAAACCTTTGCACATTTATTTTACATTAACCCACCATCCATCTTGCATATAAAATAAATAAATAAATACTAAGTAGAGTAGATTTGTTTTCAAATAAAATAAAAGATGCGCAGTAAGAATGATATGGAATTTACATAGATGAAATGATGAATAGTTGCTCTGTTTTATCTTTCCTAAGACTCTAGTTTACAACTTACTACTCTCCAACATATTGCTCTCATTGGCTAAAATTGCTTTTGCCTTGATTTGGAAATTGTTTGTAGCACAAGCTTAATCCATTCTAAGTTGTTATGAGATATGATATAGTGATAGGGTTGCTATTCCTAGTTTGAATGTCAAACTTAGATTGATTTGAGTTACTTTCATTTGAGTGGAAATACCTACTGAAGCCATATGATATATTAAAATAATAGAACTTATGCATATGCTATTTGTCTTCACATTGAGCTTTGTCAGACCGGTATAGACCTATGTGAGATTTCATTCATTGCTTTTTGAAATTAAGACTTCACTTGCACATGCTATACTTCTACACTAGAAGTAAGCAAATTCCCATGATACCGCCATTCCACAATAAAAAGAGAAATTCCATACCCTTCATGCTTAGTACTATCTAAAAAATTTATTGCATAAAAAGAGAGTAGAAGACATAGCTACAAGAAAAAGAAAAAGAAAATGCATGCTTACATCATAAGCATGAGAGAAAAAAAAGAGAAAAAAAAAGGACAAAGAAAAGTATCCATGTTTCATCCCTGCAAAATAAGAGAGTCCACTCAAAAGGGAGTCATCTCAAATATCCACATCCACCTTCATTCCATCACACATGCACAAGTCTAGAATCAAATAGTTTTGAATTAATTTCTCCTAAGGCTTGCTTTTTTGACTTAGCAATAGTATGCGTTGCAAATATGCCTACTACATTCCCTACCAAGCTCCACATACAAGACTTATTTAGTGGCAGGATGAGTTTAGGCAAAAGGCCTTGGTGAGGACATATTTGCACTACACATAAAGGAGAGACTGAGAGAATCAAATTGAGGTACTCAAAACCTAAATTGAACACTCCGAAATTTGAGTGGAACTTGATTTCTAGGGTATGTGTGCCCCATTTGCTGTTCTATCTTTCAGCCACCCATGAATAGGAGAAGGCATGAGCCCCATAATGACTTGAAATGGGTGAAGTACCATGCCAATTTTTGAAATACTAGGTAGACTATTCTGTTGTGAACATGGTACTTGTGAAAAATAGAACATTGTAGCAACTCCTGATCATCAACCTAAAGTCTTGGGGGAGTTTGTTGATGGCTGTTATATACCAATTTCACCCATCAATATAACTCAATTATGTGAAGGAATTGTCATTTCTTGCGCACATCACCATCCTATTTAACCTATTTCCACTTGTCCTTGGAGAAATAGTGTATGTAGGGAATTATTGCAGGAAATGAGGTAAAAGAGGGGGAGAAATCCAATAAAATATCATCCCAGCCAATCAAGCATCGACATGTGGCACCACATGGATCAAATGGCCCACAAACAGAAGTATTCGACGTCATCCAATGGTGTACACCCTATATCAGTCAATGGGACCCACCTGGAAGACACCTGGAGAAAGCACAGGCCGTTTGGAGCCAAGACCAGGTCGGCCAACCTGGTGGTTCGGCCGACCCCTTCCTGGTGCCAAACTCAGTCAGCTTCCACGTGTTGGCTCCTCCCAGCTTGAAGAAGTCAGTGATGACTGATTTGCACGCTTTTGGTGGCGGGAACCGACCCTTCACCACCTACAAATAGGACCCCTACACTCACTTCACAAACACACCACTTGAGTATTCATTCCATTGTATCCACTATTCTCTATAGTTTTCGAGGAGTTTAGGCTATAGAGAGTAGAGCCTCTATCCATAGTCTAAGTAGGAGAGGAGTAGAAGGAGTCTCTTCCCAATTCCTAATTGGGAAAGGTATGTCTCTCATATTCCTATTTGTACTTGTGACTTTGCTCTTAATAAAGATGTTATCTTTAGTCTTCTATTGTTCATATACTTGGATGAAGTGTTTCTTGTTTGATTGTGGATTCCATATATGTGGTAGGAGTAGTATTCTTGTTTATGCTATCCCATTCTCATTATATCATCATGAGCACTACAAACCTCGGTATAGTCTAATTAGTTATGACATGATTATGTTAATATGAATCACTTATGCTATGTATTAACATTGATTCAACGATGATTTAGTTCATTTCCTTAGGATGGCTTGTGCCTAGGCTCTTAAGGTAATTACTTAATATGCTAGCATGGTGCTAGGATAGATAAGTAGTGTTGAATGTAGAGGTAGGCACTAGGTGGTGACAGCCCTATCTGTCCTTTGTAATCCTCCACGTCTGGCTATGCCACAGGCTCTTGGCAGTATTCATCTTAGTGTTGGTACGGGTAAACCCGTGATCAATGTGTTAATCAACTTAGCATGAGAATTCATAATTAATATGATCATTAGAAACTAACTTAGGCTATGTATATGTATACTAGAAGCACAATAGGAGTATCAACCTAACTCTTAGCCTAGTCCCTCTTTACCTCATTTACCCCCCTTTAGGATAGAATGTTCTTGTGTGTGTCACACTACTTCCAAACCATCATTTACCCATCCTTGCTAGAACCCTACCTAGACCAACCTATCCTCTCCATTTGATGATTGCTTTGCTGCCACCTAGCCTTCCTTTGAGAAAATATAAATGACACTCTTGGGATACTCTTTTAAGGGGAAATGCTACATAGATAGTTTCCGTGCGCTTGTGGACTTTCACTTGTGATACTTTAGAACTATCAACAAGCATTTCTGGCACCGTTGCCAGGGATGAGTTGTTAGTAGTGCGTAGGAAATACCAACAACACCAAAATCAGAGGAACAACACAATAACTTAAACTTTCATGCACATATGCTTTATCTAAAAGTGCTTGGACTTGCCTTTGTATTTCTTTGGTTTCTCCCAGGTTGGTGCGGTATGCTGGTTGGTTAGGAAGTGCTGCTCCTTGAATAAGATCAATTTGGTGCTTGATGCCTCGCAAAGGAGGACGTCCAGCTGGTGTTTCATAGAGGTCAAGTCATTAGATGAAAGCAAGGTGTATTTGCACACAAGTACAAACAAAACTTGGTTTGGGTTATTCCTCACATCTGCCATTTTGGAATTTATAGCTATCATGACTAAGTTATGTCCCTAATCCTTGTTTTTGTCTTTCACATTAGGCTTGTGGCTCTCACTCACGGTTTTGCGTAGGGCACTAATTTTCTTTTCCTCTTTTTCTTTTCAATCTGAACCTTCACTTTTGAACTCTTTTACAAATATTCAGCATGTGTTTGTTGCGGTGTCATTGGCTTCAGTATCAGTTTGTTCCCTTTCCCCTTAATTGTGTATTGATTTGAGCGAACACAATGTAGAGTTGAACGATCATATTGCCATAGTCTCCCTAACAGCAGATGACAAACTGTCATGGGAACAACATCAAATTCTACAGAATCAATATATTCACCAATCTGGAAAGGAACATTTACTCTATGCCCAATCTTGATATCCTCTGAATCATTTAGCCATTGCACATGATAGGGATGTGGATGTTGCAGCAATTTTAGCCCAAGCTTTTCAACCATTTCCTTACTTGCAAGGTTATGGCAGCTCCCACCATCTACAATCACTTTGCAAACCTTCCTTTCAACCTTGACTCTTGTTTGGAAAAGATTGCGTCGCTGTCGATTCTCAGCTTCGTTCACTTGGACGGTCTAATTTTGAGTCACAACAAGTGCAGCACCTTCCTCAAATTCACTATAGGTGTGAGCTTTTTCCTAAGCATCCATAAATTTTCCCTCATCATCAATTTTTTTTCTTCCGCACTAGCAGATTAATATTTTCATTGGTCATTAAGAATGATGGGGCGATTATTCGGACACTCTCTTACGACGCGTCCACGACTTCCACACTTAAAGCATTAGATTCCACTACTCTTGGCAGTAGATCCTACTGAGGTAGATGCTGAATTTACTTGTTTGTTCTGTTCCTTCGAGCAGCAGAATTTTTACCAGTAGAAGTATCACGAGCAATCGTTGAACCTCCACTTGAGTTGTGAGTAGTGCCTCGGCCAACACTACCCCTTGGTGTATATCTGCTTGAAATTGATGTTCCCTTTGCACGTAATGGTGTAGTTCTATCAATTTTAATGTCTTGTTGTAATTGTCTTTCAGGTTTGTTTGCTTGATGCACAAAATCAATAAGACTACGGTATGGCTAAAACTCCACAATGCGCCGAATATAGCGGTGTAAACCGGACATAAAACGTGCTATTTACTGCTCTTCATGCTCATTTACATTGGCCCTGATCATTCCCTTCTAAATCTCTTTGTAATACTCATCTACAAAAAGATGTCTTTTCTTCAAACTTTGTAGCCTATCAAAAAGTTCTTGACGATAATGCTTGGGGATAAATCTAGCCCTCATTTCCCTCTTCATTTAGGCACATGATCTAACAACACCCTGTCCAACAGCTTCTCTATCATTAAGCATTTGCTCCCGCCAAATTAGAGTATAGTCATCAAATTCAGGGGCTGCCATCGCCATCTTCTTTTCTTCAGAATAATTATGCAAATGAAAAATCTTATCGACCTTTAATTCCCATGTGAGATAAGCTTCAGGATCAGACCCACCATCAAATTTGGGCATTATAAATTTAAGGTTGCCAAACCTCTGCTCATTTTCTCAATTAAGTGCATGATGATCTCGATGCCAATTTCCATCATCTCGGTGCTGTTCAAGATCATCTCCTTCATACCCATCATGAAGGTCAGCATGTTGACTTCTTCTATCTCCATAATCTTTTCTTCTCCCACGACCAGCACCATTGCCTCCATTCCCACGAACTTGCACCACATGTCTTCTAACATGAGCAACGGCTTGTCTTTGTAGTTTTTTATGTTGCCTTGCAAGTTGGGTAGCAGCTTCTTCATTTATTTCTTCTTGATTTTCTGCATCTTCAGGAATGTTGTTAATATTTCTCAGCTGAGTCATAAGTGCTTTAAGGTCTTGTGACAGTTGGTCTTGCTTTTCCTCCATGCTTTGCTTTAGTTCGTTGAACTGTGCCATGGTGACACAATCATCTACTCCGGGTTCTTCAGCCATTCTCCTATAATATTAGTGAAGCAGGAATAACATAGATTTGTGGAATAGGAAAATTTGGGTTATTTTCTTGCAACCTCACCTCTCTTACCAACCAAAGCTCTTGTGACTTTCCGCAGATTATACAAGTATCATGTGCGGTGACAAAAGAGAAATGATGGTTAAGCGAATACAGGACCGGTGTGTTCAGTAAAGAGGTAGATTATTGGTGGATCTTGGTAGGGAGTGATGCACAAGGAAAAACAATCTGAATTTTATTTATTGTAATGTTAAGTAGTAATCCACCCAGAGGACCAATGCCCAATAAAAATCACAATATGGGAAAGATGTAATTAGATCATGACACATGCAAAGATATCAAGCTAAATGCACAACTTGTTGCAAGAGCTCATCAACTTCAGATGATTCTTTCTTTCTTTCTAAACCTTTCTAAATGCATTCTCGAGGTGCCTCGCGCAACCTTTTAGCTCTTGACCTCGTTGTAGTAAAACAGTCATTACTCTTGATTGGGAAGTCCAAATGCTTCACCAATTGTTGCATTGGAACTAGACTTAATATTCTTTCACAACATGTGTAATATGCACCAGGGGACGTGCCAGGTTGGTACAGAATTGCACGTGAAATTGAAATTTCTGAAGTGTAAAGTTTGGCAGTGCGAACCGGCATGGTTTAGTTCGGATAGCTCGAATTCGTTCGGATGGTGTGAACCGCGTTGCTTTTCTCATGTTCTTGTCATTCGTACCTAATCATCACCAAAATAGAACTTTTAGGTAGTAAAAATTCTCACTTATATTATTATCGAATACAGATAGGAGTGACATCACCTGTGGTTGTAACTTTTTGACACGACTTCTTGTCAAAGGTCCATGGTTGGTATTACTTGAAGTATCTTGCACTTCGTTCATGGGTTGGACTATATGTATAGATGGGACGTTCACATCAACATATGTTCCTGTATGGAATCGAACCTCGGGATAAATCATTGTGTCTCTTGGATCGTTTTACCCTCATTCGTTACTAGATCATTTTTAGGGCATTTATCGTTCAACACTTCTAACTTGTGATTCAGCTAGTAATATTTGTTTTCCTTAGGTGCAATAGATTTACTAGGTTGCCAGTTATTTGTATTTCACTTCTCATAAAGCAGATCCAAGAAAACCTCATAAAAATCCAACCTTTCTTGCATTAACATACCCTAACTAGACTAGTCCGCCCCAAGATCGGACTTATCTGCCCTAGTGATGTTGATTAAGTTTTACTTAAGTTTTTTCAGGTTTTTAGTATATTCACCCCCTCTAGGCAAAATTCAAAACCCAAGAGTATTTAGAATAATCATCAACAATTACAAGCACATACCATTTACCTCCAAAAGATTGAACACGTGAAGGACATACCATTTACCTCCAATACATCGCTGACTCAATATTAGGGTTAGTTAAAAGGAAATTAGGGATCTAGTACCGAGTCACACGACGTCGAGCACGAATAACACGCAAAAGTTGAGATAAAACATCAGGTTTATGAGAAAATTTTATAGAATTCTTGCATCCATCTACTGAACTATGCTGTGTGACATGTGTAGCATGAAAACACTAGGTTTTGGAGCAAGTTTCACATTTTTGTGACTCATCACAACAGGTTGCGAGTGTCTAACATTCGGTTCAGCAAGTGCAGCAAATTTCACATGGTTGTTACGTGATCTAGCATGCATTCTATGCTTCTTTGCTTGTTTAGCTAGTCTATTACAAAAATTTATAACATGAACATCTCTACCACAGTAGGTACAATGAAATTTTAACCTTATGTTCATGTTTAGAAGAGCAAGCAATGTGTGTTTTAGCAACCGAATGAGACAACATTTCTGAAGACTTTAAAACCACCTCTTTTTTTGTATATGAAATGTTTGAATAAAACCACTTCCTAGTGACTTTACTATTTTATGTGGATGTGCCTTTGCATGACCATGAGAATCAAAACCTAAACCATTTTTATCATTGCAAGTTTTAGAAGAATTCAGCAGCAAAATTAGATTTTTATTCCCACTACAAAACCGCTCTAGTGTCTTATGTATATTATCAAGTTTTTTATTCAAGTTTGCAATTAGAACAAAAATTAACTTCATGAGAATGTAAAGCATTGTTTAATACAAAAATCCCATTCCTAGCATCATGAAGTTTCTTATTAAGATCCTCACAGCTAGAACAATGCAAATAAATTGTAGAACAGCTAGTATCTTTTAATGTTCCTATCATTAAGTGTAGGAAGCTTTCTGTTCTTTTCAATTTCAAGCTCAAGTTTATCAAATTTGGAGGTGTGCACACTTTTTAAGGTGGACAATTGTTCATAAATTAATTCAGACGAGGAATATGAATCATCACTAGGAATCAAAGATTTTAATCGATTAATTACAGATTCTCGTGATTCAATTTTAGTAGCATGGTTTCTAAGATTTTTGTCCTTACTCTTAATTACTTCAGAAGCACGAAAAGTAGAATTTTCAGTATATAAAAAATTAACATTGACACTACGCAAATTGCTGAGAATTTTATTAAAACGAGCAAAGAAGTCATCGATCGAGTCACCGGGTTGCATCTCAAAATGCATATATTCTTTTTTGAACATATCTTGTCTTACCTCCTTGATCATGTGGATCCTTCGTGGTAGTCGTGGCACACATCATACACAGATCGGAGGTGCGGAACACGATCGAAGTCACTTTGAGTCAATCCTTGTATGATCAAGTTTCATGGCTTATTATTGTTGTCAGCATCCTTCAAGTTGGCTGCCGCGACTTGATCGTTTGGTGGCATGTCAAAGGGCTTGTATACTTCTTCCCATATGGCAAAGCCTTGCGCCTATATGTAAGCCTCCATACGAACCTTCCAAACCTGAAAATCAATGCCATTAAACACACAAGGTTTTGTGGATTATTTCTCCATGTCGATTAGTCAAAACATGTGCAAATCACAAGGATTAGAGCATTGTGGCTCTGATACCAATTGTAGGATCGAAGAACATGTGAAAATCTACTAGAAGAGGGGGGTGAATGGTAGATTAAAACTTTTTTAGTGGAAGCAACAAAAGCACCTCAGCAGAATATCAATATCATAAAGAAATCACGTGTGTGACTGATCTAAATGTATTCTACTGCAACAAAACTAGTGTAAATTGTAGAGAATCTATTCATGAAGACAACACAACAAGAATAACAAAAATCTGTCGAGTAAAACTCAAGTTATGACCAAAAAATGGAGCAAAGGTCAATCCATCCTATACCCGAGTTAAAAACTAATTTGCAACACTACAAAGAAACTCATGTATCCTAAAAATAAAAAATCCAATGACAATGAAATTTTACAGATGATGGAGCATAAAGTTTTGAAGATGACACAAAAAAGAATCACAGTAATTAGATCTGTAAAACGCAAGTTATGATCAAAACACCAAAGCAATGTCAGGCTGCCCAGAAACTCGACGAGAAAGACTTGACAAAAACATATCGGATGAACAAGGCACAAAATGTCCTCTAAAGTATGAATTTTATTCACCAAAACATAAGAGGAATAGCCACAAGTCATCTACCCACGAGCTTTGGCCTCCCTTGCTTATGTACCCCAAGGCAACTCCAATCAAACTAGGAGTTCCGACTCCTACTTGGATTCAATTGAAACTTTCCATAACTACTGAAGACTCTTCCATACGCAGATAGAAGCAATCTTAAGACTTCCAAGCACCTTAGGAACATACCAAACATTCCTAAAACAACTCAACTTCATGACCAACAAGAAACGTAATCATAACCAACTTGAAACTTTCCATATACGAATCATAACCGCCTCAGCCGCAGCCTGAGGCATAATCCAGCCTGTTGGACCTTTCCGTCCATATCTTCACGTCCATAACTCTTCACCATGTCTTGTAACCTAGTTTCCGCATCCATGCACCCTTGCACACATGCAAACAACTTCCAACAACGTTTACGATACCTTCATATGCATTGTTCTTGACCCAAACATGCTGTGTGACCTCCCGATTAACTCAACCACAATTCCTCCTAAACTTGGTTATTGAACCTGACATTCTCACTAAGACTAGTAAAATGGATCACCATCACCAGCCATGTCTTGACTTCAAGCAACACCAGCACATGAACAACCAAGCAACTTTTTGAAGCACAAGTCCTAAAATTGACTCGCATTAGTCAAAAAACCACCACACCTTACGTGAACACCTCAGATAAGCATGTTACAAAACCTAGCCAAGTAATATCCACCATGATCAGCCAAAACACATCAAAAACTTAGTCCAAAAGTACTAAGAAAACTTTGTCATAAGTGTAATGCAAGTTTCAAATATTGCAAGTTAAAAACATAGCAGCCGCACGATTATTTTAGCACATAAAAAGCTTGGACAATCTGAGAACCGGCCTGTAACCGGGTGGCCAACGCGTCCATGTGTGACTGTAGCCCACCCGGGTTCGATCCCTCTCGAGCTCTTGTGGTTGGGTGGCCAGCGTGTCCAGGCGTGACTGCAGCCCACCCGGGTTTGATTCCTCCTGAGCTATTGTGGTCGGCTATACTAAAAAATTTGCATGTTAACCCTCAGTTTTAGCCTATTTGCTAATGTATTCAGCACCTAGATCTCACATTGTATATAGATATTCTTACTAATACTCCCTGTTTGGCCAGATTAGTCTGCTACTATATTGGACAATTTCGGTGCACTACAGGAATTCGTCAATAGGGCATCGGCCATATGAGCGTCGGTTGCTTATAGAAACTGACAACCTTAAGCTAAAAGCATCGGTCAACCAATGCACTTAGCCAACGAAATAGTTCGGACGCCTTTAACCTGTAAGTGCACCAGGGCTGACGCATTTAGCCTTTATATGCGTCGGTTTCCAGGGGCTGACGCTTTTAGAGTTAAATGTGTCAGCTGGAGGAACTGACACATTTACTTCCCTTAAGAGCGTCGGTTCCCTCAAACCGACGCACTTACAGTGACATGTGGCAAGCGCACCGAGCGCCACTTTGAGCGTCGATACCGCCAAACCGACCCTCTTACTCCACTTAAGTGCGTCGGTTGGACGGAGATCGACGCACTTACATCGCCATGTGTGCAGTGTACGGAGGGTGACTATGTGCTCCAGTTTAGGCAAAAGCTACGCACATAACATATATTTTTTTAAAAAAACATCCTCTTTGCTCTACCTCCCAGGCTTGGGAGCCTCCATTTTACACAGACATAGCAACGGTATTATACAGCCACAATAGATTATACATCCATAAACAGTTCAAACACACAAC
Source organism: Tuctoria greenei (assembly GCA_036927565.1). Taxonomy (NCBI): domain Eukaryota; kingdom Viridiplantae; phylum Streptophyta; class Magnoliopsida; order Poales; family Poaceae; genus Tuctoria; species Tuctoria greenei. The sequence goes on from JAYESD010000006.1 coordinate 80,057,508, forward strand.
AATTTACACAAATTTTCAAACATTTCAAACAAAACCACGATAGTACGAAAATGAGTAAACGAAATTCAAATGTGGTCGTGGGAGCCTCCACTCGCAGGTCCTGCACTCCCATCTCCACTCGCACCTCTATCGTTGATGTTAAGGAAAATGTCACCACCTTTGGGTGTTCCATGACGAGAAACTTAATTAATATCGTAACATGTTGAATTCGCTAACTTAGAAACATAACTTAATAAAATAGAAACATGTTGGTTTCGACTAAAACTTATCAAAGCTCTCTCATTTCCTCAAACTCTCCCTATCTCTCCCTCGCCCTCACTCGCTCTCCCACTCTCTCTTTATCTCTTCCCCTCTCCGTCTATCTCTTCCTCTCTAGCTCCCTCTTTATCAATCTCTTCTTTCTCTCTATCTATTTCTCCCTCTATCCTTCTCTATGTCTTCCTCTCCCTCTATCTATCACTTCTTTTCTCTCTCTATCTCCCTCTCTCTCTATGTCTTCCTGTCCCCCTCTATCCATCTCTTCCTTTCTCGCTCTCTCACTTGTTCCCTCTTTCACTTCATCTCTCTACTCAGGCTTTTCTTTTCCTTTTTAGTATTGTGCTAATTAATATGCGTTGTCATGATAAAAATATTGTAACAAGTATACAAGTCATGCATACCACTACGTCTTCAACTTGTGATGGGTGAGTCTGCACCGGAGGCAATGGCATCGGTGGGAAAACTGCTTGAAGTTGTGAGATTCTAATTAGAATCATTTTGAAATTGAAAAAATTGGAAAATGCAAAAATTACAGTTTACCTGGATAATTTTGCTACAATCCAGAAGCCAACAGTGACATGAATCCGTAAGGTTGTGGAACACACGATTGACCACTCTCAGAACCCTGCAACACAAATAGTTACGATATTGCATTATATAACTTGAGTCAATAAGATAAGCAGTTTTACCTGTGAGGAGGAGCCGTCCTGTAGTGATGGCTGCATTCGACGAGACATCATGTCGAGGTAAGATTGCTGCAGGGGACCAATCTGAGAACTAGAGCTACTTTGACCCATGAACTGCATAAAGTAAATTAGTTGTGATATCTTGACTAGAAACATTTTAAATCAAAAAAAAATTTCAAATGAGGAAATTACGTGTTACCTGAGACATATACAAATAATGCATCTGTTGCTGCAGCATCTATGTCTGTTGATGTTATTGTTGCAGCAACATATGTGTCTGTTGCTGTTGTTGTTGCATATCCTCCTTGGTGCGTCTCAATTCTTCTCGTAATTCAGCCTCTGTAGTAGATTAAAATCTACTACCACTAACATTGGACGGCTGTCGTCTAGCATAAGTTTCACGCTCTATATAACCGTCGCCCAACCCAAGTCTACAAAAATATAAGCGTGAATAATCGACATTCATTAACATACAAATCATCATTATCTTTATACATAACTCTGATGCGGTAGACCTCCGCTGCATCGTGCGCCGCAGCGACATCCAACGGCTCTCTCAAATAGTCTGAATCAGGTCCATGGTTCTTTTTAAAACACTCAACATACTTTTGTTGTGATACATTTAGTTAACAGATTAATGTAATACAAGATAAATATAGTTGATGGATAAAAGCAACAAAGAATCAACATACGTACCAATTTCCACATTGATGCCTCGTCACACAACACCTCCAGACGATTTGGGTCTAGACCTTTGTGCCCCTTAAGATAAACCTCAAAAAACGTAGGAGGCGTACCAGTTTCAGCTGTGTACAATATCAAAATTCAACAATTTAATCAATACATTTAATTGAAGCAATCTAAGTATGAATGTAAGAATTCATACCATCCTTTGTTCCATCCGAACATAACCATTGACCCGAAGAAGTGCTTTCCTAGCTTGCTCTTCCGGTTTTTTTGATTCATATCAGAAATGTTTTTTATTTTTTTTGGTGCCTATCAGAAATATTTCTAAACTTATATGAACCCCAATACCCGCATAAACACTCCCAAGCCTCCATATTCGCACAAATCCAGTCCACATGACCGTGAAAGTACTCCTCCCTAGTGAGGTGAATTTTGGTTGCTTCTTTCTTTGTCATGGGCTCGAACATCAACGTCTTGTAGTAGACAGTCACAGCTTTGATCCCTGCCTTAGAGAAGGAGTCCTTGACACATCTTTTTGCTGCATTATGAAAAACCGAACAAGCATATGCTTTACTTACACCATCCTCCAAATGAAATATACCCTGCATACAAGTAACAATTAATGTCAAAAAAATAAGATGCAATGTAATAGAAACAATCAAAACAAACTTACCCAGAAGATCTCCCAAACTCCATCCTGACATGTACCCGAATTGCCATACTCTTGAAGCGCATAGTGATCCCAATGATGCGCCGCAATCCTTTGACCATCCACTAAAACCATCCCGGTATAGCAAAACCGTACGGCGTTTCCCAACTCGGTGTTAACAACTCGTCGATGCCCCTTTCCACCCCAAAAGCTCGACCCAGCACCTATTACCCTTCGGCCTTATAATAATCCGCTCGTCCATGCTTTTACTTACACCACATAAAAGGTGCCTCCGCAACCTGTACATAAAAAAACATAGAATTAGTAAATTGAAAAGATATAATGAACTTATTAATTAATCAAAAATATTACCTAAAGAGGCATGGATCGGGGTGTCCTAACTCTTCTAGCTCTGCCCTTCTTGCAATCCTAGCATCTCGCTCAGGGTCCTCAGGCTCTTCACCGTCTTCCTCTTCATCCCCCTCATTGCCACCATCAGAAGAGGTCCACCGCCCAACAGTATGTGAGCCTCCTCCCGAGCCTCCTTGTGAGCCTCCTCCTGAGCCACCTTCCTGCTCCGATGTTTGCCTGACAGTCTCCGGTTCCTCCCCGCACAACTCCTCGTACATTGGGCAATGATCTGCCACCTGTGTCGGACTCGAACCTTGTGCATGCTTGCTCAACGTCGGCTCTGCCACACAACTAAAAAACTACCTAATCCTCTGCCCAGTGTAAGTAGTACCCTAAAAATATAAATAAAGAAGTATGTAAAGAAGTAAGAAACAATAGACAGTTAATATTAATATTTAAATGTATGTAAAAAACAAGTACCTAAAACGGGTTCGGCTGGCTCGAAGTAGAACTGGGAGTGGAGGACGAAGATCCACTACCCTTCTCGCTCTTCTTCTTCCCCAAACTTGACAAAAGCTTAAACATATGCGCACACTTTTATAGAAATTATTAGTATACAATATTAAGTAATAAATAAAGAATTATACAATAATAATAAAAATCTAAAAAATACATACAATATAAATGAAAAATCATCAACATCAGAATTTGCTTCTGTCACACGTGCATTAAGATATTCACGTATCTCTTCTTTCATCTCTTCCTCTTCACTCTCTTCCATCTCTTCTTCTTCATCAACATATCTCTCCTCTTCTTCCATAATCCTTTTCTTCTTTTCCATAATCCTTTGTGATCGCTGAACACGTTTTCTTGAAGGGCCAGCTTGTTCTTCAGACATCAACTCTAGCGTATCACTAGCTATTTCTGCGAGTTCTATCCCACAAGATATCATAAAATCTTCTGCTTCCTCGACTTCATATTGATAGATAATACCGTCATCTTCTTGAATCTCTATATACTCATCATAATGATGAGGGTGCACTTCAGGGTTAACTTTATACACAACCCACCAATTTTACAAACTTGGGTGAGGATAACTTAAATAGTACACTTGTACCACATGATTCGCAAGTACAACATTGTTGTTATGGGCTATGTATCGTGACTTGTGGTTGACCTCCACCATTCAAAAATCATCAACTTGTGTGCCCGATGTTGGATCAAACCAGTCACAATTGAAAATCACAAGTTGAAGTGTTTTTGGACCGCCAAATGTGTACTCTATTATTTTTTAAGAACACCGTAGTATTCTGTCACTTTTCCACTACCCTCTACGGCAATTATCATTACTCCACTGTTTGTAGTGGCAGCAAGTGGACGACTTGCTTCTAAACTTGCTGTCTGAAAAAGATATCCGTTGATACCGTACCTGCTAAATTCTGTTGCTCTGAATTAAACATGCGACATCTGTCGCAAGTCATCGGTGATTTTCACATCTTTCATACAATACATAAATAAACAAAGTTAGCATCTTATGATAAACATGTGAACTAATATTGAAGGAAAAAACAAATAGAAAATTACATGTTCACGAAACCTATTCACAAATCTTTTTCCACCATTTATGCCATGCTGGCGCATCTTATCCAATTGACTTTGTGTAGGTTTTCGTGAAGATTTCCAACACAACTTGTTAAGCATTTCAAAATATGGTAACAGCTCCTCCATGTTGAAAAATATGTCAAGCATGGTGTAGTTCCTCTCTTGCGTTGAAATATAATGAGAATTAGCAGCCCCAACACCTTTACCCTTTCATTGGAAAATCTTAAGCTCACTCGTAGATTGCTCTTCTACATTATGATATCGTGTGACAGATGCATTCACATTGTTGGCACGTGAAAAAATATTTGCTAGAGAAGTTAGTAATCTCTTTAGCTGCAAATGCTTCTGCAATACAACCCTCAACTCTTGCCTTGTTGCGCACTATAGCTCTAAGTTTCTTCAATTCCTTTCTTGGCTATACATCAACCTGAATTGTGCAGGACCTGCTACCAATGTTTCATAAGGTAAATGCACCAGCAAATGTTGCATAACATTCATAAATCCAAGCGGGGACACTTTTTCCATTTTACATACAAGCACAATAATTTCTTTCTCCACCGCCGCATCATCTTTTCTGACACTTCCTTAGCACAAATATGTCTATAAAAGTAGCTATGTTCAGCAAACATCTTCCACAAATCAAGTTTTAAATATCCACGGAACATTACAAGTATAAGTCTCTCCATCATAATGTGGTGATCATGGCTCTTCAACCCATTCAGTTTACCAGTGTTGAGATTAACACATCATTTTATGTTTGTCGCATTGCAGTCTGGAAACTTCAGTGTTTTCAATCAACTAAGTATTTGCTTTCTTTCTTCTGATCTAACACAGTATGGAGCACGTGGCCTACTTTCATTTCCGCTTGCATTTGTTATAACCTCAAGCCAAGGACGATTGCAAATACCAGCTAAGTCTTTCCTCGCACTCAAAATATCTTTGGTTTGATCGGTAAAATCAAAACACGTACTTATGATGCTTTCAGCGACATTACGCTCCCGGTGCATCAAATCTATGTTGTGCGGTAAAAGTAATGCCTTTGCATATGGTAGCTCCCAAAGAAAGGAAATATGAGTCCAGTTGTGTTCTGTACCATACCCTTTGAAACCACCTTCAGCAAACTCTTTTAACTTTGCATACCATGCCTTTTTTTGTTCGCTTATCAATCGACGAGAGGGTACTTCTGTAACACTTTTGCCTTTTCGGAATGATCGTGTAGCACTTTTGAAAGGGTGATTTGAAGGAAGGAATCGTCTATAGCAATCAAAGAAGCTGACTTTTCTTCCATACTTCAACCTGAAGGCATCGGCGTCAACCATGCATATGGGGCAACACAATTTTCCATGGACACACCAACCAGCCCAAATGCCATATGCCAACAAATCATGTATAGACCATAGATACGCGACACATAAAGTAAATTCATATTTAAGATGACTGTTGTATGCCTTTACACCTTGCCATAATTCTTTCAACTCCTTAATCAACGGATGCATAAACACATTGATTTTCGTCCCAGGATGTTTAGGACCAGGAATGATGGCCACGAGGAATATGTATCCTTCTTTCATGCAAATGTTGGGAGGGATATTGTAAGGCATGATAAAAACAGGCCAACAAGAGTATGGACTGTTACTTGTGCTGAAAGGAGTGAAACCACCTGTTGACAACCCAATACGAACATTTCTTGGATCTTTACCAAACTCCGGATCGAAACGGTCTAGAGCTTTCCATGCTACGCCATCTGAAGGATGCACCATAATATCTTTGTCATCACCCTCACGTAACCCTTCTAAATGCCACCTCATCTGCTTCGCTGTTTCTTGAGAAAGAAACAACCGTTTAAGCCTGGACGTGATAGGCATGTACTGAAGCTGTTTGACTGGTACATTTGTACTTATTTCCTCTCCAACATCATTCAAAACGATCACATGTCTAGATTCTTTGCAATGCATACAATGAGTATCGTTTTGGTGTTCCTTCAAAAATAACATGCAATTATTCGTGTATGCATCAATTTTCTCATAACTCATGCCCAGACCTCCCAAAATCTTCTTTAAGTGATATGTCTTCTGACATCTTATGTTTTGATGAAAGGAGATCATTGGTCAACTTCAGGATACCATTGTAGCAATTGTTTGCAAAATTGAACTTAGACATCAACCCCATAAGTCGCGTGACCGCATGCAGAACAGTCACATTGGTGCCCTCATACACTTTTTCATCCGCGGCGGCAAGAAGCCTGTAAAACTTCTTCACCTCCTCTCGACCAACATATGCCATAATCTCATCCATCCGATCTTCATTTTCGTTTCCGTGTGACTCACTAGCATGATACATCTCTCCATGCTCACGCCACACTAGATAGTCTGGCATAAATCCGTGCTTACAAAGGTGATCATTTCAGACCTCTCCAAATGTCGACGATTCTGGCACCTGCTACATGGACACTTCACAAAACAAGCACCACTAGGAAATGTTTGGTTCACGAACACATTTGCGATTTGTGCCCATTCCAAAGTGTACACACCATCTGAAGTTCATCCATCATACATCACCTTACGGTAGTCAACCATTTTTCACCTTTGTCGGTACCCAGCGTACTAGGTACCCCTTAATATCGCGAAGAGTACAAAGGAGTTCTACCTGTCACAGTTGAAGGACTCCTCGGGCCCCACATGTCACATTGCACTGAACCCGCTCCCCTCATATGGGTAGCTCCTGGGCCAACACGTGTAAAGGAAAACTGGAACTGAGCTCTCAACAAAGGAAAGCTCCAGTGCCAACACGTGTACAACAGTCCCGGAGCTAACCCCCAGCAGAGAGGAGCTCCGGTGCCGACACGTGTACAGTAGCCCCGGACCTAACCTCCCGTCAGGGAAAGCTCCGGAGCTTCCACGTATGGAGCCCCCAGACCTTCATCGATGCGTACACTAGCAGATCTCCTTAAGCATGAGCCATCAAGCGTAATTAAAGCAGCAGTTACAAGATGTAATTACGTGTCGTTAATGCTGTATTAACGAGACACGATCAAGAGCGCTGTTAATAGGGGTAACGCAGCCATTAAGGCACGTTATCACACTAGTAGTCATGCTTAATACTCTTTAGACAATGTATTAGGCCATTAAATATGCCAGGGCCACATGTCGGGCCAGGTAGGTTTTTTAACGGTCAGTCCTTAGAACTATAAAAGGGTTGTGCCACACGTACCCTGACGGATCTGAACACATCTCATCTGAGCTGACCCGGATACTAGCGAACAAACATACACAATACAACAACACAAAACCCGTGGAGTAGGGTGTTACGCTCAGGCGGCCCGAACCACGTAAATCTTTGTTGTCATCATCTTGATCTTGATCTCTATGTACCCCAACCATAAAAGAACCTCCGCGGGCTGTTTCTTAGCAGGCCCGGGGGAAGTGTCGTATCAAACACTTCGACAACCTTATACCTTCAAAGCAAAAAATCATTATTAGTTTATTTTCATATTATGTGACGGCCACTACAACTAGGCAGATAGGTCCTAAACCCACCAAAGAGTGGTCGAGTGGGGCGTGCTTATGAGGACACGCGTACTCCGGATCCATACGAAATTTCGGCAGCATAACCCCGTTGTTCTCCACTACATGCCAAAAAATGGTGCAGCAGAGAACATCAGTGTTATACCGTTGAAATCTCGTCCAAATCTAGACTCGCGTCTCATCAGAAGCCACGCTCCCCCGATCAACTCCGAGGATGTCTAAAAAGGGACAATTCTGAACATTCACGTCTCACATGCCAATAGCATGTGATACGTGCCGATTCGAAACGGGTAATCAAATTCTATAGGTTACATTGTTCATTTTCATTTTTCAATCATTTACGAGAGAGGAAAGAACAAGACAGAGTGGGAAAGATGGTCAGAGTTGAAAGTTCTAAATCCGGGTCCACTGTGCTCGTCCTTATCGTCGTTGTACGCATCTATGCTAGTCTTGACGCATACTTCGCAACGAGAATCATCTTTTACTACAGGCCTCTAAAGCTACCAAAATTATAAAGATGTTTACTATATTACAAACATATAATTAGTCATCGCATCACAAATGCTAAAAAGGAGCAATCACATGCATAATATGAACTTTTAATTCATTTAGATGAAAAATTATACAAAACTTTTTAATTCATATCTAAAAGAAATAATCGCATAATATGAACTTGAACATTCAACTAACATTTATTGTGTTAAAATTTAATTTATATGGCTTAACAGATATAAAACACATGATATGAATCACATTCAATTTATATAGCTTAATGGATATGAAACACATTCAACTCTAATCACATGATATGAATTTGCATAATGATAATTCATTACTTTCACGAGTTAGCAACCACTCATAAATTACACATTAAATTGCAATTCACCTATATTAACAAGCATTTTACCTTGACTTGAACCGGATGAAGAGTGCCGAGAGGGGTGTTGCTCGGATCGAGATGGGGGGACGGGGGGGGGGGGGGGGGTCCACAGGGCGTCGAGGAGGGGAGCGCACAGGGTCGCCGAGGGGGGCCCGTCGGGGGGCGCTGGGGGGGCGAAAGGGGGCGCCTAGGGGGACGAACGGGGGCGGCGAGGGGGCCGGTCGGGGGGGGGGGGGGGGCACCAGAGGAGGTTTGAAAGGGGCACCGACGGGGCCAGAAGGGGGCGCTGAGGGGGCCGGACAGGGTTGCTAAACTGCGAGACGGGGGCGCCGATGCAGCGCCGAAGAGGGGCGGACGGGGGAGCCGAGGGAGGCCAGACGGGGGCACCAGAGGGGGGTCGGATGGGGCGATGAGGGGGCGGAAGGGGTGCCTAAGGGGATGCCGATGAGAGTCGGATGGGCATGCCAGCCGAACGGACGACGACGGTGGGCTAGTGGTGCGCGTGGCAAGGGGCGAGCAGGCGGGCGAAGTTTGGAAGGCGGGCGCGCGGAGAGAAGTGTCAAAGGGTTTGATTTACATGTGGGGCCCACTTTAGAGCGTCGGTTGGTGCTCGATCGACGCTCTTATAGCTTGGGCAGGTCAGGCCCACGTTAGAAGCGTCGGTGGAACCGACGAATTTAATAAATGTGTCGGTTTAACCAACACATTTAATATGTGCGCCGGTTCCTTAAATTAATTCGACACATTTAACTTATGGGTGTCGGTTTCTCTTAACCGACACTCTTAGTCCCTTTATATGCGTCAGGGTCGACGCTTCTAATTAAACCGACACCTTATTCCTATTTTCCTATAGTGGTGTCACAACTAGTGCGGCCCTAGTCCACTCGCCCGAACAAGTCTGTTGTTCCTGTGACTTAAACATCCTATGACTTCGACTCCTCCCTCTTCCTCCTTACTTCACCCACTCGTTTCTCTCTCATCCAACCTGAGCTTCGAAGTGGATCTTATGAATCCAACCACAAAATCTTGTTTCCTCTGAGTTTTGATCTTGCATCATCAAAGGGAGGTAGACCCCGAACTTCTTCATACTTGGAAATACCACTCCTCTATGAATCCATCTATTCCTTGGTAATTTCTTGACCTAACCCCTATTTATTCTCTTTTCTATGTTCTAGGTCAAATCTTCTATGTTTTAGGGATTCCATGTCATCTAGTAGAACCTACATTGTCATTTCCTTGAATCTTGCACCAACTTATCAATGATTTGACGAATTTGAGAAGTTAGGGTTAAAACTATTGAACACCGAGTAGTATAGAGTTTCATGCGAACAAGTGTGGTATGTCTGCCTTGTTCGCATAGACCACGGACACGTATGACTATTGACATCATTTAACTCTAAATTGTCGATTTCATTGAATCCATTAAATCATTAATTGTTTCTATATTCTCATACACATGTCTCGTGTTAGGGAACATGTCAAGCTTGGAGGAAAGATCCTTCATTGAGCCAGAGCTTGATGTGGCGCGTCTCGCCTCTAAATTAGAGGTGGAGATAGCTCATCAAAAAAGGACCAACAAGAGGCATGACAGATATGCCAATGAGGTGCCTTCTGCCTCGAGATAGAAGGTTATAGCCAAGAGGCCATCATGTGGCAAAGGAAAAGAAATTTTTTGGCAAATCTTGAGGGTGTGGAAAAGCAACGGTAAGGGGAAGGAACCCACCAGATCCTTTCAATTGGTCCATTGGAGATGGCCCCTCCTCTACATGACAAAAACCATGACCCTCCTATGATGCAGTCAATGGTAAGGGTAATGACAAGGCTAAGAGACTTTGGGAGATAAATGTTTATCGACATGACAAAATGACGTGGAATCAATGATTTGGGAGGGACTTTCATTATGACTATTACAAAACCGTGTATCTCCCTATGAAGACTTCGGTCGCTAAAAATCAGTGGATTGATTGGGAGTACATGGAGGGCAAGTGCAAATGAAGCTTTCCGTAAAGTCATAGATGCAGTTGAGCTTCATGGGCTCAAAGACCTCATGCCCTTCTACAATGATTGGAACAATGAGGTCATTGTCCAATTCTACACTACTTGCTATTTCTCAAGGTTCGGGTGTATGGAAATAACAAGGATGACACATGGCAAGCAATACTCATCACATATGGAGATTTCGCTAAGATTCCTGATTTGTATAGGTCCTTAAACAATGAGATCATTGTCAGCAACATCAAGGCCTTGGACAAAGATGAGCTTCATTTTCTCTAAGGCAACAACAATCCATACAAGCTACCATCCAAAAACTACATGAAGCCATTCTTTGTGGTGTTGAACCGGGTCCTTAGGAAGACCATCGCTCAAAAGGATGATTATGCGGGTAGCATCCAAGGCTTTCTCTGCAATTTGATGCAGATTATCAATGGGATAGAGCAATTCAACATATTGACTTCATATACAATGAAATATTAAACATTGCCCATACTCCAAACTACTCTTGTGGCTATGCTCCCTACATCATGTACATATTGAGCAAGTCACTGACTTGAGGTTTGTCAAAGATGTCTGCCACTCAAACTCCATCCACAAATACCTAAAGCTCCACCTCCACTCCCTCTATGAGGCAAAATTCTACATGTGCTAGTGCAGACTCGACGGGCCCCTGTTCCTCCTCAGCTCAATCATCGTCTAGGGGCTCTAATAGCGACATCTTGAAGATGCTTTGTTCCATATTTGCCTCTTGTCATAAAGTGGAAGTTAAGCAACACACAAATAGTCTTGCAAGAAAGCGCCATGCTTGCTACATGAAGGAGAATGTGACTCCTGTCGAAGTGTTTGATACGACACTTCCCCCGAACCTGCTAAGAAGCAGCCCGCAGAGGTTCTTTTATGGTTGGCGTACGCAGAGATCAAGATCAAGATGATGACAATAGAGATTTACGTGGTTCGGGCCGCCTAAGCATAACACCCTACTCCACGGGTTTTGTGTCATTGTATTGTGTGTGTTTGTTCGCTAGTATCCGGGTCAGCTTAGATGAGATGTGTTCAGATCCGGCAGGTACGTGTGGCACAACCCTTTTATAGTTCTAAGGACTGACCGTTACAAAACTTGCTTGGCCCGACATGTGGCCCTGGCGTATTTAATGGCCTAATACACTGTCTAAAGAGTATTAAGCATGATTAATAGTGTGATAACGTGCCTTAATGGCCGTGTTACCCCTATTAACAGCGCTCTTGATCGCGTGTCATTAATACAACATTAATGACACGTAATTACATCTTCTAACTGCCGCTTTAATTACGCTTGATGGCTCATGCTGAAGGAGATCTGCCAGTGTACGCGTCGATGAAGGTCTGGAGGCTCCATACATGGAAGCTCTGGAGCTTTCCCTTACGGGAGGTTAGGTTTGGGGCTACTGTACACGTGTAGGCACCAGAGCTCCTCTCTGCTGGAGGTTAGCTCCGGGACTGTTGTACACGTGTTGGCACCAGAGCTTTCCTTTGTTGGGAGCTTAGTTCCGGTTTTCCTTTACATGTGTTGACCCAGGAGCTACCCATATGAGGGTAGCGGGTTCGGTGCAATGTGAAATGTGGGGCCCGAGGAGTCCTTCAACTCTGACAGGTAGAACTCCTTTGTACTCTTCGAGGTATTAAGGGGTACCCAGTACGCTGGGTACCAACAATGGTCCCCAGGCACACCTATGGGAGAAATCCTTTGGGTTAAGTTATTCTACTGTAGGTGGGGCCATTCTCGATTCTCGCGCTTCGATTTCAAGAGTCTTCTAATATGCGGTTGGAGCGATGGTCCGGGAGTGAACCATTGACGTGTGGCTTGTTATGAATGCGGCAGATGAGATCTTTGAGTGAGGATCTCACGCAATTGAAGGTCGTCGGTTCCCAATACGAAAACCATATAGGTTCCGCGCGCCATGTCAGGGAGCCGCCATTGAGTTTCCCGCCGCTCATCATGACAACGGTTTGCCTTGGGTAATAACCTTGATCTCTTCATTAGTGTGCCCCCAGGCCCACTTGTCATCGACGGGGTAGAATTTTTGAAAATATTTGCTCCCTCTGAACATGGAGGCACAGTTTAGTAGGGAGCTCCTGAGGAGGATGCTAGTGCTTGATGACCTTGGTGAGGTAGAAAGGTGTCCGACCACTAGGTTGGTGATCCCCTATGCTTATGAGGGTGGTCCTACGTCCCCCCCCCCCCCCAAAGGCGAAAGACTGAAGACACCTGCAAGGGCAAGGGTAAAGAGCCAGCTGAGCCCTCCAGCCGGAAGAGGAAGTTGAAGCACGCTGACGGGAGGTCCGTCAGACCTGCTCCATCCACCACGGCTTATTCTACCCGGCGGGCGAGGTCTTCTGTAGCTACCTCTGCTTCGGTGCAAGTGTCTTTAAGAGGCGTCAGCTCCGGGCAGTCGCCCCCTGCCTCAGTGCCGGCTAAAAGCTCCAAGCCTGGAAGTTCTTCCCAGCCCAGTGAAGCTCCGGCTGAGAAGACTTCGGCTATTGTAAGAGGCCCTCAACTGAGGTCCGAAGCCGTTGTCTCACCAAACATGGTGGGTTCTGGCTCCGGGCCCCAAAAGAAGAGGTTCTGAGGCGACTAGGGTGGTAGCATCCCTAGGTAAGTATTGATTGCTCACCCTTAAATGGTAGTCTTGTTTTCGATATGTCTTTAATATTCTCTTTCCCTTTATTAATAGGGTGTCGAAGAAGGGGTCGAGAACTTCAGCACCTGTCGCAGCGGCTAGGGTTGCACCTGCCGAAGCTCTTGTTTCAAGTGCTGAGCCTCCTCGTCAAGTAGAGGCAGAAGTTGCGACAGCTCCAGCGCTAGCTGTTGTGGACTTGGGCTCGGAGTCTTCGCCCGAAGCTCCTGTAGGTAGTGCTGGACCACAGGAGAGATGTTGAAGATGTACCCCTGGCGACGGTGGTGGAGGCTGATGCTCCAGCACCAGAGATGCCAGAAGTTCCGGCCTTTGAGCCGGAAGTCATCGGAGCCCTGGCCGTTAAGCCAGAAATAGTTGAAGGTCCGGTGGCTAAGTTGAAAATGGTTGAAGGTCCGGCCCTTGGGTCGAATGATGTTGAAGATCCGGCAGCTGGGTCGGAAATAGTTGGAGCTCCGGTCGCTGAACCGGAAGCAAGTGATGTGCCGGCGTCTGGACCAGCTGCGGTAGGGGCGCCGGATGAAGCCCTGACTATTGCTCCAGAGGTAGTTGTTTTGGAAGTGCCTAGGCCAGAGCCGGAGCTGCTTGAGGAGTTGGCGACAGGTCCTCCGCCTTCGGAGCTGGCGACTGAAGACCCTAAAGCAGCTCCTTCAACTGCTCTGGAGGTGGAAGTTCCTTCAGTGGGTTCTTCTGCTACCGCTGAAGGGCTCTCGAAGTGCAGTCCCAGTGCCGCAGAAGTTCAAGGGTCCTCTCTTGTAGAGTGGGACCCTATTTTTGTGATGGAAAATCCTCTGGACCCTGCAGAAATGGTCCCAGCAGGTCCGGAGCCTATCCCTCTGGTGTTGTCCATAGACAACGCCTGCTCGAGTCTCCGACAGGTCCAGCTTGCCTTTGATCATGAGAGCAAAGCCTTGGAGGAGGAGCGCCAAACATTGAGGCGTTGGCGCAACAAACTCCATTTTGAGACCATGCTTGCCCAAACGAGGCTGGCTAACCAGAAGGAGTCGATCAAGAGGGAAAAGGTCTGGTTAGAATACTGGGACAAGCTGATGGAGGAGAAGGAAGCCGCGATCCGTGTGCTCGACGCTAACTCTAGGGAGATCCTTGAGCAAGCCAAGGAGAGGCGTGATGCTGCTAACGAGCGTCACGAAAAACTCCTTGAATTGAATGAAATTCTCCTGAAGCATCGAGCAGACCTGGATGTGAGGGGAGAAAAGCTCCTGTAGCAAAAGGGGGATGTGGTGAAGAGAGGCGGAGGTCACCGAGAAGTTGACTCTGGGTGAGCAAAATTTGGCGGATCGCAGCAAAAAGCTGGATCTATGGAGGGAAGAAGAAAAGGTGAAGTACTAGAAGGTGGGGCAAGAGCTCTCAACAGGAGAGGCTGACGTTGCCTCTAGGGAGGAGAGAATAAGAGGCAGGGAAAAAGACCTGGCTAAAAGGCGGAACCGCGTCAACCCGCGGAAGACAGAGCTGACCGACTGGGGGAAGCAAGTTGCTGAGAACATGCAGTAGCATGCTAAGTTGGCCAAGCGCCTTGCCCATGAAGGTTCGGAGCTTGTGTCTGTCCGGAAGTCGCTGCAGGAGCTGCGGAGCTTGAAGGAGACTGAAGCCATTCAACTGTGGGACTTCTTGGGGCGGGCCAACGATGCACTGACACCGCTGGGCTTTAGTCCTGTACGTCCGAACAACATGAAACTAGACTTGGACCGAGCGCTGGTGGCCCTCAACGGTGCTGGCGGCAAACATGACGTGATTGGCGATGTCATCGTGGATCAGCTAGAGACAGAGGGGAAGACTCTGGCTACAAACATCGCAGAATACATGCTAACGTCTTATGTAAGCTGAGACCCCCAGTTCTCCTTGGACCCGGTGCTTGAAGGTCCCGTTGATGAAGAGGAAGACGCCGCCAAGGCCAGCATCCAAGAAGTTGACCAAAAAGTCGCTTCATTCTTCCGCGGGTCTTAGGTCCTCCAGTAGCTAGGGCTTTCTCCCTTTTGCCTTCTGCTGTACTCTCGATTTTGTAATCCAGTGCTTCAAATTAATGAAATCCATTTTGCCATGAATTTGACATGAATTTCATTTTCTTTGTTGTCGTCTTCAATATACTGTACTCTGTCTTGTTGGCCCCCTGGTATATGTGCACAAGTGTAGTGTGGACATGTACCAAAAGGATTTGAAAATATGTTGATGACTTGAACACTTCCACTACAGGAAACGCGGTAATTTGCGACGGCCAGTTGTATTTGCGACGGCCTGCATATGGCCGTCACAAATTAGATAAACCGTCGCGAATATACACTTATTTGCGACGGCCGTCTAAAATGGCCATCGCAAATAAGTAGGCCACACAAATTAAACTTATTCCCGACAGCCTCTTCCGTTAGCCGTCGCAAATAGTGTTAATTGTGACGGATAACCCTAGGGCCATCACAATTAAAATGGCCGTCGAAAATTAAAGTCCTATACCGTCGGCCCGAGCTCATTCTCTTCATCCTATCCTTACGCACCCCCCCCCCCGCCCCCCGCTCTGCTCTGCCCCCGGCGCCACCGCCCCCGCTCCTGCTCCCCCCGTCAGCCCGCCGGGCCCACACCGCCCTCGGCCTCGCCACCCGTGGTCCGCCGCGCTCCCGGCCTCGCCGCCCCCGGTCCACTGCGCCCCCGGCCTCGGCTCGCCGCGCCCCTGCCGCCCCAGCCCGCCGCGCCCCCGGCCTCGCCGGCCCCGGACCGTCGAGCCCCCGCTGTGCCCCCGCCTCCCCCGGCCCCCGACGCCTCCGGCACCGAGGTGAGCTCAGTTTTTTTTTTGCTTTCATTTTAAAATCCATATGCACAATAGGAAATAATACCTACAATTCTATAGATACACAACAGGGAATCATGCATGGTAGTTAGGGTTATTATTCCTACAAATTCCTACGAACTCGACGACCTTCTTGAGGCCCCTGCACCTAGGCTTGCCGCACTTGAGCGCGTGGTGGCCCAACAGCTCCCACGCGAGGACCGCTGCGGCGACAGCTGGGTGCAGCAGCGCGCCGACCTCAAGGAGAAGCAGCTTGGCGTACGGGATGACGAGGAAGCCGAGCGCGGCGAGGGTGGCGAAGAGGATGACCGCGTCGATGGCGGCTATCGGGGAGCTGTCGCAGCAGGATCCGGCGGCCCTGGCCCTGGATCGGGAGCAGGCCGCCAGGGCGGAGCTGTCCGTCGCCTTGCGGTGCTGCTCGAAGGTGCGAAGGAACTCGATGAGGCTGCGGCACTTGACCATCGTGGGTCTAGGAGCAACGGGTAATTCGCCACCGATTCTGGTGCGAGCGGGCGAGCGAGGAGAGGAGCGGGCTGTGTGGTGGGGGCGACGGGATCTATGTGGAACGGAACTGACCGGAAGGGGAGGAGGAGGAGGAGTAGGCGATTGATTTGCCGATCAGATCCGTGCCCGCTCCTGCGCCGTGCGTTAGCGCGTGTGGACCGGGACTGCTGGTTTCACTCTTTCTGACTTTCTTCCCCGGTCAGCCTGCTGCTGCTGCCTGGTCCGACTACGCCTCGCTTCCGTGACGTACGTCGCCCATAGCGTACCGCCCGCCCGCCCCGAGGGCACCGTGACATGGTGCGATGGGACAAGAAAGAGGTTGTCACGTCCCCACTGACATGTGAGGAAGGAAGCAAGGGACCAGCGTCGAGTGAAACTGAGGCGGGCCGCGAACCACGAACGCCTCCAGAATCCCGAACGCCCGTGTACCTCCCCCTAACCGGGGGCGGATCTCCCTATCCTCCTTCATCCCTTCGCAGCTCCGCTCCTCTCTAACCGGTGGCAGATATGGCACCTCCGTTTCTAGTGGCGGATCTGGCATCTCCTCCTCTCCACTGTGCCGGAATCTAGCACCCCTCCAACGGCGGATCTGGCGCCTCCGCCTCCGGATCTCTGGCGCCAGAATCTGCCCCCCTCCACCCGACACGGAATGGCTGCCTATACCCCGAGGCGAGTCGGAAGGCCTGCGCCTTGCGCCCAGGCGCGCCCAGGCGAGCGCCTAATGGCGCCTTCCTGAACACTGATTATTAGATAAAAGGGAAACGCAATTACTACAATTTTTTTCTGTTTAGCACTAGAGTAACCTCTTAAAGCTGAAAATTAGGTTATTAACCATTGTGTTTTAGCAAGTGAGGGACTTGCTTCTGGAACAACCATAAGCATAATAATATGGTGATCCAGCTTGCCCAATTATTAACCATTGTGTTTTAGCGAGTGTTCTAGCTATTTTTATCAAATCGGTCTTGACATAATGGATTTTCTTTACATTGCTCAGGTCTCCTCCCCATCGTGCACACTCAGATCCACTTCACTGCTCAGGTATGGCACCATCATTCTTCTCATATTGTATATGACGGAATACAGTGCTTTTAGCTGTATATGACGACTTGTTGCTCTTATAGTAGCTGCCCTGATATGTATAATGTTCCAACTATTTTTATCGAACTTTTAATGATGTAACACATTTTCTTTAGATTTGCATCACCATGTTACTAGTTCAGCCTATGTCAAGTGTGTGATCTAGATGTTGCTAGATGATTATGTTTTTTAGGTTTAGATAATTTTTTGTCATGCTTTGGTAAATATGTTTATTATGCATGTTACTAGAACTAATAATTTTTTTCTCTTGTTCTTTTGATTGCGCGAGTGTTTAGAATTACTATTTTTTCTATTCTGTTTAGTGTATGTTTGAACTTTAGTGCATTCATATAATGTTTTTGAGTGCCTACTTAATATATATAAATAAAGGGGTTTTGGGTCGGCTCAGACCAACCCGGAAGGGCACGACACGTAATAAGTGTGATCGTGCCGTATAGACCATTGTAGTGGTACCGTATGCGTCAAGTTGACATGGAAGCAAACGGGTTGGTAAGGACGTCAATGACCCGCGATTGCGTGGACAGTGGAAATGGATGTGGAATTGTCATCTGAGACCAACTTTCCTCTCACTCTTTCTCTAGTTCTTTCCTCTCTCTTAAATGACCTCAAAATGAAAATGAGCAACATAACCTATAGCAATGTATTACTTCGGATCAACACGTCTCGCGTGCCATTGGCATGTGAGACGTGCAGGTTCGGAATTGTCCCTTTTTGGACAGCCTCGGAGTGACCGAGGGGGCGTGGCTTGTGATGAGACGCGGGTCCGGATTTGGACGAGATTTCGGTGGCGTAACCCTGTTGTTCTCTGCTGCACCATTTTTGGGCGTGCAGTGGAGAATAGCGGGGTTATGCTGCCGAAATTTCGTTCGAATCCGGATCACGCGTCTCATCACGAGCACGCTCCGCTCAGTCACTCTTGGGTGGGTTTAGGATCTATCTGCCTAGGTTGTAGGGTCGTGACATAACATAACAATACATTAACGACAATTTCTGTCACGTTAAACTGTAGAGCCAAACATGGGTGAAGACCGCAGTTGGATGTATACTGACTGGAAGAGCGGAACTGGTGGTCACTCGGATAAGTGGTTTATCAAGTTAGATCAATTGGATCGAGCATTTTCGTTGTCAACGGAAGATATGGTGTGGTGCCCATGTACAAAATGCCGGAACACCAAATTTTTAAGAAGATTGGAGCTTTCGTTTCACTTATGTCGAAACGGTTTCACTCCACATTATGAAGTGTGGACCTTCCATAGCGAGACTAATTCTCGAGTCATAACCGAAGTGGATGAGGATGATGATATAACAGAGGTGGATAGGATGGATGAGATGCTAGAAGCTCTGGAAGCGGAGGATCCTCTTACAAATGAGGCAGAGAAGTTCTTCGAGGAGCTGAAGAAATCACAAGAGTCGTTGCATGAACACATGGTTGTGACCGTACTTGCTTTCTTGACCAGATTTATGGCAATTAAGTCCAAGTACTTCTTTTCCATCAACTGCTACAGTGATCTCATGAAATTGATGTCCGATATCCTTCCACAACCTCACAATGCGTCGGTCGATATGTATAATTCAGGATCAAGATATCTGGTCTCGGTATGAAGTATGAGAAAATCGATGTGTGCCCAGAAAACTACATGCTATTCTGGAAAGAGCATGCCAATGAGAAGATGTGCTTGAAATGTGATAAATCGAGGTATGTCGAAGTTGTTAATGACGATGGTGATAATTTGATGACAGATGTCGCACATAAGCATCTTCGTTACTTGCCTGTGACACCTCGGTTGAAGCGGATGTCTCTTTCAAAAATAACCACAAGACACATGGATGGCACAAAGAAGGTAAACGTGAGATCAAAGAATTCTTGACGCATCCGTCCGACGGTGATGCATGGAAGGCGCTAGACCGTTTTGATCTAGACTTTTCTCGTGATGCGAGGAATGTTCGCATCGGATTAGCGACAGACAGATTCTCACCATTCAGTACGAACGCCATGCCATACTCATGTTGGCCCATCTTTGTCATTCCGTACAACCTGCCACCTGCTTTTTGTACGAAGAACGAGTTCATGTTTCTCAGCCTCATTGTACCTAGACCTGATCATCCCGGGTCACGTCTCAACGTGATGTTAAAACCGCTGATTGAAGAATTGAAAGTCTTGTGGACAGGAGTCGAAGCGTATGACAGTTACAAGAAGCAGAAATTCAACCTTCGAGCTGCTTTGTGGTCCGTCCATGATTTGCCGGCATATGGCATGTTTTCTGGATGGAGCACTCAGGGTCGTCTGACGTGTCCGATATGTGCTTCAGACACAAATTGCTTTCTACTAACTCATGGAGGCAAAATATCTTACTTCGATTGTCACAAACGTTGGCTTCTCTCGAATCATATATTTAGGCAGCAGAGGCATGTCTTTCGAAGGAACACTGTTGTCACTAAAGGACCACCGAAGCATCTCAACGGGTCAGAAATTTCTGATATGTTGGACAAACTGGTGCCTGATGAAGGTCGTCCTGGATATTTCGTAGGTTATGGAGAGGAACACATTTGGACTCACATATGTGGACTTTGGGAGCTACCGTATGTGAAGTCGTTGATTCTAATGCACAACATTTCTGTCATGCATCAAGAGCGTAACATGAGCGAAAGTATCATAAGAACTTGCATGGATATGCCTGGCAAAACGAAAGACAATTATAAAGCTAGACTAGATTTGGCAGACATTTGTCACTGTCCAACTCTTGAAATCTCTGAAAATGGTGGAAAGCCACGTGCTTCTCTCTTTCTTCGATCGAAAGAAAAAAAAAAGAAGTTACGAAATGGATGAAAACTTTGAAATTCCCAGATGGTTACGCAGCTAGCCTGAAACGAGCCATAAATGTTAACACAGGAAACCTCACTGGGTTGAAGAGTCATGATTATCACATTATAATGGAAAGACTCTTACCTGTTATGTTTCGAGGCTATCTAGATGATGCGGCGTGGAAGGTTTTAGCCGAGCTTAGCTATTTCTATATACAGCTTTGTGCTAAATAAATCAAGATCGAGATGATGGATAAGTTCGAGAAGGAGATACCCATACATTTATGTAAGATGGAAATTTTTTTTCCACTAGGTTTCTTCAATCCAATGCAACATCTGCTTATCCATCTTCCATTCGAAGCTAAAGTTGGCGGTCCTGTGCAATATAGGTGGATGTATCACATTGAAAGAGCGCTACGATATCTGAAACCAATGGTTGGCAACAGGGCAAGGGTGGAAGAGTGCATCGCTGAAGCATATGCTCTTAAGGAAGTAGGATACTTTTCAAGTGTCTACTTTGCGGAAGAAAACAATATCAATACTTCAGTGATGCGGTACAATGTGGACGAAACACCCCCTCTAAGCGACCTTTCCATTTTTCAAACGAGAGGCACCACCGTTGGTAGCTACACGACCTACGTGCTATCCGAACATGAAAGGACTGTTGCTTTACTCTACATGTACGCAAATATAGAAGGCATGCAGGAATACTTCAAGTAAGTGTTTGTTACATTTATGCTAATCGACATATTTTGCTACACATGTACTATAAAAGATGTTTTTTTCATGTTCAGCGTGTTCCACGGACAATATTGGCCACATAGGCATCAACCTATGGCCAAACAAGTAGAAGCGATGCGAAAAGAAGGAATAAATGGGGGGCAGAGTTTCCTATTCTGGTTTCAAGATTATGTAATATTCTCTCATCTTCTATGTATTATAAGTTACTATTATTAAAGAAGTATTATTTTAACTTATGATCATTTATGACAGTGTCGGACTCACAATGTCCATGAAGATTTGCAGCAGCTATCTTATGGATTGGTGAATGTTAGAAGCTATGGTCAATATGACGTAAATGGCTTTCGATTCCGTACAACTCATTTTGAAGCTCTTCGCCCTCTCGCGTGAACATCAAATTCCGGTGTTGTGATGAGAGCAATGGATACTCAAGGGAATTTAACCGATTATTATGGGATCATTAACAAAATTCTTGAATTTACTTTTGCCGGAAATAAGACCCTTCGAGTTGTCTTCTTTGATTGTGACTGGTTTGATCGCACTCATGGAACTCGAGAAAACCAATTTGGAATGGTGGAAGTGAAACATAAGGACCGACTACGAGGTTACGATACATTTGTTCTTGCACATCAAGTGGAACAAGTGTATTATCTACCTTATCCATGCACGAAGCTCAGTGCTTGGTGGGTGGTATATAAGGTGAATCCTCGTGAGCAGTTATATAATCCTGGGGATGATGGTTACCATGATAGCGAAGACGTTGAAGAAGTGTACTAAGAAGAAGAGTTGTCAGACACTTTTATCGTCGAGCTTGGTGCAGGACTCGATCAATTAGTTGGAGATGTTGAAGACGTTGAAGATGTAGAGGCAGATGATATGCGAAAATGGAAATTAGAACAGGCCACGATGGAAGATCATTGGGCTGGTTTAAGGAGTAGGGCACATACACATGATAATGATGTTGATGAATTTTGAATGTGATTACAAGTAATGTTTTCTTGAAGATAGTAACATAAATTTTGTATATTTTATTTGCATATTTAATAATTATCTAATTAAAACAGGATGGCATCAAAGAAGGGTAAGAAGGTGCCGCCGACGAGGGGGTTCTATCCCTCTAGACCTGAGGACGCTTTCGTTGGTGCCTCGTCGACTGGGAGCAGACGTTCTCAACTGCTGGGGCACGTTCCGAGCAGCTCTAGAGCTTCGTCACGGATAAATTTCACTCGCTTTTAACACATTCTTTAAATTCAATTTCACATTAATCTTACTTATTAATCATTTTAATGTTGTAGTCCTCACCGGGTGACTCAGAGGCTGCGGCGCCAGTTGACCTTGGCTACCCTTCGGTGAGCCAGCCCTCGACCAGCTAGCCCTCGGCGAGCCAGCCCTCGGCCAGCCAGCCCTCGGCTGGCGATCCTTCTGTTCCTGAGGCTTTTGGCTCGGCTGGTGAGGAGCCATCTGGGTCACCTGACGTGGCGCCCCAGCAGTCGTGGAGGACGAGGAGGACTCACTTTGTCAGTCCTCCCGCGGTCCCTTCACAGAGGATCGTGATTCGTCCAGTCAAAGACAATTAATAAAAATTATAGTGTTCAATTTTAGTTTCTTTTGGTTACTTAAGTAATCAATCAATAAATATCTTGCAGTGTTTGGGATGACACATCTTTCACCGGTGAGAGACACCAAAGACCGGTGAACAGTGTCCTCGGGTCCTTATTGCGTTTGCACTATCCCGGGGTCATCGACGGGGTGCCTGCTCTTTTGTGGGGGGACTACGCACGCGTCCATCACCAGGAGCACGACAACCTTCAGGAGGCCGTATGGACCGATTTTATGGTAAGTATGTTAAAAATAGTTTATAAGTTTTAACTCTTAAACTCTTTTAATGAACATCTCTTCAATATATTCTTTATCGCAGGCAAGATATACTTTAGAGGACCCGAACGACCCTCGCCTGTTTGAGGATGCGAGGCGAGTGTTTCACTAAACCGCTGCCAAGGCGCTTTGACAAGCTTTGTCGAACGCCCGTGCTCAAATTATTAATGAGCACTTGAAGGCGAACCAACAACACATGCTACACTACCGGCAAGAGAGTGAGAGGCACCTGACGGAGGAGGAGTACGCGCAGGTACGTGGGGTGTAGTAAGTATTTTTTTCTGATAATTTCCTCGATGGTATTTTTAACGACTTCCAACTATGTGCAGGGCCATGTGAGCTGGTTGCAGGGTCGAACCGATGCACTTCGGGCCCTTTGTCGCTACTGGGCTAGCGATGAGTTTAAAGCTAAGTCCCAGAAGGCTCGAGACTGCAGAGGGGTCGAGGGGAAGAGCAGGCATGGGCAAGATAACCACTTGCGTTTAGCTAAACGCATGGTAAGTGTATGTAACTTATGTTTATATATTCATAATATATTGTTCGTACTAACACGTATTGACAGGAGCGCGAGACGGGGGTGCCGCCGACCCCTGCTGAGATCTGGAAGAGAGGTCACGGGGACCCTTCTCTGTCGATGCGGTGCAGTCAGGCTACAGCTAAGCGATTGGTAAGTTTAGAAATCATTCATATTAAATATAACTATATAGATTGTTGAACTTACACGGTTTTCTTGTTTTGCAGGCTATGTACGGGGAGGAGGCTAGGAAGATACACGGCAAAGATTTCGATTGGCAACGTCAACCAATCGATCCTCAAGCCGCGTATGCAAGCGGTGGTGGAAAAGCACACGGAAGGTGAGTTTACAAGTCATTTTCATCATTTTTTATTCATAGTATTCAAGATATTTCAATTTCATATTACTGACTCTCGTTTTTATAGGCTCGCCATATTCGACGGAGTTGTCGACTCGAGGGCGGGGAGACCTGCGAGAGGCAGCTCCACGCAGGCTTCTTCGGTTGCCACGGCTGCTCGTCACGCCTCGCAGAGGGACATTGATATGCAGTCCCTCTTCAAGTGACAGGAGGAGGCGGAACGCCAAAGGATCGTGATGGAGGCCATGATCCAAACCCAGACAGCAGCGTTGGCGCAGATGCGGGAAGCAATGGAGGTAACAAAATAAAAGCTAAAGTTCTCATTAATTCAGCGTAAATGACTTACTAATAGATAGCATTTAATGTTTGCAATGACAGGCCATGGCTCGAGCGCAAGGTGTGGGGATCCAGCTACCGGTACTACCACCGGTCCTTCCAGGCGATCCTTCTTCTGCGGGTCAGATAATTTTCTATGTAATCCTTCTTCTCTAGCGTAAAAAGATTGAGATAGAAGAAAGAGGGAGATAGTTAGATAGAAGAAAATGATTGAGATAGAAGAAAGAGAGAGATAGAAGAAAGAGAGAGACAGAAGAAAGAGTGAACGATAGTTAGATAGAGTAGGAGAGGAATGAAGAGAGAGAGGAAGATGTAGATGGAGATAGAGGGAGGGAAGATAGAGGGAGGGAGATGTAGATGGAGATAGAGGGAGGAAGATAGAGGGAAAAGGATAGCAATAGAGAGATAGAGTGAGAGAGAAAGATAGAGGGAGAGAGAAAGAGAGAAATGAAAAGAGAGAGGAAGAGAGGGGGTCTAGATGAAGATAGAGGGAGAAGAAGGGAGGGAGAGAGATGTTGATGCATTTATATTCTAACCCCACATTTCATTTATTGCAGGGATCTGCAATGGCTGCACAAACGCCGTCGCTGTTGCTACCGCCACCTGGAATGAGGCGCGATGACGACTTCGACTTCGGAGGTGGCTCCGGATGTAGCTACGGAGGTGGCTATGGAGGTCAGACGAGCGAGTAAGCCTATGTTTAGTTTGTTGATGTTGGTGTCATGTTTCGATGATGTGTTGTGATGTGTTTTAAGACTGTTGTGATGTGTTGTGATGTTTATACTGCCTGTTCTGTGATTCTGGCCATCGAGCCAGGTAATATTTTCTGTTTTTTTAATAAAAAACCATATTTGCGATGGCTTTTTATACAGTACCGTTGCAAATAAGGATCCCAGACGTCGCAAATAAGCATTAATTGAGACAACCAGGCCATCGCAAATAGGGGCGTGGGTCCCGAGGGATAACACGTGGACCCTGTCGGCTGAACTTATTTGTGACGGCCTGACCGTCGCAAATAGAGCTTTAATTGCGACGGCCCGACCGTCGCAAATACTGCTGTGGGCCCACCAGCCCCCTGTCGATAACTTGCGACGGCCACTTTGAGCCATCGCAAATAAGCTTATTTGAGACAACTTATTTGCGATGGTATTTCCTTATTTGCGACGGCCCTGGCCGTCGCAAATCGTCGGGATTCTGTAGTGTTCGAACTTGTAAATTTTAGGTCCGAAGTCTTTATCTTCGATACGTCGACTGTTGGTCCCCTGGGATAGTCGGAGGTTCGTAGCTCCTGTAGCGGCCGATGCCAATGCTCGAGTCATCGACAATAGGAGCTTAGTAGCTCCGACAATACCCACTGTCAACGCATAAAGCGTTGATGGTAGGTTCCCTTGGAGGATGTCAGAGATTAGTAGCTCCAGCGTCGTCTACCATTGCTATAAATTTTTGCTTCTCCTGCACATTAAAGGCATGAGAGAAAGTAAAATTCATCCTCTTGTCTATAAATTGGTTGTGACTTATTGTTCTTATTTGGACTTTAGGTCCGAAGAAACTCGACATGATAACGAGAGTTTTGATATAATCTTTCTAGATCTGCATGCCTTTTTAGTACTCACCCTATTGAGGTCTGCCAGGGTGTAGGTAGAGCGGCGTACCTAGGGTGCAGGACGAGGCTAAGCCGATAGCACACTCCGGACCTACGTTGGCTTGGCGTTCACGCAAGTAGACTGTGTAGCAATGTTATAATCCAAAAAGACTATCAATAAGGCTTGTAATGCATGTGAATTACTTGGAACAAAGCTCAAAAAGATTTGCACAACTTTATTATAGACAAGCCGGGTGAAAATAATTTGATATATTGAGCCTTGCACAAAAAGTAAATGCACGTGGAGTCTATTTTCACACAACAATGCCTTTCATTATGGGTCCGGATTACAGGGGAGACAAGGACACAATTTGGGTGCTGGACCATGCTAAATGTGCTATACATCTTGTACTAGCCCAGAGCAAGTAGTTACACTTTTAGTGTTGTGACTGTCTGATGAGGACATCACTCCTATAGATATACACAATACTCCATTGAACATATGAGATGCAATTCGCACACAACAATTAATTTCAGAGGTGAGCTCATTCTTATATGTTTCCTTATATATTTTTGAGAATAGATTGCTACCTAATCATTTAATTGTGATTAGGATATATGGAGTGATTCATGTATTAATTGGAGGAAAGTTTAGGGGCGTGGAGGACCAGAGGATACGTTCAAAAAAGATGGAAACCAACCCCAACTCAAATTCGTATCCAACTCGGAGTCCAGGAGCAGTTCGCACTAAAACGGACGTCCGGGGCGCATACGAACTCCGTTTTGGACGTTCTACATATGAACGAAAAGGGGAGAGGATAACCTTTCCAACGGTACTGGTCCCATGTCAAAATTTCTTCGGAGTCGACCGGAATCATCGAAACAATATTGAGTCCAGAATCTGTCACGGTGTTGCGCCACCATATTGGGCCATTGGGCCTTGTATCAAGTCTACATCTCTTATTTTCGTGTCTTAAGGTTAGGTCATGACACCAACACCCCCTTAGACGTCCTCCCACCTATATATACTGAATAGTAGCCACCACAAACAATTGGGTTTTGCTTAGATTAACAATATTGCCGTTTATCGGTTTGTGAAACCCCAACTTCGCGATTTCAGATCGTGTCTTCTACGTTCTTGCTTGTGTTCTCGGTTGCACTTGCAGGGATTAGCCTTCTTGGCGAGGTCAATCGTGTGTAGCATGGTTGATAACCAACAGAGCGGTGGTGTAGTGATTGCAGGGGCTGTTTGTGTTCTACTCGAGGGCCTCGGATCATCAACGTTGAGATCTCCACATCAATCGACTTATCCATTACCTTTCGGAAGATCGGGCCTAAACTTTATTATCAATTGGTATGAGATTTTTAGGTTGCCCGTTAGGTAATTCATCTATCCATTACATTAGTTTTGTTTTTCATACCTAGATTCCATGAAAAAGCCACAAAAAACTTGCAGTTTAGTAGATCTGTTCATTACTTTGTCCGAACCACATTGAGCCTTTGCAACTTTTGTTTTCAGTTTGGTTTTGTTGATTTTGTGTTCGTTGTTGGGTCATAGTCTGGTTTAGAAGTGTCTTAGGTCTTACTTTGAGTTTTGCATTGTGTTGATTCATCCTCTTAAATCACGTCATCACGTCCAGATTAGATTAACCCCTGTCTAGTTCGGTATTTTCATCATATCTCACTCATACGAACTCGGATTTTTTGAGTTATTGTACTTTCTGGAAATCTTAAGAAGTTCTCTACAACTTTCGTATTCATAGTTTTCCTAGTAAACGGACCAACCATGGTCAAAAATGCATTAGATCCGAATCTGTTCTCGACCTAGAATTTCTGAACAGTCTGTATTCGGGGACAATATCTCCTTTTGTTCTTGTCCAAAATAGGTCTTCCATATATTTAAATTAAATAAGAGAGATATATCTACAATCTTGTTGTTGTAAGTTTTTCTATTTAGAGCCTCTAATTGTGCCTATTTGTCTTTGGAAGATTGAGCAGAAAATCTGTGACAGACACACGAGATATCTTTGATTGGTTTTTATTGTGTTCTTCTTTTGTAGCACATTCTAAGAAAAGAAAGAAAAAAGAAAAAGGCAAGTTCAAAACAAGATACAAAAGCCGCACAAAAAATAGGAGAAAAAAACAAAAAAAAGTGTTTGCATCCTTTGTGTCATCTAGTTTTGTCTCATGTCTTGCTTTCTTGAACTACTAGGAACACATTTAGGCCAGCAACTTTGACAAATACTTTTGACACTTATTCAACTTTCCTATCTGATTTCATTGTTGCAAATCCTTGATACATATAAAGTGCCATCCAAGCTACACTTTACTCTTGAGCATAATCGATACACCTTTGCAATCATCCCACACTTCATTGGTTTCATCATACCGGCCACCGTTTGCCACCTATAGTGTCAGTAAGAACACTTGTAAGAGCGTGGTAAGGCGCTTGAGAGTGTGTGATTCTACTTCCACTTTGCCATTATCCTTTGTAGTTCATAGGGATAACATATTTTTTTGTTGTCTTCTGCTTGCTAATAACAATGTCAGGTAAAGGCAAGAATCATGCATTATATGCTGAGATGATTGACATGATGAATACGACGATGGAGTTACTCACTAAAAATCAAACATCAACCAAGGTTGCACATGACGTTCAGACCACCTTTACAACTCCTTCAACAATAAGTAATTACATTCTCTCATCTTTTCCTTCTTTTGATGGTTTTGGTTATGATGAATATATTGCTTGGGAAATAGAGTTGGATAAAATTTTTGGACAATATCATATGTGTGAGAGGAGAAAGATTAGAAAGGTTGCGAGTGCATTAGTAGATTGTGCATTAACTTGGTGGAACAACTTAAGTGATTTAGAAAAACTACGAACATGGAAAGATATAAAAATTCTTATGCAAGAAACTTTTGTCAATATATCTAATTGCAAAGATAAAGGAAATGAACTTGAGAAGAATTTTCTTGTTGTACCTCCTCCTATGTCTAACCTTTTGCAGGAACATGAACAAATAAATGTAGAAAATTCAAAAGAGAATGAGGTGTTCAACATCTCTTGTGAAAATTCAGATCTGTCAATTCCTATTGCACCCACAGTTATTGCTGAATATGAGAATGAAGGTAATGTACCTCGCACTACACTTATCAATGTTGAGAAGTTTTTGAATGTTTCAAATGTTCCCCTCAATCATTCTATTGGAGAGCAACAATTTGAGGAGCCTTTTCTGAAAACTCATTTACCACTAGTTGATTTTCCTACTGATCCTTACGACAAAAATGCATTTTGTGCTGATAATTATATTGTACCTATGCTAGAACAAGTGAATGAATTTGATACTTTATCACCCACTTTTGCTGAAGTTAACCATTTCATTCCAATTACATGTGAAAGAGATGAGCTGAAATTGTTGTCTTCTCTAAATACTTTGGGTTATATTGAATTTGACAATCTTTGTGATCTAGACACTCTAGAGAGAAGATTATTTTTGAAAACTGAATTATCTTTGTTGACAAGAAATAATTTTGATGCAATAGGAAAATATGAACATAGTGGTGAATTTATGGTGCATAAAGTTTACATATGCTCAAATGAGAAATTCCATTTTGTGTTGCAACAACATGGTGAAATGAATGGATGCACTAATACTAATAATTATTTGTCAAGTTTTTCTAGTATTTTTTTCTTGCAGCAGGGACAACATATAATAGAGGAGCATTGTTCACTGCAGTTGTGCAATATAGACAGCACTCATTCGAGCTCCAAAGAAAGCCTCTTTACTGGACATACGAGCAAGCCAAGGACGGCTTGTCATAAAGAAGGGGAGAATGATGAGATCATGCATATTATCATTGCCCAAATAAACATGGCACAATGTTTATTTGTTTGGGATCCTGGCTCAAGTGAATGGTCATGCTTATTTGATGGACAGTATGGAGATGGTGCACTATATCATCCACCACCTTGGCCTGCTCCTTTGGTGCACACAAGAGGATTTGATGGCGTTGCACATATGGACCCACACATAAGAGAAGATGAACTTGAGTCAAGGACGACTCCAATTCAAGAAGGGGAGGATGATGAGGACATTACTCCTATAGATATACACAATACTCCATTGAACATATGAGATGCAATTCGCACACAACAATTAATTTCAGAAGTGAGCTCGTTCTTATATGTTTCCTTATATATTTTTGAGAATAGATTGCTACCTAATAATTTAATTGTGATTAGGATATATGGAGTGATTCAAGGATTAATTGGAGGAAGGTTTAGGGGCGTGAAGGACTAGAGGATACATTCAAAGAAGATGGAAACCGACCCCAACTCAAATTCGTGTCCATCTCGGAGTCCAGGAGCAGTACGCACTAAAATGGATGCCCAGGACGCATACAAACTCCGTTTTGGACGTTCTAAATATGCACGAAAAGGGAAGAGGATAAGCTTTCCAATGGAGCTGGTCCCATGTCAAAATCCCTTCGGAATCGACCGGAATCATCAAAACAATATTGAGGCCAGAATCTGTCATGGTGCTGCGCCACCATATTGGGCCATTGGGCCTTGTATCAAGTCTACATCTCTTATTTTCGTGTCTTAGGATTAGGTCACGACACCAACACCCCCTTGGACGTCCTCCCACCTATATATACTCCATAGTAGCCGCCACAAACAATTGGGTTTTCCTTAGATTAATAATATTGCCGTTTATCGGTTTGTGAAACCCCAACTACGCGATTTCAGATCATGTCTTCTACATTCTTGCTTGTGTTCTCGGTTGCACTTGCAGGGATTAGCCTTCTTGTCGAGGTCAATCGTGTGTAGCACGGTTGATAACCAACAGAGTGATGGTGTAGTGATTGCAAGGGTTGTTCGTGTTCTACTCGAGGGCCTCGGATCATCAACGTCGAGATCTCCACATCAATCGACTTATCCATTACCTTCCGGAAGATCAGGACTAAACTTTTATATCACCGTCTCAAGTGTTACTTGAACTTCCCGGACCCTCCTGGAGGGGTCCGGATGTTCTCCCGAAGGACTTGCCCGTCTCTGTACAATGACTCTACAACATGCATTGTGTGTAATTACAAACTCACCTTCGTGATTCTAAGCATAAAACTTACAGAGGTGCTCGATGTTCCAAGGATTAGGAAGTGGAGTCCCATCCTCAGTTGGTAAGCGAATGCATCCGAGTGGGATACTTTGATCACTCGGAATGAACCTTCCCAACAGGGGAAAATTTTGTTCATTCCTTCACGAGTTAGTATCTTCTGAAGCACCAGATCGCCTTCCTCAAGTTGTCTATTGCGCACATGCCTTTGATGATAGCGCCGGAGCGCTTGACGATAACATGCATTCCGAACAGCTGCTTGGCACCTTCCCTCGTCGACGAGGTTAATGTCTTCACGCCGGAGCTGGTCCTGCGTGGCTTCGTCGAAGGTCCGGACCCAGAGGGACCCCAAGGTGATTTCCGGAGGAAGAACTGCTTGAGCACCATACACCAGGAAGAATGGAGTTTCCCCGGTTGACCGGTTTGGGGTTGTCCTGTTCGCCCATAATGTGGATGGAAGCTCCTCAATCCAGTTAGTCTCGTGTTTTTTCAAGCGCTCATATGCGCGTGTCTTCAATCCTTATAAGATTTCTGCATTTGCTCTCTCGGATTGGCCATTGCTTGCTAGATGAGCTATTGAGGCGTAGCTAAGTTGAATGCCGAGGTCTTCGCAATATTCTTGGAATGCAACACTTGTGAATTGAGTTCCATTGTCAGTTATGACTTTGTTTGGAACTCCAAATCTGCATATAATGGACTTCAAGAACTTGATTGCTGATTGCTTTTTGATTGTACAACTGGAATTGCTTCCGACCACTTGGTGAACTTGTCGATGGCGACATACAGGAACCTATAACCTCCGATAGCTTTTGGGAAAGGTCCAAATATGTCCATGCCCCACACAGCAAATGGCCATGTAGGAGGTATCATTTGTAGTGATTGAGTCGGTGTGTGAATCTGTTTTGCGTGGAACTGACACGCTGCACATTTTTTCACTAGCTCAACCGCATCCAGAAGTGCTGCAGGCCAGTAAAAGCCATGCAGGAAGGCTTTACCAACCAGCATGCCAGAAGAAGCATGGTTCCCGCACTCGCCTCCATGGATCTCTGCGAGAATCTCGCGGCTTTCTTCCCTTGCCATGCATCGCATTAGGATGCCATTGGCACCGCGTCGATAGAGATCACCTTCTACCAACGTGTATCTTTTAGCCAGTCTTACAATCCGGACAGTGGATACATTGTCTTCACGAAGGATGTTGTCTTTCAAGTAGCTCTGGATCTCTGAGATCCATGCATCGGAGCTTACTTTAGCTTCTGAGTCTTGCGTGTCGGGTTGCTCGGAGCTTCCGATAGCACCTATGACCCTTGGTGGACACCATGGTAGCAGGGTCACCGGGACCTCCAGCTTCGAGGTGCTGGTCTCACTCCCTTCGCTTAGCTCGGCAGGTTGAGCTATTGGTTTTGACAACCTCTAGACGAAGATTCCGTCAGGAGCTGGAGCTCCAGTTGAGACTTTCGTCGAGAGTTTGTTGGCTTCAGCGTTATGTAGACGCTGAACATGGTAGAGATCCAAGACTTCAAAGTCCTTGTGAAGCCCCTGGACTTCAAGGAGTTAAGCAGCTAATTAAGGATTGTTGTAGGAACATTCACCTTTCACTTGTTTGATGATTAGTTGGGAATCTCCCTTTACCAATAGTTGTTTGACACCATAAGATAGTGCCACCTTGAATCCATAGATGAGGGCTTCATACTCCGCCATATTGTTGGTTGCCTTGAAATCAAGGTGTACCATGTACTTAACCTTCTCCCCAGTTGGAGCCAAGAGAAGGATTCCAGCTCCGGCCCCCTGCTTTTGCACGGAGCCGTCAATGTAGAAGGTCCAGTGAGGATCAATGAATACCGGAACTTTGGGTTCCGATTTCTGTTCACTGTGGCCCCCAGGGTTTGATGGAGATGGGGTCCACTATGCCACAAATTCAGCCAAGGATTGACTTTTAATTGCTTGTCTTGACACAAATTCTAGATCGAATTCGGCCAGTTCCGCTGCCCATTTTAGAATTAGGGTTATGCAAAACAACACGTAGTGGAAATAATGTTACCACTGATATTTTGTGGGCTTGGAAGTAGTGACGAAGCTTCCTTGAGGCAATAAGAACTGTGTAAAGCAGTTTATACACCTCAATGTATCTTGTCATGGAGTCGTGGAGTACTTCACTGATGAAGTACACGGGGCGTTGGATGGTCCGGACCCTTTCAAAAGGACCCGGACCATTCTCTCCATTGACCCGGACCCTGTTGGAGGGTTCTGGACCTTGATGCTGTGCTTCTTGGATACTCTCGGAGGGTTCCAAAACTCCTTCTTGTTAGACGCGGACCTTGCTAGGAGGATCCAAATCATCTTGGTCAGCCAGATGAATTTCTCAGATGAATGAGGTTGACCTCCTAGCATTTCGTTTTGAGGTTCCGTATCTGGGAGCTGAGACGCAGTCGTGTCTTCAGGTGATTCCGGACCCTCTCGTAGGGGTCTGGACTCCTGGATTGGATGTGACTCCGGTCTTTCCGCAACCAGGACCATACTGACAACTTCGGTAGTTGTCCAAATGTAAAGCAGTAAAGGCTCACCAGGATTAGGAGCTACCAATATCGGTAGTGTGGTGAGGAGTTGTTTCAGCTCTTGGAACTCCTTTTCTGCTTCTTCAGACCAATGAAATGGTCTGGACTTCCTCAAGAGATTGAAGAATGGTAGTGCCCGCTCCGCCAGTCTTGAGATAAACCGGTTGAGCGCAACTAGGCATCCAATTAACTTCTGGACATCTTTAATGCATGCTGGGGGTCGAATATCTTCTATATCCTTTATCTTCGCCGGATTTGCTTCAATTCCTTGGTGAGTCACCAAGAAACCCAAAAGCTTCTTGGAGCTAACCCCGAAGACACACTTGTCTGGGTTCAGCTTGGTGCACGTGGTGCGCAGCTTGTCGAAGACGGCTTGTAAGTTGTCAAGGAGTGACTCCTTGTTTTTGATCTTCACAACGATGTCATCAACATACACCTCCGCCATGTCTCTAATTAGCTCTCCATTTGTTTTGTACATAGCTCGCACAAATGTTGAAGCAGCTTTAGATCGAATGGTATGGTAGTATAACAGTATAATCCATCAACTGTTATGAAGGTAGTATGCTCTTCATCTTCCTTAGACATTTGGATTTGATGATATCCAGAATATGCATCTAAGAAACACAATAGCTTACACCCGGAGATGGAGTCCACTATCTGATCTATTCTAGGTAGTGGAAATGGATCCTTTGGACATGCCTTATTTAAGGTGGTGTAGTCGATACACATCCGAAGCTTCCCACCGGCCTTTGGTACAACAACTAGGTTTGCCATCAATTTTGGATGGAAGACTTCCCGAGTGAATCCAGCTTCGAGCAACTTCTTGATTTCCTGTTGGAAGAGGTTTTTTCACACGATTGATTGCTTCTGGGGCGTCTGCTGTACGGGCTGTGCATCTGGTTAAATCTCTAGATTGTTCTCAATCACCTCCCTAGGGATCCCAGGCATTTGTGACGGTTGCCAGTCAAACACGTCGACATTAGCCCGAAGGAAAGTGATGAGCACGAGTTCCTATTTGTTGTTCGGACCCCCCGATATACGGGTAACCTGAGCAGCATCGGAACCAATTTGGATGACCTTGACGGGAACTTCAGTGTCGCCACTTGGTTGCACACACGGTGCAGAGGTAGAGCCTTTATGACGAATGCTCGAAGGATTTGGAACTGGCTCCTTTCCAGATGCTTCCTCTGCGCTGTGGTAAGCGCATAGAGTTCTTCTAGAGCGGTAACTCCTGCGGTGTGATCTCCGCGGATCCAGAGAACACCCGTGGGTGTTGACATCTTCAACACCAAGTAGCCATAATGGGCAGCAGCCATGAACTTGTATAAAGCTGGCCTGCCCAGAATGGTAATGGCAAACTGATCGGCGCAACATCGAAGACCAATTTCTCAGTTCGGTAGTTCTCCCAGGTCCCGAAGGTCACTGGGAGTGTGATAGAACCGAGAGGAGTAATGGTTCCCGATCCTACTCCAGAGAAAGGTCGGGATGGGCGAAGGTCTAAAGGCCAGAGCTGAAGCTTAACGAAAGCTTCGAAGCTTATGAGGTTTAGCCCGGAACCTTCGTCCACCATTGCATGGTGGATTTGAATATTGTTAAAGGTGGGTGACACCATCAATGGGAGTTGGCCAGCACCAATCATGTTTTGGCGGCAGTCTGAAGCATCGAAAATGATGGGAGTATCCATCCACTTCAGATGTGGCTCCGCCTTAGCAGTGGTAGTTGCCACGGCCATGTCCCGCCGCATTGTCTTGAGGATGCGGCGACAGGTGATGTCCCAAGAACCACCATAGATGGTGTTCAAGGTCTTCCGATGTTCGTTGTTAGAGACGTCGGAGTTGTCGTCGACAGTGTTGTAAATGGCTTTCAAGACCATTTTCGGGTCCTGGAAACCTAGCTCCTCTTCGACCAGAGCTTCGTCGATGTTTTCCTTTCCATTGACGGAAAGGGGATGTGAATCGGACACCATGCTTTAGCACTATTGCTGTCTTCTGATGAAGGGCAAGGTCGTTTCTTGGGGCAAGGCCCCGGGCTTCCAGGAGCTGCGGTAGCAGCAGCAGCTAGTGCGTTGACCGACGACTTCTTTTTGCCATTGGGCTTCTTTTTCTTCTTGCCACTACCTGAGATATCGGCTTTAGTTTTGGAGGACCTCTGGTTGGCCTCCGAAGCTGGCTTAGAATGCATTTCACGACCCTCCGCAGCTCTAGCACATTTGTCGTCTAGACTGAAGAGTTCCGTGACGTTGGTAACTTCTTTTATGGCCAGCTTCTCCAGCGTCTTCTTATCTCGAACACCCTGTCTAAATGCAACGATAACAGAGGAGCTCGAGATTGAAGGAATATTATTCCGTACCTTAGAGAACCGCTGGATGAAGGATCGTAGAAATTCCCCTGATGTTTGCTTTATGGCAAACAGGTCCAATTCAGTGCCGGGCCGGGTGTAGGAGCTCCCGAAGATGGCAGTGAATTGTTGGCATAGCTCCGCCCAACTATTAATGGAGTCGGGTGGAAGACTCATGAACCAGGACCTTGTAGTCCTAGTTAAAGCCCCGAGAAGTAATTGGCCATTACAGCCTCATCACCTCCCGCTGCCAGTATGGCAGTGGAGTAGATTTGAAGAAATTCGGCGGGGTTGATAGTCCCGTCGAATTTTTCCAGCAAGTGAGGTCGGAACTTCTGTGGCCATCTGACCATGCGCAAATGCATGACCAGTGCAGAACAACCTCCTCCTACTCCCTGAGGAGCTGGGTTGTCTCGAGCCTCTCACCTTTCACGAGCACGCTCGATATGGACACGACCGTCCTGCTGCCGGTAACGGTGATCTAGATCCGACCGCAGGTCATGAGTCGGAATCCTGGTGATTGTGTGGGTGCTCGTGCCCCAGGAGGCAACAAAGTCACCTGCTGGGATGTAGCACGTATCTTTTGTTGTGAGACTTGTGGAGCAAGTCGGCCGAACAAGGCCTGTCATTGTGATGGTGATCACCCTAAAGGGGGGGGGCCTTGATTACTGATGCATGCAGCCGCAGCTGCGACCAAATGGTCAACATCAGCTCTCCACTGCTCCATAGCACCCTGGGGTGCACCTGGAGGCGGTGGATGTTGTAGGAGAGCTCGCGCAGCAATGAGCGCGTGCTCAGGGTTGTTGTTTGTTGATGTGGTGATCGACGCAGATGCCCCATCTTGTTGACCAGCATTGTTCACCGGAACATATGGTGGCTATGGTGGCATAGCGCCTGCTAGAACAATGGTACCTGTTGGTTGTTGGACGTTGGAGAGATTGCCTCTGGCAGGTTGTCCAGCGTGGTTGCCATTGGAGGATCCAACAGCTGAATTCACCATCTTGTGATCTTGGGACTGCCCCCCCCCCTTCCTGGGGCACCAAATGTCGAAGTGTTTGATACGACACTTCCCCCGGACCTGCTAAGAAGCAGCCTGTGGAGGTTCTTTTATAGTTGGGGTACGCAGAGATCAAGATCAAGATGATGACAATAGAGATTTACGTGGTTCGGGCCGCCTAAGCGTAACACCCTACTCCACGGGTTTTGTGTTGTTGTATTGTGTGTGTTTGTTCGCTAGTATACGGGTCAGCTCAGATGAGATGTGTTCAGATCCGGCAGGGTACGTGCGGTACAACCCTTTTATAGTTCTAAGGACTAACCGTTACAAAACTTGTCTGGCCCGACATGTGGCTCTAGCGTATTTAATGGCCTAATACACTATCTAAAGAGTATTAAGCATGATTAATAGTGTGATAACGTGCCTTAATGGCTGCGTTACTTCTATTAACAACACTCTTGATCGCGTGTTGTTAATACAACATTAACAACACATAATTACATCTGGTAACTGTCGCTTTAATTACGCTTGATGGCTCATGCTGAAGGAGATTTACCAGTGTATGCGTCGATGAAGGTCCGGAGGCTCCATACGTGGAAGCTCCGGAGCTTCCCCTACGGGAGGTTAGGTTCGGGGCTACTGTAAACGTGTCGGCACCGGAGCTCCTCTCTGCTGGGGGTTAGCTCCGACACTATTGTACACGTGTTGGCACCAGAGCATTCCTTTGTTGTGAGCTTAGTTCCGGTTTTATTTTACATGTGTTGACCCAAGAGCTACCCATATGAGGGGAGCGGGTCTGGTGCAATGTGACATGTGGGGCCTGATGATTTCTTCAACTCTAACAGGTAGAACTCCTTTGTACTCTTTGTGGTATTAAGGAGTACCCAGTATGCTGGGTACCAATAACTGCCATATGCCAGAAGTTGGAGATTTCTTCTATTGGCTCTCTAGAGATTTCCAAAGACTCTGATGAGGATTACACAGAGATGCCACAGCTGACCAACAATGATCAAGCACATTTTTGCATTGGTTCTTCCACTCGTGCTCACGCTCTTCGACAAGCTAGCGATGTGGAAGACGATGAAGTAATGGAGCAAGATAGTGAGAAGACAAAAAGTGATGGGAGTTAGGACCGCGATGATGACGACGAGTAGTTCTCCCTATTCCCCCCCTTTAGTTGTCTAGATGTCAAAGGAAGGGAGATTAAGGGGGAGTAGGCCTAGTCGTAGTTGTATCTATCTTTAATCTTTTGTTGGTCATGGACATGTACTCTATTTGAAAACTTGTCATTCTTTATGTTTAAGACTATGTTATGTTTTACGCAAGACCATGTAATGACTTTATGCTTGATGATGTATTATGTTTATGACTTATTGTTTCACAACGTGTGTGCTCTTGATGTTTATCACATATCTCTTTGATTATTAATATTGTTTATCACACCTTTTGTTGACACACAAACATGTCTCGGCACCCCACCATAAAGAATGCACATATGAGATCTTATCCATGTTTCAAGTATGTTTTCTCTCGTATGTGCGTACTTTATGAAAATCCAATTTATTTACTCTTTCATGTGTGATCTTTATTTGGTTTTCATCAGTAACCAAAAAGGGGGAGATTGTAAGTGCATCTAAGCACCCCGATGTGGGTTTTGGATGGCTGATTACAAATAGTTAAAGATCTAATAAAATTGTTTGAGTGAGAGAAGATCATGATGGAGAAAAAGATGAAAAATACAAAAAGGGAAAAATGAGACTTTGATGGAAAAGGCTCAATTGAAGGAGAAGACTTAAACTAGTTTCTAGTGTCAAAGTGTGTGTGAGAAATCCTTTCAAGAGCTTAATTGTTGCAAGGGAAGAATAAGAGGTTAGAACATAAATACAATTAACTCACACACCGGACTAGTTTGTAGCACACCGGACTAGTCCTATCAACCTTACTGGAAAACATCGGACTTGTTCAGTGTGACACCAGACTAGTCCGCGCCTCACAGACTTAGCGTGTTGTCCACAGGCAAGCACACATAGTACTTGTCTGTTCTTGAACAGACTAGTCCGTTATGTTACATGAACACATCGGACTTGTCTCACAACACAAACCCTTGTCTAAAATTACTCATTATAACCCATCGTACTTGTCCGTTCTTCTACGGACTAGTCTGATGTACCTTACTGTACCACAATAGACTAGTGCAGTCCCTATGCGTACTAGTCCAGCATATTAGGGTTTACACACTTCAACTTAAAAGGTGGCGCCACTTAGTCTAGACTTAACACTACACAAAATTTGTAGGATCTAAGAGCATGTGAAAAGCTACCAGAGGGGGGGGGGTGAATGGTAGATCAAAACATTTTCAGCGGATGCTACAAAATCCCTCAATAGAAATCGACATGTTTGTGAAATCAGTTAGTGTGACTATTGTAAACATGAACAACTATGTCAAAATTATTGTAGATTGTAGAAAATCAATTCACGAAGACACAACAACAAGAATAACAAATATTCGTCAAGTAAAACTCAAGTTATGATCAAAAGATTGAGCGAAGGTCAATCTGCCCTACCAAGTTGAAATTAGATTTGCAATGCTTCAAAAAAAACTCATATAACTCAATACCACGAACCCAATGATCGCGAATTTTTTCACATATGATAGAGGATCAAGTTGAAGACAACACATAAAGAATCACGTCAATTGGATAAGTAAAACACGAGTTACGATTGAAACACCGATGCAACGTTTGGCTGTCCAGAAACTCGATGAGAAAAATTGCCAAAAACATGTCTGACGAACAAGGTAAAAAAGCTCTTCTAAACTACAAATTTTATTGATCAAAACACAAGAGGAACATCCCCAAATTCGTGCACCAAGATGTTTGGCCTCCCTTGGTTATATAACCATCCCTTGGGTTAACCCAATCCTAACTAGCACTCTCTAATCCTACTCAGTTTCAACCGAAAGTTTTGATAACTGCTCAAGACTCTTCCATACGCAGATAGAAGCAATCTTACGACTTCCAAACACCTTAGGAACGGCCTAAACATTCCTAAAACCACTCAAATTTGTGCTCACCACGAAATCTAACCAAAACAAACTCAAAATTTTCCATAACCGAACCATAACCACCTCAGCCGCAACCTAAGGCATAATCCAGCCGGTTGGACCTTTCCGGCCATATCTTCAGATCCATAACTATTCACCATGCCTAGGAACAATATTTCCACATCCATGCACCCCTTGCACACATGCAAACACTTTCGAACAATGTTCACGATACCCTCGTATGCATTGTTCTTACCAAAACATGTTGCGTGACCTCCCAATCAACTCAAACACAATTCCTTTCGAACCTGGTTGTTGAACCTCAACTTCTCCCTAAGAATAGTTCAATGGATCCTGTCACCAGCCATGTCTTGACTCATGTAACACCTGCACATGAATAAACAATAATATCTTTTGAGCACAAGTCCTCGACTTGACTCGCGTTAGTCCAAAAACCACAACACCTTATGCGAGCACATCACATAAGTATGTTGCAAACATAGCAAGATAATATCCATAATGATCAGCCAAAACGAATCAAAAACTTAGTCCAAAAGTACTAAGAAAATATTACCATAAGTGTAAAGCAAATTTAAAACATTGCAAGTGAAAATACAACAGACGCACGAATTTTTCAGCATGAGAAAGATCGGACGGCCGAAAGCAGCCCCAACGCATTATACAAAGAAAAGTTAGGACAATCCAAAGTGGGTTTCTCAGATATACTCAAAAATTTGCATGTAAACACTCACTTTTAACATAATTGCCAATGTATACAACACATATGTCTCACAAAACTGGACTAGTTTGTCGTCAACTATGGACTACTCTGAACATGTAAAAACCTAACAGTCACTTTTCGGGACTTCTAAAAAAAGAAGAACCTCGACTTATTTGAGATATATCTTGAATCTTAGCGCTGTCACTGCATCCAAAAGCATAAAAACACACCCCTCCACACATTCTAAGGCCCTAAGAGTGAAATCTTTGCGATTTGGGAATTGGGAAAGGGAGAGTGCTGCCCTCATCTATATTGAGCTCTTGGGTTTGATCTCTCACACACTCCCATTTATTCTTATGTAATTCTTCAAGTGTTTTGATTATATTTTCGTTTGTAATCTTGTCGGAGCCTTGAACTTGTGAGAAAGCCCCAAAACTCGATGATTACCCCTTGTGATAGTGAGAACCAAGTTTGCCTTTGTGGTAACTTGGTGAGAGAAGGGTTGGTTTAGACCTGGCTCTTTGTGGGCTCCTCAACGAGGACATAAATCTCTTGTGTGGGATTGAACCTCGGTAAAAACCTTGTGCCTCTCGTGTTCTTGATTTATAGCTTTCATTATCATCACTAGATAGGGCATACACTCGATCATATATGAAGTTTGTGTTAATCTTGTAATCCACGTGCAACTTACTCATCCTAATTACTTGCTAAAGTTTTTAGGATAGTTTACTGCTTTCTGCTGTAACAAATTTGAAGAAAATACCAAAAAAATTAAGTTTGCTCGTTTTACTAACCCCAGACTAGTCCGCACTCAGATCGGACTAGTACGGTCTTTGGAATTTGATGACTTTAAATTTAGTATTCCAGGAATTAAAAAAGCCTATTTACCCTCACTCTAGGCTACATTCAATTGGTAATTGTGAAAAGTAGAACATTGTAGCAAATCCAGATCAACAACCTAAGTCTTCACCCTTGCTTCGGGACGAGCAAAAGGTAAGCTTGGCTGAGTTCATTGACGGTTGTTATATACCAATTTCAATCTTCAATATAACTCAATAATGTGAAGAAATAAATATTTCTTACACACATCTTTTAATATTTGACAAAATTCCACTTGTACCTGGAAAAATATTGCATGGAGGTATTTTATTGCAGGAATGAGAAGAATTGTGGGGAGCAATCCTAAGGGACATTCTAGCCAAACATATGATGACATGTGGCACCCTATGGATCATGGACCCATTCTCAGGCGTATCTTGGGGAATCCGATAGCAATTCATGCGGGAAGGGAACCACGAGCCACATGTTATTCACTCAAAGAAGAACACCGCGGAGGGAGCCAAGACTAGGTCGGCCAAACCCTTGGCTTGACCAACTTGGTCTGAGCGCCATTCGCGATCAAACGATGTGTGGCACTCTCTCGTGGCTCTCTGATGGCAGTGAAGACAACTTCACACGTTAATTGTGGCGGGAACCAACTGAACTCCATGTATAAAAAGGACCCCACATCCTCACTACTCCACACACCCCACTTGAGCATCACTCTCTTGTTTACACTCGCCTGTAGAGATGTGCCTCTAGTCTCAAGTCCATTTTGGGAAAGGTATGACTCATGTATCTTTTTCATTATTTATGATATTATGCTTATTAATAATATTATTATAAGTCTCTATTAATTTATATGCTTGGACAAAGTGATTATTGTTTGATTGTGGAGTCCATGTATGTGATAGGTGCAGATGTCATTATGATTCCATAGTAATATCATTAATGTTATCATAAACACAATCACATCCACTATTGTCTCATTAGGTAATAACATGAATATGTTAGTATGAATAATATGGTGCTTGGTTCCAACATTGGTTCAACGATATTTAGGTTAGTCATTACCTTAAGAAGATATTTGTACCATGGCTCTTGACGTATTTAATTATTATGGAAGCGTGGTGCTTGAATCGTTAGGTACCATTGCATGTCTTGTAGACCAAGGAGTTGTAGGGGTAGGCGGAAGTTGGTGACAGCCCTCTTCGTCCTTTGTACTCCCCCACGTTCGGCTATGTCATAGGCTCTTAGCGGAAATCATTCTAGTTTTGCTAGAGGTGCATATGTGACTGATATTTGGACCACTAAGCCCTAGTATTCACCACTAACACATTCACATGTACATTCTGAGGCTATGTATATAAGTAATTGGAGCACAGTAGAAGTAGCCCTTCTCGTAGTTTAGCTCCCACTAGAACCCTTTTATCCTTTAGAATAGATTGCTTAGGTGTGTGTCATACTATCTCAATCCATCATTTTTCTATCCTATTGTTGGTATTTCTTAATGTTTACAGGTCATCCTAGCAGCAAGGCTAGGTCTGTAGAGGCACTAGGGTACCTAAGCCAGAGCAAGATGAGTTCTGCAAGCGCACGAAAATTACTGCTGTAGCATTACACCCAAGAGTATTGCCTTGGGTATCGTATTTGTTTATCCAAAAGGAAAGCAAGGTACAAAAGTGGCAATGTCAAAGATAGAAGGTGTTCTAGTGAGGGATCCAGTATGATGGATAAATGAAGTGATGGTGTAGCTATGTTAGGGCAGACTACTCTAAAAGGTAAGAAGGTCCTAGTGGAGGCTAAGTTAGGGCTAGAGCTACAACTACTGTGCATTAAGTATTCATATACATAGCCTATTAGTGTACATATGGGTATGCAAACGATAAGTACTAGGGATTAGTCGTCCAACATATCGGGAACGGGTTTACCTCTGAAAATATCAGGACAATTCCCGCCACGAGCCTGTGGCGTAGCCGAACATGGGGGATTCTGAAGGACGGATAGGGCTGTCACCACATTCTGCCTACCCCTACAAACCTTGGGTCTACGAGACATACAATGCTACTTAATTATTTAAGCACCGTGCTTACTGTAGGATCGAAGAGCACATGAAAAGCTACCAGATGGGGGGTGAATGGTCGATTAAAACTTTTTTCGGCGGAAGCAACAAAAACCCCTCGGAAGAAAATCAATCTATTATGAAATCATGTGTGCGACTAATCTAAACGTGATCAATTGTGACAAAACCAGTATATATGGTGGAGAATCAAGTCACAAAGACACGAAAACAAGAATCACGAAAAACCGTTGAGAAAAACTCAAGTTACGATCGAAAGATTGAACGAAGGTCAATTTGTTCTACACAAGAAAAACCAGATCTGCAACACTGCAATGAAACTCGTGTAGATCCAAAACCACAAATCCCATGACAGTGAATTTTTCAGAGCTAATAGATAATCAAGTTGTGAAGACAACCCATAAAGAATCACGTCAATTGGATCTTTGAAACTAGAGTTATGATAAAATCACCAAAGCAAGATAGTGCTGTGCAGAAA
This sequence comes from Tuctoria greenei, assembly GCA_036927565.1. Classification (NCBI taxonomy): domain Eukaryota; kingdom Viridiplantae; phylum Streptophyta; class Magnoliopsida; order Poales; family Poaceae; genus Tuctoria; species Tuctoria greenei. Next base: position 80,101,566 of record JAYESD010000006.1, read on the forward strand.
CTCGACGAGAAAAATTTGTCTGAAACAAGTCGGACGAACAAGGCACAAAAGTTCGTTTAAACTACAAATTTTATTGATCAAAGCATAAGAGGAACAGCCCCAAAGTTGTGCACCACGAGCTATGGCCTTCCTTGTTTATAGAACCAGCCATTACGACAACCCAATCCTATCTAGGACTCAAATCCTACACAGATTCAACCGAAACTTTCTATAACTGCTCAAGACTCTTCCGTACGTAGATAGAAGCAATCTTAAGACTTCCAAACACCTTAGAAACATATCACGCATTCATAAAACAACCCAAATTCGTGATCACCACGAAATCCTAACGTAACCAACTCAAATCTTTCCATATTTGAGTCAAATCCGACTCAGCCGCAGCCTGAGTCTATAACCTAGTTGGTTGGACATTTCTGACCTATTCTCTACGTCCACATCTCTTCATCACGCCTTGTAACCATGTAGCAACGTACATGCACTCCTTGCACACGTGCAAACATCTTTCAATGATGTCAATGATACCTTCATATGCACTCTTCTTGATTCAAACATGTCGCGCAACCTCCCGATCAACTCAACCACAATTCCTCCCAAACTTGGTTGTTGAACATCATCTTCTCCTTAAGACTAGTTCAATGGATCCCGTCACCAGCCATGTCTTGAACTCAAGCAACACCTGCACATGAATAAACAACCAATACTTCTGAGCACAAGTCCTCGACTTGACTCTTGTTCATTTCAAAACCACAACACCTTACTTGAGCACCTCACATAAGCATGTTGCAAACCTTAGCAAAAAAATATCAACCATAACCACCAAAAAACACCAAAAACTTAGTAAAAGAATACTAAGCGAACTTTCCATAATAAAAAAAGCAAGTTCGCAAGATCGCAAATTAAAAGTAGAACCACTGCAATCAAGCTCTGAACCTTGCCAAAGCGAACAGGACCTTGAACCAGAGCTTACCAAAGCTAGCATGACCTAGCGCCAGAACTTACCAAAGCTAGTCAGACCTAGCGCCGGAGCTTACCAAAGCTAGTCGGATCTAGCGCTGGAGCTAACCAAAGCAAATCGGACATAGTGCCGGACTTAGCCAAAAACATGTTGGACCTAGCCATAGCAAGTCGGACCTAGCCAAAATATATTGGACCTAGACAAAGAAGTCGGACCTCGCCAAAATAATTTGGACCTTGTAGGAGCTACCCAAAACAAGCCAGACCTATCGTCGGACCTTGTTAAAATGGTGTTTTGGTAGTATTCAAAACTTTTATCGTCAAAACCAATGTATTCAGCATACATAGGTCTCACAATCTCCCCCTTGATGAATGCATTGGCAACACCACTTAAAATCCAAAAATTGGCATATTAACATGAAAAGTTTTGAAAACAATTTCTCCACTTTTTTGAAAATCAAATGAGATAGAAATAAATTCCCCCCCATACATATTTCTCCCCCTTCCATACTTCTCCCCCTTTGACAATGTATTCAACAAGGTACAGAAGAGAAATTTTAATTTGTTATGAGCACATTATAACATATACATATAAAACAAAGCTCATACAAGTCATACCATCAAGTAACTTACACTATCACAACAATGAGGTACATAAAGTAGTGTGAGCCATGCTAGCGATCAAATGTAATTTTCAATTTAAGCAAGTCATAATCTCACAAACTTAACTATTTCAAGACCTAAAAGCATGGCACTTGTTGTTGCAATTTTTTTTCTTTTAAGCATAAATTTTGATCATATGAAACTTGCAAGAGATTATATGTGCATCTGCCTTATTATAACCAACCAAGCCAAGCCTATGTCATTTGACAATCAGAAGCTTAAGGACATGGTTTTAGTCATACACAACTTCTTCCAAGTTCACATCTAAGTGCAATGATAAGCCATCTCAAAAGAAGAAGTGTGATGCATACATATTCTCTTGATATTTTCTCATTTTTCATTTGAACATAAAAACTCAACATGTGAGTTGCGTACTTGATTAATTCTTTATGATTAAAAGCACTTTTGAGCATGTAACAAGTTCAAAACAGCAAGAAAGTTCGATCATGACCAGATTTAGTGTAAGTAATTATTCCAATTACTAGACATGGCAAAAACTACAAAATGTATAACATGATTAATGTAGTAAGAACTTTATTATTTTAATTTCCGATTCACACATAGACTTCCCAAGTTTCAAAACTCCCCCTCAATTTAAGCCGTGAGGATGCGTAACCCCTATTTCACTACGAATGTAACAAAAAGAGTGAAATCCAAAGGTTTTTGTAAAAATGTCAGCCAATTGTTGTTCGGTATCTACATGGTAAACCACAATATTTCCTTTTTCAACATTATCACGGAGAAAGTAATAGCTAATGTCAATGTGCTTTGTTATTGAATGTTACACGGGGTTTTTAGCAATGCAAATGGCACTAGTGTTATCACAAAACAGTGGAACACTATCTAGATCAACCCCGTAGTCCTTAAGAGTTTGAACAATCCAAAGATTTTGTGAGCAAGCACTAGCAGTAGCTACATATTCAGATTCGGTTGTGGATTGTGCAACCGAGTTTCATTTTCTAGAGGACCAAGCAAAAAGTGAATTACCAAGAAAATGACAAGCACTAGAAGTACTTTTCCTATCAATACTACAACCCCCAAAATCAGCATCCAAAAGAGCTTTAAAAGTAACGGTTGAGGAAGAAAGAAGAAAAATGCCAAATTATTGAGTTCCATGTAAGTACCTGAGAACTCTTTTGATGGCTTGACGATGTGAAGCACCTGGGTATGCTAGAAACCATTGACAAAGACATACGCTGAATTGTATGTCCGGCCTTGATGTCGTGAGGTACAAAAGTGATCCGATCATGCTTCTATATTCTTTTTGATCCACAGGTTCACCATCTTGATCAAGTTCAAGTGTCGTTGCTGTACCCATTGGTGTCCGAAGAGGATTGCTTTATCCATATTGAAGTGCTTAAGAAAGTCTCTTGTATACTTCATTTGATGCACAAATATTCCCTCCCTAGTTTGCTTGATTTGCATCCCCGAAAAGTATGTGAGTTCTCCCATCATACTCATCTCAAATTTTGAACTCACCATAGCTGAAAACTTTGACACAAGATCATGAGAAGCACATCTAAAGATAGTATCATCCACATACACTTGAATGAATAATAAGTCATTGCCATGCTTAAGCACAAAAAAAAGTTTTATCAACCTTGCCCATGGTAAACCCCTTTTCATGTAAGAATGTTTTTAACTATCATACCATGCTCTAGGAGATTGTTTGAGACGGATAGTTTGTAAACATGATTAGGAAAATCTGGATTTTCAAAACCCGGTGGTTGCTTGACATAAACCTCCTCATCTATAAAGCTATTAAGAAAAACTCTTTTAACATCCATTTGATATAGCTTAAAACCTCTAGATGCAGCAAAAGCTAACAAAATTCTTATGGCTTTAATCTAGCAACAGGAGCAAAAGTTTCGTCAAAATTTAGACCTTCAACTTGTGTGAAACCTTGAGCAACCAACGTATCCTTATTCCTAGTCACAACCCCATTCTCACTTTGTTTATTTTTAAACACCCATTTAGTTCCAATTAAAGTGTGACCTTGAGGTGGAGGTACAAGTTTCCAAACATTATTTCTTTCAAAATTTTCTAACTCTCCTTGCATTGCAATAATCCAAGATTCATTAGTGAGTGTGTGTGACATATCCTTGGGTTCAAAGGAAGCAACAAAAGCAGAATAAGCATGAGAGTTTGGATCACAAAACTCAATTGTAGGATCGCAAAACCTGGACCGTGTGACTCGTTTGTTCAAGCTTCCAATGATTTTTTGTGGAGGATGACTTTTGAGAATCTGGAGGGGAATAGACACTTCACAAACTTCTTCTTCTTCATGTTCATCAAAAATCAGTGAGCTTGTGACTTGAGGACGATCTGGACCAGCAATGGTGCTCGTCGGTGCTGGTTGAGAATCAAAATTAGGAGCTGGAACAATGTCATTAGCTGCTGAATTTTTCGGCGGAGCACCACTTCTTCCTCATCTTCAATGAAAATACTCTCCCCCTACGGATATGAATCTGGACCTGCAATATTTGAGCTAGTACCTGTGCTAGCTTCATCAAAAGACACCTCACAAGTCTCCACAATTTTGTTAGTGTCAAGTAAAAGCACACAGTAGCCTCTCGTATGAGATGGATAACCAAGAACCATTCCATCAACGGATCTAGGTTCAAATTTATCAAGACTACCATGTTTCATAACAAAGCATTTGCAACCAAAGACCCTAAAGTGTGTGACACTAGGCCTATGTCCAAACCGAAGCTCAAATGGTGTTATTCCTAGCTTAGAACACAAGAAAACACGATTTGAAACATAACAAGCGGTTGCATTTGCATCTGCCCAAAATTTCCTAGCAATTTGATATTCATCAAGTATAGTCCTAGCCATCTCAACTAAGGTTATATTCTGTCTTTCTACAACACCGTTTTGTTGAGGTACATATGGTAAAGAAAATGGATGATCTATGCCTTTTTAAGCACAAAAATGATCAAATGATTGATTTTTAAATTCAGTTCCATTATCACTTCTAATTGATCTTAAAGATCTTGAGTGATCAATTGATAATCTAAGAGATAAAGTTCTAAAGTGACTCAAACCTTCATCATTAGATGCCATAAAATAAATCCAAGAGTATCTCGAATAGTCATTAAAAATCACAAGAACATACCATTTACCTCTAAAGCATTGAACACGTGAAGGTCCTACGGTGTCAACATGCAAAAGTTGACCTGATTCAGTTGTCATGGTCATTGTGAGAGGAGCATGTGAACCTGCAACCATCTTAGCATGTCTACAAGAAGAGCACACAATTTCTTTGTCCCCTTTAAGCTTAGGCAGCCCACGTATGCGATCAAGAGCGCTAACACGCGTTAGATGATCAAAGCCTACGTGACCAAGTCTACGATGCCAAAAATATAAGTCTTTTGAATCATTGGCAACTAGACACCTATGCTTAGAAGAATACATATCAAAATCAGCTTCAAAAACTCTTCCAAACCGAGACATGTTAGAAATAAGCTCACTATTTGAACCTACACTTTGCAGCAATATTTATTGAAAATAATTTCCATATTTTCATCTAGCAATCGTGAAACGGAAAGCAAGCTGTATTTCAAATTTTTGACAAGTGCCACATCCTTCAAAGTGTAGTGATAATTTACTCTACCCAAACCCTTATCAATTATAGGAGTTGAAAAATTATCGGCAAAAGTAACATTCTCTACACGTGACACAAAAGAGATGGAGGTGAACCTTTTTTTTAGCGGTCATGTGGCGTGAGCAATCTGAATACTGGGGTTAGTCAAAAGGCATTTAGGAGTCCAGTACTAATTCACACGGCGTGCAGCAGGAATAACACGCGAAAGCTGAGATAAAACAGTTGGTTTATGAGCCAAAGCTTGAGGATTTTTGTACCCAACTACTGACCTACGAGGTGTTACATGTGTAGCACGAAAAACAGTAGGTTTGGGAGCAAACTTTGCATGTTTTTGACCCACTACAGCAGGTTGCATGTTCCTATCATTCAGTTTAGCATGTGCAACAAATTTTGCATAAAAGCTATGAGAGCTAGCAATCATTCTTTCCTTTTTCTATTGTTTAGCTAGTATATAACAAAAATCTCTGACATGACCATCTCTACCACAGTAGGTACAATGGAATTTAACTTTGTGTTCATGCCTAGATGAGCAAGAAACATTTTTATTTGAAACCGAATGAGACAACACTCCTGCAGATTTGAAAACTACTTCTTCTTGTCTAGGAACTATTTGAATAAAACCACTTCCTAATGACCGTACAATTTTAGGCGGATGTGCCTTAGCATGAGCATGGGAATCAAAACCTAAACCAGTTTTATCATTGCAATACCTGGAAGAATTGAGCAGCAAGTTTAGGTTCTTATTCCAATTACAACGCTCTAGTGCCCTATTCATGTCATCAAGTTTCTTAGACAAGTCTAGGCAGTTTTCACATGAAATTTTTCCTTTTAGTTTGCAATTGGAACAATATTTAACCTCATGAGAACGTAAAACATTGTTCAATATAGAAATTCCGTTCATAGCATCTTGTAGTTTCTTATCAAGATCATCACAAGTAGAACAATGCAAATCAATTGTTGAACAGCAAGCATCTTTCAAGTTTTTACCATTAAGTGCGGCAAGCTCTTTGTTCTTTTCAATCTCTAACTCAAGTTTATCAAGTATGGAGGTGTGTACTTCCTAGAGAGGATAATTGTTCATATATTAAATCACATGAGGAACAAGAATCATCACTAGGAATCAAAGATTTCAAACGATTAATTTCAAATTCTAGTGACTCAATTTTAACAGCATTATCCCTAACCTTGTTGTCTTTTTTCTTAACTATAACAGTGGCACGAGAAATAGCATCACGCATTTCTTCGCAAGTAGGGCATACCTCTTCATTGTCGCTGTTGTATTCTGCCTCCTCCATACTTGACCTCGATTTGCCCGCCATGAAGCACAAGTTTTCCAAATCATCTTCATCTTCATCACTTCTGATGTCCACATCACTCGAGCCAAGTTCATGAAGTGTGGAGATAAAACTATTCACCAATTGGTGTCCTGTAAAACCCTTCTTTTTCTTGTTGTTGTTTGCAGAGGAGTGCTTTGTCCTTGTTTGCTTTTGAGCACGGGAAGTAGTACCTGAAAGTTTAGGGCAATCCATGCGAAAAAGTCATGTCTTACCACATTTGAAGCATCGTTGAGGTCCGGGGTTTCCTCTCCTTATAGTTCTCACATTTTGCGGTGCTTTTGAGAATCGAGTAGAGATGAGTGCAAGTTCTTCCTCTGGAAACTCTTCAATTTGTTCAAGGGTTAGAGAGGACAACAAAGCAAGTGTTCCACAAGATGAAGATTGGTCAGAGCTAGGTATGTCACGTTGAGAAACAAATGCAAGAGGCTTGTTGCGGTTCTTACGTGAGATTTTGTCAATTTCATGAGTTTTTGAATTTAGAATATATCACATCTAATGTAAGTGTACTCATGATAGTAGATTCACAAATAGATGTGACTTTCATCTCCCAAATTGACATATCTAATGCACTTAGTAGTTGCCTAGCATTCTCAGCATCTGAAAAATTAACATTGAACACAAGTTGCTGAGAATTTTATTAAAGCGAGCAAAGAGGTCATCAATGGACTCACTGGGTTGTATCTCGAAGCGCATGTATTCTTTATTTAACATGTCTTGCCTTACATCCTTGATCGTGTTGGATCCTTTTTGGTAGTCATAAAGTGCTTTCCACACATTGTATGCAGTTCAGAGGTGTGCAACACGGTCAAAGTCACTTTGAGTTAATCCTTGTATGATCAAGTTTCGAGCCTTGTTGTTGTTGTCGACATCTCACAGATTTGGAGATGTAACTTGATCATTTGGAGGCACGTCATAAGGCTTGTACACCTTTTTCCCATATGGCGAAGCCTTATACCTGGATAAAAGCTTCCATTCGTGCCTTTCAAACCTGAAAATCAAGACCACTAAAGACACAAGGTTTTGCGGAGTATTTCTCTATGATGATTAGTAAAAACACGTGCATATGACAAATGTTAGAGCACCGTGGCTCTAATACCAATTGTAGGATCAAAGGGCACGTGAAAAGCTACCAGAGGGGGGTAAATGGTAGATTAATACTTTTTCAGTGGAAGCAACATAAACCCCTCCGAAGAAAATCAATCTGTTAAGAAATCATGTGTGCGACTAATCTAAACATGATCAATCGTGACAAAACCAGTCTAGATTGTGGAGAATCAAGTCACGAGAAAATGACAAAAATAATCATGAAAAACCGTCGAGACAAAAATCAAGTTACGATCGAAAGATTGCACGAAGGTCAATCTGTTCTACCTGAGAAAAACAAGATGTGCAACACTGCAATAAAACTCGTGTAGATCCATAACCACAAATCCAATGACCGTGAAATTTTCACAGATGATAGATAATCAAGTTGTGAAGACAACCCAAAAAGGGTTACATCAATTGGATCTGTAAAACTAGAGTTATGATAAAACCACGAAAGCAAGGTAGTGTTGTGCAGAAACTCGACAAGAAAAACTTGTCTGAAACAAGTCGGACGAACAAGGCACAAAAGTTCCTTTAAACTACAAACTATATTCATCATACCACAAGAGGAACAGCCCCAAAGTCTTGGACCACAAGATATGGCCTCCCTTGGGTATATAACCAGCCCTTAGGCCAACCCAATCCTAACTAGGACTCAAACCTACTCAACTTCAACTGAAACTTTCCATCACTGCTTAAGACTCTTCCATACGCAGAAGCAATCTTAAGACTTCAAAACACCTTAGAAGCATATCCCACATTCATAAAACAACCCAACTTCATGCTCACTGCAAAATCATAGCATAACCAACTAAAATCATTACATATTTGAGTCAAACCCGACTCAGCCGCAACCTGAGTCCATAACCTAGTCGGTTGGACCTTTCTGACAAATTCTTTACATCCAGATCTCTTCATCAAACCTTGGAACCATGTAGCCACTTCCATGCACTCCTTGCACACGTGAAAACACCATCCAACGATGTCCACAATAAATTTATATGCATTGTTCTCGATTCAAACATGTTGCGCAACCTCCAAATCAACTCAACCAAAATTCCCCTGAACTTTGTTGTTGAACCTCATATTCTCCTTAACACTAGTTCAGTGGATCCCGTCACCAGCCATGTATTGAACTCAAGCAACACCTACACATGAATAAACAACCAATACTTCCAAGCACAAGACCTCAACTTGACTCTTGTTAGTTTCGAAACCACAACACCTTACCTGAGAACCTCACATAAGCATGTTGCAAACCGTAGAAAAAAGATATCAACCATAACCACCAAAACACACCAAAAACTTAGTAAACGAATACTAAGCAAAATTTGCATAATCCAAAAGGCAAGTTCAAAACATTGCAAATTAAAAGCAGAACCACTGAGATCAAGCTCCAAACCATGTCAAAGCTAACCGGACCTTGAACCGGAGCTTACCAAAGCTAGCTGGACCTAGCGCCAAAACTTACCAAAGCTAGTCACACCTAGCGCCGGAGCTTACCAAAGCTAGTTGGATCTAGCGATGGAGCTAACCAAAGCTAATTGGACCAAATGTCGGACTTTGCCAAAAACATGTCGGACCTAGCTATAGCAAGTCGGACCTAGCCAAAACATGTTGGACCTAGACAAAGAAGTTGAACCTAGCCAAAATAAGTCAGATCTTGCATCGAACCTTGCAGGATCTAACCAAAATAAGTCGGACCTATCATTGGACCTTGTCAAAAAGGTGTTTTTGTAGTATTCAAAACTTTTATCATCAAAACCAATGTATTCAGCATACATAGGTCTCACATCTACATAATAAGTAAATAACTTAAGAGTTGCATTACAAGTACCTTCCTAAGGCAATGACTAACCTAAACATCGATGAAACCAATGTTGGGACCAAGCACTAAATTACTCATATTAACATACTCATATTAATACCTAATTAGACTATAGTGGTGGTGTATGATGTTTATAATAACATGATAAGGGCACTATGACTAGATGATAACAACATCTACACCTAGCACATACATGGACTCCACAACCAAACAAGGAACGCTTTATCCAAGTATATGAATAAGTAAATGCTAATGATATGAATATAAAGCACAATGTCACAACTAAAAGAAAACATACATGAGCCATACCTTTCCCAATTTGGACTTGGGACTAGAGGATCCTCTATACATCCTAATATCCTATAAAGACTAAGAGAGCACTAGTGTAATACAAGAGAGAATGATTGAGTGGTGTGTGGGAGAAGTGAGGCACCCCCTATTTATACACGGAGTAGAGGCGTTTGCCGCCACAATTAGCGTGTGAATCAGTCTTCACCGCCTTCATGGAGCCATGAGTAGCCAACATGTGGAAGCTGACCGAGTTTGGCGCTAGGGTCAGGTTGGCCGAGCTAGTGGGTCGGCCGACCTGGTCCCCCTCGGCTGTGCTTTCTCCGTGTAACTGATATGTGGGACCATGTTCCACCACTAGGAAGCCAGGAGTAGTTGACACGCGTTGGTCGAACAAGTTTGGCACCAGGAACAAGTCAGCCGAATAGGGGGTTCGATCGACCAGGTCATTGCACCGTTGAGGTTGTGGTTTCTCCAGGTCACTGCCACGTGAGTCCCATTGACTGATATGGGTGATACACCGTTGGATGGCCTCGGATACTACTGTTTGTGGGCCATTTGATCCTTGTGATGACAAATGGCATTTCCTGATTTGTTGGAATCCAATTTAATGGAATACTCCCTGCATGTCTTTGTCTTTTTGGGTATTAATTTACCTGCATACACATAAAAACCAGCACCTGTGGAATTGGTTAGTAATTAACCCTACCACTACGTTGTGTTTCTCTTTTGGGCACATTATGAGGTGAATTGGCGATCTAAATACAGCACTTAAGGACCGTCAATAGCTAAGAAGGCTGCACACTTTAGACCTCCCACTGGCGATGTCATTGTTGCAGTGGCAGTAGAAAGCAGTCGCATGGTGAAAACAGTAGCCATCAGAGCCATGACCTTGTGTCCGCTAGGTCAGCCCGCTATGGAGTGGGAAGTGGCACCATCCTCCCTGCTCCCTTCATGGTGGGATGGTCGAGTGGAGCCAGCGATGCACTAAGGATTCACCATCATGGTGAGGCACATAGATCCAAAAAGTGCCCCCAAATGTCGAAGTGTGCGATCGACACTTCCCCCGGTACTACTAAGAAGTAGTTCGCGGAGGTTCTTTTTGAGGAGGCGAATTCTCTGGATCTAAGAGCTAGATGAACACGGGTGAACATGAGGGATATATGTGGTTCGGACCGTCGGAGCGTAATACCCTACACCCACGAAAGTTTGTGTGTTGTGTATGTATGAGTATGCGAGAGTCTGGTCCCTCATGAGTGAGTGTGGGTTGGCCTAAGTTGCCCTTCTAGTTGGTGGCTGCTCGGTCCTTTTATAGGTCAAGGACGGGAAGCTTATATTATGACCGAGGCCTGATAGGTGACCCCGGGTGAGCTTGTCTTGAAAGCACATAAACATGGTCTTGATGACACGTTAATATGTCTTGATAGCGTGTTAATGTGGTCTTAATGACATGTTAATGGGTCTTTATAGATTAATGTTGTCTTGAAGGCGCGGTCTTGATGATGCATTAATGTTGTCTTGAAGGCGCGTTAATGTGGTCTTGAGTGCACACGTCGCTTTCATGAACTGCAGGGCACATGGAAGCACTGGAGCCCTCTAGCGAAGAGGTTGGTTCCAGAGTCGCGGAGCATGTGAGAACATCGGAGCCCTCTTCAGCGGGGAGGATCAGTCTGGAGCCACAGAACATGTGGCAGCACCAGAGGTCTCCTCAGTATGGAGGTTGGGTCCGGAGCTGTGGGACACGTGGCAACAACGGAGCCCTCAAGCGGGGAGGTCGGGTCCGGAGCCGCTGAGCACATGACAACACCGGAAACCTCCTCAGCGAGGAGGCTGGGTCTGGAACCACGGGACACATGGGAGCACCAAAATTCTCCTCAGTAGGGAGCCTGGGTTTGGAGCCGTGGGACATGTGGCTGTGCTGGCGCTCTCCTCGGCGGGGAGACTAGGTCCAGCCTCGCGAAGCACGTGCTAGCTACTGCATACCTCCCCTCTTTGGAAGTAGGACCCATCATCTTTTCTTCCTTGTATGCAAGGGTTCCTGTCTGCAGGGTACCGACGGCCATGGATTGTGCAACTGAATTTTGTTTTCTAGAGGACCAAGCAACAAGTGCATTACCAAGAAAATGACAAGGACCTGAAGTAATTTTCCTATCAATCCTACAACCAAAAAAATCAGCCTCTAAAAAAGCTTTCAAAGTAACGGTTGAGTAACAAGGAAGAAAGATGCAAATTCTTGAGTTCCATGTACGTACCCGAGAATTCCTTTGATGGTTGTATGATGTAAAGAACGTGGGGAAGCTTGAAATCGTGCATAAAGACATAAGCTGAATTGTTTGTCATGTCTTGATGCCGTGAGGTACAAAAGTGACCCGATTATGCTTCTATTCTTTTTGATCCATGGATTCACCATCTTCATCAAGTTCAAGTGTCATTGCTGTTCCCATTGGCGTATGAAGAGGCTTGCTTTTGTCCATGTTGAAGCGCTCAAGAAGGTCTATCATATACTTTGTTTGATGCAGAAAAGTACCCTTCTTGGTATACTTCATTTGCAGCCCAAAAAATTATGTGAGTTCTCCCATCATACTCATCTCTAATTCTGAACTCATCATAGCCAAAAACTTGGACAGAAGATCATGAAACCAAATATAATATCATCCACATACACTTGAGCGAATAGTGAGTCATTGACATGCTTAAGTACAAAAAGAATTTTGTCAAGCTTGCCCATGGTAAACCCCTTTTCAAGTAAGAATGTTTTAACCTATCATACCTTGCTCTAGGGGTTTGTTTGAGACCGTACAAGGCTTTGGACAGTTTGTAAACATGATTATGAAAATTTTGATTTTCAAAACCCAGTGGTTGCTTGACATAACCTCCTCATCTATGTAGCCATTAAGAAAAGCACTTTTAACATCCATTTGATATAACTTGATACCTTTAGATGAAGCAAAAGATAATTAAATTCTTATGGCTTCTAATCTAGCTAACATTTGGTTCGGCACGTGCAACAAATTTTGCATGGTTGTTATGTGACCTAGCAATCATTCTTTCAATTTTCTGTTATTTAGCTAGTCTATAAAAAAAATCTATGACATGAACATCTCTACCACAGTAGGTAGAATGAAATTTAACTTTGTGTTCATGTCTAGATGAGCAAGCAACATGTTTATTTGAAATCGAATGAGACAACACTCCTGCAGATTTGGAAACTACTTCTTTTTTTAGGAAATGTTTGAATCAAACCACTTCCTAATGACTTTACAATTTTAGGTAGATGTGCCTTAGCATGAGCATGGGAATCAAAAACTAAACAAAATTTATCGTTACATGATTTAGAGGAATTCAACAACAAGTTCAGATTTTTATTTCCATTACAAAACCGCTCTAGTGTCCTATTCATATCATCAAGTTTCTTAGACAAGTCTAATCAGTTTTCACTTAAAGTTTTGTCTTTTTGTTTGCAAATAGAACAATATTTAACTTCAGGAGTACATAAAGCATTGTTCAATATAGAAATCTTAGTCAGAGCATCGTGTTTCTTATCAAGATCATCACAAGTAGAGCAATACAAGTCAATTGTAGAACAACAAGCATCTTTTAAGTTTTTATCATTAAGTGCAGCAGGCTTTCAGTTCTTTTCAATTTGAAGTTCAAGTTTGTCAAGAGTGGAGGTGTGCACACTTCTTAATGAAGAAAATTGTTCATATATTAATTTACATGAGGAACAAGAATCATAACTAGGAATCAAGGATTTTAGACAATTAATTTCAGATTCTAGTGATTCAATTTTAACAGCATCGTCCCTATGTTTTTTGTCCTTTTTCCTAAGTATAACAGTGGCACGAGAAATAGCATCACACATTTCTTCGCAAGTGAGACATACCTCTTCATCATCGTTGTTGTGTTCTGCCTCCTCCATACTTGATCTTTAGTTGCCTGCCATGAAGCACATACTTGCCAAATTATCTTCATCTTCGTCACTTCCGATGTCCACATCGCTCGAGCCAAGTTCTTGAAGTGCGGAGACAAAATTTTTTACTGGCGACCTGTAAAACCCTTATTCTTCTTCTTCTTGTTGTTGTTGTTTTGAGAGGAGGCCTTGAGCTTTGTTTTCTTCTCATCACGGAATGTTCGACTTGGAATATTAGGGCAATCCGTACGAAAATGTCATGTCTTAACACATTCGAAGCATCGTTTATAACCGGCACTTCCTCTCTTTCTAGTTCTCACATTTTGCAATGCTTTTGAGAACCAAGTAGAGAGAAGTGATAGTTCCTCCTATGGACACTCTTCAATCTATTCAAGGGTTAGAGAGGACAACAACACATGCGTACCACATGATGAAGATTTGCTAGATCTAGGCGTGTCACGTTGTGAAACAAATGCAAGAGACTTGTTGGGATTCTTACGTGCGATTATGTCAATTTCATGACTTTTTAACTTAGAATATAGCACATATAATGTAAGTGTACTTATGAAGTGCATTCACGAATAGATGTAACTTTTATCTCCCAAATTGACATGTCTAATTCACCTAGTAATTTCCTAGCATTCTCAGCATCTGAAAAATTAACGATGACACTATGCAAGTTGATGAGAATCTTGTTAAAGCGAGCAAAGAGGTCATCGATTGACACATCGGGTTGCATCTCGAAGTGCATGTATTCTTTCTCAAACATGTCTTGTCTTACCTCCTTGGTAGTGTTGGATCCTTCATGATAATGACATAGAGCTTTCCAAACATCGTACGTAGATCGAAGGTGTGCAACTCGATCAAAGTCGCTTTTAGTCAATCATTGTATGATCAAGTTATGCGCCTTGTTGTTGTTGTCAACATCTCTGATGTTCATAGCTGTTACTTGATCATTTGATGGCACATCGTAAGGCTTGTACACTTTTTCCCATATTGTGAAGCCTTGCGCCTGAATGAAAGCCTCCATATGTGCCTTCCAAACCTGAAAATAAATGCTAATAAACACAGAAGGTTTTCCGGAGTATTTCTCCATGATGTTTACTCAAAACATGTGCAAATCATAGATATTAGAGCACCGTGGCCCTGATACCAATTGTAGGATAGAGGAGCACGTGGAAAGCTACCAGAGGGGGTGAATGGTAGATTTAAACTTTTTCAGCGGAAGCAACAAAAACCCTCGGCAAAAAATCGATCTATTAAAGAAACAATGTGTGCAACTAATCTAAACATGATCAATCGTGAGAAAACCAGTATAGATTGTGAAGAATCAAGTCACGAAGATGTCACAACAAAATTCACGCAAAACCATCGAGAAAAACTCAAGTTATGATCGAAAGATCGAACAAGGATCAATCTGTTCTACCTGAGTAAAAAACCAGATCCGCAACACTGCATAGAAACTCGTGTAGTTCGGAAACGAAAAATCCAATGACCTTAAACTTTTCTCAGATGATAAATAATCAAGTTGTGAAGACAACCCACAAGGAATCACGTCAATTAGATCTGTAAAACTCGAGTTATGATAAAAGCATCGACGCAACATAGGAGTCAACTGTTGCTTTTTTAACCAGTCCCTCGGGCCAACCTAGTCCTAACTAGGACTCTAATCCTACTCTGTTTCAATCGAAACTTTCCATAACTGCTCAAGACTCTTTTATACGTAGATAGAAGCAATCTTAAGACTTTCAACACCTTAGGAACGTCCTAAACATTCCTAAAACAACTTAACTTTGTGACCGACATGAAATCTAACTAGAACAAACTCAAATCTTTTCGTATTTGAGCCATAACTGACTCAGTCACAGCCTGATCCCATAATCCAGCCAGTCGGATTTTTTTAGCCATATCATCATGTCCACTTCTCTTCATCATGCCTTGGAACAATTTTGCCACATCCATGCACCCCTTGCACACGTGCAAACACTTTCCAACAACGTCCACGATACCTTCATATGCATTGTTCTTGACCCAAGGATGATGCAAGACCTCTCGATCAACGCAACCACAATTCCTCCCGAACTTGGTTGTTGAACCACATCTTCTCCCTAAGACTAGTTCAATGGATCCCGTCACTAGCCATGTCTTGACCTCAAGCAACACCTGCACAAGAACAAACAACCAATTCTTCCAAGCACAAGTCGTCGCTTGACTCTCTTTAGTCCGAAAATCACAACACCTTATGTGAGCACCTCACATAAGCATGTTGCAAGCCCTTGCAAGATAATACAAGCCTTAACCAAAAAACACACCAAAAACTTTAGCAAATTAATACTAAGCAATCCTTCCCATAACTAAAAAAACAATTTCGAGACATTGCAAATAAAAACATAATAGCTGCACAAATATTTCAGCAAAAAAAGATCGGACAGCCCAAAGCAGCCGCTATGCAATGTATGAGAAATGTTTGGACACTTCGAAGCATTTGCTCACGTGCAGCTCATGTCAATGAAGTTTGGATAGTGCAAAACAAAAAAATCAGTTATATATCCACGCTCATTTCCAAAATCCAAATTAGAGGTAGAGGAAGGTTTGCACAAGAGAGAAGTTTCGTCGCACTGTCGCAGACCGCAACAGTAGGGACAAGGAGAGAACCCAATGGTGGAGACTTAGGTGTACAATGTGATGTTCGAGGACGATGTGATCACCACCACCATGACGTCCTCCGGCGACGCCGTGGAGGACTGGCTTGACGAGGTCCTTTCCGTCCATCACCGGCGCATTCACAAGCTCGTCGTCGGGCTCGACGTCAAGTGGAGCCCCAGCTACTCCGTCAACCAGAACCTCGTTGCCGTTCTGCAACTATGCATCGGCCGCTGCTGCCTCATCCTCCATGTCATCCACGCTGACTACTTCCTCGACGAGCTAGAAGATTTCCTTGGCGATTCCGACTACCGCCTCGTTGGCATAGGCATGGAGGGTGATGCCGATCGACTCTGGAAGGACTGGCCGCTGAAGGTGGCCAAAACGGTGGACCTGGCCGAGCTCGCGATGATGGATATGGACCGCCCGGACCTCCGCCGACATCGTGAGCACCGTGATTGGTGTCGACATGGAGAAGCCTTACTGGGTGAGGACGAATCACAGGGACTCATGCAATCTCTTCGTCGAGGAGATCAACTATGCCTGCATTGACACCTTCGTCTCCTTTGAGGTCGGCCGCAAGCTGCTCTCTGGCGACTACCGATCTAATCGCTGAGTTTGTGAATCAACTGCCGCCGATCATCCCGGTAGAGAGTTCACAGGTGCAACGCTCAAGTTCTAGCTTTTCTGCTTGTGCGCTCAATCTCTCTTAAAATCATTTTTTCTTGAGGAAACACTGTCTTCGGTTCATATCACATGTGTGCCCCACTCTTGTCGAGTCCACATGTCAGCTGTAGTAACTACAGGGTTGAGGATTTCATCGCCACTGTCTTGACATTTGAGTTAATGTTTTAATAGTTTGTGGTGATTGTTCGAAAAAGAGTAGTTTCGTGATGGAAGAATTCGTTGAAGTAGTTTTTTTTATCCTATATATTTGTCAGTTTTTTGAAATTTGCGAAAATTTCTGGCACCAGATCATTAGAAGGTAATTACTATCATTAGTCACTAATTTTGCAATTAATGATTAACCATTAATTTTATAGGTTATGCAATTACAAATTTCTTTGATTGATTATTATATAATTAACATAGTCCTTACAATTACAGAATTACAACTACATATTAATCATTTTGAATTAATGAGTAAGAAATTTACTTCACCTTTCTTTCGGCCGATCGACTGTCGGCGGCGCCGCAACTGCGAGCTTCGAGCGCTGCCGCCCGAGCTCCATGTGCCACCGCCGTGCACCTCTGCACTCCACCGTGAGGCGGCAACTGCAAGCCACGATCGACGTCGTCGTGCCACCATCAATTCGGCCTCCGCCTCGCCGTCGCCTCTTGTGACGCTGTCTCGGCGCGCTGCCTTCAGCCTCTATGCCGCTGTCGTAGGTTAGCTCAGGAGCACGGACCAAGGCGTGGGATTTTAAACATGCATGTTATTTCACATGAATCAAGGTCTTTCACATGCATTTTAGTTGTCCATGCATGCTACACTCCAACACATGATCAACGAGCCTAAAATATGACGATGTCTCAACAAAAAGAGAAAACATGTAACGTCATCAAACATGATCGAGGTCTTTCACATGCATGTTAGTTGTCCATGCATGCAACGCCCCAAACATGATCAACGAGCCTCAAACATGATGATATCTTTCAACAAAAAGAAAAACACGTAATGTCATCAAACATGATCGAGGTCTTTCACATGCATGTTAGATGTCCATGCATGCTACTGTAAGACCTATGTGTGCTGAATACATTGGCTTGTAGTGAATACACTTGCTTTGACGATAAAACTTTTGAATATCACCAAAACACCTTTTTTATCAAGGTCCGACTAGTTTTGTAAGATCCGGTGGGAGCTTGGTTGTACTAGTTTTGGTAAGTTCCGGCGCTAGGTTCTACTAGCTTTTGTTAGCTCCGGCTCAAGGTCCGGGATGCTCTGGCAAGGTCCGGAACATGACCACAATGCTTTTGTTTTTCATTTGCAATGTTTCGTACTTGCTTTACATTGTTGGAAAGATTGCTTAGTATTCATTTGCTATGTTTTTGTTGTGTTTTGGTTGATATGGATAATATCGTATTACTGTGGTTTTGCAACATGCTTATGTGAGGTGCTCACATAAGGTGTTGTGTTCGGAACTAACTTGAGTCAAGTCGAGGACTTGGGCTCGTATGGATTGGTTGTTTATTCATGTGGAGGTGTTGCTTGAGTTCAAGACATGGCTGGTGATGGGATCCATTGGACTAGTCTCAGGGAGGAGATGAGGTTCCAACAACCAAATTCAGCAGGAATTGTGGTTGACCTGATCAGGAGGTTGCACAACATGATTGAATCAAGAACAATGCATGTGAAGGTATCGTGGACGTCATTGGAAGATGTTTGCACGTGTGCAAGGAGTGCATGGATGTGGCTACATGGTTCCGAGACGTGATGAAGAGATGTGGATGTAAAGAGTTGGTCGGAAAGGTCCAACCGACTATGTTATGGACTTAGGCTACAGCTGAGTCGGGTTTGACTCAAATATGGAAAGATTTGAGTTGTTTATGATAGGATTTCGTGTGGGTCACAAATTTGAGTTGTTTAGGAATGTGGTATACATTCCTAAGGTGTTTGGAAGTCTTAAGATTGCTTCTATCTGCGTATAGAAGAATCCTAAGCAGTTATGGAAAGTTACGATTCATGAACAGAGTAGGATTAGGTTCTTGATCTGAGTTGAGTTGGCTTTCGAGCTGGTTATATAAGCAAGGGAGCCCAGGGCTCGTGGTGCACGACTTTGCGGCTGTTCCTCTTGTTCTACTGAATAAAATTTGTAGTTTGGAGGAACTTTTGTGCCTTGTTCGTCCGACTTGTTCCAGACAAGTTTTACTCGTCGAGTTTTTAGACAGCACTACCTTTTGTCGGTAGTTTTATCATAACTCGAGTTTTACACATCCAATTGACGTGATTCTTTTTGGGTTGTCTTAAAAACTTGATTATCTACCATCTATGAAAATTTCACGGTCATTGGAATTGTGGTTTCTGATCTACACGAGTTTCTTTGCAGTATTCCAGAACTGTTTTTTTTTTTCTCGGGTAGGGCAGATTGACCTTTGTTTGATATTTTGATCATATCTTGAGTTTTTCTTGACGGATTTGAGTGATTCTTTTTGTGTTGTCTTCGTGACTTTATTCTCTCTGATATCTATCAATTTTGTAATGGTGAAATATGTTTAGATTGGTCTCACACACGATTTCATTAACATATCGTTTTTCTGCCGATGGGGTTGGGGTTTAATTGTTTCTGCTGTGTAAGATTTTTAAATCTACTATTCACCCCCCTCTGGTAGCTTTTCACGTGCTCTTCGATCCTACAATTGGTATCAGAGCCACGTTGCTCTAATCTTTGTGATTTGCACGTGTTTTTGACTAATCATCATGGAGAAGTACTCTGCCAAACCTTGTGTGTTCGCTAGAATTGATTTTCAGGTTTGGAAGGCACGCATGGAGGCTTTCATCCAGGCACAAGGCTTTGCAATATGGGAGAAGGTATACAAGCCTTACAAAGTGCCATCAAATGATCAAGTTATAGCTACAAATCTCAGAGATGTCGACAACAACAACAAGGCTCGGAACTTGATCATACAAGGATTAACACAAAGCGACTTCGACCGTGTTGCACACCTCCGATCTGCATACGATGTGTGGAAAGCACTTTGTGACTACCACGAAGGATCCAACACGATCAAAGAGGTAAGGCAAGACATGTTCAGGAAAGAATACATGCGCTTTGAGATGCAACCCGGTGAGTCTATTGATGACCTTTTTGCTCGCTTTAATAAGATTCTCAGCAACTTGCATAGTGTCAATGTTAATTTTTCAGATGCTGAAAATGCTATGCAATTGCTAAGTGCATTAGATATGTCAATTTGGGAGATGAAAGTCACATCTATTCCTGAGCCTACTGTCATGAGTTCACTTACTTTAGATGTGCTATATTCCAAGTTAAAAACTCATGAAATTGACATAATCTCACGTAAGAACCCCAACAAGTCTATTGCTTTTGTTTCTCAACGTGACATGTCTACTTCCGGTCAAACATCATCTTGTGGTACACTTGCTTTGTTGTTCTCTCTAACCCTTGAACAGATTGAGGAGTTTCTAGAGGAGGAGCTAGCGCTCATATCTACCCGGTTCTCAAAAGCATTGCAAAATGTGAGAACTAGAAGGAGAGGAAGCTCCGGACCTCAACGATGCTTTGAATGTGGTAAGACAGGACATTTTCATTCAGATTGCCCTAACCTTTAAGGTCCTACTTCCCGGGATGAAAAGAAAACAAGAACAAAGCACTCCTCTGCAAAAGATACGAAGAAAAAGAAAGGGTTTACAGGGCGTCAATTGGTGAGCAGTTTTATCTCAGCACTCCAGGAACTTGGCTCAAGAGACGTGGACATTGGAAGTGATGAAGATGAAGATGATTTGACAAACTTGTGCTTCATGGCGGGCAAGTCAAGATCAAGTATGGAGGAGGCAGAACACAACAGCGACAATGAAGAGGTATGTCCTACTTGCGAAGAAATTTGTGATGCTATTTCTCGTGCCACTATTATTGTTAAGAAAAAGGACAAAAAGATTAGGGATAGTGCTGCTAAAATTGAATCACTAGAATCTGAAATCAACTGTTTAAAAACTTTGATTCCTAGTGATGATGCATGTCCCTCATGTGATTTAATATATGATCAATTGTCCTCATTAAAAAGTGCGCACACCTCCACACTTGATAAACTTGAGTTAGAAATTGAAAAGAACAAAGAGCTTGCTGCACTTAATGATAAAAACTTGAAAAATGCTTCTTGTTCTACAATTGATTTGCATTGTTCTAGTTGTGATGATCTTGATAAGAAACTGCAAGATGCTATGAATGAAATCTTTATATTGAAAAATGCATTACGTTGTCATGAAGTTAAATATTGTTCCAATTGGAAATTAAAAGGAAAAACTTCATGTGAAAATTGCCTTGATCTGTCCAATAAACTTGATAACATGCATAAGACATTTGATCGGTTTTGTAATGGGAATAAGAACCTAAACTTGCTGCTGAATTCATCCAAGTCTTGCAATGATAAAACTGGTTTAGGTTTTGATTCTCATGCTCATGCCAAGGCACATCCACCTAAAATTGTAAAGTCATTAGGAAGTGGTTTGATTCAAACAGTTCCTAAACAAAAAGAAGTGGTTTTCAAATCTGCAGGAGTATTGTCTCATTCGGTTTCAAATAAAAATGTGGTTTGCTCATCTAGACATGAACACAAAGTTAAATTTCATTGTACCTACTGTGGTAGAGATGGTCATGTCATAGATTTTTGTTAGAGACTAGCTAAACAATAGAAAAGGGAAAGAATGGTTGCTAAATCTCATAACTTTCATGCAAAATTTGCTGCACATATTGAACCAAATGTACAACCTGCTGTTTTGAGTCAAAAACATTCAAAGTTTACCCCCGAACCTTCTGTTTTTGCCTCCAGAGCTACTGATTTTTGTGCTACACAAGTAACACCTTATAGTTCAGTAGTTAAGAATAAAAAATCTCAAACTTTGACTCATAAACCTGCTATTTCGTCTCAGCTTTCGCGTATTTTTCCTGCTGCACGTCGCATGACTCAGTACTGGATTCCTAAATGCCTTTTGATTAACCCCAGTATTGAGTCATCGACGTATTGTGCTTCTATGCAGGTTACACGTTTGAGGAAGGAGAACATTTGGATTGTGGATTCAGGTTGCTCACGCCACATGACCGGTAACAAAGATTGGTTCTCCTCCCTCTCTTCTGTGTCATGTGTAGAGAATGTTACTTTTGCCAATAATTCTTCAACTCCTATAATTGCTAAAGGTTCGATTAGAGTAAATGATCACTACATTTTGAAAGATGTGGCACTTGTCAAAAATTTGAAATACGACTTGCTTTCTGTTTCACAATTGCTAGATGAAAATCTGGAAATTATTTTCAATAAAAACTGCTGCAAAGTTGTAGGTTCAAATAGTGAGCTTATTTTTAACATGTCTTAGTTTGGAAGAGTTTCTAAAGCTGATTTTGATATGTCTTCCTCTAAGCATAGGTGTCTAGTTGCTAGTGATTCAAAGGACTTATTTTTTTGGCATCGTAGACTTGGTCACGTAGGTTTTGATCACCTAACGCATGTTAGTGCTCTTGATCGCATACGTGGGCTACCTAAGCTTAAAGGGGACAAAGAAATTGTGTGCTCTTCTTGTAGACATGCTAAGATGGTTGCAGGTTCACATACTCCTCTCACAATGATCACGACAGCTGAACCGTGTCAACTTTTGCATCTTGACACCGTAGGACCTTCACGTGTTCAATCCTTCGAAGGTAAATGGTATGTTCTTGTTATTATTGATGATTATTCTAGATACTCTTGAGTTTACTTTATGGCGTCTAAGAATGAAGTTTTTAGTCACTTTAGAACTTTATTTCTTAGATTATCAATTGATTACCCATGGTCTTTAAAAGCAATTAGAAGTGATAATGGAACTGAATTTAAAAATCAATCTTTTGATCACTTTTGTGCTGAAAATAGAATAGATCATCAATTCTCTTCACCATATGTACCTCAACAAAACGGTATTGTAGAAAGAAAGAACAGAACCTTAGTTGAGATGGCTAGGACTATGCTTGATGAATATCAAACTCCTAGGAAATTTTGGGCTGATGCATTAGCAACCGCTTGTTATGTCTCAAATCGTGTTTTCTTGCGTGCTAAGCTAGGTAAAACACCATATGAGCTCTGGTTTGGACATAGGCCTAGTGTTACACACTTTCGGGTCTTTGGTTGCAAATTATTTGTTAAGAAACATGGTAATCTTGATAAATTTAAACCTAGATCCATTGATGGCATGTTTCTTGGTTATCCATCTCATACTAGAGGCTACCGTGTGCTTTTACTTGACACTAACAAAATTCTGGAGACTTGTGAAGTGTCTTTTGATGAAGCTAGCCCAGGTACTAGCTCAAACATTGCAGGTCCAAATCCATATCCGCAGTGGGAGAGCATTTTCGTTGAAGATGAGGAAGAGGTGGAACTGCTGCCTGAAAATTCAGTAGCTAATGACATTGTTCGAGCTCCTGATATTGATCCACGGCCAGCACCGACAACCATCATTGCTGGTCCAGATCCTCCTCACGTCACAAGCTCATCGATTTGTGATGAACATGAAGAAGAAGAAGCTTGTGAGACATTTGTTCCCCTACGGTATTACAAAGATCATCCCCCACAACAGATGATTGGAAGCTTGCAAGAACGAGTCACACGGTCCAGGTTTTGCGATCCAAACTCTTATGCTCATTCTGCTTTTGTTGATTCTTTTAACCACAAAGATATATCACACGCACTCACTAATGAATCTTGGATTATTGCCATGCAAGAAGAGTTAGAAAATTTTGAAAGAAATAATGTTTGGAAACTTGTACCCCCACCTCAAGGTCACACTTTAATTGGAACTAAAAGGGTATTTAAAAATAAACAAAGTGAGGATGGGGTTGTGGTTAGGAATAAGGCTAGGTTGGTTGCTCAAGGTTTGACTCAAGTTGAAGGTCTAGATTTTGATGAAACCTTTGCTCCCATTGCTAGATTAGAAGCCATAAGAATTTTGTTAGCTTTTGCAGCATCTAAAGGTTTTAAGCTATATCAAATGGATGTTAAAAGTGCTTTTCTTAATGGCTACATAGATGAGGAGGTTTATGTCAAACAACCACTGGGTTTTGAAAATCCAGATTTTCCTAATCATGTTTACAAACTGTCCAAAGCCTTATACGGTCTCAAACAAGCCCCTAGAGCATAGTATGATAGGTTAAAAACATTCTTACTTGAAAAGGGGTTTACCATGGGCAAGGTTTATAAAACTCTTTTTGTGCTTAAGCATGGCTATGACTCATTATTCGTTCAAGTGTATGTGGATGATATTATCTTTGGTTGTGCTTCTCATGATCTTGTGTCCAAGTTTTCAGCTATGATGAGTTCAGAATTTGAGATGAGTATGATGGGAGAACTCACGTACTTTTTGGGGCTGCAAATCAAGCAAACCAAGGAGGGTACCTTTGTACATCAAATGAAGTATACAAAAGACATCCTAAGGCGCTTCAACATGGACAAAAGCAAGACTCTTCGGACACCAATGGGAACAGCAACAATACTTGAACTTGATGAAGATGGTGAACCCGTGGATCAAAAAGAATATAGAAGCATGATCGGATCACTTTTGTACCTCACGGCA
The DNA here is from genome assembly GCA_036927565.1 of Tuctoria greenei. Classification (NCBI taxonomy): domain Eukaryota; kingdom Viridiplantae; phylum Streptophyta; class Magnoliopsida; order Poales; family Poaceae; genus Tuctoria; species Tuctoria greenei. Next base: position 80,126,154 of record JAYESD010000006.1, read on the forward strand.
TCAAGACCAGACATACAATTCACCGTATGTCTTTGTGCACGGTTTCAAGCCTCCCCACGTGCTTCACATCGTCAAGCCATCAAAAGGATTCTCATGTACTTACATGGAACTCAAGAATTTGGAATTTTTCTTCCTTCTTCCTCGACCATTACTTTGAAAGCTTTTTCGGATGCTGATTTTGGGGGTTGTAGGATTGATAGGAAAAGTACTTCCGGTGCTTGTCATTTTCTTGGTAATTCTCTTGTTGCTTGGTCCTCTAGAAAACAAAATTCAGTTGCACAATCCACAGCCAAATCTGAATATGTAGCTGCTGCTAGTGCTTGCTCACAAATTCTTTGGATTGTTCAAACACTTAAGGACTATGGGGTTGATCTAGATAGTGTTCCACTGTTCTGTGATAACACTAGTGCCATTTGCATTGCTAAAAACCCCGTGCAACATTCTAGAACTAAGCACATTGACATTAGGTATCACTTTCTCCGAGATAATGTTGAAAAAGGAAACATTGTGCTTCACCATATAGATATCGAACAACAATTGGCTAACATTTTTACAAAACCTTTGGATTTCACTCGTTTTTGTTACATTCGTAGTGAAATAGGGGTTGTGGGTACCCTGGGTACTATATACCCCTTGGGATTGCAAAGATCTCAAGGGAATATCATCTACTTGATCTGAAGACCTTCGGAGACCCACATGTCAGACATAACCGGACCTGCTTCTCAAACTTGGTTAGTCCCAGGGTCGCCACGTGTACTATCAAACCGGAGCTACCGCCCACAAGGGGGAAGCTCCGGGCTATGTACCATAGCGGCACCTCCGGACCTAACCCCAGACCGAGAGAAGCTCCGGAACTGACACGTGTTAGGTAGCACCAGACCTACCTGTTCCCCACAGTATGCTCCAGAGCTGCCACGTGTCCAACCATCGGACCTTCAGCCTCTAACCTCCGGAAGACTCCACAACGGCTCCGGATCTTCAAAGGGAATCAAGGACTTCAAGACCCGATTAAGTGTCATTAATACTATATTAATGACACACGATCGGACGACCTTAATTACCAGTAACGGTCTATCAAAGCCCGTAATTCGGTTATTAAGGGTAATTAAGCGCATCAAATGTGTATCAATATTAGTAACCGCTGGGGCCACATGTCGGGCCAGGCTGACTTGTAGCGGCCTGCCCTTGTACTATAAAAGGACAGGCCGACGATACATGACAAAGGGGAGACGCGCTCACTCTACACCCTGAACTCACTTTGAGCTCATACATCCAATACAACACCAACACACCCCGTGGAGTAGGGTATTACGCTCAGACGGCCCGAACCACGTAAATCTTCGTGTCTCTTGTGTCATTTACACTTCACCTTCTTGAATCTCCGCGCGCCCACACCGAACCTCAAACTCCTCTAACACTTTAGTAGTGTCAGGAGATCTGCCGGATCAAAACCACCGACAGTTGGCACGCCAGGAAGGGGGCGTCTGAGATTTCAAGAATGGTGAACTCAGCTGCTGGATCATCCAACAGTCATCCTGCTATTCAAGCTGTTGGGGGAAATCCCTCCAATATGCAGCCACCAGCAGGAACCTCAGTTCCAGCAGGAGTCACGCTACCACCACCGCCACCTCCCCCAGCAAATCAAGCTGGGCAGCACGATGGTGCACCGGCGTCAATCACTGTGTCGGCAAATCATGACAACCCGGAACACGTGCTCCATGCAGCACGTGCTCTTCTTTAGCGCCCACCACCTCCGGACGCATCCCGGGATGCAATGGAGCAGTGGAGGGCCAATGTGGAACACTTGGTTGCAGCCGCAGCCGACCGCATTAGCAACCGGGGTCCTCCTCCTTCAGGACGGGCCCCGTCGCAGCGATGGACCTTGTCTGGCAGACTTGGTCCGCACATTTTCAACAACAGGAGACGTGCTACGTCGCAGCAAGTGACGTCGTTGCCCTCCAGGGCACGGTGCACTCACACGCTGTCAAGGCTTTCAACTCATGACCTCCGAGCGGAGCTTGATCGCTGATACCATCAATAAGACGGCCAAGTCCATATTGAGCGTGCTCGTGAAAGACGAGAAGCTCAGGACATTCCTGCTCCTGAAGGAGTAGGAGGAGGCTATTCAGCCCTGGCCATGCATCTGCGTATGGTCAGGTGGCCACAGAAATTCCGGCCTCACCTGCCGGAGAAGTTTGACAGGACCGTTAATCCCGTTGAATTTCTTTAGATTTACTCCACTGCTATCCTAGCAGCTGGAGGAAATGAGGCTGTAATGGCCAATTATTTTCCATTGGCTTTAACTGGGACCGCCCGATCCTGGTTTATGAGCCTTCCACCCAACTCCATCAACAGTTGGGAGGAGTTGTGCCGGCAGTTCACCGCCAACTTCGGGAGTTCATATACCCGACCAGGCACTGAACCGGATCTTTTTGCAGTCGTGCAAAAAGGGGGAGAATCCCTGCGATCATTCATCCAGAGGTTCTCTCAGGTACGAAACACTATCCCTTCTATCTCTAGCGCTTCTGTCATTGTGGCATTCAGACAGGGTGTACGGGATAAGAAGATGTTGGAGAAACTGGCGATCAAGGAGATCACCAGTGTCACGGAACTCTTCAGCTTGGCTGACAAATGTGCCCGAGCTGCGGAGAGCCCTGAAATGCACTCCAAACCACCTCCGGAGGATCACAAATATTCCTCCAAAGGAGAAGCCACCACCTCCGGGAGTGGTAAGAAGAATAAAAAGACCAACGGCAAGAAGAAGCCGTCGGCCGGCGCATCTAATGCTGCAGCTTCTGCAGCTCCAGGTGGTCGGGGGCCATTCCCCGAGAAGCGACCTCGACCGTCTTCTGAAGATGGTGGCAAACCCAAGGTGTCGTGTCCAATATACAAAACGGACAACCACAGTTTGGAAGACTGCCGGGAGGTCCAAAACCTTGCCGAAGATGGTGGCAAACCCAAGGTGTCGTGTCCAATATACAAAACGGACAACCACAGTTTGGAAGACTGCCGGGAGGTCCAAAACCTTGCCGAGCGCTACAACAAGCGCCGAGAAGAAGCTCCTTTCCGACAGAGGGAAGGAAAGCAAAAAGTTGACGAAGCTCCGGCTGATGAGGAGTTAGGTTTTCAGGATCCCAAAAAGGTCCTAAAGGCCGTCTACACCTCCGTCCACAACGATTCTGACGTCTCTGACAATGAGCGTCGGAAAACCATGAACACCATTTTTGGTGGATCATGGGACATCACCTCCCGCCGCATCCTCAAGACAATGTGTCAGGACATGGCCACTGTAGCTCCTACAGCCAGGGCGGAGCCTCATCGGAAGTGGATGGACACATCCATCACTTTTGATGCTTCAGACTGCCCTCGAAGCACAGTTGGAGCAGGCCAATTACCTTTGATGGTATCTCTTACCATCAATAACATCCAGCTTCACCATGTTATGGTAGACGGAGGTTACGGGGCTCAACCTCATAAGTTTTGAAGCTTTTACCAAGCTTCAGCTCCAACCTTCGGATCTTCACCCCTCCCGACCTTTCTCCGGAGTAGGTCCGGGAGCCATTACCCCACTTGGTGCTATTACCCTCCCCGTTACTTTTGGGACCCGGGAGAAGTATCGCACTGAAAATTTGGTCTTTGACGTTGCTCAGATCAACTTACCCTTCAACGCCATCTTAGACAGGCCTGCTTTGTACAAATTCATGGCAGCTGCTCATTATGGCTACTTGGTGTTGAAGATGCCAACTCCAGTAGGCGTTCTCCGGATCCATGGAGATCGTACTTCCAGAGTAACTGCTCTGGAAGAACTTCATGCGCTTACTACGGCGCAAGAGGAGGACTCCAGGCAGGAACAAGCTCCAAAACCCCCGAGCATTCGTCAGCGAGGCTCGACTTCTGCACCTCGTGTGCAGCCAAGCAGCGACACTAAAATTCCCGTCAAATTCGTCCAAATAGGTTCCGATGCCGCTCAGACCACCCGTATATCGGGAGGACTGAATGACAAATAGGAACTCGCGCTCATCGCTTTCCTCGGGGCTAATGTCGACATGTTTTCCTGGCAACCGTCACAAATGCCTGGGATCCCCAGGGAAGTGATTGAGCACAATCTGAAGATCTACCCTGATGCCCGGCCTGTACAACAGAAGCCTCGGAAGCAATCCTTGGAGCGACAAAACTTCATTCGACAAGAAGTGAAGAAGTTGCTCGAAGCTGGATTCATCCAAGAAGTCTTCCATCCAAAATGGCTGGCAAACCCAATCGTTGTACCCAAGGCCGGCGGGAAGCTTCGGATGTGTATCGACTACACAACACTAAATAAGGCATACCCAAAAGATCCATTCCCACTACCTAGAATAGATCAGATAGTGGATTCCACCTCCAGGTGTGAATTACTGTGTTTCCTAGATGCATATTCTGGGTATCATCAAATCAGAAAGTCTAGGGAAGATGAAGAGCATACCTCTTTTATCACAGTAGATGGATTGTACTGTTATACAGCCATGCCATTTGGTCTCAAGAATGCAGCTTCAACCTTTGTACGAGCTATGTACAAAACTTTTGAAGAACTCATTAGAGACATAGTGGAAGTGTACGTCAATGACATCGTGGTCAAGGTCAAGAACAAGGAGTCACTCCTTGACACCTTACAGGCTGTCTTTGATAAGTTGCGGGTCACGCGCACAAAGCTAAACCCAGACAAGTGTGTCTTTGGGGTTAGATCCAGAAAACTTCTTGGTTTCCTGGTAAGTCACCGGGGCATAGAAACTAATCTGGCGAAGATCAAAGCCATTGAAGACATGCGGCCACCAGCCCGCATCAAGGATGTCCAAAAGCTGACTGGATGTCTAGCAGCCCTTAGCCGGTTCATTTCAAGACTGGCGGAACGGGCACTTCCCTTCTTCAAGTTATTGAGGAAGTCCGAACTATTCCAATGGTCTGAAGAAGCAGAAAAGGCGTTCCGGGAGCTAAAACAGTTCCTCACCACCCTACCAACTCTGGTAGCTCCAAACCCTGGTGATCCTTTGCTGCTTTACATTTGAGCAACTGACGAAGTCGTCAGTATGGTCCTGGTTGCGGAGAGACCAGAACTATCCCATGCTCAGGAATGCAGACCCCTCCGGGAGGGTCTGGAGGTTCCAGAAAGCGAGTCTGGGTCCCAGCTCCCACACTTGAGTCCATAAAAAGTTACTTCAGAAGACTTAGACCCCTCCGGGAGGGTCTAGGTCGCTTCTGAAGAAGCTCCGGGTCCCTCCAGCCAGGACCCGGAGGTCCCCGAAGAAGGTCCGGATCCCTCAGGAGGATCTGGGTCAGTGAAGTGGAAGCTCCGGGCCCCTCCAGGAGGGTCCGGACCATCCAGCGCCCAGTGTACTTCATCAGTGAAGTACTTCATGACGCCAAGACTCGGTACCTAGAGGTGCATAAGCTGCTCTATGCAGTTCTCATTGCCTCCAGTAAGCTTCGCCATTACTTCCAAGCTCACAAGATTTTATTGGTGACCTCTTACCCACTTCGAGCAATCTTGCATAATCCCAATTCAATTGGGAATATTGCAAAGTGGGCAGCGGAATTGGCTGAATTCGATCTCGAATTCATTTCAAGGCAAGCAATCAAGAGTCAAGCATTGGCGGATTTCGTGGCGGAATGGACTCCCTCTCCATCAAACCCTGGGGGCACCAGTGAGCAGAAGCCAGAACACAAGGCTCCGGTCTTCACTGAGCCTCACTGCATCCTCTACTTTGACGGCTCCATGCAAAAGCAGGGGGCCAGAGCTGGAATCCTTCTCCTCACACCAACGGGAGAGAAGGTAAAATACATGGTACACCTTGACTTCAAGGCGACCAACAACATGGCGGAATACGAAGCACTCATATACGGACTAAGGGTAGCACTGTCATACGATGTCAAGCAACTACAGGTCAAGGGAGATTCACAGCTCATCATTAAGCAAGTGAAGGGTGAATGCTCCTGCAACAATCTCCAGCTAGCTGCTTACCTCCTTGAAGTCCAGAGGCTTCAGAAGGACTTCGAAGTCCTAGATCTCCACCATGTCCAGCGTGCCCTCAACGCTGAAGCCGACGAACTCTCGACGAAAGCGTCAACCAGAGCTCCGGCTCCTGATGGAACTTTTGTCCGGAGGTTGTCAAAACCCACAGCTCAGCCTGCCGAACTGAGCGAAGGGGGCGAGATCAGCATCCCAAAGATGACGGTCCCGATGGCCCTGTTACCATGGCAGCCATCAAGGGTCGTAGGTGCTGCCGGAAGCTCCGAGCAACCCAGCACGCAAGACTCAAATGCTCAAGTTAGCTCCGATGCATGGATCTCGGAGATCCGGAGCTACTTGAAAGAAAACATCCTTCCTGACCATGATGTATCCGCTGACCGGATAGTCAGATTGGCTAAAAGATACACGCTGGTAGAAGGGGATCTCTACCGGTGTGGTGCCAACGACGTCCTAATGCGGTGCATCACAAGGGAAGAAGGCTGCGAGCTCCTCGTAGAAATCTATGGAGGCGAGTGTGGGAACCACGCGTCTTCCCGCACGCTGGTCGGTAAAGCCTTCCGGCATGGCTTCTACTTGCCTACGGCACTTCAGGATGCAACTGAGCTGGTGAAGAAATGCGAAGCATGCCAATTTCATGCAAAGCAAATTCACACACCGGCTCAGCCTCTACAAATAATACCTCCTACATGGCCCTTCGCCGTGTGGGGAATGGACATCTTGGGACCTTTCCCAAGAGCCGTCGGAGGTTACAAGTTCCTGTATGTCGCTATTGACAAGTTCACCAAGTGGCCGGAAGCAACTCTAGTTGTGACAATAAACAAGCAATCTGCTATCAACTTTTTGCAGTCCATCGTATGCAAATTTGGAGTCCGAAACAAAATCATTACTGATAACGGGACCCAATTCACAAGCTCTGCATTTCAAGGATATTGCGAAGACCTCGGCATTCAAGTTTGCTATGCCTCCGTAGCTCACCCGGCAAGCAATGGCCAGGCCAAGAGAGCAAATGCTGAAATCCTGAAAGGACTCAAAATGCACACCTATGAGCGCTTGAAAAAACATGGAGCCAACTGGATTGAAGAGCTTCTGCCCACTCTATGGGCCAACAGGACAACTCCAAACTGGTCAACTGGAGAGACACCCTTCTTCCTGGTGTACGGAGCTGAAGAAATCCTTCCTCCGGAAATCACCTTGGGGTCACTCCGGGTTCGGACCTTCGACGAAGCCACGCAGGACCAGCTCCAGCGTGAAGACCTAGACCTCCTCGAGGAGGGAAGGTGCCAAGCAGCTGTTCGGAATGCCCGATACCGCCAAGCCCTTCGGCGCTATCATCAGCGGCATGTACACAACCGACAGCTCGAGGAAGGTGATCTGGTGCTACGGAGAATACAATCCAGAGAAGGGTTAAACAAACTCTCCCCCAACTGGGAAGGACCCTTCCGAGTGATTAAAGTATCCCGCCCGAAAGCGTTCGCTTGGCAACCGAGGATGGGACACCTCTCCCGAATCCTTGGAACATTGAGCACCTCCGTAAGTTCTACACCTAATATCACGGAGGTGAGTCTGTAGTAACTTGAGGTGTATGTTATAGAGTCATTGTACAGAGTCGGGTAGTTCCTCCGGGAGAACAGCCGGACCTTTCCCGAAAGTCCGCAAAGTTCATGCAACGCTTGTCACAGTCTCAGGACTAAAAGTGTGGCTAGCTACCCTGGGCCAAACGAGAAATGAAACACACTTAGCCTAGTTTTGTACCCTAAGAGTGTACTTGTTTCCCCTGTACCCCGGACCTATAATGAAAGAAATCTTCATGTGAAACAGAATCCACGTGCATTTACTTTGTACAGGCTCAACATTTTTTATTTTTCTCTTTCTTTTCTATAACAAGGACGTGCAATTCTTAAGAAATTTTAGTTCGACCGGTTCAAATACAATTTGAGCTGTATTGTCGATTCTTTTGGATTCAAATATTGTTCATGGCCCACTCGCCTGAATGCCGCCAAGCCAATCTAGGGCCGGAGTGTGCTATCGACTTAGCCTGGTCAAGCACCCTAAGTACGCCACTCTACCTACACCCTGGCAGGCCGAAGTAGGGCGGGTCCAAGTACAATTGGATCTGGAAGAAAGAAGGCAATGCATTCGGTTGCATTCAGAATCGTGTTTGACCTAGAATTTACTTGAGAATCGTAAGCCACGATGAAGCTATAGACAAGGAGCGAATTTTACTATTTTTCTTGGCTTCAATGTGCAGGAAAAATAAAGAATCCACGATTGATGGAGAAAAGCCGGAGCTGACGAAGCTCCGACTCCCCCTAGGTGGCTTATAATTGATGTTAAACATTGAAAACGAGCATCACTGGAGCAACCAAGCTCCGGTAAAGCTAGGGGGGCCAGCCGTCGACGCAGAATAAAAGATGGTGAGAAGATTCCACAAACGGAGTCTGCTGCCGACAAACTACGCGTTGGCAAAGGTCACTACCAGGGCTACTAAGCTCCGACACCCCGGAGGTCTAACTATCGATGCTCTACGTGTTGATAGGAACTATTGCCGGAGCCACTGAGCCCCAACGGTAGTCAATATCGGAGCTTCAGAGCTCCGACAACCTCAGGGGGCCTTCACTATCGAAGACTTCGGACCTACATTCTACATGTTTGAAGCAAACGAGTCTTCAACAAAACACAATATCCTCTTGGTACATGTTCACAATAAAATTGTGTACATCTACCAGGGGGCCAAGTGAAGACAAAAGTGTTGAAGACAAAAAATGAAATTCGCAAAAATTTGGATTTCATTCATCTGGAGACAAGGGATTACAAAATTGGGAAGAAAAAGAGAGAATACAAGTGGGAGCTACAGAGATGGTCCTAGACCCTATGGAAGAACTGGGCGACCTTCTGAGCAACCTCTGACACGTTGGCTCGGGTGGCTTCACCTTCTCCTTCAACAGGACCTTCAAGCACTGGGTCCAGAGGGAATTGGGGATCCCGGCTGGTGTAGCACGTCAGCACATATTCTGCGACGCTCTTCACTAGGGACTGCCCCTCTACCTCCAACTGGTCCGCGATGACGTCACCCACCTTGGAGAGTTTGCTACCCGCCGAGCTCAACGAATGCAATGCCAGGTCCGGCTCCAGCTCCGAATCTTTCGGACGCACGGGACTGAAGCCCATCGGTTTCAGCGCGTCGTTGGCTTTGCTCAGGAACTCCCAAACCTGTAGGGAGTCCGCAGCCCTCAAGCCCTTCAGTTCTTCCAAGGATCTTTTGGCCGCCACCAGTTCAGAATTCTCGCGAGCGAGGCGCTCAACCTCTTTGGCATTTTGCTGAATCTTTTCAGCAACCTGCTTCTCGAGTTTTCCGAGTTCCTCCTCCTGGAGGTAGATCTTGTTCCGGCGGTCAACCAGGTCCTTCTCTTTGCCCCTCACTTTCTTCTCCCTGGCAGCGATGGCACACTCTTGCTCGTAGAGTTCCTGCCCCCGCACCCAGGCCTTCTCCTCCTCTTCAGCGCAAAGCTCTTCCAATTTCTTGGCGCAGTCCTCGAGGCCCTTGTCAGCTAGAGCCACCTTTTCGGTGAGCTCCTCCTCCCTCTTCAAGACGTCATCCAGCAGCTCAAGGAGTTTCTGCTCTTCATCTTCGAGCATCTTCTCCCTCTCTTCAAGTGCCTCCCAGCGCTTGATGAGAGTAGTGTTAATGGCTTCCAGCCTTTCTTGGCGTTCATCCGCCACACTATTAGCTGCCTTGGTCTGCTCATAAATGGCCCAGGATTGAGCGTCGAGGGCGCGAGTCAAGCTCTCCCTGTCATCCAATAATTTGCCCCAGTATTCCAGGCAGACCTTCTCCTGCTTGATCCATTATTTATCATCTGCCAGCCTCAACTTCGCCAGCCTGGTCTCGAAGTAGAGCCGATTACGCCACCTCCTAAGGGTTTGGTGCTCCTCTTCAAGAGCCTTGCTGTCGTTGAAGAATGCCAGCTGAACTTGATGCAGACAGGAGCAGGCGTTGTCAATAGACAATGACAACGGGATAGGATCCGAACCTGCTGGGGTCTCCTCTGCTGGTTCCAGCGGGTTTTCAGTTACAAAAATTGGGTCCCAGTCCACAAGAGTGGTCCCCTGTGCCTCCAAGACACTAGGGTTGTCCCCCGGGATGGCCTCAGTCACCATCGAGGAGGGTCCCGCTGATGAAGTTCCGACCTCTGAAAGTGGTTCCGAAGGACCAGCCGCCAGATCTTCGTTCGCCCCCTTGGGCAGGGGGCTAGCGACTTCATCAGGGAACTCCGGCTTAGCCGCGGGTACCTCCGACGTCGTCACTCTCGGAGCAGGGGTTGCTTCTGGCTCCGGCCTGGGCACCTCCTCTACTGGGGGCTCGAGCGCTGACGCCTCCGCAACGACCGGCTCGGGCGCCGAAAGATCTTCAACAACAGCCGGTCCTGCGGCCGGAGCTTCAACGGCAACCGGCTCGGGAGCTAGAAGGTCTTCAACATCAACCGGCCCTGCGGCCGGAGCTCCAGCAACGACCGGCTCTGCGGCCGGTGCTTCAGAGGTAGCCGGCCCAACCGCCAGAACTTCCTCAAGATCCGGCGCACACGCCGGGACATCAATTACCTCCGGCTCAACCGTCGGGGCTTCGACAATTTCTGGCTGAGGAGCTGGAATTACTGCTTCCTCCAGCTCAACGGCCGGAGCTTCCGTCATCTCTGCAACAGGACCTGGAGCTTCAGCCTCCGGGGCAGGTGCCGCTGGCGCATCTTCTCTCCCGCGGTTCGGCGCTTCCACGGGTGTCTCTGTGGATGAGTCAAGGTCCATGACCACGACAGCTAGCGTCGAAGCTGTCGCAGCTTCAGCCACCACTTGGGGCGGCATCAGGACAGGAGCAGAAGCTTCCGCCCTCACAGCTTCAGCTGCTGTGGCTGAGGGTGGAACCTCACTCCTCTTCTTGGGAACGCTGCAGATGATGGATGAAGAAACTTAAAAAACAGTTACTACAAAAAAACAACTGTCTGAGGTAAAGATTAAAAATTACCTCGGGAGGCTTCCGCACCAGCTTGCACGGAACCTCTTTCCCGGGCGTTCTGGGCTGACCATAGCCGCCGCCGGCGTGGAAGCCCCGGAAGGCCCACCGGAACTCGTTGCAGCCACGGCCATTTCCTTAGTTGAGGCCCCCCTCGACCGGGAAGGACCTCCGGACCTAGAGGCCTCAATCGGCCCTGGTGCTGGAGTCACATGCCCGGAGCTAGCACCCCGGGAGGACGCCGCTGCGGGTACAGTCGCCGCAGTTGTAGAAGACCTCCCCCTCCGGGGAGAAGGAGCTGATGCAGAGGTTGCAGGCCTGATGGACCTTCTGTCGGCATGCTGCAGCTTCCTCTTCCGGCTCAAGGGTTCGTCTGCCGGCACCTTTCCCTTGCCGACGACTTCGATCCATGGCTTCGGGGCAGGGTCGGAGCCACCTTCAGAAGCCCCAGGGATCACCACCCTGGAGTTCGATCTTCTCTCGACGACACCAAGGTCATCAAGCACAGGCATCTTCCGCAGGAGCTCCCTGCTGAACTCTACTTCCACGTTTAGAGGGAGAAAGCTAATGGCGGAGTCAAGTCGTCACCCGCGACATCGATGCCATGCTGGAACTTCTTGAGATGAAACTCCAAGGTTGCCCCCGCCATAATGGACTTCAGCCCGGTCTCGACCCGGTCGTCGTCCATCACACTGTTGAGGGCCCAAGCGAGTTTTTCTCTCCTCTTCAGCGGTGCCAACCTGTTGACCAGGAAGTTGCAAAACACCGCCTAAGGAGTTAATCCTCCCTCCACGCACTGGTTGATCCTGGTCAGAGCAGGGTTGAAGGCATCCAACAGCACCGGATCTTCACTCCAGACTGTAGTGTCGATGTTGGGGAGGCCTTCGGGTAGCTCCAGCTTCTCGTGTTCCTCCACCCGGATGACTATCCAGTCCTTCTTCCAATCATCCCACTTTCCAAAGGGAAACGACCGGAGGTACTTGAATGGGCACTTCTTGCGCTTCACGAAATAGTAGAAGCCAAGGTACTCATTACTCTTACTGGTGGTATGGACGGTGAACAAGGTCCGGAAGAGTTCAATGCAGGGCGGATGCCCACCCACATTTCACAGAAGTGGACGAAGACAGACACAAGAAGAATGGAGTGGGGGCCAAGGTGGTACAGCTGCAGACCATAGAAGTCTAGCAGCATCAAGAAAAAGGAGGAAAAAGGCGAGATCAACCCCACTATGGCGTACGAAGAGAAGTACACCATTTCAACGGTGTGCTCCTTCTCGAACGGGAGCTCTCCCCCAGCACGGACCAGTCGGTTGAAGAAGTCCGGGGACCATCCCATGAGGGCCCGGACCTTCTTCAGGTCACCTTCGGTCTTCAAACCGCTCTTGCGGAGACCCAACTCCATCGCGGCACAGCAAGGCAAGAGAGGAAAATCAAGCACAAGTTGGGAGTTTGAGCGCAAGATCAGATGAGAGGCGTAAAGAACCCCAGACGGTGTGCGCTTTCCTTCTTAAGTAAGCCCTCGCAACGCTTGGATGGAAACCGCAAGGAAGTCAAAGGTACTACTCAAAAATTCCACCCAGCCGATGACAAGAGGGCCCTGGACCACCCGGACGATCAAGTCGAGGTTCTTACCCAGGCGAACGGTTGTCATCATGAGGCGGGAAGCCCGAAGGCAGCGGCCTAACAAGGCGCGCGGAACCGATACAATTTTCGTATCGGGAACCGGCGACCTTCAATTGCGTGAGATCCACACGCCAAAGATCTCATTTGCCACACACGGGATATGCCATGCGGCGAGGATTTAACTCCAAACCATCGCCAATGGCACATCCAAAGACCTTTGAAGACTCAAAAGTCAAAGGATGGACCCACCTCTGGCGGAATGACTTCACCCAAGGAGTCTTCCCCAGAGGTGGGCCCAGGGGGCCACTGTCGGTACCTGGGTACCATATACCCCTTGGGATTGCAAAGATCTCAAGGGAATATCATCTACTTGATCTGATGACCTTCAGAGGCCAACACGTCAGACATAACCGGACCCGCTTCTCCAACTTGGTTAGTCCCAGGGTCGCCACGTGTACTATCAAACCGGAGCTACCGCCCACAAGGGGGAAGCTGCGGGCAATGTACCATAGCGGCACCTCCGGACCTAACCCCAGACCGAGGGAAGCTCCGGAACTGACACGTGTTAGGTAGCACCGGACCTACCTGTTCCCCACAATATGCTCCGGAGCTGCCACGTGTCCAACCGTCGGACCTTCAGCCTCTAACCTCCGGAAGACTCCACAACGGCTCCGGATCTTCAAAGGGAATCAAGGACTTCAAGACCCGATTAAGTGTCATTAATACTATATTAATGACACACGATCGGACGACCTTAATTACCAGTAACGATGCTATCAAAGCCCGTAATTCGGTTATTAAGGGTAATTAAGCGCATCAAATGTGTATCAATATTAGTAACCACCGAGGCCACATGTCGGGCCAGGCTGACTTGTAATGGCCTGCCCTTGTACTATAAAAGGACAGGCCGACGATACATAACAAAGGGGAGACGCGCTCACTTTACACCCTGAACTCACTTTGAGCTCATACATCCAATACAACACCAACACACCCCGTGAAGTAGGGTATTACGCTCAGGCGGCCCGAACCACGTATATCTTCGTGTCTCTTGTGTCATTTACACTTCACCTTCTTGAATCTCCGCGCGCCCACACCGAACCTCAAACTCCTCTAACACTTTAGTAGTGTCGGGAGATCTGCCGGATCAAAACCACCGACAGGGGTTATGCATCCTCATGGCTTAAATTGAGGGGGAGTTTTGAAACTTGGGAAGTCTATGTGTGAATCTGTAATTAAAATAATATGACCATAGTATTTCATACATATATGACTTTGTGATTCGTTTTACATGCTGAAAGTTCTTACTACATTACTCGTGTTATACATTTTGTAGTTTTTGCCATGTCTAGTAATTGGAATAATTACTTACACTAAAACTGGTCATGGTCGAACTTTCTTGCTATTTTGAACTTGTTACATGTTCACAAGTGCTTTTAATCATTAAGAATTAATCAAGTAATCAACTCACATGTTGAGTTTTTATGAACAAATATAAATTGAGAAAAGATCAAGAGAATATGCATGCATCACACTTCTTCTTTTGAGATGGCTTATCATTGCACTTAGATATGAACTTGGAAGAAGTTGTGTATGACTAAAACCATGTCCTTAAGCTTCTGATTGTCAAATGACATAGGCTTGGCTTGGTTGGTTAGAATAAGGCAGATGCGCATATAATCTCTTGCAAATATCATATGATCTAAATTTATGCTTTGAAAAATAATAAAATGCAGCAACTAGTGTCATGCTTTCAGGTTTTGAAATAGTTAAGTTTGTGAGATCATGACTTGCTTAAATTGAAAATTACATTTGATCTCTAGCATGGCTTACACTACTTTATGTATCTCATTGATGTGATAATGTAAGGTACTTGATAGTATGACTTGGATGAGCTTTGTTTATATGTATATGTTATAATATGCTCATAACAACTAAAGCTGGAGAGATAATTTGTTTATATGCTCATGACTTGCTGAATACATTGTCAAAGGGGGAGAGATAAGCATGAAGGGAAAGAAAATATATGCATAAGGAGAGATAATAAAGGGGGAGAGATAATATGGGATAATTTTTTGATTTTCTTCTCATTTTACTTTTGATTTACAAAGGGGGAGAAATTGCCTTCAAAACTTTTATGTGAATAAGCCAATGTTCGGATTTTAAATGGTGTTGCTAATGCATTCATCAAGGGGGGGATTGTAAGACCTATGTGTGCTGAATACATTGGCTTGTAGTGAATACACTTGCTTTGACGATAAAAGTTTTGAATATCACCAGAACACCTTTTTATCAAGGTACAACTAGTTTTGTAATCTTCGGCGGGAGCTTGGTTGTACTAGTTTTGGTAAGTTCCGGCGCTAGTTCTACTAGCTTTTCTTAGCTCCGGCTCAAGGTCCGGGTTGCTCTGGCAAGGTCCGGAACTTGACCGCAATGCTTTTGTTTTTCATTTGCAATGTTTCGTACTTGCTTTACATATTTGGAAATATTGCTTAGTATTCATTTGCTATGTTTTTAGTGCGTTTTGGTTGATATGGATAATATCGTGTTACTGTGGTTTTGCAACATGCTTATGTGAGGTGCTCACATAAGGTGTTGTGTTCAGAACTAACTTGAGTCAAGTCGAGGACTTGGGCTCGTATGGATTGGTTGTTTATTCATGTGCAGGTGTTGCTTGAGTTCAAGACATGGCTGGTGAAGGGATCCATTGGACTATTCTCAGGGAGGAGATGAGGTTCCAACAACCAAATTCAGGAGGAATTGTGGTTGAGCTGATCAGGAGGTTGCGCAGCATGATTGAATCAAGAACAATGCATGTGAAGGTATCGTGGACGTCATTGGAAGATGTTTGCACATGTGCAAGGAGTGCATGGACATGGCTACATGGTTCCGAGACGTGATGAAGAGATGTGGACGTAAAGAGTTGGTCGGAAAGGTCCAACGGAGTAGGTTATGGACTTAGGCTACAGCTGAGTCGGGTTATGATAGGATTTCGTGTGGGTCACGAATTTGAGTTGTTTAGGAATGTGGGATACGTTCCTAAGGTGTTTGTAAGTCTTAAGATTGCTTCTACCTGCATATAGAAGAATCCTAAGCAGTTATGGAAAGTTATGATTCGTGAACAGAGTAGGATTAGGTTCCTGATCTGTGTTGAGTTGGCTTTCGAGCTGGTTATATAAGCAAGGGATCCCAGAGCTCGTGGTGCACAACTTTGGGGCTGTTCCTCTTGTGTTCTATTGAATAAAATTCGTAGTTTGAAGGAACTTTCGTGCCTTATTCGTCTGACTTGTTCCAGACAAGTTTTACTCGTCGAGTTTCTGGACAGCACTATCTTTCGTCGGTGGTTTTATCATAAATCGAGTTTTACAGATCCAATTGACGTGATTCTTTTTGGGTTGTCTTCAAAACTTGATTATCTATCATCTGTCAAAATGTCATGGTCATTGGATTTGTGGTTTCTGATCTACACGAGTTTCTTTGCAGCGTTCCAGAACTGTTTTTTTCTTCTCGAGTAGGGCAGATTGACCTTTGTTTGATATTTCGATCATATCTTGAGTTTTTCTCGACGGATTTGAGTGATTTGTTTTGTGTTGTCTTCGTAACTTGATTCTTTCTGATATCTATCAATTTTGTCATGGTGAAACATGTTTAGATTAGTCTCACACATGATTTCTTTAACAGATCGTTTTTCTGCCGAAGGGGTAGGGGTTTAATTGTTTCCGCTGCGTAAGATTTTTAAATATACCATTCACCCCCCTGGTAGCTTTTCATGTTCTCTTCGATCCTACAGCTACGCCCCAAACATGTATTGCAAGAAAAGAATATTTCCTACACCTTGCATGTATGAATATATATTTCTTTGTTTATCATATTCTCTACCATGTATACTCTCAAGCTATACGACAGTTTATCTACCACACTAATGAAGAATAATATCCTATCATCAATAGAGATAACACACTATGTTTGACAGGAAGGATGTTCCCTCAAGGGTTCGAGGCTAGAATGTACTACCATCTAGGCACAGCTCACTATGTGGTTCATCAAATTAATCGCATGCTACCATGTACAATATATTTTCCAACATGCTATACTCGTCCTTTCGAAGAAACGACAGCCGTAGGCGCTAGCCGGTAAGTGTTCTGATTTTAGGAACAAATGAACACACTTGTGAAAACATGCATGCCACATCCAATCCTCAATGTCATGAAATTAACATGATCCTTAACAAGGAATGCAGAAATCCTCAACACGTGATCAAACATGCATGATCGTGAGCTCTCTTTCACATGCATTCATGTCCACCATCATGCATGATCACGACAATTATCATCAGTTTGATATGGCCTCTCAGTCGCGGTTGATTACAGGGGCTTGTAATCAAAATTTATTTTGTTTTCCATCTCGGTTTTTAATATATGCCGCAAACAGTCGGATCTTCCAAAAAAGATATGGACTCTCGGTCGATTGCCATGTGCATTCACGTCAATCTTCCACACCTCATCGAATTCATTTGCACGGAATTTTACAGACACCGCCAGACGGACCTACAAAGTATGCTAGGTGGGCCATTGCATACACTGGGCCCTTTGCGTGTCAAATTAAAAAACTGCCCATGAAGCTGATAGGATGCCTGGAGCCATTGCGATAACTACAGGAGGCAAACAACTCTGTAGCCAAATTATCATCCTTTTTTCTAAAACACAAGATATCTATCCTACTATTATTGTATTATTTCACTTAAACTCTTCCAACTAACAATGTAAATTGAAGAAATAAATGTTTTTTCCACAAAGAAAAGTTGTTGTACGTGCTGTTTTGTTGAGACAATGGAACTTGTGCTCATAACGATAAGAATTCAAAAATAGAAAGAGTGTATCAGATTCAAAAATCTTCATACTTTGTTTACTCGGGGCTCGAGCCCGTCAAATAAGTCCTCCACTCATATCGTAATGCATCAGTTATATATCCACACCCGTTTCCAAAATCCAAACAGAAGGTAGAGAAGGTTTGCACAAGAGATAAGTTACGTCGAGCTATTGCGATAACCGAGAGGAGGCTAACCACAGTTTGGAGTAATTCTGACTGACCCACTGGTTCAAAAGCAAAGTTTTTGATAAGTCCGATCATCTCCACTCGCGCTTAGACGTCGACCCGCTATAAAGGCACACCATCCTCTTGCTTCTCTGTTGCACCACTCCATCGATCGTAGCATCCAAACTTCCCCTCTTGCTTCTCCGCCGCACCACCATCACCACCTCTCGCTCTTTCTTTGCACCTCCATTGCCGCACAAATGGGTGGCCCTGCACTGAAGTGCTCCAGGCCATCAATGTCCTTCAAACCTTCTTCTCCATTTTCATCGCCACCAATGCAGGTGGAATTGGAGGCGGCGCCCGCACCTCTTCCACCTTCGTCTCTGCCCATGGCGCCGCACCTCCTCTGACTGGCTGGGTCGATGAGATTGTCTGCCTCGTCACTGCCCGCATCAACGAACTCGAGCGACGGCTTAAGGAGGTCACCGACGATGTGTCCACTGCCGATGAGAGCGCAAGAGTGCTCGACAAAATGGTGTGGGATGTATTTAATGATATATATCTCGCTCCTGTCAGCGTCTGGGTCTTGGGAACCTTCCCCACCACACCAGCATGGACTTCACTGACTACTACTGCTTCGGGTTGAGCTTTGTGGCCACTCATCTCGATGCCGTCTACGACATGATCAGGGAGTAGTATGAGGTGGAGTTCCGCCGGCAACTGCTGAACGTTGTCGCCCGAAAGTTCGGTAGTGATGGAGGCAGAGGAGGCGCGCCCCGGAGGAGGAGGCTTGGCCGGCAGATGCAATGGTGGAGGAGAAGGCGCCACCGACGGATGCAGTGGCGGCGGAGGAGGAGGAGGCGCCGCTGGCGGATGCGGCGGAGGAGGAGGAGGCGCCGCCGGCGGATGCGGTGGAGGAGGAGGAGGTGGTGGTTGAGTCCTCCATGTAGAGTAGGATTAGGAGTAGTTTTTTTCTTGTTTTCTATGTGTTTTTCTTTTTTCTTGTTTGTAATATATGCGTTATTTTATGTTAATGAAAAATGTCTATTATGCTTATGAACATTGGGTCCCATGCATTGCCAAAAAATGTCTTTTATCGAAAAACATCTCCTTCAACCCACTTGGTGCGGGAATCGAATTCTCTACAGCAAGACCGCACAACCGTCTCCGTGCAACCCTGCCGAGATGGTTGCCACGTACATTCACGCTTCGAATCTTACAGCATAAGCTGGGGGCGCAGTGCACAACTCTTGCGACTATGCGATCTTGCCCGGATGATTGCCACATTGGCCAACGCCCCGAATCTTGCAGCGTGCATGGGCACAACGCTGGGGTGGACCCAAAGGGTGTGCCGGGTGGGCCCTGACATACCCTAGGCCCAGTAAAAAGTCTTTTCTTTACATGTGGTCTGTGCGTAGTGACCAGCCATAGCTATTACCGCTTCTAATTTTTGAACTAAAAAATGACAAACTTTTGGGAACAGAGAGTATTAGGTTTACTAGTGGAAAAATGATTTTAAAAAAGGTGTTTTCTGTAAAGGTGCATTTATTATGATTTTGGTAAATTAATGTTATGGAATAAGACAAGTATCATATTTACTGAGTGAAATATTTTCTTTGAAGTGGATGAAGCAATTCATGTTCTTAAGAATACGAAGGTTAAAGAAGCCATAAAAGTAGTATGTGAGTCCCGCTTATGACTATATCTCAAACTATCAGTATTGTATTTGAATTATTTATATAGTATTTAATTGAATTTAACAATTACATGCTATTTAGTGTCGATCTACCAAATTATATTTAAAAAATAAATACATATGAAAAAAATTATATATGGCATACCCTATCATAAAATCCTAGGTCGAGCACTACTGGCACAACGCACGGCTCTTCCGACCCTCAACATTATTGAACATGATCAACAAGCCTCAAACATGACGATCTTTCGATAAAAAGTGAAAACATGTACGCCACATCTGATCCTCAACATCATCAAACAAGATCGAGGTCTTTCACATGCATGTTAGTTGTCCATGCATGCTACGCCCAAACATGATCAATGAGCACCTTCTTTTAGCCACGTCTACTGATTGCATGTGGTCTTGATCTCTCTTTTCTCCTTTCACCCTCGTTCTTCCATGTGTGGAATCTCTGTTCGGACGCAGGTGTGCAGCGACCGATGTGGTCGATGTCGGCTGCTCGGTCGATCGATGGGATTTCGGAAGGAGATCTCGGATTTCCAAGCTCAGTCGGGCGTGCCGTAATGATGATCCCTCGAGGGTTTGAGGATAGAAGGTTCAGGGTAACATCTAGGAAGCTAGCCGAAGGTTCGAACGAAGCTACCCGGCTGGGTACACGGTTCGAGTGTGCCAGCGTACCTTAACCCCCATCGTGCGTCCCTAGTGGTGGGTCAGGAGGAGCCTGGTATGTTCTAATTAAACACTAATGAAGAATAATATTCTGACATCAATAGAGGTAACGTACTATGTTTGACAGGAATGATGTTCCCTCCAGATTTTGAGGTTTGAATAAACCATCTAGGCACAGCTCACTATGTGGTTCATCAAATTAATCGCATGCCATGTACAATATATTTTCTAACATGATGTATTTGTCCTTTGAAAGAAACGACAGTCGTAGGCGCTAGCCTCTATGTGTTCTGATTATGTGGGAAACGGGGTCCCGACATCCAAGGATCTCATTAGATGGCGTCATGCGATGCGACACCCAACAGTATACATGAAAAGAACCAGAATAAAATACAAACCATGTCTTTTATTTATAAACACAATGGAATTACAATACTAAATGAAGAAAAGAGTATATACATCATAGCGACACTCTCGGCTCTAGCTATGCAAAAGCAAAGTCATCCATGCCCTTAGGACGTTTCGCACTAGCAACACTCAATCTGCTCATCACGGCAGTGTGCAGGGCTCCCACTCAGGCGTGAACCCTGATGAGGGTAAGGCGTCGTCGTCAAGCCCTTATCAACGGTATAACATGCAAAAACTCGTTAACTGCAAACGTGAGCATAAGGCTTAGCAAGACTGACCCGTCTCACTAGACGGATGCAAGGTAAAGGCTAAACATAGGAGGAAATAGCATAAATAGTTGTGCCTACAAGTGGATCCTTATAGTCATGTTTTAAGTAGCAAATGAGATTCCTTAGGAACGGCACATCATAGACTCCACAATCAAACAAGAAACGCTTCGCCAATGATATGAGATACCCAAAGCACATAATGCTATTACAGGTTAAGTGTTTGAAAACTGTAACTTTAATTGTGCTATCTCTAATCCATACAAGTTGCAATACAATAATAATCATAGCAACAATTTCATAATAATTCCACTACTCTTTATTACTACGTCACGGCGCAGTGAACAAGTGGTACTCAAATAACAGCGAGAGACGGTGATTGCAATCAGTAGACACCCAGATAACATGTCACATCCACCCATTTCGGAAGTGGATCGAATCACACTTCAATACTATGTTGTATGCATAAATATTTCACAAGAAACTCAAATGTCGAACCAGTCCAACCATCGTGGGCATATGGTCCCCACACAGAGTGTCTGTGCCTGCCGGTAGATTTACATCTTACTAACCTCAACCCACTCCTATCGATCGTGAGGTAATGCCTCAACACCCAAGTTATCAAGTTACATCAGTTTCCTGGGTTCCATATGCCCAGCATGCATCCGGTACAGTTCAAACTTATTCAGGAGGGCCGCACACGGATCGGTCCACAATCGAGACAAGCAGGGCCATGCACGTGAGACCCCATCTCGCTGCATCCTATCCTGCTGCTCGGTCTCCAGTTCATATTTACAAACCATTATTTGCTCAAATCCATCCTGTGTGATAAAATCCTATATCATGAATAGATTCCAACTACTCCACTTCTACCAGATTCCTAAAAACATAAGCATGGCATTTTCTACTCGTCGGGCTGCAAACCTACCGAATACTCCATGGGATTTGTGGGTCATGCAATTGGAGTTTCAATCACCTTAGCCCTAATGCACAAAATTATTCCTAGACATAAGTGATACAAATAGAAATTTTGAAATAGCACTTAGATGCAAACTGGGGCCATCCTTAGTTTGCGGCTTGATTAAATGTCAATGGTCAATGGTTTTCCTCCGGAGATTCCGCCAAGAACTTCAAGACGGACACCCTGGCCTTCTCCTCCAAGCGAAGCTCCTCGTCGGTCACCTATTATCACGTTCCTATCGAGATGATATGCATATAAGTAAATATTGTAACTATACTTTAGATTAAACAAGTTAGACAAACTCTAAGACTGATGAGATTAACTAGGAGGAAGAGGTATGCCCTTGTTGTGTGGATAAACAAAGGATGGAGTCAAGTGGTCATAGTAGTGTCGAGATGTGAATTGAAAGGTGCAATGAAAGCATGTAATGCCATTATCCACTTAACACTTGGAGCTATTCCACTCGAGAAGGCTGAGACTGACTGGAAAGTGTTGGACTGATTAGGGTAAGGATGACCCAGGAATCAAGGTGGGTCATCGAAAGCTTGAGTATGAGTGTAGTGTGTAACAAAGAAGGTCGCGACTTAGAAGTCGACCAATGAAGTTATACAAACTCACTAAGGTGTAAACCTAGTTAAGTGAGAAGTGTGGTCGCAGGTTTCATAATTAGGATGAATCGAAGTGGAACCCTAGTGACACTTGGAAGTGAAGTGAGATCAGTATTGCTTGGACCCAAAGAGTCATCACAAGCGCTACTAACGTGACATGAGTACCAAGACAATGTTCAAATCACTTTTAGATAAACCAGTTGCTACGACTAACTTCACACGCATCATTCAAGTTCTTACATGACACTATTGCAGTATCTTTTGCAAGATTGCACAGGTGAGCTCGATGAACTCCTGGAATTTGAACATAATGCATTACTATGCTGTGGCAACATGCTTTGCCATCTCGAGAAGATCGTCTCATCGATGTTCATATCGACCCAAAACTCGTCAATGGTGGTGAGCAGAATCCCGAACACCACCTCATGAGTCTCAAGGTTCGTGATGTTGACTAAATCATTGTCAAGCAACTCGACGAACCAGGCGTCGAGGAAGTGGCACATCTAGTTAAGCAATTCCGCAAACGATTATGAAACGTCTGCGACACGACCAAGAAACTCTTATCCAAGGTTCCCCTTGGTCCAGTTCTCCTTGACGGTCGCGACGTTCTCGCATTCCTGTACCATAGGTTATCGGTGGTCACAGTTACCATTGGTTTGAACAAGAAGGCATTTCATGGAGCACCTAGGATACACCTAGGACTTGATGAATCTTGCCTCGACTAAACCCTAATTTTGCCAAACAGCCATTGCCCGATGTGTTGTGGTTGTGTTCCCGCACTATCTATATCTCAGGCATTACTTGTCTCGTTGCAAGGACACAGCCATGACGTGGAACGTCGTGACGACGTTAAGCGGACGACGACGGCAAAACATTGGCTTGAGCTAGTGTGCCAAGTGAAAGGTAAACAACCCATGGGCACTCTAGTGGAGCTGCAGGATGTAGCGGCACAACTCAATACGCTAGGCTCCCCTTTGTGCATCAAAGTTATGATGCAGGGTGGGTGACCGCTCACCATGGTCAACGCACGGACGTGACCATGGCATGAGCAGGGCAGCAACACAACCCTAGTGGCGACGTGACACACATAAGGGAATCACACACCATGGCTGGTGTGGATGAGAATAAGAGTGTGCAGTCACTATGACATCGCGAGCACAATAATGGTCACCGCGACACGTTGATGACCATGGCGCACTAGAGCGTGACGAGCAGTGGCACGACACATAGCAGTGTAGCATCATAGTGGCATTTCGTCGAGCAGGCATCGCGCGATGCAAGATGTGGCGTGGGGAGGTAGCGCAAACGTGACACTGCGCGACAGAGGAGACGAACACGCGCGCAATGAACTGGGATGACGGAGGAGGATTACTTGGATGGTCGACGGGAGGGACGCCGTCAAGCGCCGGCAGCGCGGCAGGCGGTGAGCAGGGGATAGGAGGAGGTAGAGCGCCGTGGCGGCTGGGACTCAGATAAGAATGCGGGTCGGTGGCGCTAGGGAATCTCGGCGAGTGCGCAGTGGCAGGGCCACGGTTATCGAGCGGGAGCTATGAGGAGGACAGGCGGCGGGAGCGCTCGGTGCTGCGGCGAGCAGGGAGGCGAGCCGACGGCCGGCGTGGGGCGGCACCGCGGGTGGCCAGGTGGAGGCGCGACCGGGGCCCGATGGGGAAGAAACAGAAATGGAAAGCTCCCATGCGTGACGCACGCAACCAAGAAGGAAGAAAATTCTTCCTATGTGTTGTGTTGACATGTGGACCCCACCAACTGATGTTATCCTCTTTTTCTTTTTCCAAGATTAAAAACCATGTTTAAATGAGCTCAATGCACAATAACATGGGGCTGGTTATTTCATATGTGGATAATTTGTTTTTGGTTTCAAATTCTAGATTTAAATTTGAAATGCTGACCTAAATTTATTAAATTCAGAATGGCACTTGAAGTCTAAAACACTAAAAATTGAATATGGCAGATATTGAATAATTGAGCATTTTATTTTTATTATCGGCATGGAAATGGCCAGCATGTTGCGAGTGATGACGTGGAGACTTGGCGGAGAAAATATCTAATACTCAGGTCGGAAAAAAGATCATGTCGTATTCAGGATAACAGTGACTCATCATGGGAAACGCTGGCTCTCGATAAGCTCAAGCGGAGAAGAAAACCAAACTTCATTTGGTGAGGGTTGACTGGTGGGCCACCCGACAAATGGGCCCCCAAGCAGGATATTATCCGCGCAAGTCCACCTGAACGAATGTGGTCGAAGGTCCCAGAGACACTACACTTCTGCAATGTAGTGGGGAACTCCATGATGTTACTTATAATGAGGTTGAGCCGGGATTAGAAGTATCACATGAAGATTTAACCGTTCAAGTGATAAGTTCTCATTAATGTTCAAAGTATTAACAAGTTCACATTTTTATGAACATTGGTTAACTCAAATAGCTCATGTGAGTTTAAATTCCAAAGTCCACTTTCAAAAGTTTTTACGTTCGCATTTTTGCATTTTTGTTCTTCCAAGAAGCGGCTTTTACAGATTATAGGAAAAAATGAACACACTTGTGAAAACATGTACTAGCTCCTTCCTTTCTCAAAAGATTGTCACCTTTAGTTCGTCTTTTGAACTAAAGGTGACATCTTTTGAGAAAGGAGGGAGTACGCCACATTAGATCCTCAATGCCATCAAGTTAACATTATCCTCAACAAGGGGCGTGTCAAATTAAAAAACTGCTTGTGAAGCCAATGGGACACGTCGAGATGTTGCGATAACCGAGCGGAGGCAAACTGCGGTTTGGAGTAACTGTGATCGACCCACCCGTTCAAAAGCACAGTTTTCGAAGTGTTCGACCATCTCCACTCGCACGATTTGATGACGACCCGCTATAAAGGCACACTTTCCTCTTGCTTCTCTGCCGCACCACTCCATCGATCGTAGCCTCCAAACTTCTCCTATAGCTTCTATGCCGCACCATCATCGACCACCTCTTGCTCTTTCTCTGCACCTCCATCGCTGCATAAAAAAGTAGGCCACCGATGGCAAGTCCATCGTCGACGAGTGCGCAAAAAAAGCTCGCCAAATTGGCATGAGATGTATTTTATGATACGTCTCGCTCGTGTCGCCGTGTAGGTCTTGGGACTCTTCCCGTCCACACCAGCATAGACTCCGCTGACCACTACTGCTTCGGGTTAAGCTTTGTGGCCGCTTGTCTCAATGCCCTCCACAAGACAATCGCAGATGTGGCTGGGGTGGAGGATTGCCAGCACCTTTTGCACACCGTCGCCCGGAAGCTTCAGACTTAATTTCCGAAGGAGGAGGAGGAGGCAGCAGCAATGAAGGAGGAGGTGGAGGAGACCTCCTCACACTCCGAGTTGAGTAGGATTAGGAGTAATTTTTCTTTTTCTTGTTTTCTATGTGTTTTTGTATTTCTTGTTTGTAATATATGTGTTGTTTTTATGTTAATGAAAAATGTCTTTTCTATTCATGAACAATGTGTCCTATGTAGTATCAGAAACAACTCCTTTCTGAAAAAGAGGTGAGATAACTGGCGTTCAATTTTTAGCCAAGAATTTGATGTGTCGCAACAGTCGATGATTCTTGGTTCGGACTCCGTCGAGAGTGTGGTTGAGGCTGCGTTTCTCCTCTTTTGTGTTCTTTCACTCATTTTTTCATTTGAAGTCGGCAGTTACTGCAATTGTTATCATCATCTTTCCAGAAAAAGACCTATGGTGACCGATTTTACATAATCTTAGCCCGTGATTGATCTGGCGATCAAATTTAACTAATGCTGAGATTACTGCAGTCTTTATAATAGAAAGTTGATGGATAACGCACTCAATAATTACTAAGGACAGGTGGCCACTTATCAGTTTGGAGTTCGATCTCTGAATCAGGCTCCCGATGTTCTCACCAGTCCAAGTCTATAAAATTTCAATTATTGCCTCTCACGCGTGGAGCCACAATGGGAGTGTGACATCCATTTCATGCATTGGATTCTGACTATTTCGATGATCTCTTCAAGAAGCGATTTCAAGACAATGTGTAGTTGTAGGTTGGTTTATATGTGAATTTACTGTCTATATTGCACGTGTCTGAAAGACTAAAATTTGGTCAAATTTAAGGCAATCATAGTTAACACTAAACAATGTCATTAGCTGTTAATATTCATAATTGACAAGATTATTTTTTTCTATAGCTCATACATTGACAAAAAATTGATATATTAATTTACAACTAACATAATCCTTAAATTTTAATAGAATTAACTACTAACATTATGCATAATTAACATGATTAAGAAAATTATGTCATCTTAATGGCTAACTAGTCCATCTCATGATGCATCAGGCTCCTGAAAAGTAGTTTTATCCGTTGTAACTAATGCATCCGTTGAAGAGTAAAACCATGTGCAGGAATCGACGTAACATGACGTGAATTTAATCATGATTGCATGCGTGCACAGGGGCACCACTAGCCCCAAATTTTCTATTGCCGTGAAATTTTTTCGATCTTCTTGGCATGCCACAATTCAGATTTTTACAATTAAAATTTCACTCCTCGCACCTCCAATTTCAGTCCCACCCATTGTAACCCTATTTTAGCCATGATGAGTATAAATGGAAATGCTAGCCTCTTATCCTGCAGTGCCCTAGCCTCCATTCCCATAACATCGCTGCCCCGCCCTTTCGGTGAGATCTCTCAATACTCCAAATGTTCTACTCTCAGTCTTCTGTTCCAAACTTGTATTCCTAATAATTTCCCGTATTTTCAGTTTTCATGATTTTTACATTTTTTCCAATGGATCTCGCAGTGACGCATCGAAGCTCGGGGTGGTGGTGACTCATGGGTTCAACCCCTGGCGACCATGTTTGTTGGGCTCTACCAAACCTCTTCGTCATTGACACCTCCTTGCGACATCCCGGACTCCATTTTTGTGCTTGGTAAGTTCTACGCGATCCATGCCATCTTTCTATAGAGCTATATCGACTTCTGTAGCGGTACACATTAGGGCTTGTTTGAAACCTCTAGAGATAATTGTTAGCTGCTAAAATTAGCTATACGGATTTGAAACAGGGTAGTTGTATAGCTAATTATTAGTCCACCCTAGCTAAAAATAATCACCCATGCAACGCTACTCCTACACACAGATTGACATGAGCTTTTTAATAAAACAAAGTGTAAAGGATTGAAACAGATGGTGGGCTGATATACGAATATTCAATAAATTAACAAAGAAGAAATTTGCTCTTAGGGTTCACAAATTTAGTTATATATATATATATATATATATATATATATATATATATCATATACTACCTCTGTCCTAAAATAAATGTCGCTCTAACAGCTTATGGTAGTGTATTTCTAGTTCAATTCTTTGTCGGGAACGACAAATATTAAAAAACAGATGTAGTATGTAATTTTTGGATTTAGAAATAAATGACACAAGGGTTATCTAATCAACCACTCCAAATGTTGTACTTTCATTTCTGTGTTCCAAACTTGTTTCCTAAGATTTTCAGTTCCCATGGGTTTTACACTTTTTCCTTTCTCGTGTTTTCTCCGATCGTACATTTTTTCCTATTCCTTCCTTTCTAATTCCTCCGTTCCAAACAAACACTCTAAGTTTATAGAAACCATACCGCCCGATCCAAAATCTATGCCAGTCATGTAATCTAACGTTATCACTGTTATTTACTATATATACTCTTTACTTTTAGGAACAAGACACCAAACTGTCCTGTCTTCTACAACTAATCATGGTGGCTAACAAGAACCTGATAACTATAAATGTGTTTACTATCAAAATTTAAAATTTTAGACACATTAATTCCTTTGCATTGTATGCAAAGAATGCAGCACGAGATGTTCAAGAACGTCGAGATTCTTCATTTCCTGGTACTACGAGTATGCATGAACCAACAGCAGATATAGA
The DNA here is from genome assembly GCA_036927565.1 of Tuctoria greenei. Taxonomy (NCBI): domain Eukaryota; kingdom Viridiplantae; phylum Streptophyta; class Magnoliopsida; order Poales; family Poaceae; genus Tuctoria; species Tuctoria greenei. The sequence goes on from JAYESD010000006.1 coordinate 80,154,357, forward strand.
TATACAAACGATGAATATGTACTAGTCCCTACTAATGGTTTTAGCATGCCTTGCAATTCTACATTTGTAACACCCTTATTTTCATCCATCATGCATGCATTGCATACACTCTTATACATGTTTAGTATTAAGTAGCACGAAAAGGAACAAGATTATAATGAATTAGAAGCCAAACAACACTAAAATCTGGTTTCAATGTGGACTTGTCCGGACTAGACCTCAAACTAGTCTAACTTTGGCCCTGTTGTTTGCAGGACTTGTCCGCTTTTGCCACGGACTAGTCGTAAATGTTTCTGTTGAAGTTCGGACTTCTCCGTATCGAGCACGGACTAGTCCGTATCCATCACTGGAAATTTCAGAGTCATCTGGTGATTCCTCATTTTTGTTCAAATTTTTAAAATTTGGAGAAAACCTCCAGACTTGTCCGGCCCTATACCGGACTTGTTCGTTTTGCTCTCTGGGCATTTCCGGACTTGTGTGGACTACCACTAGATTTGGCCGTTCTAGCCCCTGTAAAAAATCAGACTTGTCTGGCCCCTAGCGGACTAGTCCGGTATGCCCGACTCAGATTCTACTTCTTTCTCCATGACAAGTTATTGGGTATATGCCCTAAGTGGTCCCAAGAACGTTGTAACCTGCCCCTGATAGCCCATGTGGGACCATACTCGGCCTCCACCGCCTTAAACTCGAATTCCACCCAAACTCTACCACCTCCACCCTATATAAGCACCCCAACACCCACCCTTTCACCTCTTTACCACAACTGAAGAGAACCCTAACCCTAGATCGTGAGAGCCGCCATCAAGGAGCCTCCACCGTAGGGAGAAGAAGGAGAAGGGAGGAAGGAGGGGGATCAACCAAGATCATCATCGCCGCTATGATCTCCATCATCGATCTTTCATCATTGTAAACATCCTCCTTTGCCAATTCTTCGTCTCCTTTGATCATGACGTCAAATTCTCGAGTCTTCAACTCTTGAACCCTTGAATTCGTGGTAAATATCTTAGCTGCATATTTTCTATGTAAATTATGGTTTGACATTAAATTTAACTATGCTCTAGTTGGAAATTCGCCCAAAACCCTAGCCATGACGGACTTGTCCGATTTCAATGCGCACTAGTGCAATTTATTTTCTATTCCAGAATGAACATGTCTAGCCAGAATGTGGACTAATCTGGTCTTCCTGTTCTGAAAATTCCTGGAACTTCTTCAATGTTCTTCGAAATGACTTGAAACTTGTCCTAACATGTACAACTTAATGAGGACTAGTTAGTAAGCAATGATATCAACCTAATAACATGCATTACCCCATAATTGCATTATTCATGCATGTCATGATATATTGAGTAATATATGAGCATTTACTGATTGTAATGCTTGTTTTGTATGTTTATTGCGCGGAATAGGAGGTGTTGCTCTAGAGGGTGCTGTCGAGGACCTCTAGCACCAGAACATCGAAGCTTTTGATTCTACCCAATCTCAAGAACAAGGCAAGTGTCCTTGAACATTTTGATCCTATTTTTAAATGTTTCTTCTGAAAAACTGCATGCTTGTGTCAAATTGATGGGAAACCCAAAATAGGTGTTTACTAGACTTGTTTAACCATCCTTGTCGCTTGGAATACATCGTAGAGATATAGTTAGGGTATTTTACCTTTTTGCTTCGCTCTAATTAATTGGGATGGGAAAACAACCAAATGGCTTGACTATGAACTAATGAACATATATATGATGAGAATTGATGAATGTGGTTAAATGGTAACATGGGACTTGGGAGATCTAAGCAAGCATGAAATGTCGACTGGGTTGGATGTTATGGTGCTTTGCTTGCTTTAGATCTAAGGACTGGTTCGTGGAGCGACCATCCAAGATTTACAATGCCATGACAAGGCCAAGTATGGGTGCGGCATAGCTGAATAATTAGGTGTGTTGATGGTATTGTATCGGACCATTGGATGGTGCGGGGAATGGGAGTCGAGAAGGGCTACCCTGGGAACCGCAAGACACATGAGGGGGCCCGTGGGTGGGAGAATGGAGATTCAAACCAGCCGGTGAAACCTTAGTAGGTCCGTACATGCTAGTAGTCTCTTTGTAAAAGCTATTTTGTGATCTCCTGGCCACATACCAAAGGAAGTGTGAGACGGCATAAGGGAGGTTCTTAGTCAGCGAAAGGTGATGAAATCACAAACATGTGGGTACAGTGGTACAACATCTGTAGAGTGTTAAGAACTATCATGATAGTCGTGCTCCCAATTATGAGCAACCTGGACCCTCAAACGATTAGAGTGAAACTTGGTTTTTTGGATGGTTATGGTATTGGTTATGGTTTTGGATTTTGATAAGTGGACATGGTTAATGATGATGGTAAGAATTTGGTATTTGAATGGATAATTATTGATGAATGTGATGTAATGATAATTGATGGTATTGGACTCATAATTGATAATTACTTGGGATATGATGGGATTAATTCATATAGACATTCTAGTAAGCTTTTTCACATGTTTTAAATGTACTATTCAACAACTAGACATTATTTATTATCATTCATTGTTTAAGATACATGTCATTATTTTCTCACGCTTGCTGAGTACGACATGTGCTCACTCGCTGCAGGCCACTCCGGCACCAGCGCCCATGCCCTGCTATTGGTCACTTAAATTTCCTCCCCGACGCGATCCCTCGCCCATCACCACGTCCCATCCTTCGCGTTACTTGATGACCCTGCTACTCGCAAAACCCTGGCAATTACTTGCCCTACCACCAATCCTCCTCGATTGAGACTTGCTCCAAGTGATCTCGGCAAGACCGAACACTCGATTTGTTAACTGTCACAAGTTGTCTGCCTCATCTGTCTTGCATTCGCCACCTGCTAATGTTGTCGTTCATTACTCACCCTGCAACGAGTCAGAAAATTGTTCCGTTAGGATCATCAGTCTATGTGATGGTGTGATTTTTTTATGCCTCCACGCTGCGCTCTCTCGCCCCTGGCCACTACAGCAATGGCGCCTGCACCCTGTTGCTGGTCACTTCATTGTCCTCCCCGACGTGTCTCCCTCGCCCATAGCCATGTCCCATCCCTCGTGTGTCGTGATGACCCCGCCGCCCACAAACCCCTAGCCATTACTCACTCTGCCACCAATCCTCCTTGAGAGTTTCTCCGGGAGATCTTGGACAGACCGAACCCTCGCTTTGTTAACATTCACAAGCTGGGACTCACATCCTCTGCAGTATTGCACATGCAGTAGCTGCCACTGACATGTGGACCCGATGTCTCATGGGCCCACCTGTCAGTGGCAGCTATTGCAGGTGCAGTACTGCAGAGGATTTCAATCCTACAAGTTGCCACCTCATCTGTCTTGCATTCGCCACATGCTACCACTGGCGTTCGTTACTCGCCTTGCTACCGATTCTCCTCGAGATGCGCCCCGGCTGATGTTGTCAGACCAAACTGTCGAACCCTATCTTTGTCTAGCGTTGTCAGCTGCATGCCTGCCCCCTCTGTCTTGCCTACTTCGCTCTCGGTCTAAAAATCTTCTGCGGTACTACGTGTGCAGTAGTGTCACTGACATGTTTGCCTGACGGTTCATTTTAGGGTATGAACAGCAACAAAGAAGTCAATAATGTACACCCTCTCTATCAAAATAATTGTCGTTTAGATAGTCCAAACTAGTTCATTTTTAATTCATTTGTTGGTCTAAAACGACAATTAATATAAAACAGGAGGGAGTAATACGAAACAAAATGCTGATGGGACGCGGTCGTCCCACACTCGTATCTGCTGCACTTGTATTGAAGATGGTACAAACATCAGACTTTACTTCATTCACACTATTTGTACATGATACTAAACTTGGTGAGGTGGTAATTTGCTTTAATCGCTTACCATTTGAATCATTGTAACAGAAGGAAGGTTGCTAGAATACGCTATGCAGCCCATGCTAATAGAATGACTGAGAATGGGAAGCTACCGATTCAATTCTCCAGTAGGTTGGGTGCTGCGGTTGGTACTAATCAGTGGCACTTTTGTCGATGATGTGGTTATGACTACAAAAAACATGCACCCCTCACTGGTTCAAGGATGTGGGCAAAGGTTGGCGATACTCACAAGAGAGAAATAGTAAAAGACATTCTGGTTAGTGTCGTGATAACCCACACAAGTATTTTTTCTAGAATTCTCCATCTACGTTTACACAAATGTGTTATACAATTTAAAGAATTTCTAGGACATGGAGAAGACAGAGCAGAGCACAAGAAAAATTTGAAGATTGCTAGTGAGCGCTACAAGCGGTGGCGGTCGACATTGCATGCCACCTATAAGAGTTATTCGACCAATGAAGAACGTAAATGAAACAAGCCTGATGACACAGGGGACACCGATTGGTTGCACCTAATTGAATAATTTGGGTCTGAGCAATTCAAGATCAACTAACTTCTTAATAGCTTCACGTCGTACAAAAATTATTTGATTTACATTCATTCGTTGAATTAATTCTTAAAATTGCACTCATTAAGCAGGACCAATTCTCAAATTCGAAGAAGTCAAAAGACAAAACACTTTCTTGGCTCCAAATCCTACACCAACTTAGTTACGAGAAGGTATGAAAAATAAGTCATGCTTTTACTTTGCGCTGCAATCAATATGTATGCCTACATGTTGAATTTTACTTGTATTTTATGTAGCGAGACCCAGATACTGGAGAAGAACCCGATGACATATAACTGTGGGTGGCTAGCCATTTGAAGAATTGCGAATGGGCAAACGAGCAGGCATAAGTTGTACATGTGAGTAACACTTCAAACAATCCTTGTTTAAATAAGTATTTGAAATGTACCTGTGACTTTTCTTTTCATATATAGAGCCAGGCACGTGCCCAATTGAACGACAAGGAAGCAGAGAAGGGAGGACCGATCCCAAATGAGAAGAGAAACAACATCTTCCAGCGTTGTTATAGATCCTCAATCAGTTGTGCAGGATCACAAGTTCAGGGGCGTGGTTATATGGCTAACTCCTAATGTTTATGAAGGTATGCGTATCCAGATGGCTGAAAACCTCAGCTATCAAGTTCGAAACTTATAAGATTGAAATGCAGACATGAATCTACAAGTGCAGGACTTGGATGGAATAAATTGACGAATTAACCATCAAGATGAACGGTATAGGCTAGAAGAATGAACAGCAAAACCTTCAAATCTAGAACTTACAAGATCATATGGCAGCTGATCGTGAACGGATAGCTAAGAAAATGGAGGACATGCACCACACAATGATGGATGAAATGTGCGGAATGGTGGAGATTAATGAATAGGTACACAACAGCTAGTAACTCCATATAGGAGTTCTACTCAACAAAAGGGCCAACAAAATGTTGTTAAGGGTTCTATTAATAAAATTAGTCCCAGCCTTCTTAGGCAAATTGTAAACATGCAGCAACGTCACATTGATTCTTGAGAGTTGTTATGCGTGTTGGAACAATTGATGGATGTTTATTGTTAAACTCGATATACGTATCGTGTGTGAACAATTGATTCTGTTGCCACTAATTTTCAGACCTGGTGCATTAGGATTCTACTACTGCTAATTATAAAACGTAGCATTACAAATTTATTGTCACGAATGATAAATTGTTGCAATAGGAAGCTATTGCCATGAATTACAAAATGTTGCAGTAAAAACATTTGACCACTGTTGGTACCCCGCATACGGGTTACCCTCGCACATAGGCTGAAAGTACCTAGGTACGTTCGGTGGCGCCACATGTCCAGAAGGTGCCAGAACCTGGCCTTCCTCAATTGCGGGATCCAACACTGCCACGTGGACCTCAAATATGGGACCCGGCTCCTTCGGTGTGACGCACTCCCAAGATGCCACGTGTTTGGGCGGGACCTCACCATACTATGGGAGTGGGCTCCAGTGCAACCACGTGGCTCGAAGGGCCAGGCCGGATGCCTCCCGTAGAGAAGGGCTCCAGAGCTGCCACGTGCCTCAAAGGGCTTTAGAGCTGCCACATGCCTCGAAGATCAAAGCCTGACCTCCCCGGCAGTGCCTGCCTCGAAGTTTCCACGTATCTCGTAGTGGGATGCCAAAGTAAAGGGATCGTGCACCCCGTCTAAATCAAACATTGAAGATAGACACCCACCTCTAGCGGATAACGCAGGGCACACCTGTAGTCACAGACCATTGCGCACAATCACATCACAGTGAAAATGTCGCAGGCCTACCCCACTCCGCCATGTTGGTAGCTTACGGCAACAAGACAGACAGACAGGACATCCCCTGACACCATCAGTGACTACGCATGGGCCACGTGCGATTGAGGCGGTAAGACAGTGAGTCTTCAAGCTGCAGTTAGACGAGGCTTATGTGAGAAGCCATAGATCTTTAGGATAAGATCGCACTGGACCACCCGTCGGGCCCCGAACCCCACTTGTAAGGCGTCTGTCCTTGTCTATAAAAGGACCGGACTGCCACCATTACAAAGGATCCACAATCTACGCGTATAGAAACACACATACAACAATACAACCTCATCGTAGAGTAGGATGTTACGCTCTTGCAGCCCGAACCACATAAAAACCACCATCTCACCATCCTCATACGTGCAATCCCTCGATAGAGGACTAAGCCCTGCCCACGGGCTGCTCCATAGCAGGTCTAGGGGAAGTGTCGCAATAACACTTTGACATTTGGCGCGCCAGGTAGGGTCTATTTCCTCAAAAAGTGGTTGCACATTCATCGCAATGGTAAGCATCAAGCTTACGAGCAGCGGCGATATCGAGCCGCAAAAGGTCGACCAGCAGGTCAGGGAAGACGTGGAGATGGAGATCCAAAAGCATGAACGGACTGTTGAAACAGTCCACCAGGCTCAGAACCTCGACCTCAACAATGATGACGAGTGTTGCAAAGCACTCCATGTCATCTGTGGGGGATCTTGGGAACCTGCGTCTCAAAATGCGGTCAAGATCCTACGCTGAGCGGTAGCGTCACTAGATCCTACCGACGCCCCGCTGCTGCATCACAGATGGATGGAGACGCTAATCAGCTTCGACGCCTCCGAATGCTCCGAGAACATGGCGGGAGTTGGGCTTCTGCCCCTCCTCATCACCCCCACCATCACCAACATCAAGTTCCACAAGGTCCTGGTAGATGGCGGGGTTGGCCTCAACCTCATGATTCATACGACCTTCGACAAGCTGAAGATCCCTATGTCAAAGCTCGCCCCATCAAGACCATTCTCGGGGGTAGGGCCAGGGAGGATTATCTCGTATGGCAATATCGACCTCCGTGTGACCCTCGGGACACCCGAGAACTTCAGGGCAGAGAAAATCCTACTTAGCGTCACGGAGGTCAGCCTCCCATACAAATCCTTCATCAGTAGGCCAGCCCTGTACCGATTTATGGATGTAGTCCACTACGGGTACCTCGTCCTCAAGATGCCGACTCCCTCTAGCGTCCTCAAGATTTGCGGAGACCACACTGTGGTGGTGTCTGCTTTGGAGGAGCTACAAGCATTGACAGCAGCCCCAACACCTACCGCGGGCGATGCTGGACCTAGTCAGCCTTTGCCGAACTCGCGCGAGCATGACTACGCCACTACACCATGGGTGAAGCCCTCCGACAACAATGACATACCCATCAAGACTATTTTGATCGGCTCCAATGCTGCCTAGACCACCCGCAATGCGGGTAGTCTAGACAGCAAGCAGGAATCGGCACTCATCGCCTTCCAGCAGGCTAATGTCAAAATGTTTGCCTGGCAACCATCTCAGATGCCTGGCGTCCATAGAAGTGATCAAGCACCACCTAAAGATCTTTCTCGATGCTCTGTGGACACAACAGAGGCCACAAAAGCAGTCCATCGAGCGGCAGAACTTCATTCGCAAATAGATCAAGAAGCCGCCCGATGCTGGCTTCATTCTGGAAGACCATCATCCCTGGTGGCTGGCCAATCCTGTCGTTGTCCCAAAAGCCGGCAGGAAGCTTTGGATGTGCATCGATTACACCAACCTCAACAAGTCATGTTATAAAGATCCTTTCTCTCTCCATATGATAGATAAAATTGTAGATTCAACCTCGAGATGTGATTCGCTCTGCTTCCTAGACGCTTACTCAGGGTTCCACCAAATCCCCATGTCTAGAGAGGATGAGGAACATATGACATTTACAACCATAGGTGGCCTCTACTGCTATGTCTCTATGCCTTACAGTCTTAAGAATGCCCTCCCTACTTTTGTACGTGCCATGCATAAAACATTTGGGGACCTCATTCGAGACCTGGCAGAGGCATACGTCAATGATATCGTTGTCAAAATCCAAGCACTTACATCATTGTTAGACAGCATCGCCCTACTCTTCGGTAGATTGCGGACCACATGCATAGAGCATAACCCTGACAAGTGCGTGTTTGGAGTCAAAGCTGGGAAGCTCCTTAGTTTCTTGGTCTCACACCAAGGGATCGAGGTAAACCCGGAGAAGATCAAGGTGGTAGAGCTGATGCGGCCTCCAGTCCGCATTAAGGACGTATAGAAGCTTGTTGGATGCTTGGCAGTGCTCAACCGATTTATCTCTAGACTGGCTGAACGGGACCTCTTGTTCTTCAAACTGCTACGCCAGTATGGACCGTTCATCTAGACTGAGGAGGCAGAAAAGGCATTCTGCAAGCTGAAGTAACAACTTACGTCACTGCCCATCATGGTGGCCCCGAAGCCCAGAGAGCCTCTGTATCTACATCGCCGCCACGAGGGATGTGGTAAGTATGGTTTGGATGGCAGAGCGACCTAGTACCCAGCAGCCTCAAGAGACAGACGGGGCCCCTGCTGCTGATGCTGAGCCCTAGGGCTTGGAGACCGCAGGGGGCCCCGACAACCAAGATGTCCATGGGTCCTAGCCCCTAGAGGGTACCTGGGTACCCCCATGGGGCCCTGGAGATCAAGAAGCCTCTAGGTCCCAGCACCTAGAGGACATCCCGGGTTCAGGGAACACGAAGTCTCTGGGCCCAGAGCAGATGGAAGAGAATGCGCCAGATTCCCCGAGGATGGTTCAGACTATCCAGCGCCCAGTCTACTTTGTTAGCGAAGTCCTACATGAAGCAAAAACAAGGTACCTTAAAGTACAAAAGTTACTATATGCAGTGCTATTGGCGTCGAGGAAGCTCCTCCATTACTTTCAGGCACACAAAGTTTCAGTGGTGACTTCGTTCCCACTGGGGGCAGTGCTCCGCAGTCCCAACACGACTGGCAACATCGCCAAATCGGGGGTGGAACTGGTAGAGTTCAAGCTCGACTTCTTGCAGCGACATGCAATCAAGAGCTAAGCACTAGCAGATTTCATTGTTAAGAGGAATCTCTCGCCAAGCAACCCAGAGGGGCTGGATGTCAGCGAGCCGGAGCCCAGGGCACCAGTGCTCACCGGACCCCACTGGACACTCTTCTTTGATGGTTCATTGCGGAAGCAAGGGGTCGAAGCTGGTGTACTGCTCACCTCGCCAACAGGGGAGCATTCCAAATACGCAGTGCACCTTTACTTCAAGGCGACCAACAACATGGTTGAGTACGAAGCCCTCACCTTCGGACTAACAGCTACGCAGGGTCTCGGTGTCCAGTAGATGCTGGTCAAGGGAGACTCCCAGCTGATCATCAAGCAAGTCCAGGGAGAATGCTGCTGCAACGATCCTCAGCTCGCGGTGTACCTGCTGCACATCAAGAAGATAGAAGCAGGTTTCGAGGCTTTGGACCTCTGCCACGTGGTGCGCGCCAAAAACTCCATCATTGACTCCTAGTCAGCTATGGCATCCACCAGGGCCCCGGTTCCTGAAGGTGTCTTTGGCAGGAGATTAGTGCGACTAACTGCTAGGCCCGCATTGCTTAACAAAGAAGGCGACCGCAACACCTCAGAGCTGGCGACCTCAGCGACCCTGCAATCGTGGGGCCCATCGAGGTTCTTGTGCGTCATCAGGGACCCCTAATCACCCGGTGCCCATGATCCAAAAGATCAGGAGAGTCCCGATGCATGGATCACTGAGATCCCGGACTACCTGAAAGACAACATCCTTCCTGAGGAACACGTATCCGCTGAGCGAATTGTAAGGATGGCGAAACACTACATGCTGGTAGAACGAGACCTCTACCGGCATGGTGCCAATGGTGTACTATTACGTTACATAACTCAGGAGGAAGGTTGTGAATTGCTCATAGAGATCCATGAAGGAGAGTGCGGGAATCATGCTGGTTCTTGCACACTGGTCGGTAAAGCCTTCTGACATGGCTTCTACTAGCCAATGGCACTCTAGGACATTGTCAAGCTGGTGAAAAGGTGCAAGGCATGCCAGTTCCACGCCAAGCAGATCCACACTCCGGTGCAAACACTGGAGATGATCCCACCCTCCTGGCCGTTCGAGGTCTGGGGGCTGGATATCTTGGGACCCTTCGCCAGGGAAGTTGGAGGGTACCGGTTCTTCTACATCGTTGTAGACAAGTGCACCAAGTGGTCGCAGGCAGCCCCGATGATCAACATCAATAAGGAGTCCGCAGTGAAGTTCATCAAGATGATCATTTGCAGGTTTGGGGTCCCGAACAGGATCATCGCCGACAATAGGACCCAGTTAACCAATGAAGCGTTACAAGACTACTGCAAAGACCTTGACATCCAAGTCTGTTATGCATCCGTGGCTCACCCAAACAGCAACTGTCAAGTTCAAAGGGCCAACGTTGAGATCCTCAGGGGCCTCAAGACACGAACATATGACTGCTTTGATAAGCAATGTGCCATGTGGGTTGACGAACTCCCATGTGTGTTGTGGCCCAGCTGGACATCGCCTAGCCGGGCCACAGGGGAAACGCCTTTCTTTCTGGTGTATGGGGTCGAGGCCGTCCTCCCCCAGAGATCGCAGTGGGCTCCCTCTGAGTCCGGACATTCGACGAAGCTGCGCAGGACCAGCTTTGATGCGAAGATGTCGACCTCGTCGACGAAGCAAGGTGTCGTGCTACCATCCAAAACGCATAGTATCGGTAGGTGCTCCGGCGCTACCAAGAACAGTTCACGCGGAGTAGAGAGCTCCAGTCGGGCAATCTGGTGTTGCGGCGAATACTTTCTCGAGAAGGGGCACACAAACTCTCCCCCAACTATGAGGGCCCCTTCTGAGTGACACAGGTATCCCTCCCTAGGTGCGACCACCTAGCCGCGGAAGAAGGAGAGCCCCTCCCCAACCCTTGAACATAGAGCACTTCCGTAAGTTCTACCCCTAAGAATAATAGTAGGACAACGTTGGGTGTCATGGTGCCAAAGAACGACACGTAGGACAACCAAGCTCCAGGGGGGACAGGTCCAGAGTGTTCAGCCATTTAGCATGGTCCTGTACCCTAAGCATGAACACTCTGCCTCCCTTGCCAACCGAAGTGGGTCATTGCCTTATTGTAAAGTTAGTCTCCTCTTATGAATGCCAATTTGAAAGAATCACTGTCTTGCCCTGTGTTTTCTCTTATGTCCACTTAATTATCCATTAATTTTGTGATCATCAAGCTATTCTCATTTTTCGAATATTATATTCATATACCTGGTGAAGTTTTTGTCTATACCCCCCTAGTGGAGTTATGCAACCCAGCCGAAGGCAAACTTGTTTTGAGGTACCTGCAAGGTGTTTCGAGATCTCGCGGCAGTCCTCTTACTTGGGGCCCTGTGGTGCTAGATGGTCCCCCACGAAAGGCCTACGCCGAGCTGGAGGTCCAGGGCGCCCAACCTACTTAGTTTGGTCCTATACCATAAGCATATGTGTTTTGCCTTCCGTGCTACGGCTAAGTATTGAGGGCCAGGAGACAAGGCGGGAGCCGGATCCAAGGCGCTAACGCACCGAATTACCCATGCCCAGTGTACCAACCCAGGACTGTAAGACTTGACACAACTAAAGAGTAGGGAAAGATCGCCGACGAGAAAAATTATGCTCCCCCTGTCGTGTGTGCAGGACATACAAAGCAGGTCGATTCAGGCACAACCAACAGCAGCATCGGCGAGGTACACACCACCCAGGAGGCCCGCCGTCGACGTTCCTACATGTTGGTGGTAGATGACGCTAGAGAATCCAGCTCCGGCACCTCCCAGGGGACCTGTCGTCGATGCTATTTTACATAATGGCAACAAGTGCTGATTTGTGAGTAAGCTCCCTCATCCCGCTTTTGTTGGTAACAAGGTTTCTTTGGTTTCCTACTAGAAAGGGGTCTGCCATTGACGTTTCTGCAATGATGGTAGGTGACGCCAGAGTAGCCAGCTTCGGCACCACCCAAGGGGCCTGCCGTCGACGATTCTGTGATGATGGTGGGCGATGCTAGAGCAGCCAGCTCCGGCACCACCCAAGGGGCCTGCCGTCGACGACTCTACGACGATGGTTAGAGACGCCAGAGCAGCCAGCTCCGGCACCACCCAGAGGGACCACCATCAACGTCCAAACACATCGAAGACAGCAATAAGCGCAGATTCTGAGTACACTCTCCCGTTTTGCTCTTCTTGCTAATAGGGTTATCTTGTTGTACCTATAAATCGGGGGCCTGCCGTCGAAGTACTACACATCGATGGTGGATGATGATGGAGCATCAAGCTCCTGCACCTCTCTGGGGGCCTGTCGTTGACGACTCTGCGATGATGGTGGGCGATGTCGAAGCATCTAGCTCCGGCACCTCTCAGGGGGCCTACTGTCGACGTCTCTACGACGATGGTGGGTGACGCTAGAGCATCCAACTCCGGCACCTCCAAAAGGGCCTGCCGTCGATGACTCTGCGATGATAGTGGGCGACACCAAAGCATCCAACTCCAACACCTCCCAAGGGGCCTGCCGTCGATGTCTCTACGATGATGGTGAGCGACGCCAGAGAAGGCAGCTCCGGCACCACCCAAGGGGCCTTTCGTCGACATCTCTACGATGAAGGTGGGCGACACAGGAGCATCCAGCTCCGGCATATCCCAAGGGTCCTACCGTCGACGTCTCTACGATGATGGTGGACGACGTCGGAGAAGCCAGCTCCGGCACCACCAAAGGGGCCTGCCATCGACGTATCTACAACGATGGTGGGAAACGCCAGAGCATCCAGCTCCGGCACCTCCCAAGGGGCCTACCGTCGACGTCTCTACGACGATAGTGGGTGACGCTAGAGCATCTGGCTCCAGCACCTCCCAAGGGGCATGCCATCGATGACTTTGTGATGATGGTGGGCGATGCAGGAGCAGCCAGCTTTGGCACTACCCAGGGGGCCTGTCGTCGATGTCTCTATGACGATAATGGGCAAGACCAGAGCATCCAACTTCTGCACATCCCAGGGGGCCTACCGTTGATGTCTCTGGGATGATGGTGGGTGACTTTTGAGCATCCAGCCCTGGCACCTCCCAAGGGGCCTGCCTCTGACGTCCCTACTCAGAGAAAGCTTGAGGCTAGGGGCCGCACTGAAGCCATCCACTCAAACTCCCCCGCTCTGCTGAGGGCCCGTCGAAGACATCCTCTGATGTAGTGGTAGGTGTGTCCGGCCACCTGGCCATATCTACTAGGGGGCCTCTAAGGGGGTTCCATAGGCAGGACATCAACTAACAACAAGATCGACCATGTCAAATGTGCGATCGTTGGTACCTCAAAAACTAACAAACTCGACAAAATCCTCCAACCTTTACGCAGCTAAGGACTTAGAGCGACAGATTGAGAAGCACAAGACAAACCAACAAGTGAAACATGAAATCAAATTCATTAACATTTATTTGTACAAAGGGGCCATCCCTGGATACAATGGTGCTCCGCCTGGGGGCCACAGGTCTCAACTCTGCTAGAACAAAGAGGCCACCTGCTTGGCAAGGTCCTGGATTTCGGCCTCTCGCTCATTGAAGGGGCCTTTCTTTAACAACTTCAGTGGGATCATCGGGTACGAGCTCCGGAAGCACACCAAGATATGGGAAGCCACCTACTTCGCTAGATCCCTTACTTCGACCTCTAACCGTCTTGCAAGGACAGTGTTCACTGACCCTAACATCAAGCAGAAGGAGTCCAAGGCTAGGAGTTGTTGGGCCATACCATGAGACGGCTCAGCGCGAGGCACGGGACCAAGACCGAGGTGTTCCAACACTGCCCCAGCACGGGCCAGGATGTCCCGAATCCCTTGTGCCTCGACTGCGCAGGAGGCCTGGAGGCCTTCTGTCTCTCTCCGCGCCGCTTTCTCCCGATCGTCGAGCTCCCGAGCACGACGCTTCACGTCGTCCTCCTGGCGCTTGACAGCAAGCTATGAGTCCTGCACGGCTCGACGTCTCTCCTCTAGCACGCCAAGGCTCTGGGAGACCTCTTCTTCCCTCGTTGCCAAGTCCCGTTCCGCATCAGCAACTGCAACCTCATGACAGACCAACTCCTGCTCCTTATCCATGCACATATTAAGGCGGTCTTCAACGATAGCATGGGCCTTCAGGGCCTTCGCGTCAAGCTCCTTATTCCTGGCGTCGACCAGCTTCACCAGGCACCGCTCCTCAGCAAGCTAATCCCACTCTTGGACGAAAGCAGCATGTGTCTGGTGCAAGGCACACAATGCCACAGCAACAACAACTGAGAGGGGAATTGGCATGGCCGTAGCCACAGACGGCTGCCTCTCCACCTCTTCTACTGACTCCACGATAGACACCAACTCCTGGGGACCAGATGGATCCCCGACTAGAGCTCCAGGAATCACCGCATCACTGCCCGGTGCCGAAGCACTCCCCCCTGCCACAAAGGTATTGCCGGCCACCGGTAGCATGTCACCGTCTTGCGCACCAATGACTTCGGGTGCCAGTGCAGTATTAGTGGTGGGCGGGTCCGCTCCACCAGGGGTAGCCGCGATAGCCAAGGTGGCCACCTCCTCGCCTGGCACCACCTCAGCCCCATCTGCTCTGATGAACAGAAGAGCAGGAACATCAGCATCACTAGAAGCCGGTGCACCTTTAGCTGTAGGATGCGGCGCAACAGACACCGTTCTAGTTCTCGGAGGCGCGAGAGCTACCAAGCCCACCCCTGGAAACACCAAGGGCACTACGTCGGCCGACAACTCCCTGAAAAGCCAAAACCAACCCTGTCAGAGCGAAAAACAATGAAAAATAGCGGAGGAAGAATTGCACCTTACCGGTGGGCCAGTCTGCTCCAAAGACCTGGCCTCCCAGCTCGCGTGGCGAATTGAGGCCCCCTAGACCCGATGGCAAGGCTTGCACCACAGCCTTTGGCACCAGCATCGTGACGGCTTGCGTCTCCGTGGCCTTTAGCGTAGACTCCTCCTCGCCTCCCCAGAACCAAAACCGCCACTGGAATCAAAGACCAGTTTGATGACTGAGGCTTCAACTGCTCCAGCTCCCTCACAATGGGAGATTAGGGTGCCATCCCGTCGCGTCAGCTTCAGCCTCATTGGTACAGCGGTGGCGGAACCCGTGGCCACGGTACTGGATGGCTTTCCCAGCACCGGAACTGGCGCTGGCTGGCTATCCTCCACCCTGTCGGAGGTTTTGGGGGCCCTAGCTCCACCCTTTCAGAAGGACAAGAGGTAGACCCCAACCTTGGTTGCATCGCAGCATGACACCGCTCCAGGACCGCCGAAGCCCCAATCGTCTCTTCAGGGTGCAGTCGAACAACGCCGAACACGTACCTTTGGCATCAAGCTTTGCACTTCATCCCTTAGGCCAGGGGTCATGAAGAGTGGCTGGTAGTGGTCTCAAATGGAGATGTGCTCGCCATCGACGGTGTCGCAGGTCACCGCCTTCAACATCTCCACCATCATTTGGTGGTTGGATCATCCAAATCCAGCGGGCACTAGTCGTACGTGCCGGTGTAGACCCAGGCCACGTACAGGCACCACTAAAGGGGGTGGTGTGGCGATGCAAGAAGTATGCCAGCACCATCAATTAGGTCAAGCCCTTGTCCACTATGGACCAGATCCTCTTGAGCACCAGCTTGTACTCCTTCATCAACCCCTCGAATGCTTCCGAGGTGGTGGGATCGGAGGCCAGGCCTTTAGGGGGCATCTTCAGTGAGACATGGCCCTCGGTCTGCATGATCACTCAATCTTTCCTCCTGCTGCTCTACCTGCTTCTTTGAGCAAATGGATGTAGGTTCAGAAGGTCTTGTCCCGATGTCGAAAGTATTAGGCTCCCACATAGCTCGTTGCACTCTTTTCCGTGGTCTTCATCACAAAGAAGAACTTGAACAGCTCCATCGTTGGTGGGGTGCCCACGAATGCCTAACAAAAGTGGACGAACACGGCAACCACGGCGATTGAGTTCAGCAACGGGTGGTAAAACTGCTGCACGTACTCCTCCAGCACTGCAAGGAAGAACCTCGACAGCGGGATCCCAAGCCCCGCAGACACGTAGGTGACGAAGAGAATAGTCTCGTCATCGCGAAGGTATTGAAGGGTAGAGACCCGCAGCGGATCATCCATCCATGCTCCACTGCTAACCAACCAAGCAGTCATCTCATCGGCACCCGATCCTCGGCCGTTTGGAAACGAGAAGGAGGTAGCGGGGAGGCCATCGGAGCAAGCAAGAATGAGAGCTTTTGCTGAGTGGTGAAGGCTTGGGCGCTCAAGTAAGAAGGTAAAGGCTCGAGCGGCATGATGTAAGGAAGGAACTGTCCTCTCTAACAAAGGTTTCCTTTTTGATCACTCGTGCAGCGCCTGAGCACCTCATGCAAATTGCCAAGACTCAGCACGCACTACTCAACCCAAAGCATAAATGACAATGGAGGCTAGGCCCCCGGTCAGAAGTGCTGGCCCAAGCGGTCAGCCACCTGAAAAGACAAGCTGAAGCGGTTCCCATAAAGGCAGGGCAAATGTGAGTGTTATAGCTACATTGGGAACCGTTGCGGTTAAAGGCAGCACATAGGACAGAGATACTGCAGCAAGCAAAGATCCCGTCATCATAGTCCTACAACCAAGAGCGGACGCAAGGCTACGTTGGCAGAAGCGCCCATCGCTTCGACTGAACGAGACGAAATTCAAAGGGCAGTGCGGGAAAATATGGAAAGGTCTCCACCCTCGCCCTCATCACCTCCCCCAAATTTGGACTCAGAGGCCACTGTCGGTACACTGCATACGGGGTAGCCTCGCACATAGGCTGAAAGAACCTAGGTATGTCTGGTGGCGCCATGTGTCCAGAAGGTGCCAGACTCCAACCTTACTCAAATGCAGGATCCGACACTGCCATATGGACCTCAAAGATGGGACTCCGCTCCTCCGGTGTGACGGGCTCCCAATATGCCACTTGTTTGGGAGGGACCTCACCCGACTATGGGGGTGGGCTCTGGTGCAACCACGAGGCTCGAAGGGCCAGGCCAGACGCCTCCCGCAGATAAGGGCTTTGGAGCTGCCACGTGCCTCAAAGGGCTCTGGAGCTGCCACGTGCCTCGAAGATCCAATTCTGACCTCCCCGGTAGTGGCCAGCCTGATGCTGCCGTGTCCCACAACTCACATTGGGCGGTGTGGTGTGGGAGTAAAGGGATGGAGCACCCCGTCTAAATCAAGCATTGAAGACAGGCACCCACCTCCATTGGATAACGCAGAGCACGCCAACGGTCAGAGACTGTTGCGCCCAATCACATCACAGTGAAGACGTTGCAGGCCTACCCTGCTACACCAAGTAGGTAGCTTACTATGAAAAGATAGCCAGATGTGACATCCCCTGATGTCATCAGTGGCTACGCATGGGCCACTAGTGATTGAGGCGGCAAGACGTCGAGTCTTCAAACCGCGGTTGGAGGTGGCTTATGCGAGAAGCCATACATCTTTAGGATAATATCGCCTCGGACCCCGAACCACACTTGTGTGACACCTAGTTCCGAAAATGAACCAACCGTGATGCATATGTGTGCCCATGATGTTTAACACACATACACAAGTGTTTCATAAAGATAAAAAGATTATAACCATGTCCCGAATAATAACACTAATAATAGTACCTTATTACATACAATAGTCTAGAATACAAGCTCTAATGAAACTGCAGTGGAAAACAGTAAACACTAATGACTCCAAACTCCACAGGCAAGCTTGATGGTAACACACGCGCCTAGAACTCCTCAAAAACCACCTGGTACTAAAATTTTTTGCCAGCGTCTAAATTTGCTGGCGGAATAGCAAGGGTGAGCACATGTCGTACTCAGCAAGTGTGGGAATGTATGACATGTAGCTTAAAAAGGATTGATAATAAGATTTCTAATTGCATAGAAGTACCTTCAAGATAGTTAAAAGTGCAATTATATGATCATTAACTGAGGTCCTTCTCAAAATAACCCAAATAACATTAATTCCAACTTAAATAACCAATACTAGCATTAACAATCCATAATCAACTCATAACAGCTCATATGTCTCATTTTTATAAGTTCCATATACCAAAGCCAATTAAGAAACCATTGCAAATTTCCAACATCATGTATACTTAGACCCCACTGAGGTTTCACCTGTGGTGATGTCTCCAACTGAGCACATCCAACCAAGGGCCCCCTCTTGCGCCATTCGGATCCCACGGTAGTCCCACCATCATTACAAACCCATCTGACTACCCTATCCCCGAGCATTCTTAATGGTCCAAATAGTACTGGCAAAACAATAATTAGTCAGCTAAGCCGCACCCATACTTGGCCCTGTGGTGGCACTGTAAATCCTGGATGGTCGCTATACAAACCGGTCCTTAGATCTAAAGCAAAACAACCAAAATAGTCCAACCCGTTCCACATAACTGGCTTGCTTAGATCCCCAGGTACCATGTTGCTAAAGAGTCATTATTACCAATTCTCATCATTATAGTGTTCAATAGTTCATAATTAAGTAATATGATTATTTCCTAAACCCAAATGAGTATAGCAATGCAAAAAGTGTAAAATACCCTTCCTGACTCTCTACATTGTTTTCAAGGGACAAAGGTGGTTATACAAGACTAGTAAACTCCTATAATTGGGTTTTCCAATCAATTTCACACAAGCATGCAATCTGCAAACAAAACATTTGAAAACCTGGATCAAAATGATCATGGACACTTGACTTGCTCTTGAGCTTGGTTTGGATCGAAGTCTTCGAAGTTCTGGTTTTGTACGTCCTCGAAAGCACCCTCTACAGTGAGACCTTCTATTCTGCGCAACAAACATGCAAAATAACAATTACAATAAAATAATGCTCATATATTACTCAATATGTCATGATATGCATGATTTGTGCAATTGTGGAGTAAAATTTGTTAATGAGTTGCTATTAATGTCTACTAACTAGTTACAATGGTTTTTAATAAGTTTGGAATTGATTTGAATCAAATTGGATGCAACTCAGAATTAACAGATTTAGAGGTCGGACAAGTCCGGTATAGGGGTCGGACTAATCCGCCCTTTACAGAACTGCAGAGTTAGGGTTTTCTGATCAGCGGGGTTTTAAGATTAAACTCTCGTGGAAACTTGAATGTAGAGAGTGTACCACGTCTCTAGAGATCCAAAGGTTGAGGATTGGATGTGAGACTTGAATCTTGACGTCTAGGGTTGGTGAAGATGAGTTGATGAAGGTTTGATGATGAAGATCGTCAACTGTCAAAAAGTTGACGAGGATCGATCTTTGTCGAGCCTTCTCCCTCTTCTCCTCCTTCTTCTTGCTCCTGGGCTCCTTCTTGACGTCGGCACAAGGCTAAAGGCAACAGCAAGGGTCTTTCTCAAAGGTTGAAGAGGTGAGGGCATTAAGTTGCTTATATAGGTGTGGAGAGGTAGGGTTTTGGGTTGAATTCAAAGTGGAAGTCAGTGGGGGACGTGTAGGGGCCGAGGTGGGGTCCACTTGGGCTCCTCTGAGGTTGGGCACGAAGTTCTTAGGCCCAATTAAGGCAATTACCCGAATACCAATTGTGGAGAATTATTAGAATCTGAGTGGGATTCAGAAGGCCAGACTAGTCCGCATTGGTGGCCGGACAAGTCTATTTTGGAACAGAAACCATATCGGACAAGTCCGATGCACTTGGCTGGACAAGTTCGGGATGGATAGAAAAACTGATCCGGACTGAAATTCGGATAAAATCGGACTTGTCCATCTGAAATCGGACAAGTACAGAAAAACATCAAAACCAATAAAGGACTAGTCCGTGCATTGTGCCGGACAAGTCCGGGTTCTGAAGAAACTGAATTTTCTGAAAGAGAATATTGACACCGGGCAAGTTCAGATTTCATGCGATACAAGTCCGTACCCTAACAGACTTAAATCCCTGATTAAGCCTAAATTCATTTTAATCTTGTTCCTTTTTGGGTTTCTTAATGATAAAGATGCATAAGGATGTATGCAAAGCATTATGCATGAAAATGAGGGTGTTACAAACCTACCCTCCTCAAAATGAATCTCGCCCTCGAGATTCGACGTGGAAGGAAAGAGATAGGGAAAATCCTTATTGAGATCATCTTCTTTATCCCAAGTTGCTTCCCATTCTCTATGACGCTTCCGTTGCACTTTGCACCATCTAATCGCCTTGTTCCTTGTGACCCTTTCCTTGGTCTCCAAAATTTTGACGGGTTGCTCAACATGGGTCAAATCTTCCTCAATCTCCAATTCTTCCATTGGTACTTGCTTTTCCAGTACCTTAAAGCATTCTTGATCCGAGAAACATGAAACACATCATGGAAATCAGAAAGATGTGCAAGCATCTCCAATTTATATGATAGTTCTCCTCGTTTGTCCAAAATATTGAATGGTCTAATATAGCGAGGTGCCAACTTGCTGTTGACATGGGTGACACTTTGAGATATACGATGTCTCCCACCTCAAAAGACAAACTTCTTCGTCTATTATCTCCATAACCTTTTTGTCTCGAATGAGCAGCTATTAAGTTTTCACGGATCGTCTAGACTTGCTTTTTGGCTTCCTGGATTACATCAGGTCCAAATACTTGAGTTTCCCCATGTCTCTTTCCAAAACAAGGGTGTTCTACACCTTATCCCATACAATGCTTCATATGGAGACATCTTCAACCTTGCTTGATAACTGTTGTTGTAGGAAAACTCAGCGTATGGCATGCTCTTGTTCCAACTTCCTCCATACTTTAGTGCACAAGCCCTTAGCATATCTTCCAAAATATGATTTGTCCTCTCAGTTTGTCCATCTGTTTGAGGGTGATATGCAGAACTGAAATTCAACTGAGTTCCCATAGACTCGTCCAACTTCTTCCAGAACCTCGAGGTAAATTGAGAACTTCTATCGAACACTATTTTCTTTGGTACTCCGTGTAAGCACACTATTCTCCCCATATACAATTCTGCCAACTTTGATCCGCTATAGGTAGCCATGACAGGAATGAAATGCGCTGATTTCGTCAACCAATCCACAATAACCCATATTAAATCGTAACCTACCGAAGTGCAAGGCAAGCCAACTATGAAATCCATACCAACCTTCCCATTTCGAATCCAGAATCTTCAACGACAGCAATAATCCAGCTGGCCTTTGATGTCCCGCTTTTACTCATTGGCACGCATCACACAAATAGTAAAGTGTCACCAATAGTGTGTCTTCAGATCCTTATACATCTTCGTACAACCGGGATGGATAGAGTAATATCAACAGTTAGAGACTCTTGTCATTAGGCACAACAATCCGTTTCCAAAGCCATAGAGTACCATGGTCATCCTCATCAAATCTGAATTTTATTCCTTATTGGGTCCTTTCATTGATTATCTGGATCTTCTTGTCCCTAGTTTGGCCTTCTCTTATCTCTTTATCCAGGGTTGGATTCACTTCCACTGCTCCCATCTCATTTACAAATCCAATATTCAACCGTTCAAACTCCTTGCATAGATCGGGTGGCAATTACCTAACGGTGAGCTCGTGGCTTGCTCCCTTTCACCTCAAAGCATTAGCCACTAGTTAGCTTTTTCTGGGTGATAATTGATTCCCACATCTTAGTCCTTAATGAGTTCCAACCATCTTCGTTGTCTCAAATTCAGATCTGTTTGTGTGAGTATGTACTTGAGAGTCTTATGATCCGTGTAAATCTCGCATATATATCCAGGAATGTAATGTCTCGAAATCTTCAATGCATGCAGTACAGCTGCAAGTTCGAGATCATGCATAGGATAATTCTACTCATGTTTCTTCAATTGTCTAGAGGCATAAGCCACTACTCGGCCTTCTTGCATCAATACATAGCCAAGTCCTTGTCTTGAAGCGTCGCAATAGATATCAAAGCTCCTGCTCACATCTGGCAATACCAACACAAGTGTCGTTGCCAATCTTTTATTTAGCTCCTCAAAACTGTCCTGACAAGCTTGAGTCTACTTGAAAGGCTTCTTCTTCATTAACAGTTCAGTCATGGGCTTCGCTATCTTGGAAAAGTCCTTGATGAACCGACAATAGTATCCAGCCATTCTTAGAAAACTCCTTCTATCCCTATCATTCTACGGCGGTTCCCACCTTACCACATCTCTAACCTTTCTTGGGTCAACTGACACTCCTCCTCCAGATATAACATAGCGTAGGAATGATATCTCCCTCAACCAGAATTGGCACTTGTTGAACTTGGCATACAACTGATGCTCTCTCAATTTCTGCAAAGTCAACCTTAGATGCTCTTCGCGCTCCTCTTCACTCTTCTAGTAGATCATGATGTGATCAATGAACAATACCACAAACATACTCAAATACACCATGAATACCTTGTTCATGAGATACATGAAGTATGCGGGCGCATTAGTCAATACAAATGACATGATTGTATACTCATAGGATCCATATCGTGTCCTGAAAGTTGTATTGGGTATGTCTGATGGTCTAATCTTAATTTTTGGAAATATCCTGACCAAAGATCGATCTTAGAGAATATTCTAGCTCCCTTCATCTGGTTGAATAGATCCTCTACGCGGGGCATCATATACTTATTCTTGATTGCCACCATATTGAGAGATCGGTAATCCACACACATCCTTTGGGATCCATCTTTCTTATCCATGAAAAGCACTAGGGCTCCCCATGGAGATGAGCTTGGGCATATAAGAAACTTCTCTAACTGCTATTGAATTTGCTTCTTAAGCTCCGCTAATTCCTTAGGAGGCATCCTATATGGTCTCTTTGCTATAGGTGCAATTCCAGATATTAAATCAATGACGAACTCGATGTCACGATCAAGTGGCAATCTGGCAATTCCTCAGGAAACACATCTGGGTATTTATGAACAATCGAGATTTCCTCCAAAGTTACTCCTTCCGCATGATTAACCATTGCCTTCTTTGTTGTCGGTTGAGCGGCCTTGAATTCTACACCGACTCCTTCCTCATTTGTCAATTGCACTGTCTGAGTGGCACACTGAATTACTCCATTATGCTTCTTTAACGAATTCATTCCAAGTATGATGTCCACGCCTTGCGAATTTAGAACTATAAGGTTGGCGAGGAAATCTACCCCTCATACGGAAATACTTACTTTTGAACATACTATATTCGTCCTAATCTCTCCTCCAGGAGATTTAACAAACAAGGTAAATTTCAGGTATGATATAGGCATGCTATGCTTTGTAACGTACTTTGATGAGATGAATGAATCAGATGCTCCAGAATCAAATAATATAGTCGCGGGGTTGGAGTTTGCGAGAAACATACCAATCACAACATCTTCAGCTTGGTGAGCCTCTTCTGTAGATACATGGTTCACCTTGCCACGAGCGAAATTATGCGGTCCTCGGTTGCCTTGAGGTGCTCCTCCATTGGGCTTTGGGTTCTTCCTTGGTACATTGCTCATCTGACTCTGACCTGACCTTGGGCATTGATTAGCAAAATATCCTGCTTGACCACAAGCATAGCAAGTCTTTCCACCAGTGACGCCAGCAAAGTTAGGGCGAGGCTGGTTCCGAGCATAGGCAGGCATAATTGGGCGTGGCGCAGGCTGCATAGGTAAGTGAGGTGCTTGCATGGGTGGGCGTTGCTGCATTGGATATTGTGGTCGTGGTGGACAAGTGGGGCGGTATGCAGCAGCAGATGGGTTGTAATGTGTTGCAATAGGTAGTGCATAGCGAGGACGAACATTGCTTCCTTGAGGCTGTCCCTTGACATTTTCCTCTTGTGATCTAGCTCCATCTATCGAATCTTGTTCTCCACCACAATGGCTTTGTCAACCAGCTTATAAAAGTTTGCATAGTCAGCATTGAGCAATTGAACCGAAATTTCATTATTGAGACCCCTTATGAACAGATATTCCTTCCTGCTATCAGTACTGATGTCTTCTGGAGCATATTTGGACAGTTGAGTCAATTTATTGAGGTATTCACTCACAGTCATCCTTCCTTGCCTTAGATTTTCAAACTCTTGTCTTCTTAGTTTCATAACTCCCTCTAGAACATAGTGAGAACGAAACTTCTCCTTGAATTCAGCCCAGGTGATTGTCTATTGATTTTCATGGGCGTCACATAGAGATTCCCACTAGTCTGTAGCAGCTCCCATCAACTGGTGTGAGGAAAAAAGAACCTTCTCTCTGTCATCGCACTAGACTATGGCAAGTTTCTTCTCAATAGATTTCTGCCAATCATCAGCATCCATAGGATCTGTGGCTTGAGCAAAGGTAGGCGGTCTGGTCCTCATGAACTCCCCAAAATGGTTGTGAGGTGGAGGGGTGGTTGTGGTGGCGGTATGTGGGGCTGATTGTTGTTGCCAGCTTACAACTGTCTTATGGTCTGTATCATGGTCTGCATGAGCTGGTTCTGCATGGCCAATAGCTGCTCAATGTTGATAGCCTCCTGGGCAGGTCCCTGGTTGTTCTGAGTGCTTCATTGTTCTCCTCCTCACCATTGGCATTCCTCTGGATGCGGGTCCTCAACATTTGTTGGTGAAAGAGTAGTAGATTCGGAAGAATTTAGAATTTAAAAAGAAACGCCCCAACTATATGCATCAAGGTATGTGTAACTAAACATCTCCTTTATTAGTACTAATAACCCTATTAGAGGATGTGGACAAGCATTCCACAACTCTCTACTATGTGCGGATGTGGACAAAATGCTAGACGTCCCACAACTCGCACCAAGCACGCAAGAGCAAGCACACACCAAGAAAGTTCAGCACACCACACTAAACACAACTAAAACGATCTAAACGCTTTTCTAACTTCTAAACAGGAGACCTAGACTTAATTATGTGAGATGTGGATGTCCTGGCCATGAGGCGGTGAAGGAGACGGCAGCGAGGCATACATGGGCACACGCCAAGGTGAATTGGACAGCCATGTAGGCACTAGAGAGGTTGCTACACCATTGACCTCCACGATTCCACGGATTTCCTCTTGCTTCTCAATTATGAACAACTTCTTACGGAGGTAACGGATCTCTTCCTTAGCATCGGCATAGAGGTTTCCCAAATTCACCAATACTACCTGGGATATGTTAATGGCACAAGAACTGATTTGAGCTCCATGTTGCGGTCTTAAGACTTCCCTTATTCCGTTCTTGCAATGCGGGTGTAGTGCAAAACTAGTATCTCCAAACTGCTCCCGATAGATGTGGCACAACCTAGTAAGTGCATCCCAAGTGACATCATCAATAGCTTGCTCCCAGGTTGATCTCCATGTGGATGCAAAGTTTCGGGTGACCACCTCATCTCTAGCAAGAACAGTAACTTGAGCCCTCCATTCTTGATGCCCATGGTCAGGAATTATCTTAACACAATACTCCGGGTGCATTTTGCATAGATCAAGGAACTCCTTCAATTGCTTCGCTGCTAATCCTCCATCAGTGCCGTTGCAACAGAATTATTGGGCATCACGGTAAACTATGCATTTGTCCTCCTTTTTGGCTTCACTGGGTTGTGATGCATTCTTTTGGGCTTCGGGTACTTCTTCTTGTGCAGCGGATTCTTCCTCCTCTTGCGGTTCATCTTCATCTCGGGCTTTCTCATTCTCCCCGTATGCTTCACCTTCCTCTTCCTCAATATCATAGATTTCCACCATCTCCGGATTTTTCTTCCTCATCATCATCATAGGGCTCCACCATTTCAGGACCTTCCTCCATCATGTTGGAGTATTCATGCTCAACTTCCTTTGCGGGAGAATTCACTTCTTCCTCCTCTGGGGTTGGTTCCATTTGCATCTCCTTGCGAGGCCTAAGCTTGCTTCCAAGTGGTGGCAAACGAGCTCTCTTGCAGGCTGTAATTTTGGTGTGAGCCATCTATGAGAAAACATGAGAAAAATAGAGGAAAACACAAATATCGGTCCTAAAATTGCAGCAGTCATAAATCGAGATGAGAAGATGTGCATTTGCTCAAAAAGATGGAAAAAGTAGCAAAAATAGCAGCAGCAGCAAAAACACAAATTTTTCCACGTTATATAGCTAGTGGAAGGTAAAATAATGCAAAACGGGCTAATTTACAATAGGAAAGAAGTCCTAAGTGATTTGTGGTGTCTATTCTAACTAGGCATGCATCCTACGGTCAAACACGGCTCTGATACCAATTTGTGACACCCAGTTCTGAAAATGAACCAAGCGTGATGCATATGTATGTCCAGGATGTTTAACACACATACACAAGTGTTTCACAAACAATAAATAGATTATAACCATGTCTCGAATAATAACACTAATAATAGTACCTTATTACAAATCAAATAGTCTCAAATACAAGCTCTAATGAAACTATAGCGGAAAACACTAAACACTAATGACTCAAAACTCCACAGGCAAGCTTGACAGTAACACGCACGCCTAGAACTCCTCAAAAATCTTCTTATACTCCACATTGTCACCTGCGTCTGAATTTATTGGGGGAATAGCAAGGGTGAGCACATGTCGTACTCAACAAGTGTGGGAAAGTATGACATGTAGCTTAAACGAAAATTGATAATAAGATGGCTAATTGCATAACAGTACATTCAAAACAGTTGAAAGTGAAATTATATGATCATTAAGTGAGGTCCTTCCCAAAATAACCCAAATAACATTAATTTCAACTTAAATAACCAATACCAGCATTAACAATCCATAATCAACTCGTAACAGCTCCTATGTCTCATTTCCTTTAGTTCTATATACCAAAGACAATTAATAAACCATTACCAATTCCCAATTCAATTCCAGCCATTAAACCATGTTAAAGTCCAAATTCTCATCATGTGAGGGTCCAGATTGCTCATGACCGGGAGCACGACTATCCTGATAGTTTTAAACACACTCTGCAGAGGTTGTACCATTTTACCCACAAGTTCGTGATTTCATCACCTTTCGATGACTATGGAATCTCAATTATGCTGTCTCACACTTCCTTAGGTGTGTGACCAAGAGATCACAAAATAGCTTTTACAAAGTGATTACTAGTATATTTAGACCCCACTGAAGATTCACTAGGGGTGATGTCTCCAACTGAGCACATCCAACCAAGGGCCCCACCATGAGCCATTCGGATCCCAGGGTAGTCCCAACATCACTACAAATCCATCCGACTACCCCTTCCCTGAGCATTCTTGATGGTCGAAATAGTACTGGCAAAACACTAATTAGTCAGCTAAGCTGCACCCATACTTGTCCTTGTGGTGCCACTATAAATCCTGGATGGTCGCTTCACGAACCGGTTCTTAGATCTAAAGCAAGCAAGACCACTAAAACAATCCAACCCGTTCCACATAACCGGCTTGCTTAGATCCCTAGGCACCATGTTGCTAAAGGGTCATTATTACCAATTCTCATCATTATAGTGTTCAATTGTTCATAATTAAGTAATATGATTATTTCCCAAACCCAATTGAGTATAGCGATGCAAAAAGTGTAAAATACCCTTCCCGACTCTCTACATTGTTTTCAAGCGACAAGGGTGGTCATACAAGACTAGTAAACTCCTATAATTGGGTTTTCCCATCAATTTGACACAAGCATGCAATATTGCAAACAAAACATTTGAAAACCTGGATCAAAATGATCAAGGACACTTGCATTGCTTTTGAGCTTGGTTTGGATCGAAGGCTTAGAAGTTCTGGTTCTATGAGTCCTTGAAAGCACTCTCTACGGCAAGACTTTTATTCTGCGCGACAAACATGCAAAATAACAATTACAATCAAAAAATGCTCATATATTACTCAATATGCCATGATATGCATGATTTGTGCAATTATGAAGTAAAACGTGTTAATGAGTTGCTATTAATGTTTACTAACTAGTTACAATAGTTTCTAACAAGTTTGGAATTGATTTGAATTAAATTGGATTCAATTCAGCATTAACAGATTTAGAGGCCGGACAAGTCTAGTATAGGGGCCGGACTAGTCCGCCCTATACAGAACTGCAGAGTTAGGGTTTTCTGATTAGCAGGGTTTTATGGTTAAATTCTTGTGGAAACTTGAATGTAGGGGTGTACCACGTCTCTAGAGATCCAAAGGTTGAGGATTGGACGTGAGACTTGAACCTTGACGTCTAGAGTTGGTGAAGATGAGTTGATGAAGGTTTGATGATGAAGATCATCAATTGTTGAAAAGTTGAGGAGGATCGTTCTTGGTTGAGCCTTCTCCCTCTTCTCCTCCTTCTCCTTGCTCCTGTGCTCCTTCTTGACATCGACACAAGGCTAAAGGCGGCAGCGATAGTTTTTCTTGAAGGTTGAAGAGGTGAGGGTATTGGGTTGCTTATATAGGGGTATAGAGGTAGGGTTTTGGGGTGAATTCCATGTGGAATTCAGTGGGGGACGTGTAGGGGCCGAGGTGGGATCCACTTGGGCTCCTCTGAGGTCGGGCACAAAGTTCTTTGGCCAAATTAATCAATTACCCAAATACCAATCGTGGAGAATTATTAGAATCTGAGTGGGATTCATAAGGCTGGACTAGTCCGCATGGGTGGCCAAACAAGTACGTTTTGGAAAAGAAACCATATCGTACAAGTCCAGGATGGATAGAAAAAATGATCCGGACTGAAATTTGGACAAAATCAGACTAGTCCATTTGAAATTGGAAAAGTTCGAAAAACATCAAAATTGATAACGGACTAGTCCATGCATTGTGCCGGACAAGTCCGGGTTCTAAAGAAACTGAATTATATGAAAGAGAATAGGGAAACTGGACTAGTCCGGATTTTAGGCCGGACAAGTCCGTACCTTGACAGACTTAAATCTCTTATTATGCCTAAATTCTTTTTAATCTTATTCCTTTTTGGGTTGCTTAATATTAAACATGCATAAGGATGTATGCAATGCATTATGCATGAAAATGAGGGTGTTACAACTTGTAAGGCTTTTGGCCTTGTCTATAAATGGACCAGACCGCCTTAGTTAGAAAGGATCCCCAATCTATGCACACACACACACACACACACACACACACACACACAAGCAATAGAACCTCACTGTGGTGTAGTGTTACGCTCTTGCGGCCTGAACCACGTAAAAACCACCGTCTAACCAACCTCATACGCGCAATCCCTCGATACAGGACTAAGCCTTGCCGATCAAAGAACCTCCGCAGGCTGCTCCATAGCAGATCTGGGGGAAGTGTCGCAATAAAACTTCAACAGCCATCACTCAAAAAAGTTGCACTAGACCTATTGCCAACACCCAGAAAACACTGCATTACAACCCTATTACCACAGATGAGAAAATGCTACATTACACCTGTATTGCCACAAATCATTAAACGTTGCATTTTGAACTTATTGCCACGACTCAGACA
Organism: Tuctoria greenei; assembly: GCA_036927565.1. Classification (NCBI taxonomy): domain Eukaryota; kingdom Viridiplantae; phylum Streptophyta; class Magnoliopsida; order Poales; family Poaceae; genus Tuctoria; species Tuctoria greenei. Next base: position 80,183,963 of record JAYESD010000006.1, read on the forward strand.
ACATTGCATTACAACTGTATTGCCACGGATCAGAAAATGCTGCATTACAATCCTATTGCCGTAGATCAGTAAACGTTGCATTACAAACCTATTGCCAGAGATTAAGAAATATTGCATTACGATCCTATTGCTATAGATCAGAAATTGTTGCATTACGAACCTATTGCCACAAATCACGAATCATTGCAATACCATACTATTCACCATGGTTGTGAAATCGTTGCAATATCATACTATTCACCAGGTTGTGAAATCATTGCAATACCATACTATTCAATCCGTATGTGAATCGTTGCATTACAGTACTATTCACCATGCTTGTGAAATTGTTGCAATACCGTACTATTTGCAATACACGTTAAATCGTCGCAATATCATACTATTTGCTACAGATGTGAAATCATTGCAATACCATACTATTTGCCATGACTTTGAAATTATTGCAATAGCATACTATTTGCCACGAATGTAAAATCGTTGCAATACCATACTATTGGTTGCGATACGTTAAATTGTTGCAATACATTACTATTCGCCACGGATGTGAAATCGTTGCAATACCATACTATTTGCCACGAATGTGAAATCGTTGCAATACCATACAATTGCCACGAATGTGAAATCTTTGCAATATCATGCTATTCGTTGCAATACGTTAAATCATTGCAATACGTTAAATCGTTGCAATACCATACTATTTGCCACCGACATGAAATCGTTGCAATACTGTACTATTTTCCATGAATGTGAAATCGTTCCAATACCATAGTATTTGTTGCACTACGTTTCATCGCAATACGTTAAATCATTGCAATACCATACTATTTGCCACCGATGTGAAACCAATGCAATACGATACAATTTGTCACGGGTGTCAAGTGGTCGCAATAACTTATTGACATGGGACTTATTGCAACGATTCGTAAAAACTATTGCCACATTTTTTTCATTGCAATAGTGACTTATTGCAATGAATTTTAACCTATTGCCACAACTTGTTTCGTCGCGATAATCTAGAATCCTGGTAGTGCTAATATTAGTTCAACGGTCTTGAGGTTAGTGATTACCTTATAAAGATATTTGTAAGTATGCTTCTAAGGTATTTGCCTACCATGCAAGCATGGTGTTTGGATAGTTAAGTGGTATTGGAGGTCTCGTAGTCCCATGGGTTTGAGGGATAGGCGACAGGTGGTGATAGCCCTGTCCGCCTTTGTAATCCCCCACGTTCGGCTATGCAACTGGCTCTTAGCGAGAGTCGTCTGGCACACCAGGTGTAAGCTTATGTGCATGTGTTGGACCACTAAGCCCTATTATTCACCACTAGCATATCCACATGCACACTATTAGGCTATGCATATGTATATTTGAAGCACATTAGGAATGACCCTTTCTTAGCTTAATCCTCACTAGGACTATTGTATCTTTAGAAGTAGATTGCTTAAGTTGTGTCACTATTTATGGTCGTTACACACAAATTTCAACTGTAAATATAACTCAACTATGTGAAGGAGTAAACATTTCTTAGCACCTATCACCTTTATATTTAACATAATTTCACTTGTACTTGAAGAAATAGTGCATGCAGGTATTTAATTACAAAAATGAGGAAAAACAAGGGGAGCGATCCTGAAAAGTATACTCCCAGCCAAACAAACGCTGACATGTTGTAGTTGATGGATACATGGACCCATTCTCAGGTGTATTCGAGGGAATCCAACATAACTTCATGGGTGGATGGAACAAGGACCCACAAATTAGACACATAGAGGAAAACAAGAGCAAGTCAGCCCACCTCTGTCAAACCATAGCATCGACCGACGTGATGTTTGCCCCGAAATCGATCAAACAACGCGTGGCACTATCGTGTGGTACCCTGAAGGAGGTGGTTATTGATTCATGCACAAAATATGGTGGGGACCGACCTCAACACTACTACAAATTGGACCCCGCACTCCTTACTTCATGACATACACACCACTTGAGCATTACTCTTTTGTATACACACTGCTCCTAGTACTTAGTAGAGTTTAGGCTGTGGAGAGAAGCCTCTAGTTGCCAAGTCCATTTTGGAAAAAGGTATGGCTCATGTAGCTTTTCATTTATTTATGGCTTTATGCTTTATTAAAATATTAGTCTTTTATTATTTATAAGTTTGGCCGAAACATGTCTTGTTTGATTGCAGAATCTATGAATGTTGTAGGTTTAGTTGTCATTATTATAATAAAGTAATTATGTTATCATATAATCATAAACATCATATGCCTCCACTATATTCTACTTAGGTACGATATGAATATGTTAAATAATAAAGTGCTTGGTTCCAACGTTGGTTCAACGATGTTTAGGTTAGTCATTGCCTTAGAGTGGTAATTGAATCCGGACCTCTAGGGTATTTACTTATCATGCAAGCGCGGTGCTAGGATAGTTAAGTAGCATTGGATGTCTCATAATCCCACCGATTGAAGGGGTAGGAAGTAGGTAATGACAACTCTTTCCATCCTCTGTACCCCCCCCACACACACATTCAGCTATGCCACATGCTCTTAGCGGGAGTCACTCTGATTTTACTAGGGGTAAGATCGTGCCTGATCTGTTGGACCACAACCCCAATATTCACAACTATCATACACACATACACATTATTAGGCTACCATATGCATAATAGGAGCACATTAGGAATGACCCTTTCTGACCTTAACTCTCACTAGACTACATGATCTTTTGGAGTAGATTTCTTAGATGTGTGTGACACTACCTTTATTATCAACTTGCACCTATAAAGTTAATTACTTAGTATTCTATACCTTGATCATAAGAATGGTGGTCTATTTGCTTCACCGCCTTCCTTTTTTTATAAATACAATACCTTTTGGATACTCATGGGTGAAATGTTACAATGGTATTTTGTGCACTTGCAGATTAATGTTTCTATAGTAAGAAATACCAACACACACTATCTTATATTATCAATTTACTCATGTCATGATAAATACCTAGTATTCTATATCTTTACCATAAGAATAGTGGACTCTTTACTTCACCGCTATGAGACCTATGTGTGTTGAATACATTGGCAATTAGAATAAAAGTGAAGGTTTACATTCAAAGCTTTGAAGCCTACATTATTCCATCACGATACACCACGATACACCCAAATACACACGACCCAAACTTGTTTTGGTACATTTGGGAGTAACGTTACCTTCGTTAGTTTTGGACTGTCCAAATTTTCAATGTGTTTTTGGGGAGTAATGTTACCCTTGATGATTTCTGATTGTCCGAACCTTTTCTCACATGAGTTGCACGTGTTTCACGCTTTGGACTGTCCGAACTTTCACTCACATGAGCTGCATGTGAGTTGACCTGGTGGGAGTGTTTTCGGGAGTAACATTTACTCTTTACTTGGTTAGGACTGTCCGAACTTTCGGTCACGTGTTTTGCACATGAATTTTTAATTGGAATGTCCGATCTTTTGCCTTCACATTGCAACACCACTTTGGTCTATTCAATAATTTTATTTGCCAAAATATTTGTGCGATGGCTTAGTTTTTAATTTGCAATGTTTCAAACTTGCTTTTTGGCTCATGTAATGCTTGCTTAATATTCTCTTACTATGTTTTTATGTGTTAGGGCTGGTTATGGTGGTTAAACATTGATATGGTTTGCAACATGCTTATGTGAGGTGCTCACGTAAGGTGTTGTGTTTTTCGTACTAACGAGAGTCAAGTAGAGGACTTGGGCCTTGTCAGGTATTTCTTGAGGTCAAGACATGGTTGGCCACGAAATCCATTGAACAAGTCTTAGGAAGAAGATGTGATTCATCAACCAAGTTTGGGAGGAATTGTGGTTCAGTTAATTGGGAAGGTCACACAACATATTTGGATCAAGAACAATGTACATGAAGGTATTGTGAACGTCATTGGAAAGTGTTTGCATATGTGCAAGGAGTGCATGAAAGTAGAAACATGGTTCCAAGGTGCGATGAAGGGATATGGACGTAAGATGTGGTCGAAGAGGTCCAACCGGTTGGATTATGCCTTAGGCTGCAACTGAGGTGGTTACGGTTCGTTTATTGAAAGTTTTGAGTTTTTTTTGTTAGATTTCGTATGGGTCACAAAGTTGGGTTGTTTTAGGAATGTTTAGGATGCTCCTAAGGTGTTTTAAAGTCTTAAAATTGCTTCTATCTGTGTATAGAAAAAGCTTGAACAGTTATGGAAAGTTTTGGTTAAAACTAAGTAGGATAAGAGTCCAAGTTAGGATTGGGTTGGCCTTAGGGCTGGTTATATAAGCAAGAGAGGCTAGAGCTCGTGGTGAGATGACTTTAGGCTGTTCCTCTTGTGTTTTTTTGAATAAAATTGGTAGTTTGGAGGAGCTTTTGTGCCTTGTTCGTCCGACTTGTTTTCGTCAAGTCTTTCTCGTCGAGTTTGTGCGCTGCTCGACCTTTCTTCGATGTTTTGATTGTAACTCGCATTTTACTACTCCAGTTGACGATATTCTTTTTGCGTTTTCTTCAAAACTTAATTCTCTATCATCTGGCAAAATTTCACGGTCATTGGATTTGTGTTTTTTTATCTACACGAGTTTCTTTGCAGCATAGCAGATCTGTTTTCACAACGGGTAGAACAGATTGACCTTTGTGTAGTCTTTTGATCATAACTCAAGTTCTACTTAGTGTTTTCATGTGATTTTTGTTGTATTGGTTCTATGACTTGATATTCTACAATCTATACTTGTTTTGTCACAGTTGAACACGTTTATAACAATTGCACACACGGTTTATTGAACAGATCAATTTTCTGCCGAGGAGTTTTTGTTGCTTCTGCTGAAATAGTTTAAAATCTACCATTCACCCCCTCTGGTAGATTTTATGTTCTCTTTGATCCTACAATTGGTACTAGAGGCGCTATGCTCTAATCTTTGTGATTTGCACGTGCTTTGACTAATCATCATGTAGAAATACTCTAAAAAAACTTGTGTGTTCAATGGCATTAACTTTTAGGTTTGGAAGGGTTGCATGGAGGCTTACATACAGGCGCAAGGCTTCGCCATATGTGAAATGTCTTCAAGCGCTTCTTCATGCCATCAAAAAATGACGTTATGGCTGCAAACATGAGAGACGTCGACAACAACAACAAGGCACACAACCTGATTATACAAGAATTGAATTGAAACGACTTCGACCATGTTGCACACCTCCGATCTACTTATGATGTGTGGAAAGTACTATGCGACTACCATGAAGCATCTAATACGATCAAGGAGGTACATCAAGATATGTTCAAGAAAGGATACATGCGTTTTGAGATGCAACCCGATGAGTCGATCGATGATCTCTTTGCTCGCTTTAATAATATTTTCAGCAACTTGCATAGCATTGATGTAAACTTTTCAGATGCTGAAAATACTAGGCAACTGTTAGGTGCATTAGACATGTCAATTTGGGAGATGAAAGTTACATCTATTCGTGAATCTACTGTCATGAGTACACTTACTTTAGATGTTCTATATTCTAAATTGAAAACTCATGAACTTGACATAATATCGTGTAAGAACCCCACCAAGTCTCTTGCATTTGTTTCACAACGTGACATGCCTAGCTTTAGCAATATTCATCATGTGGTACACTTGCTTTGTTATCATCTCTAACCCTTGAACAGATCGAAGAGTTTCCAGAGGAGGAGCTAGGACTTCTTTCTACTCGATTATCAAAAGCATTGCAAAATGTGAGAACTCGAAGAAGAGGAAGTGGTGGTTCTCATTGATGCTTTGAATGCGGTGACATTGGACATTTTCGTACAAATTGCCCTAACCTTTCAGGTTCTACTCCCCATAATGATAAGCAAACAAAACTCAAGTCCTCCTCTACAAACTACAAAACAAGAAGAAGGGTTTGACAGGTCGCCAAATGGTAAACAATTTTGTCTCCGCACTTCAAGTACTTGGCCCGAGCGATGTGGACATCCCGAGTGATGAAGATGAAGAGAATTTTGCAAATATGTGCTTCATGGCGAGCTACACAAGATCAATTATGGAGGAGGCAGAACACAACAGCGACGATGAAGAGGTATGTCCCACTTGAGAAGAAATGTGTGATGCTATTTCTCGTGCCACTATTATACTTAAGAAATAGGACAAAAAACTTAGGGACAATGCTGTTTAAATTGAATCACTAGAATCTGAAATAAATCGTTTGAAATCCTTGATTCCTAGTGATGATTCTTGTTCCTCATCTGAGCTTATATATGAACAATTGTCCTCTTAAGAAGTGTACACAACTCCACATTTGATAAACTTGAGCTTGAAATTGAAAAGAATAGAGAGCTTGCTGCAGTTAATGATAAAAACTTGAATGATGCTAGCTGTTCAACAATTGATTTGCATTGTTCTGACTGTGATGGTCTTAATAATAAATTGCATGATGCTATGAATGAAATTTTTATTATGAACAATGCTTTACATTCTCATGAAGTTAATTGTTGTTCTAATTGCAAATTAAAAGGAAAAACTTTATCTGAAAGTTGTCTTGATTTGTCCAATAAACTCGATCAGTTTTGTAATGCAAATAAGAACTTAAACTTGGTGCTGAACTCTTCCAAGTATTTCAATGATAAAACTGGTTTAGGTTTTGATTCTCATACTCATACTAAAGCACATCCACTTAAGATTGTAAAGTCATTAGTAAATGGTTTGATTCAAACAGTTCCTAAACAAAAAGAAGTGTTTTTCAAATCCGCAGGAGTGTTGTCTCATTCGGTTTTTAATAAACATGTTACTTACTCATCTAGACATGAACACAAAGTTAAACTTCATTGTACCTACTGCGGTAGATATGGTCATGTCATAGATTTTTGTTATAGACTACCTAAACAACATAAAAAAATGCAAGCTAGCTCTTATAACTCTCATGCAAAATTTGTTGCACATGCTGAACCAAATTTTAGGAACTTGCCACCTGCTTTGATGACTCGAAAGCATGCAAAGTTTGCGCCCAAACCTACTGGTTTTTGTGCTACACATATAACATCTCGTAGGTCAGTAGTTGGGTACAAAAATCCTCGAACTTTGGCTCATAAACCTGCTGTTTTATATCTGGTTTTGCGTGCTATTCCTACCGGACGTCGTGTGACTCAGTACTATATTTCTACATGCCTTTTGACTAACCCCGGTATTGAGTCATCGACGTATTGTGCTTCTATGTAGGTTACACGCTTGAGGTAGGAGAACATTTGGCTTGTGGACTCAGGTTACTCATGCCACATGACAGGTAACAAAGAAATGTTCTCCTCCCTCTCTTTTGCGTCACACATAGAGCATGTTACTTTTGTCAATAATTCTTCAACTTATATAATTGTGGTTTGGTTAGAGTAAATAATCACTACACTTTGAAAGATGTGGCACTTGTCAAAAATTTGAAATACAACTTGCTTTCTGTTTCACAATTGCTAGACCAAAATGTGGAAATTATTTTCACTAAAAGTTGTTGCAAAATTGTAGATTCAAAAGTTGAGCTTTTGTTTAACATGTCTAGATTCGGAAGAGTTTTGAAAGCTGATTTTGATATGTCAACTTCTAAGCATAAGTGTCTAGAGGCTAATGATGCAATAGAATTTTATTTGTGGCATCCTAGACTTGACCACGTAGGCTTTGATCATCTCACACGTGTTAGTGCTCTTGATCGCGTACGTGGCTGCCTTAGCTTAATAGGGACAACGATATTGTGTGCTCTTCTTGTAGACATGTTAAGATAGTTGCATGTTCACATACTCCTCTCACAATGACCATGACAACTGAATCGGGACAACTTTTGCACCTTGACAATGTAGGTCCTTCACGTGTTCAATCTTTTGGAGATATATGGTATGCGCTTGTGATTGTTGATGAGTATTATAAATACTCTCAGGTTTACTTTATGGCATCTAATAATGTATCTTTTAGTCACTTTAGAACTTTATTTCTTAAATTATCAATTGATCACCTAGGATCTTTAAAAGCAATTAGAAGTGATAACGAAACTGAATTTAAAAATAAATCTTTTGATCACTTTTGTATTAAAAAAGGAATAGATCTTCAATTTCTTCACCATATGTACCTCAACAAAATGGTGTTGTAGAGAGAAAGAGCATAACCTTAGTTTAGATGGCTAGGACTATGCTGCATGAATATCAAATTCCTAGGAAATTTTGGGCTGATGCAAATGCAACCGCTTGTTATGTCTCAAATTCTGTTTTCTTGTGTGCTAAGCTAGAAAAAAACTCCATGTGAGCTTCGGTTTGGACATAGGCCAAGTGTCACACACTTTAGGGTCTTTGGTTGCAAATGCTTGTTAAGAAACATGATAATCTTGATAAATTTAAAGCTAGATCTGTTGATGGCATATTTCTTGGTTATTCATCTCATACTAGAGGCTACCGTGTGCTTTTACTTGACACTAACAAAATTGTGAAGACTTGTGAGGTTTCTTTTCATGAAGGCAGCCCAGGTACTAGCTCTAATATTGCAGGTCCAGATCCATATCCGCAGGGGGAGAGCTTGATCGAAGAAGGCGAAGAAGTGGTCCTGTTGCACAAAAATTCAGAAGCAAATTACATTGATCACGCTGCTGATTTTGCACCACAACCAGCATCAACAACTATTGCAGCTGGTATAGATTGTTCTCAACCCACAAGTTCTTTGATTTGTGATGAACATGAAGAAGAAATATATTGTGAAGTGTCTACTCCCCTCCACGTCCTCAAAAGTCATCCTCCACAAAATATCATTGGAAGCTTGCACGAACAAGTTACACAGTCCAGGTTCTGTGATCCAAACTTTTGTACTCATTCTGTTTTTGTTGAATATTTTGAACCCAAAGATATATCACACAAACTCACTAATGAATCTTGGATTATTGCCATGCAAGAAGATTTAGAAAATTTTGAAAGAACTAATGTTTGGAAACTTGTACCTCCACCTCAAGGTCACACTTCAATTGGAACTAAATAGGTGTTTAAAAATAAACAAAGTGAGGATGGGGTTGTGGTCAGGAATAGGGCAAGGTCAGTTGCTCAAGGTTTCACACAAGTTGAAGGTCTAGATTTGATGAAACTTTTCCTCATGTTGATAGATTCAAAGCCATAATAATTTTGTTAGCTTTTGGTGCATCTAAAAGTTTCAAGTTATATCGAATTAATGTTAAAAGTACTTTTCTTAATGGCTATATAGATGAGGATGTTATGTCAAGCAACCGACGGTTTTGAAAATCAAGTTTTTCCTAACCATATTTGCAAACTGTCAAAACCTTGTACGGTCTTAAACAAGCCCCTAGAGCATGGTATGATAGGTTAAAGACATACCTACTTGAAAAGGGGTTTACCATGGGCAAGGTTGATAAAACTCTTTTTGTACTTAAGCATGGAAATGACTCATTATTCGTTCAAGTGTATGTGGATGATATTATCTTTGGTTGTGCTTCTCATGATGTTTTGTCAAAGTTTTCAGCTATGATGAGTTCAGAATACGAGATGAGTAGGATGGGAGAACTCACGTACTTTTTGGAGCTGCAAATCAAGCAAACGAAAGAGGAAACTTTTATGCATCAAACAAAGTATACAAAAGACCTCCTTAAGTGCTTTGACATGGACAAGAGGAAGCCTCTTCGGAGACCAACGGGAACAGCAACAACACTTCAACTTGATGAAGAAGGTGAACCCGTGGATCAAAAAGAATATCGAAGCATGATCAGGTCAATTTTGTACCTCACGACATGAATACCGGACAAACAATGTCTTTGTGCATGATTTCAAGCTTCTCCACATGCTTCACATCGTCAAGCCATCAAAAGAATTCTCAGGTACTTACATAGAATTCAAGAATTTGGCATTTTTCTTCCTTCTTCCTCAATCCTTACTTTGAAAACTTTTTCGGATGCTAATTTTGGGGGTTGTAGGATTGATAGGAGAGGTACTTTGGGTGCTTGTCATTTTCTTTGTAATTCACTTGTTGCTTGGTCCTTTAGAAAACAAAGTTCAGTTACATAATCCACGGTTGAATCTGAATACGTAGCTGCTGCTAGCGCTTGCTCACAAATTCTTTGAATTGTTCAAACACTTAAGGACTATGGGGTTGATCTAGATGGTGTCCCACTGTTTTGTGATAACACTAGTGCCATTTGCATTGCTAAAAACCCGTGCAATGTTCTATAACAAAGCACATTGACATTATGTATCACTTTCTCCGTGATAATGCTGAAAAGGAAACATTATGTTTCACCATGTAGGTACCGAACAACAATTAGCTGACATTTTTACAAAACCTTTGGATTTCACTCATTTTTGTTTCATTTGTAGCAAAATAGGAGTTATGCATCTTCATGGCTTAAGTTGAGGGGGAGTTTTGAAACTTGGGAAGTCTATGTGTGAATCTGAATTTAAACTCCGCCTATGTTGTAATGACATAGCCGGTCCCAAGCCCGGGTAAAGGAGGAGGGGGTTGTGATAGGCTTGGCTAGCCAACAACTAAACTTAGCCATTCTCATGGAAATGAAACTCATTGGAAATTCGTTGGGGCGTAACCCTCTTAGCGACGCGCCATACCGGAACCCGGGTATGGTGTTAAGTGGGCAAGGGCCGGGTCGCCACCGCCTTAGTGGCGCGCCATATCGGAACCCGGATGTGGTGTTAAATGAGCGAGGGCCGGATCGCCATCACCTTAGTGGCGCGCTACATCATCGCCCGAATGTAGTGTTAAGTGAGCAAGGGTCTTTGCATCTTCCTCGACGGATGCGAAGGGTAACGAAGCTAGCCGAGGAAACTAGGTTTCGGGTGGGTAGTTGGAATGTAGGATCCTTGACGGGAAAGCTACGAGAGTTAGTGGACGTTGCGATTAGGAGGCGTGTAAACATTCTTTGTGTACAAGAGACTAGATGGGCAGGTCAAAAAGCGAGAGAGGTTGAGAATACCGGTTTCAAGCTTTGGTATTCTGGCTCGACGGGAATTAGGAATGGCGTAGGCATCCTAATAGATAAGAGCCTCAAGGATGGAGTAGTGGATGTCTGTAGACGAGGGGATAGGATCATCTTAGTCAAGGTAGTTGTGGGGGACCTTATTTTGAAGGTCATTAGTGCTTATGCCCCACAAGTTGGGCTTGACATGAGCACTAAGAGACAATTTTGGGAGGACTTGGAGGATATGGTTAGTAGTGTACCGGTAAGCGAGAAGCTCTTCATAGGAGGAGATCTCAATGGTCATGTAGGTACAACTAACGTAGGTTTTGAGGGGGTACACGGAGGTTTTGGGTGTGGCGATAGAAACCAGGAGGGTAAGGATATCCTAGACTTTGCCGTAGCCTATGACCTATTGGTAGCTAACACCCTATTTAAAAAGAGGCTATCTCACATAGTGACCTTTACTAGTGCCCAACATTCTAGTCAAATCGACTATATCCTCACCAGGAGAAGGGAGAGAGGGGCTTGTTTAGATTGTAAGGTGATTCCTGAAGAATGTGTTGTTCGACAACATAAACTTGTGGTAGCCGACTTTCGTTTCCACATGCGTGGGTCACGAGACAAAGGTGTTAAAACCACGAGAACAAAGTGGTGGAAGTTGAAGGATGAATCGCAACAATCATTCAAAAGGAGGATGATCGCAGAAGGACCTTGGAACGAAGAGGAAGATGTAGATAGTATGTGGGAGAAGATGGCGACTTACATTAGGAAGACGGCTAGGGAGGTGCTTGGGTGGGCAAAAGGTAAGAAACTTGTAGATAAAGACACTTGGTGGTGGAATGAAGATGTACAAAAAGCTATTAAGGAGAAGAAGGAGTCTTAAGGGTTGGCATCATGAGAGAAGTGCAAGTAACATGGTGAAGTATAAAGAGGCTAAGAAAAATGCTAGGCGTGTTGTGAGTAAAGCAAGGGGGCAGGCCTATGATGCGCTATATGAGAGGCTAGGGACAAAAGAAGGCGAAAAGGATATATACAAGATGGCGAAACTTCGCGAGAGAAAGGTGAGAGATCTCAACCAAGTCAAATGCATTAAGGATGAGGCAGGCCAAATTCTATTGAAGGAGGAAGAAAATAGGGACAGATGGCGGGACTACTTCAATGGAATATTCAATGACGGGAATGAGAGTATTAGGTTCGAGTTGGATAACTCATTTGATGACATCAACAGACGATTCGTGCGGAGGATACAAGAGTCCGAGGTTAGAGAGGCCCTAAAAAGGATGAAAGGGGGGAAGGCCCATGGCCCCGATGATGTTCCCATTGAGGTGTGGAGATGTCTAGGGGATGTAGCAGTAGTATGGCTCACTAAACTATTCAACCGCATTTTTCAGTCAAACAAAATGCCTGAAGAGTGGCGGAAAAGTATTTTAGTACCCATCTTCAAAAATAAAGGAGATGTTCAAAGTTGTACTAATTACCGAGGAATTAAGCTCATGAGTCATACTATGATGCTCTGGGAGAGAGTGATTGAACACCGCCTGAGGAAAGTGACCAATGTCACTAGAAACCAGTTTGGTTTTATGCCTGGGAGGTCCACTATGGAGGCGATTTTCTTACTCCGTCAGCTTATGGAGAGGTATAGGGAGCAAAAGAAGGATCTACATTTAGTGTTCATTGACTTGGAGAAGGCATACGATAAGGTACCAAGACCGGTCATGTGGTGGGCACTAGAGAAACACAAAGTCCCAACAAAGTACATTAACCTTATCAAGGATATGTATGATAATGTGGTGACAAGTGTGCGCGTAAGAGATAGTGAGACCGACACTTTTCCTAGCACAATAGGGTTACACCAAGGATCAGCCTTAAGTCCTTACATCTTTTCCTTAGTGATGGATGAGGTGTCGAAGGATATACAAGGGGATATCCCTTGGTGTATGCTCTTTGCTGATGATATAGTGTTGGTAGATGAAACTAGGGATGGTGTTGATAGAAAATTGGAGCTATGGAGGCAGACCTTAGAGTCTAAGGGGTTTAGACTTAGTAGAACCAAGACCGAGTATATGAGATGCGACTTTAGTGATGTTGGGTGCGAGGATGGTAATGTTAGTTTACAAGGACAAGTAGTACCTAGGAGGGACACATTTCGATATTTAGGATCAATGTTACAAAGCAATGGTGATATTGACGAAGATGTTTGCCACAGGATCAAGATCGGGTGAATGAAGTGGCGACAAGCATCTGGAATCTTACGTGATAAGAAAGTTCCACAAAAATTGAAAGGAAAATTCTATAGGATGGTGATCAGGCCTGTGATGCTGTATGGAGCAGAATGTTGGCCAACTAAAAGGCAACATGTCCAACAAATGAGTGTTGCGGAGATGCGCATGCTACGGTGGATGTGCGGTCACACAAGAAGAGACAAAATTAGGAACGAAGTAATACGTGATAGGGTAGGAGTGGCACCGATTGAGGAGAAGCTAGTCCAACATCGCCTACGGTGGTTTGGGCATATCCAGCGGAGACCTCCAGACGCACCGGTTAACTGTGGGATTATAAAAAGTGGAGAAAATTTTAGGAGGGGTAGAGGTCGACCAAGGTTGACATGGCAGGAGGCGGTGAAACGAGATTTAAAGGAGTGGGACATACCTAGAGATTTGGCTCATGATAGGACTGCATGGAAATTAGCAATTCATGTGCCAGAATCTTAGTTTATTCGTAATTTGTTACTCTTATCTTTTTTCTTTTTAACCCATTTCTAGAATAAATAAAATGTAGATTTTTTTTTACTTTCATCTTATTTTCTATTACTTTTCTTCAAAATTGTTGGGTTTCATTTCTAGCTGACCCCAACTTGTTTGGGACAAAGGCTTGGTTGTTGTTGTTGTTGTATGAACATAGTATTTCATACAGATATGATTTTGTGATTCTTTTTACATGCTGAAAGTTCTTACTACAGTACTCGTGTTATACATTTTTTTAGTTTTTGCCATGACTAGAAATGAAATAATTACTTACACTAAATCTGGTCATGATAAAACTTTCTTGTTATTTTGAACTTGTTGCATGCTCACAAGTGCTTTTAATATTGAAAAATTAATCAATCAACTATCCACATGTTGAGCTTTTATGATCAAATAAAAAAATGACAAAGGATCAAGAGAATATGCATGCATCACACTTCTTTTTTTGAGATGGCTTGTCCTTGAACATAGATACAAACTCGGAAGAAGTTGTGGATGACTAAAACCATGTCCTTAAGCTTCTGATTGTCAAATGACATAGGCTCACTTTGGTTGGTTAGAATAAGGATGATGCGGCATATAATGTCTTGCAAATATCATACAATCCAAATTGGTGCTTTAAGTGATGATGAAAAATAAAAAATGCAGCAACATGTGTCATGTTTTCAGATTTTAAAATAGTTGAAGTTTGTGAGATCATGACTTGCTTAAATTGAAAAAGAACATTTAATGTCTAGCATGGCTCACATTATATCTCATTGATGTGATAGTGTAAGTTACTTGATAGTATGACTTAGATGAGATTTGTATTATATGTCTATGTTATAATATGCTCGTAACAATTCAAATTTCTCTTTCAAACCTTGCTGAATACATTGTCAAAGGGGGAGAAATATGTCACACATTTTTACACGTACTTCTCAAAGGGAGATTTTTTTTTTGAAATTTCTCTCTTATCTTATTTTTGATTTTCGAAAGTGGGAGAAAATTGTTTCCGAAACTTTTCATGTGAACAAGCAAATGTTTGTATTCTAAGTGGTGTTGCCAATGCATTCATCAAGGGAGAGATTGTGAGACCAATATGTGTTGAATACGTTGGCAATTAGAATAAAAATGGAGGTTTACATTCAAAGTTTTGAAGCATACACCGTTACATCACGATTCACCACGATACACCCCAATACACACTGCCCAAACTTGTCTAAGTACATTTTGGGAGTAAAATTACCTTCGATAGTTTTGGACTGTCCGAACTTTTCAATGTGTTTGGGGAGTAACATTACCCTTGATGGTTTCGGATTGTCTGAACTTTTTCTCACATGAGTTGCACGTGTTTCACGCTTTGGACTGACTGAACATCCACTCACATGATCTGCACGTGAGTCGACATGGTGGAACTATTTTCAGGGGTAACATTTACTCTTTACATGGTTAGGACTGTCTGAACTTTAGGTCACGTGTTTTGCACGTGAATTTTTGTTTGGAATGTATGATCTTTTGCCTTTAAATTACAGTGCCGCTTTTGGTCTATTCGATAATTTTATTTTCCAAAATAATTGTGCGGCGGCTTCGTTTTAATTTGGAGTGTTTCAAACTTGCTTTTTGGATTATGGAATGTTTGCTTAGTATTCTCTTACTAAATTTTTTTATGTGTCATGGCTGATTATGGTAGTTAAACATTGCTATGGTTTGCAACATGCTTATGTGAGGTGCTCACGTAAGGTGTTGTGTTTTTCAGACTAACGAGAGTCAAGCCGAGGACTTGGGATTGCAAAGATTTGTTGTTTATTCATGTGCAGGTGTTGCTTGAGGTCAAGACATAGCTGGTGACAGGATCCATTGAACTAGTCTTAGGAAGAAGATGAGGTTTGTAGGTACCCTGCGGACCATGTAACCTCGCATACAAGGAAAAGAAGGGATGGGTCCCACCTTCCAGGATAGGAGACATTAAGGGGTCACGTGTCCTGCAGTTCCTGACCCGCCTCTCTGCTGAGGATGGCTCCAGTGCTGTCACGCCTGCAGCTCCAGACCCGACTCCCTGCTAAGGATGGCTCTAGTGCTGCCACGTGTCTTGCAGCTTCGAATCTGCCTCCCTGCTAAGGATGTGTGACACTCGGATGCGTAAATGAACCAAACATAGTGCATATGTGTGCCCTGGATGTTTAAGACACATACGCAAGTGATTCACAAATGATAGTTAGATTATAACCATGTCTCGAATAATAATACTAACAATAGTACCTTATTACAAATCTAAATAGTGTTGAATACAAGCTGTAATAAGACTGCAGCAGATACACTAAACACTAATGACACCAACTCCACAGGAAAGCTTGACGGTAACACGCATGCCTAGAACTCCTCAAAGACCTCCGGGTACTCCACATTGTTGCCTGCGGCTGAATTTGTTGGAGGAATAGCAAAGGTGAGCACATGTCGTACTCAGCAAGTGTGGGAAAGTATGTCATGTAGCTTAAATAAGGAATGATAATGAAATGTCTATTTGCATAAAAGTACATTCAAAAAAGTTGAAAATTCAATAATATGAACATCAAGTGAGGTCAGTCCCTTATCAACCCAAACACAATTAATTTCATATCCAATACCATAATTCCAACATAAATAACCAGATCAATCAATAAGATGCCATATTCAACTCATAACAGTCCATTCAACTCAATATTACCATTTTCATATTCCAAACCCAATTACTATAACATTACCGATTCTGAAATCAACTCCAACCCCTAAATCAAGTTCAAGGTCCATCACTCTAATCATGTGAGTGTCCAAGTCGCTCATATCTGGGAGCACGACTATCATAATAGTTTTTTAAACACTCTTCAAAGGTTGCACCGCTTTACCCACGAGTTTGTGTTTTCATCACCTTTCAATGACTAAGGAACCTATATTATGCCATCTCACACTCCCATAGGTGTGTGGCCAGTAGATCACAAAATATCCTTTACAAAGTGATTACTAGCATATTCGGACCCCACTGAGGTTTCACCAGTGGTGATGTCTCCAACTGGGCACATCCATCCAAGGGCCCCCCCTCTTGCGCCATAAGGATCCCAGGGTAGTCCCACCATAACTACAAACCCAGCCGCCTACCCCTTCCCTGAGCTTTCCAAATGGTCCGAACAGTACTGGCAATACACTAAATAGTTGGCTAAGTCGCACTGATACTTGGCCCTATGGTGGCACTTCAAGTCTGGATGGTTTCTCCACGAACTGGTCCTTACATCTAAAGCAAGTAAAACCACCAAAACGGTCCAACCCATTCCACGTAACCGACTTGCTTACATCCCTAGGTTCAATGTTGCTAGAGGTTATTATTATCAATTCTCATGATTCATGTGTTCAATAGTTCATAATTAAGCAATATGATTGTTTCAAAAACCTAAAGCGAAGCAAAAGTGTAAAATACCCTTCCCGACTCTCTACATTATATCCCGAGCGACAAGGGTGGGTATACAAGACAAGTAAACACCTATTATGGGTTTTCCCATCAATTTGACAAAAGCATGCAATTTTCAAAACAAAACAATTCAAACTGGATCAAAATGATCAAGGACACTTGCCTTACTTCTAAGCTTGGTTTGGATCGAAAGCTTCAAAGTTCTGGTTCTGCAGGTCCTCGAAAGCACTCTCTACAATGATGCCTTCTATTCCGCGCGACGAAAATGCAAAACAAACATTACAATCAGATAATGCTCATATAGTACTCAGTATGCCATGATATGCATGGATAATTCAATAATGTGATAACACATGTTATCAAGTTTTTGTAAATACATACTATCTACTTACAATTGAGTTTAACATGTTTGAACAGGTTTTGAATCAATTTGAATCACCCTAGAATTAAATTTAGCAACTACATATTACAGGGTCGGAGTAGTCTGCACGCGAAACCGGACTAGTCCGCTCTGTCTAGAGACTGCGAGCTAGGGTTTTTGTACAACGAGATTGGGGGTTAAACTCATGTGGAAAATTGGGTGTAGAGAGTATACTATGAGTTTAGAGATCCAAAGGTTGAAAATTGGATGCAATACTTGAATCTTCACGCTAGGGTTGGTGATGGAGAGTTGATGATGATTTGGTGATGAATATCATTGACGTTGAAAAGTTTATGAAGATCGAGCTTGCTTGATCCTCCCTCTTCTCCTCCTCCTTCTCCTTGTTGTGAGTTCCTCTTGATGGCAGCACACGACAGCCAGGGTTTTCTCAATGGGTTGGAGGTTGTGAGGATATTGGGTTGCTTATATAGGGTGAGGTGGTAGGTTTTTGGGGTATATTTCATGTAGAATTCAGTGGGGGACGAGTAGGGGTCGTGGTGGGGTACTTCTGGGCTCCACGAAGGTTGGGCACGACATTCTTGTGACCAATTACGGTAAATATCCAATAATTTGACGTGGAAGAAAAATAGAACCCGAGTTGGACTCTGAATATCAGACTAGTCCGCAGGGAGGTCGGACAAGTCTGTTTTGGAATAGAAAGGATTTCGGAGAAGTTCGGTGCTGAAGGTCAGACAAGTCTGGGGCTGGCAAGAAAATTGATCCAAACAGAAACCAACATCGGACTAGTTCGCTCATAGGTCGAACAAGTCCGAACAACATCAGAACCTCCATCGGACTAGTCCGTGCAATGTGCCAGACAAGTCTGGGGTCCTAAAGAACTTAATTATCTGGATATGAAAGGAATACCAGACTAGTCCAGCGTGGCGACAGGATAAGTCTGTTCCCAGATAGAATTAATTTGTTGTTTAGCCTAAGTCATTTTGATCTTGTTTCTTTTTATGTTGCTTAATATTAAACATGCATGAGGATGTATGCAATGCATGATGGATGAAAATGATGGTGTTACAAACCTACCCCCTTAGAGTGAATCTCGCCCTCGAGATTCGACATAGAAGGAAAGAGATAGGAAAATTCTCTCTGAAATCCTCTTCTCGCTCCTAGGTTGCTTCTGACTTTGTATGATGCTTCCATTGCACTTTGCACCATCGAGTCACCTTGTTCCTCGTGACCCTCTCCTTGGTTTCCAAAATTTTGACTAGTTGCTCAATACTGGTCAATCTTCCTTAAGCTCCAATTATTCCATTGGTACTGTAACACCCTCATTTTTAGCATCATGCATTGCATAACATTTTCATGCATAAAACATTAGTAGAGCAAAAGATAAGAAAAATAAATGAATATATTAAATAAAAGAATAGGGAAGTATGTAATAAAGGAAGAAAAATAAGAGGAAAGGAAATACACACACACACACACACACACACACACACATATATATATATATATATATATATAATAACAATGTATAACATAGAACAAAAAAAATAATAATATATATTAAATAGAAAAAACAGAAAGAAAACAATATATATATATAATCTATAAAGAAGAAAAATAACAAAATGGAACCTTCCAGAAGTTTCTTGAACTGTTTGGGGGTTTCTGGAATTTTCTAAAAGATTCCAAAACCTTCCATAAGTTTTTGGAACCTTCTGGAAGTTTCTGGGGGAAGCTTCCACACACTAGAAGGTTCACGGCAAAAAGACTGTAGCCACCCGGGACTCAAGCGGCGCCTGGTACTGAGGCCGAGCGGGACTCCATCCCGAGTATCGTGACCCATTGGGACTCCGGGTTGACGCCTTCCCTCCTGCCTATAAAAGGGCACCGATGCCCTCAACACCGTACGCCCTTGCCAACGTATTTTTTTCCAGCCAGTGGTAGAGGGAAAAAAGCGAGAGGAAACCCTGGCCGCAAGGGAAGAAAGGAGAGGTCGCGACAAGGAAAAAAAGAATGGGAGAAGGAGAAGAAAGGAGCCGTCGTCTCTTCACCAGAAGATTGTTGCGACGTCTACTTCATCTACACTACGCCTCCATCCCGCGACCCACAAAACCGCTGCATTTATGGTAGGGTACATTTTTCGAGACAAATTTTAGCGACATAATAGATCTAATACCTTGAATTAAATCATAGTTGCACCTATATATTTTATTTCAGCAGCAAATAATTATCGCTAAAACTGCCGTAAACTCGCATGAACATATATGAACTTGTTGCATCTAATTAATAAAAAACCGTAAACAATAAATTTTTGAGCTTTGCATGCATTCATGTCACTGCATATTGATTAATATGTGTGCATTGTATTGATTCGTATGTGCTTTCTTGTATGTGTGTCATCGCGAGTAGAGGGACGTGCACAAGAGGCCATGTACGAAGATTTTTAGAACCAAGACCTCAAAGCGCTTGAGCAACCCTATCCGTTGGAGCAAGGTAAGTGTCCTTGATCATTTTGATCCAGTTTTGTTTGTGAAACTGCATGCTAGTGTCAAATAGATGAGAAACCCATGATAGGTGTTTTATAGACTTGTTTGACCATCCTTGTCACTTGGAATGTATTGTAGAGAATCGGGAAGGGTATTTTTACCTTTTTGCTTCACTCTAATTAATTGGGATGGGAAAACAACCAAATGGCTTAATTATAAATTAATGAACTCATGGATGATGTGAACTGGTGAACATGATTAATTGGTAACATGGGACTTGGGATATCTAAGGAAGCATGGTTTGTGGATTGGGTTGGACAATATGGTGGTTTGCTTGCCTTGGATCTAAGGACCAGTTCATGCGAGAATAAGTCAGGACTACGGTATCACCAAAAGGCCAAGTATGGGTGCGGCTTAGACAATTAATTAGGTGTATTGTCAGCATTATTAGGATAATTTGGAGAAGCGGGGAATGGGAGTTGGTTGGGTTTGCAATAGTGGCGGGACTGCCCTGGGATTCAAACGGCACAAGAGAGGACCCTTGGTTGGATGTGCTCAGTTGCAGGCATCACCACCGGTGAAACCTTAGTAGGTTTGAATATGCTGGTAGTCCCTTTGTAAAGGCTATTTTGTGATCTCTTGGCCATACACCTAAGAAAGTGTAATTGACATAAGGGAGATTTCTTTAGTCGCCGATGGGTGACGAAATCATGAACTTGTGGGTAAAGTGGTACAACCTCTTCAAAGTGATAAAAACTATCATGATAGCCGTGCTCCCTGTTAAGAGCACCGGGATGACCTATATGATTAGAGTGGAATTTGGTACTTGGGATGGTTATGGTTTGGTATTGGTTATGGTCATGGTTTGGGTGGTGATGATGGTAAAATCAGTATACGGATGGATAATTATTGATGGATGTGACATAAGGGTAATTGATGGTATTGGGCTCTTGATTGGTGATTATTTGGGATATGTTGGGATTACTTCACATAGACATCGTAGGATGCCTTTTACATGTTTTAAAGGTATTTTTCAGCAAATAGCCATTATTTATTATCATTTCCTTGTTTAAGCTACATGTCATACTTTCCCACACTTGCTGAGTACGATATGTACTCACCCTTGCAATTCCCCCACCAACAGTTTCAGGAGATGTTTGGGAGTATCCTGAGGATAATGCAGAGTATTAGGCTATGTGATGACATCGACTTGTGTGTGGTTATGCTTGGAGCCACGCTACCCTATTTGCTTAGTTTGCTTAGTTGCTTAATCAGCTTATTTTCGCTGTATTAGTTTCAGAACTATTAAAAATGATCATTAGAGTTGTAATTTGAAGATTATTTGAATATTGTAATAAAAGTACATAATTAATCTTTGTTGTGGTAATTTTCTATATATTGTTTGTGAATCACTCGTGTATGTGTGTTGAACATCCTGAGCACACATATGCGTCGCACTTGGTTCATTTTCAGAACCGGGTGTCACAAATTGGTATCGGAGCCACAGGTTGACCGTAGGACGCAACCTAGATAGAATGGACACTATAGAGCACATAGAAGCAATCAGGAAGCGTTGTGGTTTGCTTCGTGTGCTGATTGCTATGTAGTGTTTGCTTGTATGCTTACGTGCTTAGTAGAGGATTGTGCGATGCTTTAGCGCTTGCCACATCCATATAGGCTAGTATAGGTAGTTGCTTAGTTCATATCCCTTGATGCATATAGTTGGGGACATTTTCTAAATTCTTTTATCTCTTGCTCTCTCTTCAGATGTTGAGGACTCGTAACCAGAGGAATGCTAATGAGAATGAGGAAAACAATGAGGCACCTTAGAACAACAACAATGGACCTGGACCCGAGGCTGTCAATCTTCAGCAGCTGTTGGCTATGCAAAATCAGCTTATACAAACCGTGATGCAGACATTGGGATAGCTGCCGGCCAATAATCAAAATCAGCCCCATATGCCTCCACCGCCACCCTCACCAGCTCAAAATAGATTAGGTGAATTTATGAGGAATAGACCACCCACCTTTGCTCAAGCCAATGATCATATGGAAGCTGATGATTTGCTGAAATCTATGGGGAAGAAGCTCGCCATTGTCCAATGCAATGACAGGGAGAAGGTTCTTTTTGCTTCCCATCAGATAGTTGGAGCAACTACAGATTGGTGGGGCTCGCTTTGTAATGCCATGAAAATCAAGAGAGGATTACTAGGGCTGAATTTAAGGAGAAATTTCGTTCTAACATTGTTCTTGAAGGTGTTATGATTATAAAGAGGCAAGAATTTGAGAAACCTAAGGCAAGAAAGATCAAGTGTGAGTGAGTATCTCAATAAATTCACTCAACTCTCATGATATGCTCAAGATGATGTCAACCGGGACAGCCGCAAGCAATATCTGTTCATGAGGGGCCTAAATAATGAGATTCAAGTCCAATTGCTCAATTGTGACTATGAAAATTCCTAGAAGCTTGTGGACAAGGCTATTGTTGTTGAAAACAAAGTTTGTGATATGAAGCAAGATAACAAGAGGAAGATGTCATATCAAGTACAGCCATGAGGAAGTAATGTTCGCCCCCGCTTTGCACCCCCAAATGTGCCATACTACAACACCTATGCTCCTGCATATTGTGCTGCTATTCCACCGTGCTAAGCTCAGGCTATGCAGCAATACCCCGCTATGCAAGCACCTCGTCCTCCAATGCCTCAAGCACCCCGCGCCAATTTTTCTGCTAATGCTCAAAACCAAGCTCGCCCAAACAATTTTGGTACAACAAGGTCATGATATACTTTTGGTGAGGTGGGACACTTTGTATCTCAATGCTCGAAGTCAGGCCTTGGTCAAGAGAACAATGCTCCAAGACATAACCCAAGGCCGAATGGAGGAGCACCACAGAGCATATGTGGACCGCATAATTTTGTTTGTGGCAAAGTGAACCATGTCTCTACGGAGGAAGCCCAACAAGAGGATGACGTGGTGATTGGTATGATTCTCGCAAACTCCAACCTAGCGACTATGTTATTTGATTATGGAGCATCGCATTCATTCATTACATCAAAGTATGTTGCCAAGTATCATTTGCCCATATCTCATATGAAGTATACCTTGTTGGTTAAATATCCTTGAGGGGAGATGAGGACGAATATAGTATGTCCAAAAGTAAGCCTTAGAATAAGGGGGTAGACTTCTTCGCCAACCTTATTATTTTAGGTTCACAAGGATTGGACATAATACTTGGTATGGACTGGTTAAGGAATCACAATGGGATAATTCAATGTGCCACAAAGATGGTGAAGCTGACAAATGAGGAAAGGGTCAATATAGAATTTGAAGTATCTCAACACACACCAAAGCAAGTGGAGTTGAATCAAATGGATGGTGCAGCGATTGAGGAGATCCCGGTGGTGTGCGAGTATACAGATGTGTTTCCGAATGAGTTGTCAGGTATGCCACCTGATTGTGACATCGAGTTTGTTATTGATTTAATACCTGGAACTGTACCAATAGCTAAGATGCCATATAGGATGCCCCCTATGGAGTTAGTGGAGCTTAAGAATCAAATTCATGAGCAGCTAGAGAAGGGTTTCATTCGCCCAAGATCTTCACCTTAGGGAGCACCAGTTCTTTTCATTGACAAGAAGGATGGATCCCAAAGGATGTGTGTGGATTACCGGGCCTTTAATGAGGTCACGATTAAGAACACGTATACATTGCCCCGTATAGAGGATTTGTTTGATCAAATGAAGGGCGCCTGTGTTTTCTCCAAGATTGACATGAGGTCAGGCAACTTCCGAATGAAGATTAGACCGTCGGACATACTCAAAACGGCTTTTTGGACATGATATGGGTCTTATGAGTACACCATTATGTCTTTTGGATTGACAAATTCACCTGCATACTTTATGTACCTCATGAATAAGGTCTTCATGAAGTACTTGGATAAGTTCGTTTTGGTGTTCATTGATGATATTATGATCTACTCAAAGTGTGAAGAGGAGCATGAAGAGCATTTGAGGCTCACGTTGCAGAAATTGAGGGAACACCAATTATATGCAAATTCAGCAAGTGGCAATTTATGTTAAGGGAAGTGTCATTTTTGGGTCATATCATCTCAGGAGGAGGAGTATCGGTTGACCCAGAAAAAGTGAGAGATGTGCTAAAGCGGGAACTGCCCCAAAATGTGAAGGAAATCCGGAGTTTTCTTGGAATGGCTGGATACTACCGTTGGTTCATCAAGGATTTGTCCAATATAGCCAAGCCCATGACTGAGTTATTAATGAAGGGGAAGGCATTTCAGTGGACCCAAGATTGTCAGGACAACTTTGAGGAGCTCAAGAAGAGATTGACAACAACACCTGTGTTGGTATTGCCAGATGTGAGCAAAAGTTTTATATCTATTGCGACGCATCAAGGCAAGGAAATGGATGTCTTCTTATGCAAGAAGGTCAAGTGGCAGCCTATGCATCGAGGCAATTGAAGAAACATGAGCAAAATTATCCTACACATGATCTCGAACTTGCAGTCATGGTGCATGCCTTGAAGATATGGAGGCACTACATTCTTGGACATAGGTGTGAGATTTACACAAATCACAAGAGCCTCAAGTACATACTCACACAAACGGACCTGATTCGAGGCAACAAAGATTGTTGGAGCTCATCAAGGACGATGATGTGGGAATTAATTATTACCTGGGGAAGGCTAATGTAGTAGCCGAAGCCTTGAGTAGGAAAGGAGTAAGCCACCAACTCACGGTTCGAGAATTGCCATCTGAGTTATGCAAGGAGTTTGAACGGTTGAATCTCGAATTTGTGAATGAGATGGGGATAATGGAGTTAAATCCGACCTTGGAGGAAGAAATTTGAGAAGGTCAGACCAACGATGAGGAAATTCAGGAAATCAAGTAAAGGACCCAGGAAGGGAGAGAATTCATATTTGATGAGGACGAGCATGCTACTTTATGGCTTGGAAAGAGGATTGTTGTGCCTAATGCGAAGCATCTCCGAGAGACAATATTGAAGGAGGCACATAACTCACCTTACTCAATCCATCCCGTCTATACGAAGATGTACAGGGACTTGAAGACATGTTATTGGTGGGCCAGCATGAAAAAGGACATAGCTGAGTATGTAGTTTTGTGTGATGTGTGCCAACGGGTCAAAGCTGAATATCAAAGGCAAACTGGATTATTGCGGCCCTTAAAGATTCTGGAATGGAAGTGGGATGAAATTGGTATAGACTTTATAGTTGGATTACCTCGAACCCAGTCCTTCTATGACTCAATATGGGTTATTGTGGATCGGTTGACCAAATCGGCTCATTTCATTCTTGTCAATACCATATATACCACCGCGAAACTGGCAGAATTCTATATGGAGTATACCATGTGTCCACATGGAGTTCCGATGAAAATAGTCTATGACTGAGGTTCTCAATTCACCTCGAGGTTCTGGGAGAAACTACACGAAGCTATGGGTACCATGTTAAATTTCAGCTCCGTGTATCACCCACGGACTGATGGGCCAACCGAGAGGACAAATCAAATCATAGAGGGTATGTTGAGAGCTTGTGCCTTGAAGCATGGACACAGTTGGGACAAAAGATTGACGTATGCTGAATTTTCGTACCACAGTAGCTGCCAAGCCAGCTTGAAAATGTCACCTTATGAAGCACTATATGGAAGAAAGTGTAGGACACCTTTGTTTTGGAATGAGACTGGAGAGAACCAAGTATTTGAGCCTGATGTGTTACAAGACGCTGAAAGGCAAATTCAAATAATATGTGAAAACCTAAGAGCTGCCCAGTCACGGCAAAAAAGGCTATGACAATAATAGGCGAAGGAATTTGGTTTTGAAGTTGGAAATTTCGTGTATCTCAATTTTACACCTATCCGAGGTCAACGACGGTTTAACGTTAAAGGCAAACAGGCACCTCGTTACATCGGTCCATTGAAGATTTTGGGCAAGCGAGGAGAGGTAGCATATCAAATCGAGCTGCCGATGCATCTCTTCGATGTGCATGACGTGTTTCACGTGTCTCAACTCAAGAAATGCCTGAGAGTGCTGAAAGAACAAGTGCCGATGGACGAGCTAGAACTCTAGGAGGATTTGACCTATGTCGAGCAACCTATGAAAATCCTGGATATGAAGGAAAGAGTCACAAGGAGCAAGAGAGTCGGTTGGTGCAAAGTGCAATGGAACCACCATACGGAAGCCGAAGCTACGTGGGAGTGTGAAGAAGACCTCAAGGCATAATTTCCTTATCTCTTATCCACGCTATCGAATCTTGAGGGCGAGGTTCATATTAAGGGGGAAGGTTTATAACACCCTTATTTTTAGCATCATGCATTGCATAACATTTTCATGCATAAAACATTAGTAGAGCAAAAGATGAGAAAAATAAATGAATGTATTGAATAAAAGAATAGGGATTAGTAAGTAAATAAAGGAAGAAAAATAAGAGTAAAGGAAATATATATATATATATATAATAACAATGTATAACATAGAATAAATAAAAATAATGTTATATATATAAAATAAGAAATAAAAAGAAAGAAAACAATATATATATATATATAAAGTCTATAAAGAAAAAATATATAAAAAATGGAACCTTCCGAAAGTTTTTGGAACCTTCCGGAAGTTTCTGAACCTTTTTAGTGTTTCTGGAATTTTCTGGAAGATTGTGGAATCTTCCAAAAGTTTATGGAACCATCTGAAAGTTTCCGGGGGAAGCTTCCACACCCTGGAAGGTTCCTGGAAAAAAGACCGTAGCCACCCGGAACTCAAGCGGCGCCCGGTACCAAGGCCGAGCGGGACTCCGTCCCGAGTACCAGATGTGAACGTAAATAATTGGTCGGAAAGGTCCAACCGACTAGGTTATGGACTCAGGCTGCGGCTGAGTCGGGTTTGACTCTAATATGGAAAGATTTGAGCTGGTTATGTTAGGATTTCATGTGGGTCACAAATTTGAGTTGTTTTAGGAATGTGGGATACATTCCTAATTTGTTTGGAAGTCTTAAGATTGCTTCTATCTGCGTATAGAAGAGTCTTGAGCAGTTATTGAAAGTTTCGATTCATGAATTGAGTAGGATTAGAGCTCTAGTTAGGTTTGGGTTAGCCCAAGGGCTGGTTATATAAGCAAGGGAGGCCAGATCTCATGGTCACGACTTTGAGGGCTGTTCCTCTTGTGTTCTATTGAATAAAATTTGTAGTTTAAAGGAACTTTTCTGCCTTGTTCGTCCGACTTGTTCCAGACAAGTTTTTCTCGTCGAGTTTTCTGGACAGCACCACCTTTCTTCAATGATTTTATCATAACTCGAGTTTTACAGATCCAATTGACGTGATTCTTTTTGGGTTGTCTTCGAAACTTGATTGTCTATCATCTGTCAAAATTTCACGTTCATTGGATTTGTGGTTTCTGATCTACATGAGTTTCTTTGTAGTATTGCAGATCTATTTTTTACTCGGTAGAACATATTGACCTTTGTTCGATCTTTTGATTGTAACTTGAGTTTCTCTCGACGGATTTGAGTGATTCTTGTTGTGTCATCTTTTTGACTTTATTATCTCTGATATATATCACTTTTGTCATGGTGAAAAATGTTTATATTAGTCTCACACAAGATTTCTTTAATAATTTTTTTTCTACCGAAGGAGTTGGGTTTTAATTGTTTCCGCTGCATCAGATTTTTAAATCTACCATTCACCCCCTCTGATAGCTTTTCACGTGCTCTTCGATCCTACTCATACTTTGCACACTTGCTGAGTATGACATGTTCTCACCCTTGCAATTCCCCCACCAACAGTTTCATGTGATGTTTCAGGTGATGCAGAGTATTAGGTTGTGTGTTGCCGTCGACTTGCTTGTGGTTATGCTTGGAGCCACGCTACCCTATTTGCTTAGTTTCTTAATTAGCTTATTTTCCCTGTATTAGTTTCAGAACAATTAAAAATGATCATTAGAGTTGTAATTTGAGGATTATTTGAATATTGTAATAACAGTACATAATTAATCTATGTTGTGGTAATTTTCTGTATATAGTTTATGAATCACTCGTGTATGTGTGTTGACATCCTGGGCACACATATGCGTCGTAGTTGGTTCATTTTCTGAATCGGGTGTCACAGGTACTTGCTCTTCCGGTACTCTCAAACACTTCTTGAGCTGAGAAACATGAAACACATCATGAACATCAGAAAAATATGATGGCATCTCCAACCTATACGCTACTTCTCTACGTTTGTCCAAAATCTTGAATTCTCTAATATAGTGAGGTGCCAACTTGCCCTTTATGTTAAATCGCTTGTGACCTCGCGTGGGTGACACTTTGAGATATACGAAGTCTCCCACCTCAAAAGCTAAGCTTCTTCGTCTATTATCCGCGTAGCCTTTTTGTCTTGATTGAGCAGCTCTTAATTTTTCGCGGATTGTCTGAACCTGCTTTTCAGATCTTGTATTACATCAGGTCCAAATACTTGAGTTTCTCATATCTCATTCCAAAACAAGGGTGTTCTACACCTTCTCCCATACAATGCTTCATATGGCGATATTTTTAAACTTGCTTGATAACTGTTGCTGCAGGAGAATTCAGCATATGGTAGACTTTTTTCCCAACTTCCTCCATAATTTAGCGCACAAGCTCTTAGCATGTGTTCCAATATCTGATTTGTTCTCCCGGTTTGTTTATCCGTTTGAGGGTGATATGCAGAACTGAAATTCAATTGAGTTCCCATCGATTCGTGCAGCTTTTGCTAGAACCTTGAGGTAAATTGAGAACCTCTATCGGACACTACCTTCTTTGGTACTCCGTGTAAACACACTATCCTTCCCATATACAATTCTGCCAACTTTGCTCCACTATAGGTAGTCTTGACATGGATGAAATGCACTGATTTCGTCAACCGATCCACAATAACCCATATTGAATCATATCCCGCTGAAGTGCGAGGCAAACAAACTATGAAATCCATACCAACCTCTTCCCATTTCCATTTCGGAATCTTCAATGGCTGCAATAATCCAGCTGGCCTTTGATGTTCAGGCTTGACTCGTTGGCATACATCACATAATACAACATATTCAGCTATATCCCTTTTCATGCCATCCCACCAGTCACATGTCTTCAGGTCCTTGTATATCTTCGTACAGCCGGAATGGATAAAGTAAAGTGAGTCATGTGCCTCCTTTAATACCGTCTACCGGAGACGCTTCTCATTAGACACAACAATCAGTTTCCCAAGCCATAGAGTACCATGATCATCCTTATCAAATCTGAATTCTCTCCCTTCCTGGATTCTTTCTTTAATTTCCTTGATTTCCTCATCCTTGGTCTAGCCTTCTCTTATTTCTTGCTCCAATGATGGGTTTACTTAAATTGCTCCCATCTGTTTTACGAATCCGAGATGTAACCGCTCAAACTCCTTGCATAGCTGCGATGGCAACTCCCTAACGGTGAGCTGGTGGCTTGCTCCCTTTTGGCTCAAAGCATGAGCCAGTAGGGTTTAGGGTTAGGGTTGTACGTTGGCTTTTCCTAGATTATAATTTATTCCCACATCATAATCCTTAATGAGTTTGAACCATCATCGTTTCCTTAAATTCATATCCGCTTGCGTGAATATGTACTTGAGACTCTTATGTATCTCGCATCTATGGCCAAGAATGTAATATCTCCAAATCTTCAACGCATGCACTACGGCTGCAAGTTCAATGTCATGCATAGGATATTTCGACTCATGTTTCTTCAATTGCTTGGATGCATAAGCTACTACTCGGCCTTCTTTCATCAATACACAACCAAGTCCTTGCCTTGAAGCATCGCAATAGATATCAAAACTCTTACTTACGTCTAGCAACATCAACACTGGTGCAGTTGTCAATCTCTTCTTTACTCCTCAAAGCTATCTTGACAAAGCTTGAGTCCACTTGAAGGGCTTCTCCTTCATTAACAATTCAGTCATGGGCTTCGCTATCTTGGAAAAGTCCTTGATGAACCGACGGTATCACAAGCCATTCCAAGAAAACTCCTTATTTCATTCACGTTCTGCGGCGGTTCCCACTTTAGCACATCTCTAACTTTTCCTGGGTCAACCGACACTCCTCGTCCAGAGATGACATGGCCCAGGAATGATATCTCCCTCAACAAGAATTGGTACATGTTAAGCTTGGCATACGACTGGTGCTCTCACAATTTCTACAACATCAGCCTTGAATGCTCTTCGTGCTCCTCTTCACTTTTCGAGTACACCATAATATCATCTATGAACACTACCATGAACTTATCCATATAATGCATAAAGACCTTATTCATGAGATACATGAAGTATGCGGGTGCATTAGTCAATCCAAATGACATGACCGTATACTCATAGGATACATACCGTGTCTTGAAAGCCATTTTGGGTATGTCTGATGGTTTAAACTCCATTTGGAAATATCCCAATTGAAGATCAATCTCAGATAATATTCTGGCTCCTTTCATTTGGTCGAATAGATCCTCTATGAAGGGCAGCGTGTACTAATTCTTAATTGTCACCTCGTGTTGAGACCGGTAATCCATACACATTCTTTGGGATCCATCTTTCTTATCTACGAAAAGCACTGGGGCTCCCCATGGCGACGAGCATGGGCATATAAAATCCTTCTCTAATTGCTCTTGAATCTGCTTCTTGAGCTCTGCTAATTCCTTAGGAGGCATCCTATATGGACTCTTTGCTATAGGTGCAGTTCCATGTATTAAATCAATGACGGACTCTATGTCATGATTAGGTGGCATACCTGACAATTCATCAGGAAACACTTCTGGGTACTCACGAAAACCAGAATTTCCCCCAAGGTTACTCCTTCTGCATGATTTACCATTGCCTTCTCAGTTGTCGGCATAACTTCCTTGAATTCTATACTAACTCCCTCGTTTGTCAATTGCACTATACGAGTGTCACACTGAATCACTCCATTATGCTTCCTTAGCCAATCCATTTCAAGCATTATGTCCCATCCTTGTGAATATCATATAGTTTCGGGTTCACAAGGAAATCTACCCCCCCCCCCCCCCCCCCCTTATTTTGAGACTTACTCTTGGTCATACTCCTCTTCTCCCATGTAGCTTGGTCCGAAATAGTGAATATTCTAGTTGTGTCCATCTTCCATCAGAGTAGAGGTTGAACGATATAGAAAAGGGAGATAGAACGAATCTCCAACTATATGCATCAAGGTATATGAAACTAAACAACTTTGTTATTAATACTAAAAACTCTATTTGAGGACGTGGACAAGCATCCCACAACTCTCTACTACGTGTGGATGTGGACAAAACGCTAAGCGTCCCACAACTCACACCAAGCACATAAACACAAGCACACACCATGAAAATTAAGCACACCACACTAAATATGACTATTGTGATCTAAACTTCTTTCTAACTTCTAGACAGGAGATCTAGACTTAATTGTGTGAGTCGTCGTTGTCCTGGCCGTGAGGCGGCAAAGGCAACGGCAGTGGCGAGCCATACATTGGCGCACATCAAGGTGAGTTGGCCGTCCATGTAGGCGCTGGAGAGGTTACTACACCATTGACCTCCACAGTGGCACGAACTTCCTCTCGCTTTTCCATTATGAAGAATGTCTTACGGGGTAGCGGATCTAATAGGATCATAGTTCCCAATATTTCGATGAGAATAGGAGGGTTCGATTTGTGAAGGAGAAGACGTTGGCGATCCGACTACATCGTCCCCAGGACAATGTTCCTTAGCGATCGGTACACCGACTCCGAAGTTGTATTGTTCTTGCTGGCACACAATCAACCTGACCAAGAGGGCCTTTGTTCCTGCAAGAAATTGAAGAACACACAAGAACAAGAAGAACAAGCACTGATCTATTAAAACAATCAAAAAGTGGTGTTCCGAATACAAGTAGACAGGCGATCTAGTCGACACGCACGTGTACAAGAAAGCAGTAGAAGCTAACTTTCGAATAAACAAAACCCAACATCTAATGAGGGTGGCAGCTACTATTTAATAGCTGCCTATGGTCATGAGAAACCCTAATCACGAGTCCCTAATGGGCTCTTAAGGATACATGGGCCATGGGCCCAACTTTGGTGACGCAGAACCATGGACATAAAAGGTCTCGGTATTAAAATAACGATTGCGGCTGACTTCGAATAGATATGGATCGGAGTCCGTATGAAGTCATGGTGGTTGTCACAAGTTGGTGTTGTTTTGTTGTCTAAATCCAGTCCATGTGAATTCTTTTCCTTTTGGATCCTCTCCATTGTTCCTAAGCAAAACAAGAAAGCACGTGGTTCCACAGTCTAGATAAGATGGACATCAGACCAAGAATGAGTTCACCTGATAGTTTAGTTGATGTGCACGGGCGCGAGTAATTGGACCGAAAACCTGTAGTTTAGTGGGTGTCGATGTATCGACGTGGTTGATGTCCTCATCATCCTCCCCTTCTTGTATTTGAGACGGTGACTCAAGCTCAACTTCTTCTCCCAAATATGGCTTCAAATATGCAATGTTAAATGTGGGACTAACCCAAAAATCCGTAGGAAACTCGAGTTTATATGCAGTATCATTAATCCTTTCTAACATTTTGAATGGACCATCAGCTCGAGGTAACAATTTAGACTTTCTCAAATCAGGAAACCTATACTTTCGCAAATGTAGCCAAACTAAATCACCAGTTTCAGAAGTGATAGGTTTATTTCCCTTACTACCATCAAGTTTGTATTAGCATTCATGCACTCTATATTCCTCCTAGTGGTTTCATGCAATTTTAAGATCAATTCAGCATGAAGTTTAGCATCAAAATTTACTCGCTCCATTGAGGGAAGAGGTAATAAATCAATAGGAGCACAGGGTACAAATCCATAAACAATCTCAAAAGGGTGTTTCTTAGTACTAGAATGTAGGGAGCGGTTATAAGTAAACTCAACACAAGGCAAACACTCTTCCCATATTTTTATATTTTTTTTTTTAAAACGACCGTAAGCATGGTAGATAAACTTCTATTCATAACCTCAGTTTGACCATCAGTTTGGGGATGACAAGTAGTTGAAAATAAAAGCTTAGTCCCCAATTTTGCCCATAAAGTTCTCCAATAATGGCTAAGAAACTTACCATCACGATCTGAAACTATTGTGTTTGGCACACCATGCAACCTAACAATCTCTGGGAAAAACAAATTAGGAAAATGTGTAAACTTTTACGACAAAGTATGAAGTGTGCCATTTTAGAAGATCTATCCACCACAACAAAGATGTTATCCCTCCCCTTCTTTGTTCTAGGCAGTCCTAAAACAAAGTCCATAGAAATATCCTCCCAAGGCATGCTATGAACAGGAAGAGGCATGTACACACCATGTGGATTATGTCAAGACTTTGCTTTTTGACATGTCGTGCAGCGAGCAACAAAGCACTCCACGTCTCGCCTCATCCTTGGCCAAAAGAAATGACCAGCAAGTATGTCCGCCGTCTTTTTCACTCCAAAGTGCCCCATGAGCCCGCCTCCATGCGGTTCCTGTAACAACAACATACGAACGAAGCTAACTTGAATGCATAGCTTGTTAGCTCTAAACACATACACATCATTGAGAAAAAATTTATTCAACGTTCTTCCCTCTTTAGACTTCAGCAATACATCTTTGAAATCAGTATGATATTCATATTGACCTTTAGTTGTTTCTAGTCCAAAAATTTTAAAGTCAAGTTGAGATAGAAAAGTATAACGTCTAGATAAAGCATCGG
This sequence comes from Tuctoria greenei, assembly GCA_036927565.1. NCBI lineage: Eukaryota > Viridiplantae > Streptophyta > Magnoliopsida > Poales > Poaceae > Tuctoria > Tuctoria greenei. The sequence goes on from JAYESD010000006.1 coordinate 80,217,660, forward strand.
CAATAATATTGTCTGTTCCTTTTTTGTGTTTGATGACATAAGAAAAAGACCTAATAAATTCCATCCACTTAGCATGCCTATGATTCAGTTTCTGTTGACTCCTAATATGCTTTAGTGATTCATGATCAGAATAGATAACAAATTATTTAGGCCACAAATATTGCTCCCATGTTTCTAAAGTCCGTAAAAGAGCATATAATTCCTTAGCATAGGTAGAATAATTCAGATTAGGCCCACTCATTTTCTCACTAAAATATGCAACAGGTTTTCCTTCTTGTAACAAAACACCATCTAATCCAATCCCTCTAGAATCACATTCAAGCTCAAAAGTCTTAAAAAAAATCAGGAAGTTGGAGAAGAGGTGCATGTGTCAACTTATCTTTCAGTATGGTAAAGGCATTATCTTGCGTGGTGCCCCAAGAAAATGGCACTCCTTTCTTCGTAAGGTCATTCAATGGAGCAGTAATGGTGCTGAAATCCTTCACAAAGCAGCCATAGAACCCAGCCACTCCTAGAACACCCCACACAAGTGTGATGGGCTTTGATACAGGCCACCCTTAAGTAGCCTCCACCTTGGCTTGATCAACTTCAATTCCTTGTGGAGTAACAACATAGCCAAGAAAAGAGACTCGATCCATGCAAAAGGTGCACTGCTCATGGTTACCAAATAAATGTGCCTCATGTAAAGCATTAAAAACAGCACGTAACTGATCAAGATGTTCATCCATGGATTTGCTGTAAATCAATATATCATCAAAGTACACAACAACCAATTTTCCATTGAATGCACGCAAAACCTCATTCATTAATCTCATGAAGGTGCTAGGTGCATTAGTTAACCCAAAACACATGAATAACCACTAATATAAACCGAGCATGGTTTTGAAAGCTGTTTTCCATTCATCTCCTAGTTTCATTCGAATTTGGTGGTAATCACTACACAAATCAACTTTTGAGAACACAACAACGCCACTCAATTCATCAAGCATATCATCTAAGCGTGGAATAGAATGACGATATCAAATGGTGATATTATTGTTTCCTCTACAATCCACACATATACGCTAGGATCCATCCTATTAAGGTACTAGAATAACTGGGATGGCACAAGGACTAAGAGACTCACGTACATAACCTTTGTTGAGTAGTTCTTGTACTTGGCATTGAACCTCCTTTGTTTCTTCTGGGTTTGTCCTGTATGGTGCACTGTTGGCCAATGAAGCACCATGGATGAGGTCAATCTGGTGCTCAACCCCTAGAAGTGGTGGAAGTTCTGGTGGTATTTCACTTTGAAACACATCAGAATATTCTTGCAAAATGTTAGCAACAGCAGGAGGCAAAGAATGGTGCATATCGTAAAGGGAAAGCTAAGTATTTTTGCATACCAAAGCATAGGGGAGAGAGGTGGAAGCAATCAGTTCATTAATATCAGATTTCGTAGCAAACAAGCATTTTCCCGTTCAGAGATATCTCATTTTACCAATTCCTCTACCCCGCTTCTTCCCCTGATCTTTGTTAACCTCTTCCCAACGGGGTTCCCCTTGCTTGCTTGGCCAGGATAGAACCAGCGCTTAGGTTGCGGCTAGGCGCGGAAGTTGGAACGCCCTCCTTGACTGACGACTAGTACGAACTTGCTGAAAGCATGAGCATAGAAGCGAAAGAAGAAGCGAGGGGATTGAGCTTCCAAGCTAGCAAACAAGAATTTTCCCGTTAAGAGATATCTCATTTTTCTTATCAAACACGGATTTGGCATTGTTGTTGTTCTCAACATTAGGATGGTCATGAGATTTAGTTTTCCTAGCTCTAGCAACATCATCTTGCACAATAGCTTTAGGAGACATAGGATGCAACACAATTTTTTTTATCGTGGTAAAGAAAATAATACTGATTTGATCTAGCATGATGCATAGAATCTCTATCAAATTTCCAAGGTCTTCATAGCAGAGTATTACAAGCTTGCATAGGCACAAAACACATTCAACGACATCGTTTTATGATCCAATAGCAAAATTGATTCGCACAAGTCTTGTTACCTTTGCCTTACCGCTGCTGTTTAACCATTGAATGTAATAGGGATGTGGGTGCGGTTTGGTGCTTAGTGCGAGCTTGGCCACCATGTCACTGCTGGCCAAGTTGTTGCAGCTACCTCCATCAATGATCATATGGCAAGAACACTCTTTGACGACACACTTTCTTTGGAATAATGTGTGCTTTTCATTTTGCCCCGCTTTCTCCATTTGGGCACTAAGCACACGTTGCACAATGAGACTTTCATAGCGCGCTGCATCTTCTACACCAATATGCTCTTCTTGATGTTCGTCACTACCTGCATAGTCAGCTCCAAACAAAGCACATGTATCATCATCGAAATGACTAGCAGATGAGTACTCACCATCATCTTTAACAACTAGAACACGTTTTTCTCAGACAGTCACGTTGCACATGGTTGAATCCCTTGCATTTGTGACATTGAACATCTCTAGCTCGCCCTGTAGATGCTACGGAAGAAGCACTCTCGGTGGGCCGTTGGGTGGTCTTTGCTGCTGAGCTAGTGGAAGGAGCACGTGGCTTGTTGCCAGAGGAAGGAGATCCTACACGACTCGGTTAAGAAGATGGCGGGGGAGCACGCCCAATCGGAGGACTAGTCGTGCGTGGTTGCCATGAGCTAGTCTTTCCTGCTGAAATATTAGTTCTAGAACTAGCTCGTCGTCTCTGGACTTCCCTTTCAGCTTTACAAGCAATATGAAACAAACGGGTAACATTATTATAATCTTTATAAGCAAGGATGTCTTGAATTTCATAGTTTAAACCGTCCAAAAATCTAGCCATAGCTGGCTCCTCATCCTCGTCTAAATTACAATGCAACATACTGATTTATAGTTTCTAATAATACTCTTCTACACTTTTATCTTCCTATCTCAATTGTTGTAACTTATTTAATAGATCACGTGCATAGTAAGAAGGAACAAATCTAGCCCGCACGAGCCATTTCATAGCTTCCAAAGTTTGGGGTATGTTATTAGGATTTTTCTTGCAGTGTTCTATCCACCAAACAGAAGCAAGATCAGTGAACTCACTAGTGGATGCTCTAACCCTTGCATTTTTAGGAAATTTGTGACATGCAAATTTTTTATCAACAGAAATCTCCCAAGTAATATATGCATCAGGGTCATATTTACCATCAAAGGGAGGTATTCTAAATTTGATCTTGTTAAAAGTATCATCATTATTGCGTACCTCACACTGATGATGTCCACCCATACCTTGACGGTTGCGTTGTAGCCGGCATCATGGCCTAGCATCCTCAACTTCCCCAATCTCTGTATCTGCGGGATAGTCATCTTCACTGTCACGTATAATGCTAGGGGCATTGCTCACATGTCCATCCACGATTCGTCCTCGATCCCTCTCCTCAAGGCGCTGCAGAATGGCTCCAATAGAAGTGTTCATTGTTCGTATGGAAACCTCCAACATGCTGATTTTGGTGTTGGTGTCAATCTGCACATTTTCCAATTGAACAAGGCGGTTACTGGTAACACAAACATCCTCATCAAGCGCTTCTGTGTGTATCCGCACTTGGTGCTCAAAGTGTTGATAATTCCCCGTGTGCAAGGTGAATGCATGTCTTCATTTGCACTTGCTCCTCCTGCCATGGTTAGTAGAAAAAGGAACAATCCAATATAAAAGGGTAAAGTTATCCCTAGCTACAAGAGTGCTGGTGGGGATAGCTCGCTCACTCTCAGACTGCTCAATCAAGCTCTTACCTGTTCTTACCAAGCTCAGCAAGGAGGTGATTGCAACCAGCAAGTAATGAACAACTTCAAGAGTAGGTGTGAATCTATGGAGCTTTAGGTGGTTGAACTAGCACAAGGACCAAACTTTCACCACGTTAGTGACAACAAGCTGAATAAACATTCTACGACAGTACTGTGCTGGTCCTAGATTGGACCGTTTTAGAGACGCGAGCCTACACACTAAAGAATTCACACCAGTCACACAATAGCCTACGATAGAAGCAACTGAAGCTCACTTTTTGTTTCTTTCTTTTTATTTCCTTTCTTTCTTTCTTTTTTTTCTTTCTTTCCTTTTTTTACAAAGCCCCGCAGTTCTAAAAGATTACACAAGGATCGGATGATAAGCTAGCAAATACCACAAATAGCACACTTATTTTCGCAGGTTCCTTGCAGGTCTTGTAAATATTGCTTTCCAAAAAAAATACACAGAAGATCTCGAAATCGCTTTGGTGATTGTGATTCGAACAGATGGAATTTTCGGGCAAAGTTTGATCCGTTGGAAAGATGGCGAGATAAAACTTTCCAGATTTTGCTTGCACTTTCCAAACGGACGACGTATGAAGAAGTTGTGACCTTTTTCTTCCAAAACCAAGAAGATACTCGAAATCAGATGTGATCTGATTATTTCCTCTTTTGGAGATGCAAATTAGGAAGTGAATATCTCCCAAATTTTGTGATGGTGGGGATGGTGGCGTTTCTTTTTCTTTTTGCAGATCAAACGTGACAAGAGCTCAAAACTCTAAAAGACTAAACACTAATACAAGCAACTTGACTCATCGAGCAACCACGAACTCAACAAGTCTGAACTAAGTAGTGAAAGTAAAAGGCACAATGGTCTAGGAATAATGGAAAAATAGATCTAGTATTTTTTTGGCTTTCTTTGGCCTATAGGATGATAAAAGCGGAAAGAAAAGCAATGGTAGAGCTCGCACCAATTAACCTTGATCTAATACCAGATGATAGGATCATAGTTCCCGATATTTCGATGAGAATAGGAGGGTTTGATTTGTGGAGGAGAAGACGTTGGCGATCCGACTACATTGTCCCCAGGACGATGCGGCTTTGCGATCAGTACACTGACTCTGAAGTTGTATTATTCTTATTGGCACACAATCAACTTGACCACGAGGGCCATTGTTCCTGCAAGCAATCAAAGAACACACAAGAACAAGAAGAACAAGCACTGATCTTTTGAAACAATCAAAAAGTGGGGTTCCAAATACAAGTAGACGGGCGATCTAGTCGACACGTGCATGTACAAGGAAGCAGTAGAAGCTAACTTTTGAATAAACAAAACCCACCATCTAATAAGGGCGACAGCTACTATTTAATACCTGCCTAGGGTCATGAGTAACCCTAATCGCGAGTCCCTAATGGAATCTTAACCATACATGGGCCATGGGACCAACTTTTGTGATGTAGCACCATGGACGGAAAATGTCTCACTTTTAAAATAATGATTGCGACCGACTCCCAATAGATATGGATATCAGGTCAGATCCATTTGAAAGTAGACTTCGTAATCTTTCCATGAAGTACTTGAACCTCCGGATCAGAGTAAGTATGAAGTCATGGTGGCCGTCACAATTTGGTGTTGTTCTTCTATCCAAATCCAGTCCACGTGAACTCCCTTCCCTTTGGCTGCTCTCCATTGTTCCTAAGAAAAACAAGAAAGAACATGGTTCCACGGTCTAGATAAGATAGACATAAGGCCACGAATGAGTTTACCTGATAGTTTAGTTGATGTGCACGAGCACGAGTAATCGAACCGAAAACCGGTAGTTCAGTGGGTGTGGATGTAACAACGTTGTTGATGTCCTCATCAGAATCTCTTCCACGGAATCAGCATAGCGATTTCCCAAATTCACCAATACTTTCTGAACTCCTTCTTGTGGTCTTAAGATTTCCCTTGTTCCATTCCTATGATGCTTGTGCAGCGCAAAACTAGTACCTCGAATCTGCTCTCGATAGATGTGGCACAATCTAGTGAGTGCTTCCCAAGCAACATCATCAATAGCTTGCTCCCTGGTGGCTCTCCATGTGGGTGCAAAGTGCCAGGTGATCACCTCATCCTTGGCAAGAATAGTAACTTGAGCACTCCATTCTTCACGTACATGGCGAGGAATCCTCTTAACATAGTATTCCGGGTGCAATTTGCATAAATCAAGGAACTCCTTTAATTGCTTAGTTGCAAATCCTTCATCAGTGCCATCGGAACAGAATTCTTGGGTGAAACAGAAAATTGGGTGTTTGTCCTCCTTTCTGGCTTCACTAGGCTGCGATGCACTCGTTTGGGCTTTGGGTACTTCTACTAAGGCTGCGGGTTCATCCTCTTGTGGTTCCTCCTCCTCATGTTCCTCGTCTTCACCCTCCTTATGTGTATCACCTTCCTCCTCCTCATCATCATAGAAATCCACCTCCTCAAGGTCTTCCTCCTCATCATCATCATAGAATTCCACCTCCTCATGATCTTCCTCCGTCGTTCTTTAGTGTTCATGCTCAACTTCCTTTGCGAGAGAACTCACTTCTTCCTCCTCTTGGGCTGCTTCCATTCGCGGCTCCTCGTGAGGCCCAAGCTTGCTTCCAAGGGGTGGCAAACGAGCTCTCTTGCGGGCTGTCATGTTGGTGTGAGCCATATATAAGAAAACATGAGAATATTAGAGAAAAATGTAAATATCAGTTCTGAAATTGCAGCATCCATAAATTAAGATGAGAGGATGTGCATTTGATCAAAAAGACGGGAAAGTGGCAAAAATTGCAGCAGCAGCAAAAGCAGAAATTTTCCCACATTTTATAGCTAGTGGAAGGTAAAATACTGCAAAACAGGCGAATTTTGAATAGGGAAGAAGTCCTAAGTGATTTGTGATGTCCATTCTACCTAGGCTTGCGTCCTACGGTCAAACACAACTCTGATACGAATTTGTGACACCCGGTTCTGAAAATGAACCAAGCATAGTGCATATGTGTGCCCAGGATGTTTAACACACATACACAAGTTATTCACAAATGATAGCCATATTATAACCATGTCTCAAATAATAATACTAATAATAGTACCTTATTACAAATCCAAATAGTCTTGAATACAAGCTCTAATAAGACTGCAACAGATACACTAAACACTAATGACACCAACTCCACAGGCAAGCCTGACGGTAACACGCACGCCTAGAACTCCTCAAAGACCTCCGGGTACTCCACATTGTCGCATGCGACTGAATTTGTTGGGGAAATAGCAAGGGTGAGCACATGTCGTACTCAACAAGTGTGGGAAAGTATGACATGTAGCTTAAACAAGGAATGATAATTAAATGGCTATTTTCATAAACTAAACAACAGTTGAAAATACAATAATATGATCATTAAGTGAGGTCAATCCCTTATCAACCTAAATACAATTAATTTCATATCCAATACCATAATTCCAACATAAATAACTAGATCCATCAATAAAATGCCATATTAAACTCATAACTGTCCATTCGACTCAATATTACCATTTTCATATTCCAAACCCAATTACTGTAACATTACGATTCCCAAATCAACTCCAGCCATTAAACCAAGTTCAAGGTCCACAACTCTAATCATGTAAGGGTCCAGGTCGCTCATATCCGGGAGCACGACTATCATGATAGTTTTTTGAACACTCTGTAGAGGTTGCACCACTTTACCCACAAGTTTGTGAGTTCATCACCTTTCGATGATTAAGGAACCTCTATCATGCCGTCTCACACTTCCATAGGTGTATGGACAAGAGAGCACAAAATATCATGTACAAAGTGATTACTAGCATATTCGGACCCCACTAAGGTTTCACCGGTGGTGATATCTCCAACTGAGCACATCCATCAAAAGGGCCCCTCTTGTGCCATTCGCATCCCAGGGCAGTCTCGACATCACTTCAAACCTAGCCGACTACCCCTTCACCGAGCTGTCCAAATGGTCCGAACAGTACTGGCAATATTCTAATTAGTCAGCTAAGCCGCACCAATACTTGGCCCTTTGGTGGCACTGTAAATCCTGGATGGCTGCTCCACGAACCGGTCCATAGATTTAAAGCAATAAAACCACCATCATGATCTAACCCATTCCACGTAACCAGCTTGCTTAGATCCCTAGGTTCCATGTTGCTAAAGGTCATTATCATCAATTATCATCATTCATGTGTTCAATAGCTCATAATTAAGAAATATGATTGTTTTCCAAACCCAATTGAGTATAGTGAAGCAAAATTGAAAAATACCCTTCTCGACTCTCTACATTATATCTCGAGTGACAATAGTGGGTATACAAGTCTAGTAAACACCTATTACGGGTTTTCCCATCAGTTGGACACAAGCTTGCAATTTTTGAAATAAAACATTTCAAATTGGATCAAAATGATCAGAGACACTTTCCTTGCTCCTGAGCTTGGTTTGGATCGAAAGCTTTGAAGCTCTGGTTCTGCAGGTCCTCGAAATCACTCTCAATAGTGATACCTTCTATTTCGCATGACAAACATGCGAAACAAACATTACAATCAAATAATACTCATATATTACTCAATATGCCATGATATGCATGGATAATGCAATAATGTGATAACACATGTTATTAAGTTGTTGTTAATACTTACTATCTTGTTACAATTGAGTTTAACATGATTGAACAGGTTTTGAATCAATTTGAATCACCTTGGAATTAAATTCAGCAACTAAAGATTACAGGGTCGGACTAGTCCGCATGAGAAATTGGACTAGTCCGCTCTGTCAAGAGACTGCAAACTAGGGTTTCTGTACAACTAGATCGGGGCTTAAACTCACGTGGAAATTGGGTGTAGAGGGTATACCCTGAGTTTAGAGATCCAAAGGTTGAAATTGCATGCAATATTTGAATCTTCACACTAGGGTAGATGATGGAGAGTTAATCATGATTTAGTGATGCAGATTGTTGACATCGAAAAGTTGATGAAGATCAAGCTTGCTTGATCCTCCCTCTTCTCCTCCTCCTTCTCCTTGCCGCGAGCTCCTCTTGATGCGGCACACGACAAGAACACGGCAGCGAGGGTTTTCTCAATGGGTTGGAGGATGTGAGGGTATTGGGTTGCTTATATAGGGTGAGGTGGTAGGGTTCTGGGGTGGATTTCAAGTAGAATTCGGTGGGGGATGAGTAGGGGTTGTGGTGTAATCCACTTTGGCTCTACAGAGGTTGGCACGACATTCTTGGGCACATTTACAGTAAATACCCAATAACTTGTCGTGGAAGAAAAATAGAATCCGAGTTGGACTCTGAAGATCGGACTAGTCCGCAGGGAGGTCGGACATGTCCATTTTGGAACAAAAAGGATTTCAGAGAAGTCTGGTGCTGAAGGCCGGACAAGTCCGGGGCTGGCAAGAAAAATGATCCAGACAGAAACCAACATCGGACTAGTCCGCTCATAGGTTGGAAAAGTCCAGACAACATCAGAAGCTACACCGGACTAGTTCGTGCAATGTTTCAAACAAGTCTGGGGTCCTGAAGAACTTAATTATCTGGACAGGAAGGGAATACTGGACTAGTCCGGGCTGTCGACCAGATAAGTTCGTTCCCAGACAGAATTAAATTGTTGTTTAGCCTAAAAGTCAGTTTAATCTTTTTCCTTTTCATGTTGCTTAATGTTAAACATGTATGATGATGTATGCAATGCATGATGGATGAAAATGAGAGTGTTACAGGATGGCTCCAGTGCTGCCAAGTGTCCTACTGTTCTGGACCTGCCTCCCTGCTAAGGATGGCTATGGTGCTACCACGTGTCCTGCAACACCTGATGAGATGAAGCACATTGTCATTGCACATACAAGCACGACACAATGTTTATTTGTTTGGGATCCTGGATCGAGCGAATGTGCATGCATATTTGATGAAGAACATGGAGATGGTGTACTATGTCGTCCACCAACTTGGTCTCCTCCTTTCATGCATACAAGAAGATTTGATGGCGTTGCACATATGTATCCACACATGAGAGAAGATGAACTTGAGTCAAGGACGACTCCAATTTAAGATGGGGAGGATGATGAGGACATCACTCCTATGGATATACACAACACTCCATTGAACGTACAAGATGCAATCAATAGATTTCACACACAACAACTAATTTCAGAGGTGAGATCATTCTTATATGTTTCCTTATATATTTTTGAGAATATATTGCTACCTAATAATTTAATTGTGATTAGTATACATGGAGTGATTCAAGGAGTAATTGATGAGAAAAGTTTTAGGCCCGATCTTCCGAAAGGTAATGGATAATGATGAGATGAAGCACATTGTCATTGCATATACAAGCACAGTACGATGTTTATTTGTTTGGATCCTAGCTCGAGTGAATGTGCATGCATATTTGATGAAGAACATGGAGATGGTGCACTATGTCGTCCACCACCTTGGCCTCCTCCTTTCATGATTACAAGAAGATTTGATGGCGTTGCACATATGGATCCACACATATGTTCAATCGTCCTCGACTCAGTGCACCATCTCCATGTTCTTCATCAAATACGCATGCAAATTCGCTCAAGCCAGGATCTCAAACAAATAAACATCATGGCGTGCTTGTATGTGCGATGACAATGTGCTTGATCTCATCAGCACCGGACCAGTCTCCCTGCTAAGTGTGGCTCCAGAGCTGCCGCGTGTCTTGTGGCTCTGGACTTTTCATCTCCAGTGAGGAGGCCTCTAGAGTCTCCTCCTCTCCAAGATGGTGTGGGCATTCAAGACCCTAAATTAGCCCCTTCAAAAAAAGGTTAATGCATCATTAACTCCACATCAATGTCGTACGATCAGCGGGGTTTCATGCATAGTAACATCGCCATCAGGGCATGTTAATATGTAATTAAATCATTATTAAGTGTCTTAGATTGTGTACAGGGTGCTTAATAGCTCTGGACCACCTGTCGATTCCTGATGAAATTATAAACTGCCAGGCCTTAGCATATAAAAGGGTCGAGCAGTCGTGAAAGATAACACAAGCTACACAAGAGACACTCAGACTCTTGCATACACAGACACACGCAATACAACACACAGACCCCCGTGGACGTAGGGTGTTACGCTCTGGCACCCCAAACCATGTAAATCTCCCATGTTCACCCTGATCTTAGTTCTTGAGTTTTCACCCCGCCTAAAAAGGAACCTCTGCGGACTACTACATAGTAGTAACAGGGGAAGTGTTGTTGCTACACTTCAACATTTGGCACGCCAGGTACGGGGAATTTACTTGAAGAATTACAATATTGACAATGGTGAACTCCGCTGTTGCTTCCTCTGACCCGGCTGCATGAGCTGGAAGAGGGAATAAAGCTGGTGGCACCTCTTGCCGTCCTAGTGACAATCCAGCCATAGATCCACAAGCTGGTGCTGCAGCGCATCAGCTTGGAAACAATGGGCCACCACCAGCTACAGCAGCAGCTGCTACTCAGTTGCAGGATGGTGTTCTAGCAACCGTCACCGAGTCGCCTACAAGTCCGGAGAATGCGCTGATTGCAGTGCATGCTCTTCTTCAGCATCCAGCAGCGCCGGATGCACCTCCGGCTGCACTGGAACAATGGCGTAATGATGTTGACCATCTGGTCAGCACTGTAGTCACAACACTCAACAACTCGCTACAGACTAGGCCTAGGACGACACCAACCCACTAGGACCGTGTCAGGACGACTCTGTCCTGCGCCTTCATAAGGAAGAAGCGCACCATCGCAGCATGCGACATCGCGTACTCTTTTGGCGGCCCATTGCATCGCCAGAGTGTCGAGGCTATCGACTGTAGATCTCGGGGCAGAACTTGACCGCCAATACGATGAGCAAGTTGGCCAAGTCACCATCGAGCATAGTCGTGAGAGACGACGCATCCTTGAGGGTGAGTTTTCAGAGCCTGACATGCATGCATGCATCAACTCACGCAAGGTATGTTCCTCCACCTCCTTCTCCCCTAGGAGCGGGTGGTGGTTGTTCGCTCACTTGCACCGCATCTTTGTATGGTGGAATGGCCATAAAGGTCCGACCCCATTTGCAAAAGAACTGTAAACACCGTCGAGTTCCTGTAGATCTACTCTACCGCCATCCTGGCTGCAGGAGGGAATGAGGCTATCATAGCTAACTATTTCCCAATCGTCTTGACCGGCACTGCTCGGTCATGGTTCATGAGCTTGCCCCTAGCTCAGTCTACAGCTGGCGAGAGATATGTCGCCGGTTCATTACCAACTTCAGGAGTTCTTACACTGGCCCAGGCACTGAGCTAGATATTTTTGCCATACGGCAAGGTCCAGGAGAGTCCCTGCGCTCGTTCACTCAGCAGATCTCACAGGTTCGAAACACTATTGCCACTATCTCGAACGCTTCTGTTGTTGTTGCCTTTCGACAGGGCCTAAGGGATACGAAGATGCTAGAGAAGCTATCCACAAAAAACATCCATGATGTTACGGAGCTCTTTAGTCTGGCAAACAAATGTGAGAGGGCTGTTGAAGGGCGGGACTGGCACTCCAAACCAGCTGCGGAGGCAAGTGCACCATCTGCTTCCAAAGCGAGAACCACTGCCCAAGGCAGTGGCAAGAAGAAGAATAATATGACAGGTGGCAAAAATAAGCCACTCGCTGGTACACCTACAACCATAGTCATAACGGTTCCAGGTGCCCGGGGGCCACGCCCCGACAAGTGATTGCAAACATCATCTGATGACAGTGACAACAAGAAGTGGTGTCAATTCACAAAACTTCGAGTCACAACATCGAATAGTCTTGTGAGGTCAAGAGGCTTGTGTAATGTGTCCAGCAGAACCAAGCGTCAAGAAGACGCATTCTTCTGACAGCAGCAGGGTAAACAGAAGGCAGACTCAGAGATCGTAGGGCAGCAGGAGTTGGGATTCAAGGATGACAAGAAGGAGTTTAAGGTGGTCTACAACAACGTAGACAACTCCGACTCCAGCTCCGATAACGAGTGAAGGAGGGCTCTTCTTATGATGTATGGAGGGCCGTGGGACGTTACTTTCTGGCGTGTAGTGAAAACTTTGAATCGAGAAGTAGCTACTGTAGCTCCCACCATCAAGGCAGGGCCACATCAGAAGTGGATGGACACTCCGATAACCTTCGACGCATCCGATTGCCCTAAGAACATGGCGAAGCTAGACATCTTCTACTGATAGTCTCCCCAACCATCAACAACCTACAACTCTTCAACGTTCTGGTTGATGGTGGGGCGACACTCAACCTCATCAGTTTTGCAGCTTTAAAGAAGCTGCAGGTCCCCATGTCGGACATTAAGCCCCCATGCCAATTCTCCGGAGTGGGTCCGGGGGCCATTACTTTGCTCGGTTGTGTCCCTCTCCCGATAACATTCGAGACACATGAGAACTACCATTCAGAGAAGCTGATCTTCGACGTGGCAAAAATTAGTCTTCCTTCAATGCCATCCTCGGCAGATCGACTCTGTACTAGTTCATGGCGGTATCCCATTATATCTATCTGGTGTTGAGGATGCCGACACCTACGGGCGTATTCATGATCTAAAAAGACTGTACTGCGGGAGTTACTTCATTAGAGAAGCTACATGCACTCACCACTGCGCAAGAAGCTGATGCTAACGAGAAGCAGTTAGCTCAACAACCACGGAGCATGCACCAACGCGGCTCATCATCTGCACCCCGCGTGCAGCCAAGCAGCAACGACAATGTTCCTCTCAAAGTCGTCCAAATTGGTTATGAAGTTGCTCGGACCACTCGCATTGCGGAAGTCATGGGTGATAAATAGGAAGTCGCGCTCATCACCTTCCTCCGGGCTAATGTAGACGTGTTTGCATGACAACCGACACAAATGCCTGTGATCCCTAGGGAGGTGATTGAGCACCATTTTATGATCTATCCCAATGCACAACCAATTCAACAGAAGCCCTGGAAGCAGTCCATTGAGCGGCAAAACTTCATCCATGAAGAAATAAAAAAAGCTGTTCGATGCTGGATTCATCCAGAAGGTTCATAAACCATGATGGCTAACAAACCCAGGTGTCGTCCCCAGGGCCGGAGGGAAGTTTCGTATGTGCATCGACTACACCACACTCAAAAAGGCATGTACAAAAAACCCCTTTTTAACTTCCAAGAATAGACCAAATAGTAGACTCTACTTCTGGTTGCGATTTATTATGCATCCTAGATGCATGTTCTGGTTTCCATCAAATACCAATGGCTAGGGAAGACAAAGAACACATAGCTTTTATCACAGTAGATGGTCTATACTGCTATACATCTATGCCTTTTGGTCTCCAGAATGCTCTTTGAACTTTTGTGCATGCTACACACAAAACTTTTGGGGAACTTATTCTGGACCTAATAGAGGTGTATGTCGATGGCATCGTTGTCAAAGTCAAGACCAGAGACTCCTTACAGGACAACCATCAGTCAGTTTTTGATAGATTGTGCATGATGCGCATGAAGTTGAACCCTGACAAGTGTGTCTTTGGGGCCTCCTTTGGGAAGCTCCTTGGATTCTTGGTAACACACTGAGGAATTGAGGCCAATCCAGAGAAGAATAAAGGCATCAAAGCGATGCAACCTCCAACTCCCATCAAGGATGTTCATAAGCTAACGGGTGTTGATATTTCCTACTCACTACTAACAATTCATTCCTAGCAATGGTGCCAAAAATGATCGTTAATAGTTTTTAGATTACAGATGTAAGTCCGCAAGCGCACAAAATCTATCGATGTAGCATTTCCCCTTTTAGAGTATTCCCAAAGGATGTCATTTATATTCTCCCAAAGGAAGGCTAGATGGAAGGAAAACAATCATCGAATGGAGAGGCTAGGTTCGTCTAGATAGGGTTCTAACAAGGATGGGTAATTGATAAGTTGGAGGTAGTGTTACACGCACAAGAGCATTCTTGTGACACCCGGTTCCGGAAATGAACCAAGCGTGATGCATATGTGTATCCAGTATGTTTAACACACATACACAAGTGATTTACAAATGATAAAAAGATAATTGCCACACCACAAATTATTAAATAAGTATTTTTATTACAATATTCAATAAATCCTCATATTACGACTGTACTGATCAATATTAATAGTTCTAAAAACTAATGCAGTGGAATAACCTAATTAAGCAACTAAGCAAACTAAGCAAAGGGATAGTGCGGCTCTGAGCATCCATAGGCAAGCTGACGGTAGCACACAGCCTAGTACTCCACATTATCCTTAGGGTACTCCAAAGAATCAACTAAAATAGTTGGTGGGGGAATTGCAAGGGTGAGCACATGTCGTACTCAGCAAGTGTGGGCAAATATTGGCATGTAGCTTAAACAAGGAATTGATAATAAGTAATGGCTAATTGCTGAAAAGTACATTTAAAACATATGAAAAGCATCTTACAACGTCTATGCGAAACATTCCCATCATATCCCAAATAAACTCAAGAATTCATATCCATCACTCATTAATCGTCCAAATACCATATTCTTACCATCATCATTAACCATGTCCATTTATCACCATCCAAATAACCATAACCAAACCACAACCAAAACCATTACTCAACCATAACCATAACCATGACCATCCCAAATCCCAAGTTCCACTCTAATCATGTAGGTCATCCAGGTGCTCTTAATCGGGAGCACGGCTAACATGAGAGTTTTTAACACACTATAGAGGTTGTACCACTTTACCCACAAGTTCATGATTTTATCACCCGTCGGCGACTAAAGAAACCTCCCTTATGACAATTACACTTCCTTAGGTGTATGGCCAAGAGATCACAAAATAGTCTTTACGAAGGGACTATCAGCATATTCAAACCCACTAAGGTTTCACTGGTGGTGATGCCTCCAACTAAGAAAATACAACCAAGGGCCCCCTCTTGTAATGTTCGGATCCCAGGACAGTTCAGCCACTATTGCAAACCCAACTAACTCCGATTCCCCGCTCCTCCAAATGATCCGAAAAATGCTGGCAATACACCTAATTAATCAGCTAAGCCACACCCATACTTGGCCTTGTGGTGGCACTGTTGTCCTGGCTTATTATCGCATGAACCGGTCCATACATCCAAGGCAAGCAAACCACCATAACACCCAACCCAATCCACAAACCGTGCTTGCTTAGATCTCTCAACTACCATATTACCAATTAACCATGTTCATCAATTCACATCATTCATAAGTTCATTAATTCATAATTGAGCCATTTAGTTATTTTCCCATACCAATTAATTAGAGTGAAGCAAAAAGGTGAAAAGCCCTTCCCGACTCTCTATAATATATTCCAAGCGACAAGGATGGTCAGATAAGTCTAGTAAACACCTATCTCGTGTTTCCCATCAATTTGACACAAGCATGCAGTTTTGCAAACAAAACATATAAAAACAGGATAAGAATGGTCAAGGACACTTGCCTTGCTCCTGAGCTTGATTAGGGTCAAAAGTTTCAAAGTTCTTGTACTAGAGGTCCTCGACAGCACCCTCTAGAGCAAAACCTTTTATTCCGTGCGATAAACATGCACATACAAGCATTACAATCAATAAATACTCATATATTACTTAATATGCCATGACATGCATGATTAATGCAATTGTGTGGTGAAACTTGTTAATGAGTTGCTATTAATGTTCACTAACTAGTTACAATAGTTTTTAACAAGTTTGAACAGGTTTCAAATTGATTTGAACCAATTCGGAATCAATTCAGCACAAAAACATATAGCAAGACCGGACTAGTCCGTTCAGGGCGCCGGACGAGTTCGCCATGGACCAGAAAGTTGATCGGACTAGTCCGCACGCGGCTGGACAAGTTCGCTCGGCTAGGGTTTTTGGCAAATTTCCATTTAGTGTATAGTTTGATTTGAATTATGGGGCCAACATGGACGTAGAAAGATGATCTAAGGTAATTAGCGTGAATGCAACAACACGAGGGTCGAGAATTTGAGGAAACTCGAGATCTTGACATCTAGATCCAAAGAAGATGTAGAATGGGTTGAGAATTGATTACGACGTTGATGGGTTGATGAAGATCGATCTTGCTTGAGCCCTATCCTTCCTCCTTCCCTTCTTCTGGATGTGGTGATCTCCTCTTGACAGCGGCTCTCACAAATTAGGGTTTGGAGTTTCTCAATTGTGACAGAAGGGATGAAAGTTGGGTTGGTGGGGTGTTTTACATAGAGGTGGAGGTGGTAGGGTTTGATGGATTTTGAGTTTAAGGCGGTGGAGGCCGTGTAGGGGTCCCACATAGGCTCCACAGGGGTTGGCACGACGTTCTTGGGCCCAATTAAGGTAAATACCCCATAACATATCGTAGAGGAAAAGATTGAATCCGAGTAGGACACACTGGACAAGTTCGCTAGGGGCCAAACTAGTCAGATATCAAACAGAGACTTGAACGGCAAATCCATTCTGGTTCTGGACAAGTCCGATCTTGTCCAAAAAGGAAAACGAAAAAGTCCAGAGGTTTGGTAAATTTTCCAAAAACCGTATTAAAAGAGGGATCTACCGAACAATTCCGAAAAGCTCCAGTAGCTAGGAACGGACTAGTCCGTGCTCAACAACGGACAAGTCCGTACAATCAATAGGAACTCAATCGGACTAATCTGCAGTAAGAGCAGACAAATCCGAAGAGTCAACAGAGAGCAAAACCGGACTAGTATGGAGTCCAAACCAGACAAGTACGCCCTACTCAGGGAGAACTACAAAGAGTTAGACGGACTAGTCCGGGGTCCAAATTCAGACAAGTCCGCACTACAACATCTTTTTATTTGCTTGCATGATTATAATTTATTTTAAACTTATTCCTTTTTGTGTTGATTAATGATGTATGCAATGCATGATGGATGACAATGAGGGTGTTACAATTCTATCCTAAGAGGGTACATGAGGTAGAGAGGGACTAGGCTAAGAGTTAGGTAGATACTCCTACTGTGCCTCTAATGTACATATACATAGCCTAAGTTAGTTACTAATGATCATATCAATTATGAATTCTCATGCTAAGTGGACTAACACATCGGGCACAGTTTTACCCCTAGCAATACTAGGATGACTCCCGCCAAGAGCTTGTGGCATAGCCGAACATGGAGGATTACAAAGGACAGGCAGGGTTGTCACCACCTACTGCCTACCTCTTCAATCTGTGGGTCTACGAGACATTCAACGCTACTCATCCAACCTAGCACCATGCTAGAATATTAAGTAATTACCTAAAGAGCCTAGGCACAAGCCATCAGGCAATGAACTAAATCATCATTTAACCAATGTTAATTTATAGCATAAGTGATTCATATTAACATAATCACGTCATAGCTAATTACATTATAGTGGGGGTTTGTAGTGTTTATGATAATATAATGAGAATGGCATAGCATAATCATAAATACTACTGCTACCACATATATGGAATCCACAATCGAACAAGAAACTCTTCATCCAAGTATATGAACAATAGAAGACTAAAGATAACATCTTTATGAAGAACAAAGTCACGAATACAAATAGGAATATGAGAGCCATACCTTTCCCAATTAGGAATTGGGAAGAGACTCCTTCTACTCCTCTCCTACTAGGACAATGGACTAGAGACTCTCCTCTCTACAACCTATACTCCTCTAAACCTATGGAGAGTAGTGGATACAACAGATGAATACTCAAGTGACATGTGTGTGAAGTGAGGGTAGGGGGTCCTATTTATAAGTGGAGAAGGGTCGGTTCCCGCCACCGAAAGTGCACAAATTAGTCACCACTGACTTATTCAAGCCGGGAGGAGCCAACATGTGGCGATTGACCAAGTTTGGCGCCAGGACTAGGTCAGCCGACTAGGGGTGTTGGCCGACCTAGTCTTTGCACCATTTCTCACGCAGTTTCTCCAGGTCGCTGCCAGGTGGGTTCCATCCATTGATATGGGTGCTACACCATTGGATGGCCTCAGATACTTCTGTTTGTGGGTCATTACTCAGGACCCAGATCCAACTAAGGACAGTAAGACACAACTAAACTAAGGGCAAGAAGATTGTAATGAGCACTTTTACTCCTCTTTTTTGTCTCTCATGTGCAGGACAAATGTTTTAAGATCTAAAATTGGCTCCACCCCACAGTGCCCGCCGTCGATGTTTTGCACGTGGATAGTGGGCACCGTCGGATCAACAAGCTCTGGTACCTCTCATGGGACCTGTCGTTGACGTCTTACATGTCAACTATTGGGCGCCTTTGGATCACCAAGCTCCGGCACTTCTCAGGTGTTGACGTTTCTTGCGTCACAGATCATCTCTCGAAAGAGATGAGGTCCGCATGCCCACAGAAACTATCGTGTAGCATTTCACCCAAGAGTATCTTCGAGGGTATCATATTTATCCCAAGGGAAGGCAATGGAGTGAAGTAGACACTACTCTTAAGATCAAGCTCTGGGATACTAATCAATTATCAAGACAGGGGTATGTTGATAATATGGATAGTGTGACACACACCTAAGCAATCTACTTTAAGGGTAAGGTTGTCCTAGCGAGGGCTAGACTACGAGATGGAGATACTCCTACTATGCTCTAATTACTCATATATATAGCCTAATAAAGTACACATGAATATGCAAATGGTGAATACTAGGGCTTAGTGGTCTAACATATCGGGCACGGGTTTAGCCATAGCAACACTAGGCGACTCCCACCAAGACCTGTGGTATAGCCGAATGTGGAGGATTACAAAGGACAGATATGGCTATCACCACCTAGTGCCAACCTCTTCAATCCTGGGTCTACGAGACATCCAACGCTACCTAACTATCCTAGCACCATGCTAGCATTTTAAGTAAATACCTTAAGAGCCGCGGCACATGCCATCCTAAGTCAATGACTAAATCATCGTTAAACCAATGTTGGGAACAAGCAATAAACATATTCATGTTAAGATTATAATATTTTTACCTAATTAGACTATAGTGGTGGTGTATGATATTTATGATAACATGATAATGAAATTATGTATAGATCATAACAACATCTACACCTAGCACATACATAGACTCTACGACCAAACAAGGAACGCTTTGCCCAAGTATATAAGTAAATAAAGACTAATAATGATATTATTATAAAGCACGAAGTCACAAATACAAGAGAAGATACATGAGCCATACCTTTCCCAATTTGGACTTGGGACTAGAGGCTCCTCTCTACAGCCTAACCTCCACTAAGCAACTAGGAGAACTAGTGCATACAATAGAGTGATGCTCAAGTGATGTGTGTTGAAATGAGGGGTGAGGGGTCCTATTTATAGCTTGGAGAAGGGTCGGTTCCTGCCACCAAAAGCACGCAAATCACTCACCGCTGACTTCTTCAAGTCGGGAGGAGCCAACACGTGGAAGCTGACCGAGTTTGGAGGAAATATCAGGTCGGCCGACTTGGTAAGTCCTCCAATCGGTCTGTGCTTTCTCTGAGTGACTTTCAGGTGGGTCCCATCCCATGGTATGGGTGCTACACCGTTGGATGGCCTCGGATACTTCTGTTTGTGGACCATTTGATCCATTTGGTGCAACGTGTCAATGCTTGATCGGCCGGGATAATATTTTATAGGATCCATCCCCTTGTTTCACTTCCATTCTGTGTAAAATGCGTGCATGCACCAATTTCTCCAAGTACAAATGGAAATAGGTTAAATAGAAAGGTGATGTTTGCAAGAAATGACATTTCCTTCACATAATTGAGTTATATTGACAGATGAAATTGGTATATAACAGCTGTCAACAAACTTCCCCAAGCTTATTATTTGCTCGTCTCGAGCACAGTCAAGACTTTAGGTTGATAGTTAGGAGTTGCTACTATGTTCTACTTTTCAAAAGTACTATGTGCACAACAAAATACTCTACCTAGTATTGCGAAAGTTGGCATGGTACTTCAACCATCTCAAGTCATTATGGGGCTTATGCTATCTCCGATTCAAGGGTGGTTGAAAGATAGAACAACAAATGGAGCACACATACCCTAGAAATCAAGTTCCACTCAAATCCTAGAGAGATCAATTTATATTATAAGTAACTCCATTTCTCTTGGTCTCTCCTTTGTGTGCAGTGGAAATATTTCCCCACCAAGGCATTTTTGCCTACACTTATCCTACCACTAAATAAGGCTTGTATGTTGCGACGCCCGATTATGAAAAAAAGAACCAAGCTAACGCATATGTGTGCCCAGGATGTTCAACACACATACACGGGTGCAATCACAAACGATATACAGATAATTACCACAAAACAAGATTAATTAACCAAATTTTATTACACAAACCATATTATCCTCAAATACAAGCTCTAATAAATATTAATGACAAGTTCAACTAATGCAGCGGAAATACTCTAATTACGCAAACTAAACAGCTAGGTAGCATAAGCAATAGGGTATATATGCGCAGCTCCAATCAACACCACAAGCAAAGCTAACGGTAGACAAGACCTAGAACTCCGCATTATCTCCATTAAACTCCCAATCCTGACCTGCAACTGTTGGGGGGGGGGGGATTGCAAGAGTGAGTACATGTCGTACTCAGCAAGTGTGGAAAGTATGACATGTGGCTGATTCAAATGACGACAATAATAATGGCAAAGTGCTGAAAAGTACATTAAAACATTTGAAACGTGATATATTACATGTATGTGAAATAAACCCATCATAATCATAAGTAATATCATAATACCAGTATACAATTCACCATCCTCATCAATAATTCCAGAATTCACCATTTACCAATAACCATATTCAATACCAGAAATTAATTCATAACCATAATACCAACCATAACCATCCCAAATGCCATCCCAATACCGGGTATCCTCTAATCATGGAAGTTGTCCAGGTGCTCATAACCGGGAGCACGGCTATCATGATAGTTTTATTAGACCTTGCAGAGTTTGTACCACTTTACCCACGTGTTTGTGATTTCATCACCCGTCGGCGACTAAAGAAACCTCTCTTATGGCAATTACACTTCCTTTGGTGTATGGCCAAGAGATCACAAAATAGCCTTTATAAAGGGATTACTAGCCTATTTAGACCCCATTGAGGTTTCACCGGTGGCGATGTCTCCTACAGAGCACATCTTCAACCAAGGGCCCCCTCTTGAGCCATTCGGATCCCAGGGTAGTCCCACTAATCATCAACAAACCCAATCCGACTACCCCTTCCCCGAGCATCCATAATGGTCCAAATAGCGCAGGCAAAGCCATAATTAATCAGCTACGCCGCACCCATACTTCGCCTCATGGTGGCACTGTAGTCCTGGCTTATTCTGGCATGAACCGGTCCTTAGATCAAAAGCAAGCAAACCACGGTACATCCAACCCATCCACATACCAGGCTTGCTTAGATCACCCATTACCATACCGTAATGACCAGTTCACATTAACCAGAATATCATTAATACATAATTAAATGCGTAGTGTAGTTTTCCCATCCCAATTAATTAAGCGAAGCAAAAAGGTAAAAAGCTCATCCCGACTCTCTACCATAATTCACGGTGACAAGGGTGGTTAAATAATTCTAGTAAACTTCCTAGCATAGGGTTCCCATCAAATTGACACAAGCATGCAATTTTGCAAACAAAGCATTTATTTTCAAAAACAGGATCAATATGCTTCAAGGACACTTGCCTTGCTTTTGCCGTTGATTAGGGTCAAAGCCTTCAAACTCTTGGTGCTGTAGATCCTTCGCGACACTCTCTAGCGCAAATCCGTCTAATCCGCACAATAAACATACAAGACAAGAAACACAATCAAAGAGTGCACAAATATTACTCAATATGTCATGACATGCATGATTGATGCAAATGCAAGGTAGAACTCGTTAATAGATTGCTTTTAATGATAACTAACTATTTCTAATAGCTTTTAACAAGTTTATACAGGTTTGGAGTTGATTAGATCAAATTTTAGAATTAATTCAACACAATTTAACCAGGAAGATCGGACTAGTCCTCTAGGGACCGGACAAGTCCGCACTCTGCAAGATCAGCAGATTAGGGTTTTCTAGATCGACGTAAATCTGGAGATTAGGTGTTGAATTCACGTAAGGAAAGAGAACAGAAGGTATACCAGGTGTTTAGGACTCCAATATATCAAGAAACTTGGAGGTAGCACTTGGATCTTGGTGATCTAGGGTTGGTGATGAACTTGGGGATGAATTGGTGATGAGGAACGAAACTCGGTGGAGATCTTGATCCTCTTCCGTTTCCTCCTCTTCTTCTTCTTGCTTGGGATCTTCTCCTCCCTCCTTGATGGTGGCTCTCCATGAACTAGGGTTTGGGTGGGTGGAAAAGTGGCAAACAGATGTCAATCCAAGGGGTGGGGTTGTTTATATAGAGGTGGAGGCTAGGGTTAGATGGATTTCGAGTTTGGGATGAGTAGAGGCCGTTTTAGAGTACCACATGGGCTCTAAAAGAGATAGACACGATGTCCCTAGGCCCACTTAACGTGAAACCCAAGAAACAAGTCATAAAACAAAAGATCAACTCGGAGTCGCGAAATATCGGACAAGTCCAGAAATGACCGGACTAGTCCGAAGTCATCTAGAGAGAAAATCGGACAAGTCTGGCCAAACATCGGACAAGTCCGACTTTAAACAGAGAGGAAATCTGTCGGTACCCTAGGTACCGTATACCCCTTGAGATTGCAAAGATCTCAAGGAAATGTCATCTACTTGATTTGAAGACCTTCGAAGGCCCACATGTCAGACATAACCGGACCCGCTCCCCCAACATGGTTAGTCCCAGGGTCGCCACGTGTACCATCAAACCGGAGCTACCGCCCACAAGGGGGAAGCTCCATTCTATGTACCATAATGGCACCCCCGGACCTAACCCCAGACCGAGGGAAGCTCTGGAACTGACACGTGTCTGGTGGCACTGGACCTATCTGTTCCCCACAGTATGCTCCGGAGCTGCCACGTGTCCAACCGTCGGATCTTCAGCCTCAAACCTTCGGTAGACTCCATAACGGCTCCGGATCTTCGAAGAGGAATCAAGGACTTCAAGACCCGATTAAGTGTCATTAATACTATATTAATGACACACGATCAGACGACCTTAATTACCAGCAACGGTGCTGTCAAACCCCGTAACTCAGTCATTAAGGATAATTAAGCGCATCAAATGTGTATCAATATTAGTAACCGTCGGGGCCACATGTCGGGCCAGGCCAACTTGTAACGATCTGTCCTTATACTATAACAGGACAGGCCGACGATACATAGGGGAGAGACGGATCTGACCTGCTCTGATCTGATCTAGTCTAATTGGCTCACACGCGCACTCAACTCACCTGAGTTAAGTTCATACATCCAATACAACACCAACACATCCTGTGGAGTAGGGTATTACGCTCAAGCGACCCGAACCACATAAACATTTGTGTCTCCTGTGTCATTTTACATTTCACCTTCTTGAATCTCCGCGCGCCCGCACCGAACTTCAAACTCCGCAAACACTTTAGTAGTGTCGGGAGATCTACCGGATCAAAACCACTGACAGTTGGCGCGCCAGGTAGGGGGCGCCTGAGATTTCAAAAATGGTGAACTCAGCTGCTGGATCATCCAATGGTCATCCTACTGTTCAAGCTGCTGGGGGCAATCCCACCAATATGCAGCCACCAGTAGGAACCTCAGTTCCAACAGGAGTCACACTTCCACCACCGCCGCCTCCACCAGCAAATCAAGCTGGGCAGCGCGATGGTGCACCGGCGTCAATCACTGCGTCGGTGAATCATGACAACCCGGAACATGCGCTCCATGCAGCACGTTCTCTCCTTCAGGGCCCACCACCTCCGGATGCATCCCAGGATGCAATGGAGCAGTGGAGGGCCGATGTGGAACAATTGGTTGCAGCAGCAGACGACCGCATCAGTAACCAGGGTCCTCCTCCTTCAGGACAGGCCCCGTCGCAGCGACGGACCTTGTCTGACAGACTTGGTCCGCACGTTTCCAACAACAGGAGACGTGTTGCGTCACAGCAAGTGACGTCGTTGCCCTCCGGGGCGCGACACACTCACACGGTATCAAGGCTTTCAACTCATGACCTCCGGGTGGAGCTTGATCGCCGATACCGTCAACAAGACGGCCGAGTCCATATCGAGCGTGCTCGTGAAAGACGAGAAGCTCAGGACATTCCTGCTCCTGAAGGAGTAGGAGGAGGCTGTTCGGCCCTTGCCATGCATCTGCGTATGGTCAGGTGGCCACAGAAATTCCGGCCTCACCTGCCGAAGAAGTTTGACAGGACCATTAATCCCTTCGAATTTCTTCAGATTTACTCCACTGCTATCCTGGCAGCTGGAGGAAATGAGGCCGTAATGGCCAATTATTTTCCAGTGGCTTTAACTGGGACCGCCCGGTCCTGGTTTACGAGCCTTCCACCCAACTCCATCAACAGTTGAGAGGAGTTGTGTCGGCAGTTCACCGCCAACTTCGGGAGTTCATACACCCGACCAAGCACCGAACAGGACCTTTTTGCAGTCGTGCAAAAAGGGGGAGAATCCCTGCGATCATTCATCCAGAGATTCTCTCAGGTACGAAACACTATCCCTTCTATCTCTAGCGCTTCTTTCATTGTGGCATTTAGACAGGGCGTACAGGATAAGAAGATGTTGGAGAAACTGGCGATCAAGGAGATCACTAGTGTCACGGAACTCTTCAGCTTGGCTAACAAATGTGCCAGAGCTGCGGAGGGCCATGAAATGCACTCCAAACCACCTCTGGAGGATCACAAAAAATCCTCCAAAGGAGAAGCCACTACCTCCCGGAGTGGAAAGAAGAAAAAAAAGACCAACGGCAAGAAGAAGCCGTCGACCACCGCATCTAATGCTGCAGCTGCTGCAGCTCCGGGTGGCCGGGGGCCACGCCCCGAGAAGCGACCTCGACCGTCTTTTGAAGACGGTGGCAAACCCATGGTGTGGTGTCCAATTCATAAGACGGACAGCCACAGTTTGGAAGACTGCCGGGAGGTCCAAAACCTTGCCGAGCGCTACAACAAGCGCCGGGAAGAAGTTCCTTTACGACAGAGGGAAGGAAAACAAAAAGTTGACAAAGCTCTGGCTGAAGAGGAGTTAGGTTTTCAGGATCCCAAAAAGGTCCTGAAGGTTGTCTACACCTCCGTCGACGATGATTCTAACGTCTCTGACGACGAGCATCGGAAGACCATGAACACCATTTTTGGTGGATCATGGGACATCACCTCCCGTCGCGTCCTCAAGACAATGCGTCAGGACATGGCCGCTGTAGCTCCTACAGCCAGGGCGGAGCCTCATCGAAAGTGGATGGACACGGCCATCACTTTTGATGCTTCGGACTGCCCTTGAAGCATGGTTGGAGCAGGTCAGTTACCTTTGATGGTATCTCCTACCATAATAACATTCAACTCCACCATGTTATGGTAGACGGAGGTTCGGGGCTGAACCTCATAAGCTTCAAAGCTTTTACCAAGATTCAGCTCCGACCTTCGGATCTTCATCCCTCCCGACCTTTCTCCAGAGTAGGTCCGGGAGCCATTACCCCACACGGTGCTATTACTCTCCCCGTTACCTTCGGGACCCGGGAGAAGTATCGCACTGAGAAGTTGGTCTTTGACGTTGCTCAGATCAACTTACCTTTCAACGCCATCTTGGGCAAGCCTGCCTTGTACAAATTCATGGCAGCTGCTCATTATGGCTACTTGGTGTTAAAGATGCCAACACCAGTAGGCGTTCTCCGGATCTGCGGAGATCGCACTGCCAGAGTAACTGCTCTGGAAGAACTTCATGCACTTACTACGGTGCAAGAGGAGGACTCTAGGCAGGAGCAAGCTCCAAAACCCCAGAGCATATGTTAGCGAGGCTCGACTTCGGCACCTCGTGTGCAGCCAAGCGGCGACACCGACATTCCCATCAAAGTCGTCCAAATCAGTTCCGATGCCGCTCAGACCACCCGTATATCAGGGGGACTGAATGACAAATAGGAACTCGCGCTCATCGCTTTCCTCCGGGCTAATGTTGACGTGTTTGCCTGGCAACCATCACAAATGCTTGGGATCCCCAGGGAAGTGATTGAGCACAATCTGAAGATCTACTCTGATGCCCGACCCGTGCATCAGAAGCCTCAGAAGCAATCCGTGGAGCGACAGAACTTCATTCGACAAGAAGTGAAGAAGTTGCTCGAAGCTGGATTCATCCGAGAAGTCTTCCATCCAAAATGGCTGGCAAACCCAGTCGTTGTGCCCAAGGCTGGTGGGAAGCTTCGGATGTGTATTGACTTCACAACACTAAATAAGGCATGTCCAAAAGATCCATTCCCACTACCTAGAATAGATCAGATAGTGGATTCCACCTCCGGGTGTGAATTACTGTGTTTCCTAGATGCATATTCTGGGTATCATCAAATCAGGATGTCTAGGGAAGATGAAGAGCATACCTCTTTTATCACAGTAGATGGATTGTACTGTTATACAGCCATGCCATTTGGTCTCAAGAATGCAGCTTCAACCTTTGTACGAGCTATGTACAAAACTTTTGAAGAACTCATTAGAGACATAGTGGAAGTGTACGTCGATGACATCGTGGTCAAGGTCAAGAACAAGGAGTCACTCCTTGACACCTTGCAGGTTGTCTTCGACAAGCTGCGGGTCACCCGCACAAAGCTAAACCCAGACAAGTGTGTCTTCGGGGTTAGCTCCGGAAAACTTCTTGGTTTCCTGGTAAGTCACCGGGGCATAGAAGCTAATCCGGTGAAGATCAAAGCCATTGAAGACATGCGGCCACCAGCCCGCATCAAGGATGTCCAAAAGCTGACTGGATGTCTAGCAGCCCTCAGCCTGTTCATTTCAAGACTTGCAGAACGGGCACTTCCCATCTTCAAGTTATTGAGGAAGTCCGGACCATTCCAATGGTCTGAAGAAGCAGAAAAAGGCATTCCAGGAGCTAAAACAGTTCCTCACCACCCTACCAACTCTAGTAGCTCCGAACCCTGGTGAGCCTTTGCTGCTTTACATTTCAGCAACTGACGAAGTCGTCAGTATGGTCCTGGTTGTGGAGAGACCAGAACTATCCCATACTCAGGAATCTAGACCCCTCCAGGAGGGTTCAGAGGTTCCTGAAAGCGAGTCTGGGTCCCAGTTCCCAGACTTGAGTCCACAAGTAGTTACTTCAGAAGACCCAGACCCCTCCGGGAGGGTCCAGGTCGCTTCTGAAGAAGCTCCGGGTCCCTCCAGCAAGAACCTGGAGGTCCCCGAAGAAGGTCCGGATTCCTCCGGGAGGATCCGGGTCAATGAAGAGGAAGCTCTAGACCCCTCCGGGAGGGTCCGTACCATCCAGCGCCCAGTGTACTTCATCAGTGAAGTACTTCATGACGCCAAGACTCGATACCTAGGGGTGCATAAGCTGCTCTATGCAGTTCTTATGGCCTCCAGGAAGCTTCGCCATTACTTCCAAGCTCACAAGATTTCAATGGTGACTTCTTACCCACTTCGAGCAATATTGCATAATCCCAATTCAACTGGGAATATTGCAAAGTGGGCAGCGGAATTGGCCGAATTCGATCTCGAATTCATTCCAAGGCAAGCAATCAAGAGTCAAGCATTGGCGGAATTTGTGGCAGAATGGACTCCCTCTCCATCAAACCCTGGGGGCCCCAGTGAGCAGAAGCCGGAACACAAGGCTCCGGTCTTCACCGAGCCTCACTGGACCCTCTACTTCGACGGCTCCATGCAAAAGCAGGGGCCGGAGCTGGAATCCTTCTCCTCGCACCAACCGGGGAGAAGGTAAAATACATGGTACACCTTGACTTCAAGGCGACCAACAACATGGTGGAGTACGAAGCACTCATCTACGGACTAAAGGTGGCACTGTCATACGGTGTCAAGCAGCTGCTGGTCAAGGGAGATTCACAGCTCATCATTAAACAAGTGAAGGGTGAATGCTCCTGCAACAATCTCCAGCTAGCTACTTATCACCTTGAAATCCATAGGCTTCAGAAGGACTTCGAAATCCTAGACCCCCACCATGTCCAGCGTGTCCACAACGCTGAAGTTGACGAACTCTCGACGAAAGCGTCAACCGAAGCTCCAGCTCCTGACGGAACTTTTGTCCGAAGGTTGTCAAAACCCACAGCTCAGCCTGCCGAACTGAGCGAAGGGGGCGAGATCAGCATCCCGAAGCTGACGGTCCCGATGGCCCTGTTACCATGGCAGCCATCAAGGGTCGTAGGTGCTGCCAGAAGCTCCGAGCAACCCAGCATGCAAGACTCAAATGCTCAAGTTAGCTCTGATGCATGGATCTCGGAGATCCAGAGCTACTTGAAAGACAACATCCTTCCTGACGATGATGTATCCACTGACCGGATAGTCAGATTGGTTAAAAGATACACGTTGGTAGAAGGGGATCTCTACCGGCGCGGTGCCAACAACGTCCTAACGCGGTGCATCACAAGGGAAGAAGGCTGCGAGCTCCTCACAGAAATCCATGGAGGCGAGTGTGGGAACCACACGTCTTCCCGTACGATGGTCGATAAAGCCTTCCGGCATGGCTTCTACTGGCCTACAGCACTCCAGGATGCAACTGAGCTGGTTAAGAAATGCAAAGCATGTCAATTTCATGCAAAGCAAATTCACACACCGGCTCAACCTCTACAAATGATACCTCCTACATGGCCCTTCGCTGTGTGGGGGATGGACATCTTGGGACCTTTCCCAAGAGCCGTCGGAGGTTACAAGTTCCTGTATGTCGCCATTGACAAGTTCACCAAGTGGCCGGAAGCAACTCCTGTTGTGACAATAAACAAGAAATCTGCTATCAACTTTTTGCAGTCCATTGTATGCAGATTTGGAGTCCCAAACAAAATCATTACTGATAACAGGACTCAATTCACAAGCTCTGCATTTCAAGGATATTGCGAAGACCTCGGCATTCAAGTTTGCTACGCCTCCATAGCCCACCCGGCAAGCAATGGCCAGGCTGAGAGAGCAAATGCTGAAATCCTTAAAGGACTCAAAACGCGCACCTAAGAGCGCTTGAAAAAACATGGAGCCAACTGGATTGAAGAGCTTCCGCCCACTCTATGGGCCAACAGAACAACTCCAAACCGGTCAACTGGAGACACACCCTTCTTCCTGGTGTACGGAGGTGAAGCAATCCTTTCTTTGGAAATCACCTTGGGGTCACTCCGGGTCCAGACCTTCGATGAAGCCACGCAGGACCAACTCCGGCGTGAATACCTGGACCTCCTTGAGGAGGGAAGGTGCCAAGCAGCTGTTCGGAATGCCCGATACCGCCAAGCCCTTTGGCGCTATCATCAGCGGCATGTACACAACCGACTGCTCGAGGAAGGCGATCTGGTGCTACGGAGAATACAATCTAGAGAAGGGTTAAACAAACTCTCCCCCGTTGGGAGGGACCCTTCCGAGTGATTAAAGTATCCCGTCCCAGAAGCGTTCGCTTGGCTACCGAGGATGAGACACCTCTCCCAAATCCTTGGAATATTGAGCACCTCTGTAAGTTCTACACTTAATATCACGGAGGTGAGTCTGTAGTAACTTGAGGTGTATGTTATAGAGTCATTGTACAGAGTCGGGTAGTTCCTCTGGGAGAACAGCCGGACCTTTCCCGGAAGGTCCGCAAAATTCATGCAACACTTTTCACAGTCTCAGGACTAAAAGTGTGGCTAGCTACCCTGGGTCAAACGAGAAATTAAACACGCTTAGCCTGGTTCCGTACCCTAAGAGTGTACTTGTTTCCCCTGTACCCCGGACCTATAATGAAAGACATATTCATGTAAAACAGACTCCACGTGCATTTATTTTGTGCAGGCTCAACGTTTTTTATTTTTCTCTTTCTTGTCTATAACAAAGATGTGCAATTCTTAAGAAATTTTAGTTCGACCAGTTCATGTACAATTCGAGCTGTATTGTCAATTCTTTTGGATTCAAATATTGTTCATGGCCCACTCGCCTGAATGCCGCCAAGCAATCTAGGGCTGGAGTGTGCTATCGACTTAGCCTGGTCAAGCACCCTAAGTAAGCCACTCTACCTACACCCCGGCAGGCCGAAGTAAGTCGGGTCCAAGTACAATTGGATTTGGAAGAAAGAAGGCAACACATTCGGTTGTATTCAGAATCGTGTTTGACCTAAAACTTTCTTGGGAATCGTAAGCCGCGATGAAGTTATAGGCAAGGAGCGAATTTTACTATTTTTCTTAGCTTCAGTGTGCAGGAAAAATAAAGAATCCACGTTGATGGAGAAAAGCCAGAGCTAACAAAGCTCCGACTCCCCCTAGGTGGCTTGTGATCGATGTTAAACATTGAAAACGAGCATTACCGGAGCAACCAAGCTCTGGCAAAGCTAGGGGGGCCAGCCATCGACTCAGAATAAAAGATGGTGAGAAGACCCCACAAGCGGAGTCTGCTGCCGACAAACTATGCGTTAGCAAAGGTCACTGCCGGAGCTACTAAGCCTCGACACCCCAGAGGGCTAACTATCAATGCTCTACGCGTTGATAGGGACTATTCCCAGAGCTACTAAGCTCCGACAGTAGTCAATGCCAGAGCTTCAAATCTCCGACAACCTCAGGGGGCCTTCACTATCGAATACTTCGGACCTACATTCTACAAGTTCGAAGCAAACAAGTCTTCAAAAAAATACAATATCCTCTTGGTACATGTTCACAATCAAATTGTGTACATCTACCAGGGGGCCAAGTGAAGACAAAAGTGTTGAAGACAAAAAAATGAAATACGCAAAAATAGATTTCATTCATCTGGAGACAAGGGATTACAAAATTGGGGAAGAAAAAGAGAGAATACAAGTGGGAGCTACAGAGATGGTCCTAGACCCTATGGAAGAACTAGGCGACTTTCTGAGCAACCTCCGACACGTTGGCTCGGGTGGCTTCACCTTCTCCTTCGACGGGACCTTCAAGCACCGGGTCCAGAGGAAATTGGGGATCCCGACTGGTGTAGAACGTTAGCACATACTCTGCGACGTTCTTCACCAGGGACATCCCCTCAACTTCCAACTGGTCCGCAATGACATCGCCCACCTTGGAGAGTTTGTCACCCGCCGAGCTCAATGCTTGCAACGCCAGGTCCGGCTCTGGCTTCGGATCATCCGAACGCACGGGACTGAAGCCCATTGGTGTCAGCGCATCGTTGGCTTTGCTCAGGAACTCCCAAACCTGTAGGGAGTCCGTAGTCCTCAAGCCCTTCAGTTATTCCAAGGATCTTTTGGCCGCCGCCAGTTCAGAATTCTCACGAGCAAGGCGCTCAACCTCTTTGGCATTTTGCTGAATCTTTTCAGCAACCTGCTTCTCGAGTTTTCCAAGCTCCTCCTCTCGGAGGTAGATCTTGTTCCGGCGGTCGACCAGGTCCTTCTCCTGGCCCCTAACTTTCTTCTCCTTGGCAGCGATGGAACACTCTTGCTTGTAGAGTTCCTACCCTTGCACCCAGGCCTTCTCCTCCTCCTCGACGCAACGCTCCTCCAATTTCCTGGCGCGTTCCTCGAGGCCCTTGTTAGCTAGAGCCACCTTTTCGGCGAGCTCCTCCTCCCTCTTCAAGACATCATCCCGCAGCTCTAGGAGTTTTTGCTCTTTGTCTTCGAGCCTCTTCTCCCTCTCCTCAAGAGCCTCCCGGCGCTTGATGAGAGTAGTGTTAATGGCTTCAAGCCTTTCTTGGCGATCATCAGCCACACTATTAGCTGCCTTGGTCTGCTCATAAATGGCCTGGGATTGAGCGTCGAGGGCATGAGTCAAGCTCTTCCTATCATCCAATAATTTGCCCCAGTATTCCATGCGGACTTTCTCTTGTTTGATCCACTCTTTGTCGTCTGCCAGCCTCGACTGCGCCAGCTTGGTCTCGAAGTAGAGCCGATTACGCCACCGCCTAAGGGTTTGGCGCTCCTCTTCAAGAGCCTTGTTGTCGTGGTAGAACGCCAGCTGGACTCGACGCAGACTGGAGCAAGCGTTGTCAATGGACAACGACAGGGGAATAGGGTCCGGACCTACTGGGGTCTCCTCCGCTGGTTCCAGCGGGTTCTCGCTTACAAAAATTGGGTCCCACTCTACAAGAGTGGTCCCCTGAGCCTCCACGGCACTAGGACCATCCTCCGGGATAGCCTCAGTCGCCACAGAGGAGGGTCCTGTAGAAGAAGTTCCGACCTCCGGAAGTGGTTCCAAAGGCCCTACCGCCAGGTCTCCATTTGCCCCCTCAGGCAGGGGGCCAGCTACTTCATTAGGGCACCCTGTCTCCATAGCAGGCACCTCCGCTGTCATCACTTCTGGAGTAGAGGATACTTCCGGCTCCGCCCTGGGCTCCTCCTCCGCTGGTGGCTCAGGCATTGGCACCTCGACCATCATAGGTTCGAGTGCTGATGCCTCCGCGACAACCGGCTCGAGCGCCGGAAGGTCAACAACAACCGGCCTTGAGGCCAGAGCTTCAACCTCAACCGGCTCAGGCGCCGGAAGGTCTTCAACCGCAACCGGCTCTGCAGTCGGAGCTTCATTAGCAACCGGCTCTGAGGCCAGAGCTTCGGAGGTAGCCGACTCAACCGCCAGGACTTCCTCACCATCCGGCTCGCTCGCCGGGACTTCAATAACCTCCGGCTCAACCACTGAGGCTTTGACAATTTCTGGCTCTGAGGCCGAAATCACTGCTTCCTCTGGCTCAACAGCCAAAGCTTCCAACATCTCAGCATCAAGACCCAGGGCTTCAACCTCCGGGGCAGGTGCCGCTGGCGCATCTTCTCTCCCATGGTACGGCGCTACCATGGGAGTCTCAGGAGATGAGTCGAGGTTCATGACCACGACAGCTGGCACCGGGGCTGCCGTAGCTTCAGCCACCACTTGGAGCGGCACCAGGACAGGAGCAGAAGCCTGCGCCCTCATAGCTTCAGCTGCTGTGGCCGAGGGTGGAGCCTCACTCCTCTTCTTGGGGACGCTGCAGATGATGGATGAAGAAACTTAAAAAAATATAGTTACTACAAAACAACTGTCTGAGGTAAAGATTAAAAATTACCTCGGAAGGCTTCCGCACCAGCTTGCACGAAATCTCTTTCCCGGGTGTTCTGGACTGACCATGGTCGCCGCCGGCGTGGTAGATCCGGAAGGCCCCCCAGAACTTGTTGCAGCCGCGGGCATTTCCTTAGTCGAGGCCCCCCTCGACCGGGAAGGACCTCCGGACCCAGAGACCTCAACTGGCCCTGGTGCTGGAGTCACATGCCTGGAGCTAGCACCCCGGGAAGACGCTGCTGCAGGTACAGTCGCTGCAGTTGTAGAAGACCTCCCCCTCCGGGGAGAAGGAGCTGCTGCAGAGGATGCAAGCCTGACAGACCTTCCTTCGGCATGCTTCAGTTTCCTCTTCCGGCTCGAGGGTTCGGCCGCCGGCTCCTTGCCCTTGCCGACGACTTTGGTCCTTGGCTTCGAGGCAGGGTTGGAGCCACCTTTAGAAGCCCCAGGGATCACCACCCTGGAGGTCGATCTTCTCTCGACGACACCAAGGTCGTCAAGCACCGGCATCGTCCGCCGGAGCTCCCTGCTGAACTCTACTTCCACGTTCAGAGGGAGGAAAGCTGGTGGCGGGGTCAAGTCATCACCCGCGATGTCGATGTCGTGCTGGAACTTCTTGAGATGAAACTCCAAGGTCGCCCCCTCCATGTTGGACTTCAGCCCGGTCTCGACCCGGTCGTTGTCCATCACACTGTTGAGGGCCCAAGCTAGTTTTTCTCTCCTCTTCAGCGGTGCCCACCTGTTGACCAGGAAATTGCAAAATACTGCCTGAGGAGTTACTCCTCCCTCCACGCAATGGCGGATCCTGGTCAGAGCAGGGTTGAAGGCATCCGACAGCACCAGAGCTTCACTCCAGACCGTAGTGTCGATGTTGGGGAGGCCTTCGGGCAGCTCCAGCTTCTCGTGCTCCTCCACCCGGATGACTATCCAGTCTTTCTTCCAATCGTCCCACTTTCTAGAGGGAAACTACCGGAGGTACTTGAATGGGCACTTCTTGCACTTCAAAAAGTAGTAGAAGCCAAGGTACTCATCACCCCTTCCGGTGGTATGGACGGTGAAGAAGGTCCGGAAAAGCTCAATGCAGGGGGGGATGCCCACCCACGTTTCGCAGAAGTGGATGAAGACAGACACTAGAAGAATGGAGTGGGAGCCAAGGTGATACAGCTGCAGACCATAGAAGTCTAGCAGCATCAAGAAAAAGGAGGAAAAAGGTGGGATCAACCCCACCATGGCGTACGCAGAGAAGTACACCATCTTGTTGGCGTGCTCCTTCTCGAACGGGAGCTCCCCACCAGCACGGACCAGGTGGTTGAAGAAGTCCGAGGATCACCCCATGAGGGCCCGGACCTTCTTCAGGTCACCTTCAGTCTTCAAGCGGCTCTTGCGGAGACCCAACTCCATCGCAGCACAGCGAGGCAAGGGAGGGAAAGCAAGCGCAAGTTTGGGAGTTCGAGCACAAGTTCAGATGAGATGCGTAAAGAACCCCAGACAGTGCGCGCTTTCCTTCTTAAGTAAGCCCCCGCATTGCTTGGATGGAAACCGCAAGGAAGCCGAAGATACTATTCAAAAATTGCACCCTGCCGATGACAAGAGGGCCTGGGACCACCCCGACGATCAAGTCGAGGTTCTTACCCAGGCGAACAGTTGTCATCATAAGAGGCGGGAAGACCAAAGGCGGCGGCCTGACAAGGCGCGCGGAATCTATACGATTTTCGTATCGGGAACCGGCGACCTTCAATTGTGTGAGATCCGCACGCCAAAGATCTCATTTGCCGCACCCGGGATACGCCACACGGCGAGGATTTAACTCCAAAACTATCTCCAACGGTACATCTGAAGACCTTTGAAGACTTGGCTCAAAAGTCGAAGGATGGACCCACCTCCGGCGCAATGACTTCACCAAAGGGGTCTTCCCCAAAGGTGGGCCCAGGGGGCCACTGTCGGTACCTTGGGTACCGTATACCCCTTGAGATTGCAAAGATCTCAAGGAAATGCCATCTACTTGATTTGAAGACCTTCGAAGGCCCACATGTCAGACATAACCGGACCCGCTCCCCCAACATGGTTAGTCCCAGGGTCGCCACGTGTACCATCAAACCGGAGCTACCGCCCACAAGGGGGAAGCTCTGTGCTATGTACCATAACGGCACCCCCGGACCTAACCCCAGACCGAGGGAAGCTCCAGAATTGACATGTGTCTGGTGGCACCGGACTTATCTGTTCCCCACAGTATGCTCCAGAGCTGCCACGTGTCCATCCGTCGGATCTTCAGCCTCAAACCTCCGGTAGACTCCATAACGGCCCCGGATCTTCGAAGAGGAATCAAGGACTTCAAGACCCGATTAAGTGTCATTAATACTATATTAATGACACACGATCGGACGACCTTAATTACCAGCAACGGTGCTGTCAAAGCCCGTAACTCGGTCATTAAGTGTAATTAAGCGCATCACATGTGTATCAATATTAGTAACCGCTGGGGCCACATGTCGGGCCAGGCCAACTTGTAACGGCCTGTCCTTATACTATAAAAGGATAGGCCAACGATACATAGGGGAGAGACGGATCTGACCTGCTCTGATCTGATCTAGTCTAATTGGCTCACACGCGCACTCAACTCACCTGAGTTGAGTTCATACATCCAATACAACACCAACACATCCCGTGGAGTAGGGTATTACGCTCAAGCGGCCCGAACCACGTAAACCTTTGTGTCTCCTGTGTCATTTTATATTTCACCTTCTTGAATCTTCGCACGCCCACACCGAACTTCAAACTCCACAAACACTTTACTAGTGTCGGGAGATCTGCCGGATCAAAATCACCGACAAAATCGGCCAAGTCCGCTGGAACACCGGACTAGTCCGGAAAAGTCCAAGGACTTAGCAAATTTTCAAGGATTCATGGAATATCGGACTAGTACGCACAAAATTGGACAAGTCCGAAAGTTTCTAGAGGCAAAAGCGAACTAGTCCGCACCAAAAACGGACAAGTCTGTTTTTAGTCAGAGAGAAATCAGACTAGTCCTCAGCAAAATCGGACTATTCCGCACTTTACTGCGATTTAAGTGCGGTTTTGTTCCAAATAAATTTTAAACTTGTTCCTCTTGTTGTGGGATAATGTTAAACATGTATACGAATGTATGTAGGGCATGATGCATGAAAATGAGGGTGTGACAAACCTACCCCCCTTAAAATGAATCTCGCCCTCGAGATTCGACGCGGAAGGGAAAAGATAGGGAAATTCCTTCTTGAGATCATCCTCCAATTCCCATGCCGCTTCTTTTTCTATTTGGTGCTTCCATTGAACTTTATACCATCTAATAACCTTGTTACTTGTGACCCTCTCCTTAGTTTCCAAGATTTTGATCTGTTGCTCGTCGTAAGTCAAATCTTCTTGTAGTTCCAATCCTTCCAATGGCACTTGTTCTTCCGGTACTCTCAAACACTTCTTGAGCTGGGAAACATAAAAGACATCATGGACATCTGAAAGATGAGCGGGCATCTCCAACCTATACGCTACTTCTCCCCTTTTGTCCAAAATCTTGAATGGTCCAATATAACGAGGTGCGAGCTTGCCCCTTACGTTAAACCTCTTATGACCTCTCATTGGTGACACCTTGAGGTAAACAAAATCTCCTATTTCAAAGGCTAATTTCCTTCTCCTATTGTCCGCATAGCCTTTTTGCCTTGATTGGGCAGCCCTCAAGTTCTCACGAATTATTTGGACTTGCTTTTCGGCTTCTTGCAACACATCCGGACCAAATACTTGAGTTTCTCCTGCCTCATTCTAGAACAAAGGTGTCCTACACTTCCTCACATAAAGCGCTTCATATGGTGACATCTTCAAACTTGCTTGGTAACTATTGTTGTATGAAAATTCTGCGTATGGCAAGCTTTTGTCCCAACTTTTCCCATGCTTCAAAGAACAAGCTCTTAACATGTCCTCCAAAATCTGATTGGTCCTCTCGGTTTGTCCATCCGTTTGAGGATGATATGCTGAACTAAAATTCAACCTCGTTCCCAAAGCTTCATGCAATTTTTGCCAAAATCTGGAGGTAAATTGAGAACCTCTATCTGAGACTATCTTCTTAGGGACTCCATGTCGACACACAATATGCTCCATGTATATTCGGCCAATTGTGCATCTGTATATTTGGTCTTCATAGGGACAAAATGAGCTGACTTGGTTAAGTGATCCGCAATTACCCAAATTGAGTCATACCCGGACTGAGTACATGGTAACCCAACTATGAAGTCCATTCCAATTTCTTCCCACCTCCATTCTGGGATCTTCAATGGTTGCAGTAATCCAGCTGGTCTTTGATGTTCTGCCTTGACTCATTGACACACATCACACAATGCTACGTATTCAGCTATGTCTTTTTTCATGCTATCCCACCAATAGCAAGCCTTCAAGTCTTTGTACATCTTCGTACAATCAGGGTGTATTGAGTATGGCGAGTCATGTGCCTCCTTTAGTATTGTCTCCCGAATATGCTTCACATTAGGCACAACGATTCTCTTTCCAAGCCATAAGGTACCATGTTTGTCTTCATCAAATCTGAATTCTCTCCCTTCTTCAGTCCTTTCCTTGATTTCTTTGATCTCTTCATCCGCGATTTGTGCCTCTCGAACTTCTTGCTCCAAGGTTGGGTTTAACTCCATCGTCTCCATCTCATTTACAAATCCGAGGTTCAACC
This sequence comes from Tuctoria greenei, assembly GCA_036927565.1. Classification (NCBI taxonomy): domain Eukaryota; kingdom Viridiplantae; phylum Streptophyta; class Magnoliopsida; order Poales; family Poaceae; genus Tuctoria; species Tuctoria greenei. Next base: position 80,256,132 of record JAYESD010000006.1, read on the forward strand.
TTTCAAACTCCTTACATAACTCGGATGGTAACTCTCGAACTGTGAGTTGATGACTTACTCCTTTTCTACTCAAAGCATCGGCCACTATGTTGGCCTTTCCCGGATGATAGTTGATTCCCAAATCATAATCTTTGATGAGCTCCAACCATCTTCGTTGCCTCAAGTTCAGATCCGTTTGTGTGAAAATATACTTCAAACTCTAATGATCCGTATAAATTTCACACCTATGTCCAAGGATATAGTGTCTCCAAATCTTCAATGCATGTACCACGGCTGCTAGTTCAAGATCATGTGTAGGGTAATTCTGCTCATGTTTCTTCAATTGTCTCAACACATAGGCGACCACTTGACCTTCTTGCATCAATACACATCTAAGTACTTGTCTCAATGCGTCGCAATAAATATCAAAACTCTTGCTCACATCCGGCAGTACCAAAACTGGGGTTGTTGTCAACCTCTTCTTCAACTCCTCAAAACTGTGTTGACAAGCTTGAGTCCATTGGAAAGCCTTTCCCTTCATTAGCAACTCCGTCATTGGCTTGGCTATCTTGGAAAAGTCTTTGATGAATCGACGGTAATATCCAGCCATCCCAAGAAAACTCCTAATCTCCTTTACATTTTGCGGGGGCTCCCACTTCAACACGTCTCTCACTTTTCCGGGGTCAACTGATACTCCTCCTCCTTAAATGATATGACCCAAAAACGACACCTCTTTCAACCAAAACTGACACTTGTTGAACTTGGCATACAATTGATGCTCCCTCAATTTCTGCAACGTAAGCCTCAAGTGTTCCCCATGTTCTTTCTCATGCTTAGAGTAGATCATAATATCATCAATAAACACCACAACGAACTTATCCAAGTACTCCATGAAGACCTTATTCATGAGGTACATAAAGTAGGCAGGCGCATTTGTCAATCCAAAAGACATCACGGTGTACTCATAAGATCCATACCGTGTCCTAAAAGTTGTCTTGGGTATCTCCGATGGTCTAATCTTCATTTGAAAATATTCCGACCTCAAATCAATCTTAGAGAAGACACAAGCACCCTTCATATGATCAAACAAGTCTTCTATGCATGGCAAGGTGTACTTGTTCTTGATTGTTACCTCGTTGAGAGCTCGGTAATCTACACACATCCTTTGAGATACATCCTTCTTGTCCACAAATAGAATGGGCGCTCCCCAAGGCGAAGAGCTAGGGCGAATAAAACCCTTCTCTAGTTGCTCTTGATTTTGCTTCTTGAGCTCCGCTAATTCCAAAGGAGGCATCCTATATGGCCTCTTAGCTATAGGTGCAGTTTCAGGTATTAAATCAATAACAAACTCAACGTCTCGATCAGGTGGCATACCTGGCAACTCGTCCGAAAAAACATCCGAAAATTCACACACCACCGGAATCTCCTCAATTGTGGCACCGTCCATATGATTCAGCTCCAATTGCTTCGGTGTAGTTTGAGATGCTTCAAATTCTACGGTGATCCCTTCCTCATTGGTCAACTTCACCATCTTCGTGGCACACTCAATAACTCCATTGTGCTTCCTCAACCAGTCCATACCAAGTATAATGTCCAATCCTTGAGAATCCAAAACAATGAGGTTGGCGAAGAAGTCTACCCCCCTTATTCTAAGGCTTACTTTTGGACATACTATATTTGTCCTCATCTCTCCTCTAGGAGACTTAACCAATAGAGTAAACTTCACATGAGAGATAGGCAAACTATACTTGGCGACATACTTCGATGCAATGAATGAATGCGATGCTCTAGAATCAAATAACATAGTCGCGGGGTTGGAGTTGGCGAGAAACATACCAATGACCACGTCATCCGCTTGTTGAGCATCCTCCATAGAGACATGGTTCACGTTGCCACGAGCAAAATTCTGCTGTCCATGGCTTCCTTGTGGCGCTCCTCCATTGGGTCTTGGGTTTTGCCTCGGCGCATTGCTTCCTTGACCAAGGCTTGACTTAGGACATTGATGCGCAAAGTGTCTAGCTTCTCCACAAGTATAACACTTCTTAACTCCACCAGAATTATTGGGATGAGCTTGGTTTTGAACATTGGCACCAGGAAAATTAGCACGAGGCGCATAAGGCATTGGAGGCCTAGGTGCTTGCATGAGAGGGCACTACTGCACAAACTGAGTTGGGCGCGGTGCAAATCCAGGGCGTTGAGCAGGAATAGAAGAGCTGAAATGAGGCGCATTGGGCGGCGCAAAGTGAGGGCGCACATTACTTACTTGTTGCTGTCCTTGATATGGCGCCTTCCTCTTGTTGTCTTGCTCCATCTCACGAATCTTGTTCTCAACCACAATTGCATTGTCCACAAGCTTCTGGAAGTTGGCATAGTCACAATTGAGCAATTGCACTTGAATTTTATTGTTGAGGCCTCTCATGAACAAGTATTGCTTCCGACTGTCCCGGCTAACATCCTCAGGTGCATACCTTGAGAGTTGAGTGAACTTATTGAGATATTCACTCACGCTCGATCTTCCTTGCCTTAAATTCTCAAATTCTTGCCTCTTCAAAATCATAACACCTTTTGGCACATATGAGAACAGAAACTCTCCTTGAATTCTGCCCAGGTAATCCTCTCTTGATTCTCGTGAGCATTGCATAAAGAATCCCACCAATCCGCAGCTACTCCAACTAGTTGATGAGAAGCAAATAGAACCTTCTCCCGGTCGCTGCATTGGACAATAGATAGCTTCTTCTCCGCGGACTTGAGCCAATCATCGGCATCCATAGGGTCAACAGCTTGAGCAAAGGTTGGCGGCGTAGTCCTCATAAACTCTCCCAACCAGTTATGAGGAGGCGGGGGTGGCGGTGGAGGCATGTGGGGCTGATTGTTGATATTGCCAGCCTGTAGCTGTCCCATAGTTTGTATCATGGTCTGCATGAGCTGGTTTTGCATAGCCAATAGCTGCTCAATGTTAATAGCTCCCTGAGGAGATCCTTGTCCAATGTTGTTCTGAGGCACTCCATTGTTCTCCTCCTCATCATTGCCATCCCTCTGGTTGCGAGTCCTCACCATCTGAAGAAAAGCAATAGGTAAACGTCCCCAACTATATGCATCAAGGGATATGAAACTAAACAACAAGCTACACTAGCCTAGGTGGACATGGCAATGCTAAAGCATCCCAAAATCCTCTCTTAAGCACACAAGCAAACAATATATAGCAACGACACACCAAGCAAAAACACATCGATTCCTGAGTGCTCCTATGTGCTCTAAAGTGTCTATTCTATCTAGGCTGCGTCCTACGGTCAACCTGGCTCTGATACCAATCCGCGATGCCCGGTTCCGAAAAAAAAACCAAGCTAACGCATATGTGTGCCCAGGATGTTCAACACACAGACACGGGTGCAATCACAAACGATATATAGATAATTACCATAGAACAAGATTAATTAACCAAATTTTATTACACAAACCATATTATCCTCAAATACAAGCTCTAATAAATATTAATGACAAGTTCAACTAATACAGCAGAAATACTCTAATTACGCAAACTAAACAGCTAGGCAGCATAAGCAATAGGGTATATATGCGCAGCTCCAATCAACACCACAGGCAAAGCTGACGGTAGACACGGCCCAGAACTCCGCAATGTCCATTAAACTCCCAATCCTGACCTGCAACTGTTGGGGGGGGGGGGGGGTTGTAAGAGTGAGTACATGTTGTAATCAGCAAGTGTGGAAAGTATGACATGTGGCTGATTCAAATGACGACAATAATAATGGCAAAATCTTGAAAAGTACATTAAAACATTTGAAAAGCGATATATTACAAGCATGTGAAATAAACCCATCATAATCATAAGTAATATCATAATACCAGTATACAATTCACCATCCTCATCAATAATTCCAGAATTCACCATTTACCAATAACCATATTCAATACCAGAAATTAATCCATAACCATCCCAAATACCATCCCAATACCGAGTACCCTCTAATCATGGAAGTTGTCCAGGTGCTCATAACCGGAAGCACGGCTATCAAATCTACGACGCCCGGTTCCGAAAAAGGAGAACCAAGCTAACGCATATGTGTGCCCAGGATGTTCAACACACATACACGGGTGCAATCACAAACGATATACAGATAATTAGCACAGAACAAGATTAATTAACCAAATTTTATTACACAAACCATATTATCCTCAAATACAAGCTCTAATAAATATTAATGACAAGTTCAACTAATGCAGCGGAAATACTCTAATTACGCAAACTAAACAGCTAGGCAGCATAAGCAATAGGGTATATATTCGCAGCTCCAATCAACACCACAGGCAAAGCTGACGGTAGACAATGGAAGTTGTCCAGGTGCTCATAACCGGGAGCGCGGCTATCATGATAGTTTTATTAGACTCTGCAGAGTTTGTACCACTTTACCCACGTGTTTGTGATTTCATCACCCGTCGGCGACTAAAGAAACCTCTCTTATGCCAATTACACTTCCTTTGGTGTATGGCCAACAGATCACAAAATAGCCTTTACAAAGGGATTACTAGCCTATTTAGACCCCACTGAGGTTTCACCGGTGGCGATGTCTCCTACAGAGCAGATCTTCAACCAAGGGCCCCCTCTTGAGCCATTCGGATCCCACGGTAGTCCCACCAATCATCAACGAACCCAATCCGACTACCCCTTCCCCGAGCATCCATAATGGTCCAAATAGCACAGGCAAAGCCCTAATTAATCAGCTACGCCGCACCCACACTTGGCCTCATGGTGGCAGTGTAGTCCTGGCTTATTCTCGCATGAACCGGTCCTGAGATCTAAAGCAAGCAAACCACCGTACATCCAACCCATCCACATACCAGGTTAGATCACCCATTACCATACCGTATTGACCAGTTCACATTAACCAGAATATCATTAATACATAATTAAATGTGTAGTGTAGTTTTCCCATCCCAAATTATTAAGTGGAGCAAAAAGGTAAAAAGCCCATCCCGACTCTCTACCATAATTCCAGGTGACAAGGGTGGTTAAACAATTCTAGTAAACATCCTACCATAGGGTTCCCATCAAATTGACACAAGCATGCAATTTTGCAAACAAAGCATTTATTTTCAAAAACAGGATCAATATGCTTCAAGGAAACTTGCCTTGCTCTTGCGGTTGATCAGGGTCAAAGCCTTCAAACTCTTGGTGCTGTATATCCTCCGTGTCACTCTCTAGCGTAAATCCGTCTAATCCGCACAATATACATACAAGACAAGAAACACAATCAAAGAGTGCACAAATATTACTCAATATGTCATGACATGCATGATTGATGCAAATGCAAGGTAGAACTCGTTAATAGATTGATTTTAATGATAACTAACTATTTCTAATAGCTTTTAACAAGTTTATACAGGTTTAGAGTTGTTAGATAAAATTTTAGAATTAATTTAACACAATTTAACCAGAAAGGTCGGACTAGTCTGCTAGGGACCGGACAAGTCTGCACTCTGCAAGATCAGCAGATTAGGGTTTTCAAGATCGACATAAATCTGGATATTAGGTGTTGAATTCACGTAAGGAAAGAGAATAGAAGGTATACCAGGTGTTTAGGACTCCAATGAATCAAGAAACTTGGAGGTAGCACTTGGACCTTGGTGATCTAGGGTTGGTGATGAACTTGGGGATGAATTGGTGATGAGGAACGAAACTTGGTGGACATCTTGACCCTCTTTCGTTTCCTCATCTTCTTCTTCTTGCTTGGGACCTTCTCCTTCCTCCTTGATGGTGGCTCTCCACGAACTAGGGTTTGTGTGGGTGGAAAAGTGGCAAATAGATGTCAATCCAAGGGGTGGGGTTGTTTATATAGAGGTGGAGGCTAGGGTTAGATGGATTTCGAGTTTGGGATGAGTAGAGGCCAGTTTAGAGTCCCACATGGGCTCTAAAAGAGTTAGGCACGACGTCCCTAGGCCCACTTAATGTGAAACCCAAGAAACAAGTCGTAAAACAAAAGATCAACTCGGAGTCGCGAAATATCGGACAAGTCCGGAAAGGACCGGACTAGTCCGAAGTCGTCCAGAGAGAAAATCGGACAAGTCTGGCCAAACATCGGACAAGTTCAACTTTAAACAGAGAGGAAATCGGACAAGTGCACTGGAACACCGGACTGGTCCGGAAAAGTCCAAGGACTTAGCAAATTTTCAAGGATTCTTGGAATATCGGACTAGTCCGCACAAAATCAGACAAGTCCAAAAGTTTCCAGAGGCAAAATCGGACTAGTCCGCACCAAAAACGGACAAGTCCATTTTTAGTCACAGAGAAATCGGACTAGTCCTCAGCAAAATCAGACTAGTCCGCACTTTCCTGCGATTTAAGTGCGGATTTGTTCCAAATAGATATTAAACTCGTTCCTTTTATTGTGGGTTAATGTTAAACATGTATATGAATGTATGTAGGGCATGATGCATGAAAATGAGGGTGTTACATATGTGGTGCTTGGTAGGGAATATAGTAGGCATATTTGAAACAAATAATATTGCTAAGTGAAAAGAGCAAGCCTTAGGAGAAATCAATTCAAAACAATTTGATTCAAGACTTGTGCATGTGTGATGGAATGGAGTGGATGTGGATATTTGAGATGACTCCTTTTTGTGTGGACTCTCTTATTTTGCAGAGATGAAACATGGCTACTTTTCTTTTTCTTTTTTTTATCATGCTTATGATGTAAGCATGCATTTTCTTTTTCTTTTTTTATTTTTATTTTTTTGTATCCATGTCTTCTACTCACGTTTTATGCAATAAACTTTGATAGAGTACTAATCATGAATGATATGGAGTTTCTCTTTTTATTGTGGAATGGCGGTATGATGGGAATTTGCTTACTTCTAGTGTAGAAGTATAGCATGTGCAAGTGAAGTCTTGAATTCGAAAAGTAATGAATGAAATCTCACATAGGTCTATACTAGTTTGACAAACCTCAATGTGATGACAAATAGCATATGCATAAGGTTTATAATTATAATGTATCATATGGCTTTGGTGGGTATTTCCAATCAAATCAGAGTAACTTAAATCTTTTTAGAATTTCTCCGGAAATCTAAAGTTCACTTTCGAACTAGGAATAGCAGCCCTATCACTATATCATATCCCACAACAAATTAGAATGGATTAATCTGTAGGTTCGAAGAGCACATGAAAAAGGGACCAGAGGGGGGGGGGGTGAATGGTAGATTTTAAAATCTTACACAGCGGAAAAAAAATAAATCACAACCCCTTCGGCAGAAAAACGATCTGTTAGAGAAATCTTCTGTGAACCTAATCTAAACGTGTTTCTGATGAGGACATCAACACCCTCGATACATCCATACCAACTCAGCTACCGGTTTCTCGTCCGATCACTCGCGCTCGTGCACGTCAACTAAACTATGAGGTGAACTCGTTCTTGGCCTTATATCCATCATATCTAGACCGTGGAACTACGTGCTTTCTTGTTTTGCTTAGGAACAATGGAGAGGAGCCAATGGGAAGGGAATTCGCGCGAACGGGATTTGGACAGCAGAACAGCACCAACTTGTGACGGCCACCACGATCTCATACGGACTCCGATCTGGGCGTTCAAGTACTTCCTGGAAAGATAATCAAGTCTACTTTCAAACGGATCTGGCCTCATGTCCATATCTATTGGGAGTCGGCTGCAATAGTTATTTTAATACCAAGACCTTTTTCTATCCATGGTGCCGCATCACCAAAATTGGGCCCATGGCCCATGTATCGTTTGGAGTCCATTAGGGACTCGTGATTAGGGTTTCTCACGACCCTAGGGAGGTAATAAATAGTATCAGCCGCCCTCATTAGCTGGTGGGTTTTGTTTATTCGTAAGTTAGCTTCTGCTGCTTCCTTGTACACGCGCGTGTCGACTAGATCGCCCGTCTACTTGTATCCAGAACCCCACTTTAGATTGATTCAACAGATAAGTGCTTGTTCTTCTTGTTCTTGCGTGTTCTTCGATTGCTTGCAGGAACAAAGGCCCTCGTGGTCAGGTTGATTGTGCGCCAGCAAGATCAATACAACTTCGGAGTCGGTGTACCGATCGCTAAGGCGCATCGTCTTGGGGATGGTGTAGTCGGATCGCCAACGTCTTCTCCTCCATAAATCGAACCCTCCTATTCTCATCGAAAGATCGGGAACCACGATCCTATTAAGTGGTATCAGAGCAAGGTTAATCGGTGAGAGTGCTACCATTACTTTTCTTTCCGCTATTATCATCCTATAGTCTAGAAAAAGCCCAAAAAAATACCAGATCTGTTTTTTTCCATTATTCCTAGACCATTGTGCCTTTTACTTTCTCCACTTAGTCAAGACTTGTTGAGTTCATGGTTGCTTCGACGAGTCAAGTTACTGGTCTTTAGTTTTGCACCACTAGAGTTTCGAGTTCGTGTCACATTCAGTCACCTAGTTCGAGTCAGATTCGTAGTTTGAGTTTGAGTCGGATTACAAGTTTGAGTTTGAATCAGATTGCTACTTCGAGTTTGAGTCGGATTACTAGTTCGAGTTTGAGTCTGATTACGAGTTCAAATCATATTGCTACTTTGAGTTTGAGTCGGATTGCTAGTTCGAGTTTGAGTCAGATTACGAATTCAAATCAGATTGCTACTTCGAGTTTGAGTTGGATTGCTAGTTCAAGTTTGAGTCTAATTACTAGTTCGAGTTCGAATCAGATTGCTACTTCGAGTTTGAGTCAGATTAGTAATTTGAGTTTGACAACAAGAAAAAGGCAAGTGCAAAATCAAAAGCCGCACAAAAGCCACAAGCAATTAGAGAAAAAAAGGCAAGTGCAAGATCAAAAGCCGCATGTGCAAATTTTGTTCTAGGGTCTCCTGATTCCATCTAGAGAGAGTTTGGGTGACCACCCCAACAAAAAAAAAACGAAAAAAAAGAAAAAAAATCAGATTGTTGTTTAGGGTGTTTTGTTGGTGACGACATTGGTGTCTCGCCTCGCGTCTCTAGTACGGTCTAGACTAAGATCAGCACAGTACTGTCGTAGAATATTTATTCAGCTTGTTGTGATTAACGTGGCGAAAGTTTGCTCCTTGTGCTAGTTCAGCCACCTAAAGCCATAGATTGGCACCTGCTCTTGAAGTTGTTCATTACTTGCTGGTTGCCATCACCTTCTTGCTGAGCTTTGTAAGAACAGGTAAGAGCTTGATTGAACAGGTTGAGAGTGAGCGAGTTATCTCCACCAGCACCTTTGTAGCTAGGGATAACGTTACCCTTTCATATTGGATTGTTTTTTTCTACTAACCATGGCAGGAGGAGCAAATACAAATGAAGACGTGCATTCGCCTCGCACATGGGGAATTATACAACACATCGAACGCCAAGTGCGGCTACACACAGAAGCGCTTGATGAGGATTTTCGTGTTACCAGTGACCGCCTTGGTCAATTGGAAAATATGCAGATCGACACCAGCACCAAAATCAGCACGTTGGAGATTTCCATTCAAACATTGAACACCTCTATTGGAGCCATCCTGCAGCGCCTTGAGGAGAGGGATCGTGGACGCAACGCAGATGGACAAGTGAGCAATGCTCCTTGTATTGTACGTGACAATGAAGATGACTATTCTGCAGATACGGAGATTGGGGAAGATGAGGAAGCTAGGCCACGGCGCCGGCTACAACACAACTGTCAAGGCATAGGTGGACATCGTCGGCGTGAGGTACGCAATCATGAAGATACTTTTAACAAGATCAAATTTAAGATACCTCATTTTGATGGTAAATATGACCCTGATGCATATATTACTTGGGAGATTTTTGTTGATCAAAAATTTGCATGTCATGAGTTTCTTGAAAACGCATGAGTTAGAGCAGCCACTAGTGAGTTTACTGATTTTGCTTCTGTTTGGTGGATAGAACATGGCAAGAAAAATCCTAATAACATACCACAAACTTGGGATGCTTTGAAACGGCTCATGCGGGCTAGATTTGTTCCTTCTTACTATGCACGTGATCTATTAAATAAGTTACAACAATTGAGACAGGGAGTTAAAAGTGTAGAAGAGTATTTTCAGGAATTACAAATGGGTATGTTGCATTGTAATTTAGACGAGGATGAGGAACCAGCTATGGCTAGATTTTTGGGTGGTTTAAACCGTGAAATTCAGGACATACTTGCATATAAAGATTACAATAATGTTACCCGTTTGTTTCATCTTGCTTGTAAAGCTGAAAGAGAAGTGCAGGGACGACGAGCTAGCTCTAGAACTAATATTTCTGCAGGAAAGACTAGCTCATGGCAACCACGCACGACTAATCCTTCGACTGGGCGTGCTTCCCCGCCATCTTCTTCACCAAGTCGGGCAGCACCTTCTTATTCCGGCAACAAGCCACGTGCTTCTTCCACTAGCTCAGCAGTAAAGACCACCCAAAAGCCCACCGAGAGTGCTTCTTCCGTAGCATCTACCGGACGATCTTGAGACGTTCAATGTCACAAGTGCAAGGGTTTTGGCCATGTGCAGCGTGACTGCCCAAGCAAACGTGTTCTAATTGTTAAAGATGACGATGAGTACTCATCTGCTAGCGATTTTGATGACGATACATGTGTTTTGCTTGCAGCTGACTATGCAGGTAGCAATGAACATCAAGAAGAGCATATTGGGGCAGAAGATGCAGCGCGCTATGATAGTCTCATTGTGCAGCGTGTGCTTAGTGCACAAATGGAGAAAGCGGAACAAAATCAAAGGCACACATTATTCCAAACAAAGTGTGTCGTCAAAGAGCGATCCTGCCGCATGATCATTGATGGAGGTAGCTGCATCAACTTGACCAGCAGTGACATGGTGACCAAGCTGGCACTAAGCACCAAACTGCACCTACATCCCTATTACATTCAATGGTTAAACAACAGCGGTAAGGCAAAGGTAACTAGACTTGTGCGAATCAATTTTACTATTGGATCATATAAGGACGTCGTTGAATGTGATGTTGTGCCTATGCAAGCTTGTAATATTCTGCTAGGAAGACCTTGGCAATTTGATAGAGATTCTATGCATCATGGTAGATCAAATCAGTATTCTCTTTACCACGATAAAAAAATTGTGTTGCATCCTATGTCTCCTGAAGCTATTGTGCAAGATGATGTTGCTAGAGCTAGGAAAACTAAATATGAGGACCATGCTAACATTGAGAACAATAACAATGCCAAATCTATGTCTGATAAGAAAAATGAGATATCTCTGAAGGGAAAATGCTTGTTTGCTACGAAATCTGATATTAATGAACTGATTGCTTCCACCTCTGTTGCCTATGCTTTGGTATGCAAAGATGCTTTGATTTCCCTTTATGATGTGCAACATTCTTTGCCTCCTGCTGTTGCTAACATTTTGCAGGAATATTCTGATGTGTTTCCAAGTGAAATACCACCAGGACTACCACCACTTCGAGGGATTGAGCACCAGATTGACCTCATTCCCGGTGCTTCATTGCCCAACCGTGCACCATACAGGACAAATCCAGAAGAAACAAAGGAGATTCAGCGCCAAGTACAAGAACTACTTGACAAAGGTTATGTACGTGAGTCTCTTAGTCCTTGTGCTGTTCCAGTTATTCTAGTACCTAAAAAGGATGGATCATGGCGTATGTGTGTGGATTGTAGAGCAATCAACAATATAACCATTCGATATCGTCATCCTATTCCACGCTTAGATGATATGCTTGATAAATTGAGTGGTGCTATTGTGTTCTCAAAAGTTGATTTGCGTAGTGGTTATCACCAAATTCGCATGAAACTAGGAGATGAATGGAAAACTGCTTTCAAAACTAAGTTTGGTTTATATGAGTGGTTAGTCATGCCTTTTGGGTTAACTAATGCACCTAGCACCTTCATGAGATTAATGAACGAGGTTTTGCGTGCATTCATTGGAAAATTTGTTGTTGTGTATTTTGATGATATATTGATTTATAGCAAATCCATGGATGAACATCTTGATCACTTACGTGTTGTTTTTAATGCTTTGCGTGAGGCATGATTATTTGGTAATCTTGAGAAGTGCACCTTTTGCAGGGATCGAGTCTCTTTCCTTGGCTATGTTGTTACTCCACAGGGAATTGAAGTTGATCAAGCCAAGGTAGAGGCTATTCAGGGGTGGCCTGTACCAAAGACCATCACACAGGTGCGGAACTTTCTAGGGCTGGCTGGGTTCTATCGTCGCTTTGTGAAGGATTTCAGCACCATTGCTGCTCCATTGAATGACCTTACAAAGAAGGGGGTGCCTTTTTCTTGGGGCACCACACAAGAACGCCTTTACCATACTGAAAGATAAGTTGATGCATGCACCTCTTCTCCAACTTCCTGATTTTTCTAAGACTTTTGAGCTTGAATGTGATGCTATGGGATTGGATTGGGTGGTGTTTTGTTACAAGAAGGAAAACCTATTGCATATTTTAATGAGAAAATGAGTGGGCCTGTTCTAAATTATTCTACCTATGATAAGGAATTATATGCTCTTGTACGAACTTTAGAAACATGGCAGCATTATTTGTGGCCCAAAGAATTTGTTATCCATTCTGATCATGAATCACTAAAGCATATTAGGAGTCAAGGGAAACTAAACCGTAGGCATGCTAAGTGGATGGAATTTATTGAGTCTTTTCCTTATGTCATTAAACACAAAAAGGGAAAGGATAATGTTATTGCTGATGTTTTATCTAGACGCTATACTCTTCTCTCTCAACTTGACTTTAAAATTTTTGGATTAGAAACGATTAAAGATCAATATGAACATGATGCTGATTTCAAAGATGTATTGCTGAAATGTAAAGACGGAAAAACATTGAATAAATTTGTCCTCAATGATGGCTATGTGTTTAGAGCTAACAAGTTATGCATTCCAGCTAGCTCCGTTCGTTTGTTGTTGTTATAGGAAGCACATGGAGGCTGGCTGATGGGGCACTTTGGAGTGAAAAAGACGGAGGACATACTTGCTGGTCATTTCTTTTGGCCAAGGATGAGGCGATACATGGAGCGCTTTGTTGCTCGCTGCACGACATGTCAAAAAGCTAAGTCACGACTAAATCCACATGGTTTGTACATGCCTCTTCCTGTTTCTAGCATGCCTTGGGAGGATATTTCTATGGACTTTGTTTTTGGACTGCCTAAAACAAAGAAGGGGAGGGATAGCATCTTTGTTGTTGTGGATAGATTTTCTAAAATGGCACACTTCATACCTTGTCGTAAAAGTGATGATGCTACACATGTTGCTGATTTGTTTTTCCGAGATATTGTTAGATTGCATGGTGTGCCAAACACAATAGTTTCAGATTGTGATGCTAAGTTTCTTAGCCATTTTTGAAGAATGTTATGGGCAAAATTGGGGACTAAGCTTTTATTTTCAACTACTTGTCATCCCCAAACTGATGGTCAAACTGAGGTTGTGAATAGAAGTTTATCTACCATGCTTAGGGCTGTTTTGAAAAAGAATATAAAAATGTGGGAAGAGTGTTTGCCTCATGTTGAGTTTGCTTATAATCGTTCCCTACATTCTAGTACTAAGAAATACCCTTTTGAGATTGTTTATGGATTTGTACCCCGTGCTCCTATTGATTTATTACCTCTTCCTTCAATGGAACGAGTGAATTTTGATGCTAAACATCGTGCTGAATTGATCTTAAAATTGCATGAAACCACTAAGAAGAATATAGAGTGCATGAATGCCAAGTATAAACTTGCTGGTAGTAGGGGAAAGAAAACTATCACTTTTGAACCTGGTGATTTAGTTTGATTACATTTGCGAAAGGATAGGTTTCCTGATTTGAGAAAGTCTAAATTGTTACCTCGAGCTGATGGTCCATTCAAAGTGTTAGAAAGGATTAATGATAATGCATATAAACTCGAGTTGCCTGCGAATTTTGGGGTTAGTCCCACATTTAACATTGCAGATTTGAAGCCATATTTGGGAGAAGAAGATGAGCTTGAGTCGCGGACGACCCAAATGCAAGAAGGGGAGGATGATGAGGACATCAACACCCTCGATACATCCACACCAACTCAGCTACCGGTTTCTGGTCCGATCACTCGTGCTCGTGCACGTCAACTAAACTATGACGTGAACTCGTTCTTGGCCTTATATCCATCTTATCTAGACCGTGGAACTACGTGCTTTCTTTTTGCTTAGGAACAATGGAGAGGAGCCAATGGGAAGGGAATTCGCGCGGACGGGATTTGGACAGCAGAACAGCACCAACTTGTGACGGCCACCACGATTTCATACGGACTTCGATCTGGGCGTTCAAGTACTTCCTGGAAAGATTATCAAGTCTACTTTCAAACGGATCTGGTCTCATGTCCATATCTATTGGGAGTCGGCCGCAATAGTTATTTTAATACCAAGACCTTTTTCTGTCCATGGTGCTGCATCACCAAAATTGGGCCCATGGCCCATGTATCATTTGGAGTCTATTAGGGACTCGTGATTAGGGTTTCTCACGACCCTAGGGAGGTAATAAATAGTAGCAGCCGCCCTCATTAGCTGGTGGGTTTTGTTTATTCGTAAGTTAGCTTCTGCTGCTTCCTTGTACACGCGCGTGTCGACTAGATCGCCCGTCTACTTGTATCCAGAACCCCACTAGATTGATTCAACAGATAAGTGCTTGTTCTTCTTGTTCTTGCGTGTTCTTCAATTGCTTGTAGGAACAAAGGCCCTCGTGGTCAGGTTGATTGTGCGCCAGCAAGATCAATACAACTTCGGAGTCGGTGTACCGATTGCTAAGGCGCATCGTCTTGGGGACGGTGTAGTCGGATCGCCAACGTCTTCTCCTCCACAAATCGAACCCTCCTATTCTCATCGAAAGATCGGGAACCGCGATCCTATTAGTTTCACCCTGACAAAAGTGATATATATCATAGAGAATCAAGTCACAGAGAAAACACAAGAAGAATCACTTAAATCCGTCGAGAGAAACTCAAGTTATGATCGAAAGATCGAACAAAGGTCAATCTGTCCTACCCGAAAAAAACAGTTCTGGAACGCTGCAAAGAAACTCGTGTAGATCAGACACCACAAATCCAATGACCGTGAAATTTTGACAGATGATATATAATCAAGTTTTGAAGACAACCCAAAAAGAATAATGTCAATTGGATCTGTAAAACTCGAGTTATGATGAAACCACCACCAAAAGGTAGTGCTGTCCAGAAACTTGACGAGTAAAACTTGTCTGGAACATGTCGGACGAACAAGGCACAAATGTTCCTTCAAACTATGAATTTTATTCAATAGAACACAATAGGAACAGCCCCAAAGTTATGCACCACGAGCTTTGGCCTTCCTTGCTTATATAACCAGCCCTTAGGCCAACCCAATCTCGACTAGGACTCCAATCCTACTCCGATCACGAATTGAAACTTTCCATAACTGCTTAGGACTCTTCTATACGCAGGTAGAAGCAATCTTAAGACTTCCAAACACCTTAGGAAAATATCCCACATTCATAAATAACTCAAATTCGTGACCCACACGAAATCCTATCATAACGAACTCGATACTTTCCATACCGAGCCATAACCGACTCCGCCGCAGCCAAAGTCATCAACCGATACGATCTGATCATTCCAACCAGATCTTCCCCTCCATAAACATCTTCAGATACATGTTGCCACGTCATGCACTGCATGCATACGTGCGAACACCTTCCTTCGACGTCCAGTAACCTTCATATGCACTGCCCGTGATTCAATCGTCCTACACGACCTCCTGACCCGCTCAACCACAATTCCTCCTGAATTTGGTTGTTGCAACCTCATCTCCTCCCTAAGACTAGTCCAAAGGATCCTGTCACTAGCCATGTCTTGAACTCAAGCAACACATGCACATGAACAAACAACCAATCCGTATGAGCCCAAGTCCTCGACTTGACTCAAGTTAGTTCCAAACACAACACCTTACGTGAGCACCTCACATAAGCATGTTGCAAAGCATAGCAAAACGATATCAACCATATCAACCAAAATGAACCAAAAACTTAACAAATGAATACTAAGCAAACTTTCCAAGAATATAAAGCAGGTTCGAAACATTTCACGGTAAAAGCGAGAACATTTCGATCAAGCTCCGAACCTAGAAAAAGCTAACCGGAGCTAGAGCTGGAGCTTACCAAAGCTAGTACAACCTAGCGCCAGAGCTTATCAAAACTAGCAAGACCTAGCACTGGAGCTAACCAAAGCTAGTCGGACCTAGCGTCAGAGCTGATCAAAACTAGGCGGAACTAGTCAACCCAAAAGTCGGAGCTAGAAAAACATGTCAGAGCTAACCAACATAAGTTGGACCTAGACAATGCAAGTCGGACCTTACATCGGACCTTGCAGAAGCTTGGAGCTAGAGTTGGACCTTGCTAAAAAGATGTTATGGCAACATTCAAAACTTTTATTGTCAAAGCCAATGTATTCAGCACACATAGGTCTCACAATCTCTCCCTCGATGGATGCATTGGCAACAACACTTAAAATCCGAACATTGGCTTATTCACATTAAAAGTTTTGAAAACAATTTCTCTCCCTTTGTAAAACAGAAATAAAATGAGAAGAAAACAAATTCTCCCCCTAAGAAGAATTGTGCCAAAACAATTGTGAATATGTGATGTGTAAACAATTTCTCCCCCTTGCATATTTATTTTTTTAAAAAAATTCACATATTATCTCTCCCCCTTTGATAAGGTATTCAGCAAGGTTCAAAATAGAAATTTCAAATGTTATGAGCATATTATAACATATACATATAAACAAAGCTCATCCAAGTGATACTATCAAGTAACTTATACTATCACATCAATGAGATACATAAAGTAGTGTAAGCCATGCTAGAGATCAAATGTAATTTTCAATTTAAGCAAGTCATGATCTCACAAACTTAACTATTTCAAAACCTGAAAGCATGACACTTGTTGCTGCATTTTATTATTTTTCAAAACACAGATTTGAATCATATGATATTTGCAAGAGATTATATGCGCATCTGCCTTATTCTAACCAACCAAGCCAAGCCTATGTCATTTTACAATCAGAAGCTTAAGGACATGGTTTTAGTCATACACAACTTCTTCCAAGTTCATATCTAAGTGCAATAATAAGCCATCTCAAAAGAAGAAGTGCGATGCATGCATATTCTCTTGATCTTTTCTCAACTTATGTTTATTCATAAAAACTCAACATGTGAGTTGATCACTTGATTAATTCTTTATGATTAAAAACACTTGTGAGCATGCAACAAGTTCAAAACAGCAAGAAAGTTCGACCATTACCAGATTTAGTGTAAGTAATTACTAGACATGGCAAAAACTACAAAATGTATAACACGAGTAATGTAGTAAGAACTTTCAGCATGTAAAAGGAATCACAAAGTCATATATGTATGAAACACTATGCTCATATTATTTTAATTTCAGATTCACACGTAGACTTCTCAAGTTTGAAAACTCCCCCTCAATGTAAGCCATGAGGATGCATAACTCCTATTTCACTACGAATGAAAAAACGAGTGAAATCCAAAGGTTTTGTAAAAATGTCAGCCAATTGTTGTTCAGTATCTACATGGTGAAGCACAATGTTTCCTTTTTCAATATTATCACGGAGAAAATGATACCTAATATCAATGTGCTTAGTTCTAGAATGTTGCACATGGTTTTTAGAAATGCAAATGGCACTAGTGTTATCATAAAATAGTGGAACACTATCTAGATCAACCCCATAGTCTTTAAGTGTTTGAACAATCCAAAGAATTTGTGAACAAACGCTAGCAGCAGCTATATATTCAGATTCGGTTGTGGATTGTGCAACTGAACTTTGTTTTCTGGATGACCATGTAACAAGTGAATTACCAAGAAAATGACAAGAACTGGAAGTACTTTTCCTATCAATCCTCCAACCTCCAAAATCAGCATCGGAAAAAGCTTTCAAAGTAACGGTTGAGGAAGAAGGAAGAAAAATACCAAATAATTGAGTTCCATGTAAGTACCTGAGAATCCTTTTGACAGCTTGACGATGTAAAGCACGTGGGGAGGCTTGAAACCGTGCACAAAGTCATATGCTGAATTGTATGTCCAGCCTTGATGTCGTGAGGTACAAAAGTGATCCGATCATGCTTCTATATTCTTTTTGATCCACGGGTTCACCATCTTCATCAAGTTCAAGTGTTGTTGTTGTTTCCATTGGTGTCCGAAGAGGCTTGCTTTTGTCCATGTTAAAAGTGCCTTAGGAGGTCTTTTGTATACTTCGTTTGATGCACAAAGGTACCCTCCTTGGTTTGCTTGATTTGCAGCCCCAAAAAGTACGTGAGTTCTCCCATTATACTCATTTCAAATTCTGAACTCATAATAGCTGAAAAATTGGACACAAGATTATGAGAAGCACAACCAAAGATAATATTATCCACATACACTTGAAACAATAATGAGTCATTGCCATGCTTAAGCACAAAAAAAGTTTTATCAACCTTGCCCATGGTAAATCCCTTTTCAAGTAAGAATGTTTTTAACCTATCATACCATGCTCTAGGGGCTTGCTTGAGACCGTACAAGGCTTTGGACAGTTTGTAAACATTATTAGGAAAATCTGAATTTTCAAATCTCGGTGGTTGTTTGACATAAACCTCCTCATCTATGTAGCCATTAAGAAAAGCACTTTTAACACCCATTTGATATAGCTTAAAACCTTTGGATGCAGCAAAAGCTAACAAAATTCTTATTGCTTCTAATCTAGCAACAAGAGCAAAAGTTTCATCAAAATCTAGACCTTCAACTTGAGTGAAACCTTGAGCAACCAACCTAGCCTTATTCCTAACCACAACCCCATCCTCACTTCGTTTATTTTTAAACACCCATTTAGTTCCAGTTAAAGTGTGACCTTGAGGTGGAGGTACAAGTTTCCAAACATTATTTCTTTCAAAATTTTCTAACTCTTCTTGCATGGCAATAATCTAAGGTTCATTAGTGAGTGCGTGTGATATATCATTGGGTTCAAAAGAAGCAACAAAAGCAGAATGAGCATGAGAGTTTGGATCGCAAAACCTAGACTGTGTGACCCGTTCATGCAAGCTTCCAATTATCTGTTGCGGGGGGTGATCTTTGTAAAACCGTAGGGGAACAGATGTCTCACAAGCTTCTTCTTCTTCATGTTCATCACAAATTGATGAGCTTGTAACTTGTGGACGATCAGGACTAGCAGAAGAGATAGTCGGAGCATGTTCAATGTTCAAAGCTAGACACGTGTCAGCTTCAGAACTATCAGGCAGTATTACCAGCTCTTCTTCTTCTTCTTCGAAAATACCCTCCCCCTGAGTATACGGATCTGGTCCTGCAATACCGGAGCTAGTACCTGGGCTAGATTCATGAAAAGAAACATCACAAGTCTCCACAATTTTGTTAGTGTCAAGTAAAAACACACGGTAGCCTATAGTATGAGATGGATAACCAAGAAACATGCCATCAATGGATCTAGGTTCAAATTTATCAAGATTACCATGTTTCTTAACAAAGCATTTGCAACCAAAGACCCGAAAGTGTGTAACACTAGGCCTATGTCCAAACCGGAGCTCATATGGTGTTTTACCTAGCTTAGCGCGCAAGAAAACACGATTTGAGACATAACAAGCAGTTGCAATTGCATCAGCCCAAAATTTCCTAGGAGTTTGATATTCATCAAGCATAGTCCTAGCCATCTCAACTAAGGTTATGTTCTTTCTTTCTACAACACTGTTTTGTTGATGTACATATGGTGAAGAAAATTGATGATCTATTCAATTTTCAGCACAAAAGTGATCAAAAGATTGATTTTTAAATTCAGTTCCGTTATCACTTCTAATTGCTTTTAAAGATCCTGGGTGATTAATTGATAATCTAAGAAATAAAGTTCTAAAATGACTATAAGCTTCATTCTTAGACGCCATAAAGTAAACCCAAGAATATCTAGAATAATCATCAACAATCACAAGAACATACCATTTACCTCTGAAGGATTGAACACGTGAAGGTCCTACGATGTCAAGGTGCAAAAGTTGACCCGGTTCAGTTGTCATAGTAATCGTGAGAGGAGCATGTGAACCTGCAACCATCTTAGCATGTCTACATGAAGAGCACACAATTTCTGTGTCCCCTTTAAGCTTACGCAGCCCACGTATGCGATCAAGAGCACTAACATGCGTTAGGTGATCAAAGCCTACGTGACCAAGTCTACGATGCCAAAAATATAAGTCCTTTTAATCATTAGCAACTAGACACCTATGCTTAGAGGAAGACATATAAAAATCAGCTTTAAGAACTCTTCCAAAATGAGACATGTTAAACAAAAGCTCACTATTTGAATCTACAACTTTGAAGCAATTTATACTGAAAGTTATTTCCAAATTCTCATCAAGCAATTGGGAAACAGAAAGCAAGTTGTACTTCAAATTTTTAACAAGTGCCACATCTTTTAAAGTGTAGTGATCATTTACTCTAACCGAACCTTTAGCAATAATAGGAGTTGAAGAATTATCAGCAAAAGTAACATTTTCTACACGTGATACAAAGGAGAGGGAGGAGAACCATTCTTTGTTACCGGTCATGTGGCGTGAGCAACCTGAATCCACAATCCAAATGTTCTCCTTCCTCAAGCATGTAACCTACATAGAAGCACAATACATCGATGACTCAATACTCGGGTTAGTCAAAAGGCATTTAGGTATCCAGTACTGAGTCACACGACGTGCAGCAGGAAAAAAACGTAAAAGCTAAGACAAAAAAGTAGGTTTATGAGTCAAAGGTTGAGGTTTTCTATTCTTAACAATTGATTTAGAAGTTTTTACTCGTTTAGACCAAAAATCAGTAGCTCTGGAGGTAAGAACATTTGTTTCGAAAGAAACAGCTGAAGCTCCGGAGGGAACAACAGAAGGTCCGGGAGCTTCCGGAGCTATCAGAACTACCGGAGCTGTCTTTGTAAGTCTCTTACTAGATGGTCCGGAGGCTACCTTTTCAAATTTTTGACTCATTAAAGTAGGTTGCATGTTTCTAATTTTAGGTTTAGCATGAGGGTTTTGAGATCTAGCAAACATTTTATTCTTTTTAATTTGTTTAGCTAGTCTATAACAAAAATCTACGACATGATCATCTTTATCACAATACGTGCAAAGAAATTTAATTTTGTAATCATACCTAGATGAGCACCCAACATTAGAAACAGAATTAGAAAGCACTCCTGCGGATTTAAAGATCACATCCTTCTGTTTAGGAACAGTTTTGATTAAACCTCTTTCGAATGATTTTACAATTTGAGGTGGATGTGTTTTAGAATAAACCTGAGAATCAAAACCTAAACCAGTTTTATCATTACAAGATTTGGATGAACTCAATAGCAAGTTTAGATTTTTGTTCCCAACACAAAACTGCTCTAGCGTCCTATTCATGTCATCAAGCTTTTTAGACAATTCTAGGCAGTTTTCACATGAAGTTTTTCCTTTTAATTTGCAATTTGAACAACTCTTAACTTCAAGAGTACGTAAAGCATTGTTCAGAATGAAAATTTCTTTTGTTGCATCTTTTAGTTTCTTGTCAAGATTGTCACATGCATAACAATGCAAATCATTGGTTGAACAGGAAGCATCTTTTAAGTTTTTATCATTAATTGCAGCAAGCTCTCTGTTCTTTTCAATTTCTTTATCAAGTCTATCTATAGTGGAGGAGTGTGCACTTCTTAATGTGGACAATTGTTCGTTGATTAAGTCACATGAGGGACATGCATCATCACTAGGAATCAAGTTTTTAAAAGGTTGATTTCAGATTCTAGTGATTCAATTTTAGCAGCATTATCCCTAAGCTTTCTGTCCTTTTTCTTGACAATAATAGTTGCACGAGAAATAGCATCACATATTTCATTGCAGGTAGAACATACCTCATCGTCGTCACTGTTGTGTTCTGCATCCTCCTGACTTGATCTTGATCTTGTTTTGCCCGCCATGAAGCATAAGTTGGCCAAATCATCTTCATCTTCGTCACTTCCAATGTCCACGTCGCTTGAGCCAAGTTCTTGGAGTGCGGAGATAAAACTGTTCACCAGTTGGCGACCTGTAAAGCCCTTCTTCTTCTTATCATTTGTTGTGGAGTGCTTTGTCCTTGATTGTTTTTCTTCTCGGGAAGTAGAACCTGAAAGCTTAGGGCATTCTGTACGAAAGTGTCCTGTCTTACCACATTCGAAGCATCGTTGAGGTCCGAAGCTTCCTCTCCTTCTAGTTCTAACATTTTGCAATGCTTTTGAGAACCTAGTAGAGAGAAGTGCCAACTCCTCCTCTGAAAACTCCTCAATCTGTTCAATGGTTAGAGAGGACAATAAAGAAGTGTACCACAGGATGTAGATTAACCGGAGCTAGGCATGTCACATTGTGAAACAAAAGCAATATACTTGTTGGGGTTTTTACATGATATTATATCAATTTCATGAGTTTTTAATTTCATCACCTCCCTGAGACTAGTCCAAAGGATCCCATCACCAGCCATGTCTTGAACTCAAGCAACACCTGCACATGAACAAACAACCAATCCGTACGAGCCCAAGTCCTCGACTTGACTCAAGTTAGTTGGACCTAGCATCGGAGTTGATCAAAACTAGTTGGAACTAGTAAACTCAAAAGTCAGAGCTAGAAAAACATGTCGGAGCTAACCAACATAAGTCGGACCTAGACAAAGCAAGTCGGACCTTACGTCGGACCTTGTAGAAGCTCGGAGCTAGAGTCGGACCTTGCTAAAAAGATGTTATGGTAGCATTCAAAACTTTTATTGTCAAAGCCAATGTATTCAGCACACATAGGTCTCACATAATCTTTCACTACCCAAAATTTCAATGTCAAGGCAAAAGTAATTCTAGCCAATGAAAGAAATATTTTGGAGAGTAGTAAGTTGTAAACTAGGGACTTAGGAAAATTAAAACAGCAACTATTCATCATTTTATCTATGTAAATTCCAAACCATTCTTACCGCACATATTATTTTGAAAGTAAATCTACTCTACATATTTTTAAGTTTTCTTTTTTTATATGCAAGGTGGATGAGGGGTGAACGGAAAATAGATATGTAAGGGGTGTGATACAAGTTACCTCAAGTTGTGGTCCTCCCCCAAGCTTGTCTTTGGTCAAGGTCCGTGCCAGGGGCTGAAACCATAACGACGGATGTAGGCCATAAGGTTGGCCTAAACTTGTTGTAGCATGGCTTTGACATTGAAGGGGTTGAGTGTCGATGTTGGGTTGCCTTCCATGGATTCCACGAGTGTGCTCGAGGAGAGTGTTGTCGATGTCACTTATCCACACTTCAAGGTTTCCATAGGTTGGGTGTACCTTGATATTCGATGGCTAAGGTAATGATAATCCTTAGCTACAAAGGAATGACGTACACTCAACATGGTTGAGTGTGTTCCATCATTATTTGGCTGAGGTGTATCATACCTTCTTGCCATAAAGGAATAACTTGTACCTCTCATGCATTGGGCGTGATTCGTCATTCCTTGGCTAAGGTAATGATACTCTTTAGCTACAAAGGAGTGACATGTATCCAACATGTGTTATAGTTATGGTTGACCTTCGGGCTTAATTTTCGATTGGTGGCAACCATCCTAATTTACTCTGTGGCCAAGAGATATTAAAATGTAATCCTCTTAGGGTTTCCAACAATCGGATCTTTGAATGCCTACATAGTCATTTTACTCCTGCAACTTCCTCTCTATGATAGATGGGGATGGCTAGTTCCCGATACTTGTACAAATGAATTTTCGAGTTAGGTAACCGAATCTTCATTTGTACATATGGGGAAGAACAAAATCAAGGATGTAGTGGGTCCAGTTTCTAGTGTATCCATGAAAAATGTATGAATCATTGCAAGGAGTGGGGCTTTATGGATAAATCAATTTGTACATGTTCAAAAGCTCCTACTCATAGCAATGCAAGTGATATAAATAACACTATATGGATCCCTTCATCTTATAGAATTTATAACCATCGTAGCTTTTTACAAGAGCAAATATTTATCAATTGGATCATGGCAAACAAGATTCTCAATTTTATCCCCTTGAACATTTTTTTATATCTTGCCTAGGAATTTAAATTTTAGTGATCCATGTATGAATGAGTTTCAAATCAAAATTATAGACATCACTATTCCTATGTTGCTACATACCAATTCAACCATTAAGTCATTCCATAAGCATTACCTAGGCAGAAAATGTCTAAGTCAATTTTAGCAATGCTTATAAAATTCTAGGTACTTGTTTAAATTTATTCCCAAGTAAGGTGATATTCCTTTTCAAAGAATCAAGAAGAGTAATGTCAACACTTACTCCTGTGAGGATGCATAAAATTTAATGATGAGAACGTGTAAACCTTCCTTACCAATGTAAGCAAAAATCATTCAATCCTAATGTAATTTCAACGATGGAAAATTTTAAACTTGTACCTCTATTGAAGAGCAGTCTTGGTTAAAGGATGTTGTGTGAGAAACTCACGACCATGGATTTTGGTGTAGCCTTCATGTACAAGATCTCCTGCCAAGTTGAGCTTGGTGTTGAATGAGTTTCATCTTGATCCTCCATTAGACCACCATCTTGAGCATTCCTCCATCATGAACCAAAAATGTGATCGATGGAGGGATATGCGCTTGATGGGTCCTTCCAACCTCTTTACACATTTTGTCCTGGCTGCACTAAAATCAAGAACAAACAAAACAACTCAAAATCGGGTTACGTTAGCTAAAAAGTATGTTGCACTATTTTGTCAAATTGTTTTGCCCAACTTGAAACAACTTGCAAATGCAATGAATTTTTAAGGAAAATATTTTTGGTTTGAATTAGGAAGATGCATTCAAGTGGTTAGCCCAAGGTTCATATCCAAATAAATTTATTTCATAATTCAAAATTTTAGTTTTATGTTGGTTGGAAATTTTACTTTCCAACATGCAAGTGTGGAAATTCAAACATGCTAAATGCAAATGCAAGATTTGATGGGAAATTCAAATATGCAATTGGGAAATCAAATATGAGATAACTACCAATTAACCTACTGGCAAGGACTCATTGAATTTTTGAAGTCCGATGAGTGGGACTTACCTCCGTCCTGTTTAGTGAGATGATTTGTTGTCCAACCCCGGAGTTGAAGATGTGGACAACTTCTCTTTCTTGTCATGCCAAATCTCCTTTGGCATGTCATTCGAACATGTGGGCCACATGGTGGCCCGAGCCTCTCAGTCATCTTGATGAAGACTTATTGATGTAGTGACGGCTTTTCCCTCTTGAAGATATTCTCTCATGAGCATGGTGAGGCTTGCCCTTTTAGAGGTGTCACTTAGACCTTCTTGATATTCATTAAGGCCAACCCATACCTTGATCATGGATCAAAAGCACCCTTGGGCATGATGACATGTGGACTCCACAATCAAACAAGAAACGCTTCATCCACAATGTTACTTGCCCTAGGTTGCATGGGCCTGGTCGAAGGGTAGGAATCCCAACAAGGATTGTGAAATATCTTGGTTCTTGAATGCTCATTAAGTTTCTTGTCCTTGGCCAAGAGCTTCATGTAAATGTTGTGTTGATTTCTTGCGTGGCCATGGAAAAGATACTTCAAGGTAGGCTAACTGAACTTAAATCCTTTGAAATCTCCATAGCCTCCTTGATTGCGAGAGTGATGTTGATTCCACCCTTGACCTCCTTGTTGGTGATATCCATTGGAGTTGTGTTTGGAAGGAAGAATCCTTATGGGTTTTAGGGAAATGATTCCCCCAAGTGGCCCATATTGACATGGATTTTCACAAATCATGTGAATATCCATGGCTTGGATTATCCAAACACTTCTTCATTGGCTTGGTCTTCATGATACTTCAATGGGAGTTGTAGTTCCATAGCCAGCATGTTCACCATGTGAAGTGGTGTGCATGCCAGGCTAAGGGAACTAGAGCATTCTTCAATTCACCCCTTGAGTAGAGATCATATTCTCATCCACGATAAAGAGAATAGGACTCCTTCAGCTCCAGCACAAAAGGTGGTCATGTATTGGTGGACCAATCAATGACATGAGTGTTGGATGAGGAACCATCTATCCATCCTATGGTGGAGGCAAACCAAGAGTAACTCTTGGGGCCTCCTCTAAGCTTGGGGATGGATGACTTTGGCTCCTACTGGAAGCTGATATTCTTCCGTGCAAGGCAATGGTATTTCCTAGTGGACATTTGTTGAGCTACGCTTTGACACATCTTGCAGTTGAGCACTAGCGTCCTCGTTGGCCACCCCATGAAATGGGTTAGCGAACACTACCCTGTTTTCACCATAAAAGGAGAAAACGAACAAGGGTAATCCTGTCTAATAACTATTAGCACCTATACCTTAATCACAAGTGATAGCTATCCTTCACTTCCTTTGCCTTCCGCTGCAATGGTGCGAGAAATGCTTGTTGACATTTCTTACATCATAGATCATCTTCTGAAAGAGATGAGGTCCGCAAGGGCACGAAAACTATCGTATAGCCTTTCACCCAAGAGTATTTCCGAGGGTATCATATTTATCCCAAGGGAAGGCAATGGAGTAAAGTAGAAACTACTCATATGAAAAAGTTATGGGATACTAATCAATTATCAAGACAGGGGTAAGTTGATAATATGGGTAGTGTGACACACACCTAAGCAATCTACTCTAAGGGTAAGGTTGTCCTAGCGAGGGTTAGACTATGAGATGGAGATACTCCTACTATGATCTAATTACTCATATACATAGCCTAATAAAGTACAAATGAATATGCTAATGGTGAATACTAGGGCTTAGTGGTCCAACGTATCGGGCACGGGTTTATCCCTAGCAATACTAGGCGACTCCCGCCAAGATCCTGTGGCATAGCCTATTTATGTATTCGAACATGGCAATGTAATGATATTTCACTTTCGTCGACGCATGTACGATTCAACTGATCTTGGCGTACATGTGAATAGCGTCTGTTCATCTTTACGATGACCGGGCATGACAAAGTGGTATCAGAGCCGTGTTGCCCGTAGGACGCAAGCCTAGTAAGAAATGGCCGAAAATTAAGGACTATAATATTTTCTTATAAAATGGTATTATCAAAACTTTGTGCTCTCCACCTCAACCCTTGTGCTTCTTATCTTGCTGTGCTATTTGCTTTATTCTGATTTAATTTATTGATTACTGATCTCACTCTCTTCTTTTCAAATGTTTGTATATGGCGCGAACCAAGCAGACGGCTCGTAAGTCGACTGGGGGTCGTGTTCCTCGCCACGCCCTAGCCAGTCGCTCTGCTCCTCACACCCCTAGGAGGGAGACGATGATGTTCTCCACTGGGAGTGCTGCTTCGAGGATGTGTGTCCGTCTTCGCTCTCTTCTTCGTGTTGCGGGGTACCGTGAGTACCGTGTTCGCCTAGTCTACCACACCACTAGGGTCTTTGCACCCTATACTGGTGGACTGGAGTGGAGTTCTCAGCTGGCCGTCTGCTATGACTCGGAGTTGCTGCACTCACACTTCTCTCCGGCCTGGAGGAGCTCCCAGTGTGCGGCTGAGGAGGATGCCACGTGGGAGGCAACTACCTACTGGAGCCACGCCCACAGGTTCCTTCTTGGGTGCACGGAGCACGCGTACACCCCTCAGCGCCCTAGTGGCACGGCCGCCTACACTGGACGTGACGTCAATGGGCCTTTGACCCACCCTCAGTGCGAGAGGCTGGTGGACGACGTGGTGGAGTTGTCTTCGCGACTCCAGCGTTGTCAGCAGGAGCTACAGAACAGCAGGGACCAGTTGACCGCTACGAGCGACTTCACCGACGCTACGCGAGGATCACTGCAGCTGATCCTAACTCTCCTCAGTACGCTTCGGACATTGAGCCTTGGGACCCGAACTCTCCAGATCACCGTATGAACTCCCCCCAGGAATCAAGAGAGGACTCGGAAGAAGAAGACCTAGAGATGGAGGTTGAGGAGGACTCCGATGAGTAGGAGTGGACTTGTTTCCCCGCTGGACGACTCAGGACAGTTATCCTTAGTGTGTAGGAGCGTGTAGCTACGCCCTCTATAGTCTTGAGTTGTGTTGTTTATGATGTTACGCTAGTAGTTTGCTTTATGTTATGTGTGTGTGGTTGTGTGCGACATGAGTTGTGGAATGCTTCGGCATCCTGTCCACATCCATGTCATCTGTTTATAGACTTGTTAGTGTGTCGTGCGAGTTGTGGAATGCATTAGCATCTTGTCCACATCCGCACTAGTTGGTTAATGAATTTGCTTGTTTTAGATATATATATGTGTCTCCCTTGATGCATGTAGTTGGGACCGTTTGCCATAGCGTACCCTTCTATATCTTATCTATTGTTCTAAAATTTCAATTATTCCCTACACAGATGTCTGGAAGAGGTAGAGGTAGAGGTCGTGGAAGGGGCGCTGTGCCCCAAGATGAAGGACTTGGAGGTGTGCCAGGATGGAATGGTAGGGGTGCCCGAGGAGCCCCAGCCGCGCAGCAAATGCAGCAGATGATGGCCATCCAAACCCAGCTGCTTAACAACCTTACTCAGATCGTCACCAACCTGCAGCAAGCCCCACCCCCACCACCACCAAATTACAACCTTCCACCACCACCACCTTTTCCACCTAGGTCCTTCCTAAGGGACTTTCTGAACACTCATCCACCCACTTTTGCCACAGTCACCGAACCCATGGATGCCGATGATTGGCTCCGAACCGTTGAAAGCAAGTTGAGGCTCATCCACTGTGAAGGAAGAGAGAAAGTACTATTAGCCTCCCATCAACTCCAAGGACCGGCAGCCGACTGGTGGAATGCCTTTACTGAAGCCCACCGGGATCCAGAAAGCATTACTTGGGAAGAGTTCAGGACCAATTTCCAGAATCACTTTGTGCCTGAGGGAGAAATACAAGCAAGACGTGAAGAGTTCCTGATGTTATAGCAGGGCCGTATGACTGTGAGAGCCTACCTGAATGCATTCACCCAGTTATCCCGCTATGCACCGACAGACGTGGATACTGATTCCAAGAAACAATTCCGCTTCAAGAATGGATTAGACAAGGAGTTAAAGTTCGCCATGTCTTCCAGCGACTACAGCGACTTTTAGAAGCTGGTTGACAAAGCTTTCGAAGTGGAAATGACTAAAAAGGAACAGGATGATGAGGAAAGAAAAAGGAAGTTGACTATAGCACATGCCTCTAGCAGCAATGTACGCCCCCGTCTTAACCCTCCGTCTGCAAACCAGATGACTCGTCCTATGAACTACTCAGGACAGAGATTTTCAAACTCTAACTACAGGCCACCCACTCCCTACAACCAGCAAATGCGCCAGCAGCAGCAGCAGCAGCCACCACGCCAGCCAATGCAACCCCCACGTCAGCAGATGCAGCCACCCCACCCTTCAGCTCCAGCTAACCGTCCAAATGGCCAACCCCCAAGAAACCAATCAGGAGGCAACAAGGGCCCGAATAATGCTGCGGGGTTACAATGTTACAAGTGCGGAGAATGGGGACACTACGCCAGCAGTTGTCCAAAGAAGCAACAAAACCCATCTGGTCGTGTCAACCATGTGACTCTGGAGCAAGCACAGGAAGCGCCTGATGTGGTGATTGGTATGTTTTCTGTTAGCTCCCACCCCGCCACCATATTGTTTGATTTGGGTGCTACACATTCATTTATATCCAAGGATTTCATAAAGAAGCATGACATGGTAGTTACATTCTTGAATGGGCCATTATTGATAAACTCTCCTGGAGGAGAGATGGTGGCAAGGCATCTATGCCGAAAAGTGAGTATAAACATAAGGGGGTAGTCTTTTGGGCCAACCTAATAGTGTTGGACTCACAAGGATTAGATATCATTCTGGGAATGGACTGGTTGACGAAGAATCAAGGAGTAATTCATTGTGCAACTAGAACAGTCTGCTTAACACACCCGGATGGCACTACAGTGGAGTTGAAGCCAGATCAGACACAAGAGGCAGTAGTACAACTCAACCATCTTGAGAGTACCGAAGACATTAGGGTTGTGAAGGAATTTTTGGATGTATTCCCAGATGACTTACCAGGTATGCCCCCTGATCGAGAGATTGAATTTGTCATTGAGTTAGTACCTGGAACGGCCCCGATATATAAGAGGCCATATAGAATGGATGCTAAACAATTAGCTAAACTAAATGATCATATTGAGGAGTTATTGGCAAAAGGATATATTCGTCCTAGCTCATCGCCTTGGGGAGCACCAGTTATATTTGTACCTAAGAAGGATGGAACTCAAAGGTTGTGTGTGGATTACCGTGCCTTAAATGAGGTGACGATCAAGAATAAATATCCACTACCAAGGATTGAAGATTTGTTTGATCAGTTGAGAGGAGCATGTGTGTTTTCCAAGATTGATCTTCGTTCGGGCTTCCACAAACTGAACATTAGACCCTCAGACATTCCCAAGACAGCATTTGTCTCTCGATATGGATTATATGAGTATACAGTTATGTCGTTTGGATTGACCAATGCTCCGGCATATTTTATGTATCTAATAAACAAGGTATTCATGGAGTACTTGGACAAGTTTGTAGTGGTATTCATCGATGACATACTAATCTACTCCAAGACTGAAGAAGAGCATGAGGAGCACCTCAGGATGGCTCTACAGAAGCTTCGCCAACATCAACTGTATGCCAAGCTTAGTAAGTGCGAGTTCTGGCTAAAGGAGGTATCATTTTTGGGGCATGTCATATCGGAAGGAGGTATAGCAGTGGACCCAGGAAAAGTGGCCGATGTCCTCAAATGGGAAACACCTGAGAGTGTACATGATATACGAAGATTCTTAGGTATGGCTGGTTACTATCGACGATTCATCGAGGGATTTTCAAAGATCTCTCGACCACTAACCAAGTTGCTTGAGAAAGGAGTTGCTTTCAAGTGGACCCCCAAATGTGACGTAAGCTTTGCCGAATTGAAGAAGAGGTTAACCAGTGCACCGGTGTTTGTGATGCCTGATATGCAGAAGGAGTTTGTGGCCTATTGTGATGCATCTGGTCATGGTTTAGGATGTGTTTTGATGCAAGGAGGACATGTTGTAGCTTATGCTTCAAGACAACTACGAAAACACGAGAGGAACTATCCAACCCACGATTTAGAATTGGCAGCTGTTGTTCATGCTCTGAAGATATGGAGACACTACTTAATGGGAAAAAGAACTGAGATATACACAGATCACAAGAGCTTGAAGTACATATTCACACAACCGGATCTTAATCTCAGGCAACGTCGTTGGTTGGAATTAATAAATGATTTTGATGTGGGAATCAACTACCATCCAGGCAAGGCTAATGTGGTCGCTGATGCTCTAAGTAGGAAGGGACAAAGCAATAACTTGTCAGTACAAGCTCTTCAACCCCAGTTATGTGAAGAGTTTGCAAGGTTAAACCTATGTCTAGTGTCTAGCACTGAAGCAGTTGCTATGGAAGTGGACTCAACCCTTGAACGTGATATACGAGAACGACAAAAGAATGATGAGAAGGTCAAGGAGATCAAGCAGTTGATGAAGAAGGGGAAAGCTCCGAACTTTAGAGAGGATGAACAAGGAACCTTATGGCTTGGAAAGAGGATTTGTGTTCCAGATATCAAGGAGATTAAAGAGTTGATACTAAGGGAAGCCCATAACTCATCATACTCCATTCATCCCGGAAGCACAAAGATGTATCAAGACCTTAAGGATCGATATTGGTGGCATGGAATGAAACGGGATGTAGCAGAATATGTGGCCATATGTGATACATGTCAATTGATTAAGGCGGAACATCAAAGACCAGCAGGGTTATTGCAAACAATCAAAGTGCCAGAATGGAAATGGTAAGAAATTAGCATGGATTTCATTGTGGGACTACCAAGAACACAGTCTGGATATGATTCTATATGGGTTATTGTGGACCGTCTAACTAAAGTTGATCACTTTATTCCTGTGAAAGAGACCTACAATGGTCCCAAGCTGGCGGAACTGTACATCTCCAGGATTGTATGCTTACATGGAGTTCCTAAGAAGATCATTTCAGACAGAGGCACTCAATTCACCTCAAGATTCTGGCAGAAGTTGCATGAATCAATGGATACCCGTCTAAATTTTAGTTCGGCGTATCATCCTCAAACTGATGGTCAGACAGAACGCAACAACCAGATATTAGAAGACATGTTGAGAGCGTGTGCTTTAAAGAATAGTAAAAGTTGGGACAAGAATCTGCCATATGCCGAATTCTCTTACAACAACAGTTATCAAGCCAGTTTGAAGATGTCTCCTTTTGAAGCATTGTATGGGCGAAAATGTAGGACACCGTTGTTTTGGAATCAAACTGGGGAAAGTCAAGTCTTTGGGCCTGACGTGTTACAAGAGGCTGAAAGACAAGTACAAGAAATTCGGAAGAATCTAAAGGCAGCTCAAACAAGACAGAAGAGTTATGCGGATACTCGAAGACGTGATCTCACATTTGAAGTTGGTGACTACGTGTACTTGAAGGTGTCACCTATGAGAGGATTGAGAAGATTTAAAGTAAGAGGCAAGTTGTCACCCCGATACATTGGTCCAGTTCAAGATACTCGAAAGACGAGGTGAAGTGGCATATCAGCTTGAGCTTCCACCCCATTTGTCAGATGTGCATAATGTGTTCCATGTATCACAGCTTAAGAAGTGCTTAAGAGTGCCTGAAGAGCAATTGCCTATGGAAGCATTGGATGTACAGGAAGATTTGTCTTATGTGGAGCAGCCTGTCAAGATACTTGAGACACTAGAAAAGGTCACAAGAAATAAAGTTATTCGCATGTGTAAAGTGCAATGGAAGCATCACTCAGAGGCAGAAGCAACATGGGAAAGAGAAGAAGATCTCAAGGCGGATTTCCCTCATCTTTTCCCTTAGGACGTCCGAATCTCGAGGGCGAGATTCCTTTTAAGGGGGTAGAGTTGTAACACCCATTATTTCATGTGTAAAAATTTGAACAAACCATTGTGCATTGTAGCCTGCATTTTTGTGTGAATTTTGAAGTTCAAATGAGTAGCAAACGTTGAAATATGAATTTGAATTCAAATCAAAAGAAAAGAAAAGGAAAAAGAAAAAGAAAAAGGAATAAAACCCCATTTGGGCCAAATCTCCCCCCTGGCCCAATTCCCTTTCCCCCCTCCTACGGCCCAGCCGAATACCCCCCACCTCCCCTCTCTCCCTCTCTCTGCCGGGCGGGACCCGCTTGTCATCTTCCCCAGGGTGCAACCGTCGCCTTCTTTCCTTCCCGCGCGCAACTGCCGAGCCCCCCCGCGCCCACGTCTCCCCCTCCATCGGAACCACTCCCCCCGCTCCAATTTCGGGCGAGCGCCACAACCGCACCCCCCCCCCCGCGCTTAAGAGGAGCCGGCGCACCATTTTCCCCCTCCCCCGAGCTCTCTCTCTAACCCTAGCCCTTCACCGCTGGTGAGTCTCCTCTGCACTCGTGTTCCCGTCGGTGCAACCCCCTTCTCCCCTCCATTCTTGGCCTAACATGGTTGCTGCACCGCCAGGAGCATCCCAGACATTGTAGCTCAGGGAGATCGCCAGTGCGCCGCTGCTTCATCGTTCACCGTCGAGCTCCGCCGCCATTTCTCGTCGCTGACCATCCTCCGACCGATTTCATGCCCCGACACTCCCCTAGGTGAGTTCCCCTACTCCCCCTCTCTCGTTCCGTGCAAGTAGCGCGTAGGATCGACGTAGGAATCGCCGATTTGGTGATCTCCGGCGAGGTCGCCGCCGGCAACCGTCGGGCGCCGCCGCGCCGCGCGCGTGCGCCGGTTGGGGGCGACATGGCCCCATCTGGGCCATCGGTTGAACCCCAACGGATGAGATTATAACCTCATACCCCTTCGCTTCATTAAATCCGAACCATCCGATCGGGATCCAACGGCTCACGTTTGAATCCCTTTTCCCGCCTGCACTTTTGCACCGTGGCCCCTGGAACCTTGCTTGCTACCCCCTGCACTTCTCTGGAATTCAAATCTAGCCCCCCAGAATTCACAGTCTAGCCCCTGGACTTTCTGGAATTGGTTTAAATCGTTTAAATAGTCAATTTAACCCCTGAAAATTTATAGAATTGTAGACTTAGCCCCTGTACAGTGTAGTAATCTTATTTTCCAGTCCCTGGACTTTTATTTAATTGTTAAATATTGTTTATAGGTGTATTTAATGTGTAGAAAATAGATAAAAATGGTAATTAAGTGTAGAAATGTTAGGAAAAATTGGTATAAACTATTTTATGCTGTGAATAAATTGTAGAGTTCATTTGAAATATATTTTGTCCATGGAATATTTATTATAAATGTTTAAAAATACATTTTTGGCCATAGAAAATTCAATAAAAATGGTTTTAGGCTATAATTAAATCCCAAAAATGTAGGATAAATATGAAATGCACACTTTGGCCATGTTAAGTAATAAATACCTCGTAGGTACGCATTAGTATAGGATTTTATGCTTATGTGCGTGTTGTGATCTATTGTTTTGCGTGACCTTTACTTATTTAGCTTTATTTTATTCTTGCCATGCTTGGGCAATATATCTAGAGTCGTACTACGACCCTAATCTTAACCTCCAAGACCAGGACTTCGCCAACACTCAAGTCTTCAACGAAGGCAAGCGCTATTGACCATTTTGTTCCAGTTCTAGGGAATTAGATAGATGCATGCTAATTAAATTGATGTCCTAGTTCATGTTTACATGCCCTGTTCCATATAATTCCTTGTTACCTGAAATGGGTTGGGAAGTAGATAGGTCATAGTTATGCTTAGCCATGCTTAAATATTGGGATTGGGATTTCATACAATTGTGCTACGTTAAACTTTATGGCTACTTGAACTTGTGGTGATTACACAATTGTAGTGGATAGGAATCTGGTGGTTGGTTAGTATTGGTATGGTGCAGTTAGCACAAGACCCGGGATTGGGGTTTGTTACCACCGGATTCTAAGGACCGGTTTATGGAGGAAGCCACTATGCTTTATAGTACCACCACGAGACTGAGATGGGGCAGCTTGGTCAATTAATTAGGTTTCTCCCGATGAAATGCTAGTGGTTGGATGGTGCGGGGAATGATGCGGGTGATCTGCTCTGAGATCCGCAAGGCTCAAGAGGGGGGCTCTGGGGCAGAGGGTTACCCCGAGAATCCCCAGTGGTGGAAACCTTAGAGGGCTAGCACTAGTCGGGAGTACCTTTGTAAAGACCATGTAGTGATCTCCTGGCCTCACACCAAAGGAAGTGTGAAATGTGGTTAGCTACCACGGGCAATCGGGGAGGTTCACTTAGTCCATCTGGCAACAGGGGATGAAATCACTGCTTGTGGGTAAAGGGTACACTCTCTGCAGAGATTTGGTAAAACTGTCATGACAGCCGTGCTCACGGAAAAGAGCGGCTTGGGGCCAGTTCATAATTAGTCTATGGTTGGGAATTGGTGGTTAATTATGATTCAAGTACATTCATTATCATTACTTATGTGTTGATTACTTCTTGAATTATGATATTGGTAATTGAAAGCTAAGGTTAGGTTTTAAGCATAGTGCTAAGCCATAATTGGCCTTCCCTTTTCTATAGCCAATCATGTCATCTCTTCCCGCACTTGCTGAGTACTCTATGTACTCAAGCGTTTAATTTTCCATTGGAATATGAAGAAGAAGAAGCGGCACCGAAGGACTTTTTCGTCAATCCGGAGGACTTGGTCTAGGCTGGCGACCTCACGCGCAACGGCTGCCTGTGGAGATGGAGCTACTCTTACCTATTAGCCTTCTGCTGTAGTTTGGACTATGTTAACTTTCTTGTTGATGTAAATAATCGTAGTGTGTATTTGTAGACCTTCGGGTCGTACTGTAAGACTATTTATGTATTCAAACATGGCAATGTAATGATATTTCACTTTCGTCGACGCATGTACGATTCAACTGATCTTGGCGTACATGTGAATAGCGTCTGTTCATCTTTACGATGACCGGGCGTGACACTTTCCAACCTTTGGAAACTCCAATAGACTCTTGATGTAAATAATGTGGCTACTTTCCTGTAAATTTTAGTTCTCTTCACCTAAATTATCAATATATATGTTGTGGGGGCCTCCCCTACAGTCTTTGTTCAAAAAAAAAATGATAAGCCATCTCAAAAGAAAAAGTGTGATGCATGCATATTCTCTTGATGTTTTCTCATTTTTATTTGATCACAAAAACTCATCATGTGAATAGTTGATTGATTAATTTTTCATTATTAAAAGCAGTTGTGAGCGTGCAACAAGTCCAAAATAGCAAGAAAGTTCGACCATGACCAGGTTTAGTGTAGTAATTATTCCAATTACATGTCATGGCAAAAACTACAAAATGTATAACACGAGTAATGTAGTAAGAACTTGGAGCATGTAAAAGGAATCACAAAGTCATATATGTATGAAATACTATGCTCATATTATTTTAATTGAGATTCACACATAGACTTCCCAAGTTTCAAAAACTCCCCCTCAATTTAAGCCATGAGGATGCATAACCCCTATTTCAGTATGAGTGAAACAAAAAACGAGTGAAATCCAATGGTTTTGTAAAAATGTCAGCCAATTGTTGTTCGGTATGTACATGGTGAAGCACAATGATTTCTTTTTCAACATTATCATGGAGAAAGTGATACCTAATGTCAATGTGCTTTGTTCTCGATTGTTGCACGGGGTTTTTAGCAAAGCAAATGGCACTAGTGTTGTCACAAAACAATGGAACACTATCTAGATAAACCCCACAGTCTTTAAGCGTTTGAACAATCCAAAGAATTTGTGAACAAGCGCTAGCAGCAACTACATATTCAGGTTCGGCCGTGAATTGTGCAACTGAATTTTGTTTTCTAGAGGACCAAGCAACAGGTGAATTACCAAAAAAATGACAAGAACCCAAACTACTTTTCCTATCAATCCTACAACCCACAAAATCGGCATCCAGAAAAGGTTTCAAAATGATAGTTGACGAAGAAAGAAGAAAAATGCCAAATTCTTGAGTTCCATGTAAGTACCTAAGAATCTTTTTGATGGCTTGACGATGCGAATCACGTGGTGAAGCATGAAATCGTGCACAAAGACATACGCTGAATTTTATGTCCGGTCTTGATATCGTGAGGTACAAAAGTGAGACGATCATGCTTCTATATTCTTTTGATCCACAGGTTCAACATCTTCATCAAGTTCAAGTGTCATTGCTGTTCACATTGGTGCCAAAGAGGCTTCCTTTTGTCCATGTTGAAACGCTTAAGAAGGTCTCTTGTATACTTCATTTGATGCACAAAAGTACCCTCCTTGGTTTGCATGATTTGCAACCCCAAAAAGTAAATGAGTTCTCCCATCATACTCATCTCAAATTCTAAACTCATCATAGATGAAAACATGGCACAAGATCATGAGACGCACAACCAAAGATAATATCATCCACATACACTTGAACAAATAATGAGTCATTGCCATGCTTAAACACAAAAAGAGTTTTATCAACCTTGCCCATGGTAAAACCCTTTTCAAGTAAGAACTCTTTTAACCTATCATACCATGCTCCAAGGGCTTGTTTGAGACCGTACAAGGCTTTGGACAGATGGTAAACAAGATTAGGAAAATTTGGATTTTCAAAACCAGGTGGTTGCTTGACATAAACCTCCTCATCTATGTAGCCGTTAAGAAAACCACTTTTAACATCCATTTGATATAACTTGAATTCTTTATATGTAGCAAAAGCTAACAATATTCTTATGGCTTCTAATGAAGCAAAAGGAGCAAAAGATTCATCAGAATCTAGACCATCAATTTGTGTAAAACCTTGGGCAACCAACCTAGCCTTATTCCTAACCACAACCCCATCCTCACTTTGTTTATTTTTAAACACCTATTTTGTTCCAATTAAAGTGTGACCTTGAGGTGGAGGTACAAGTTTCCAAACATTATTTCTTTCAAAATTTTCTAACTCTTC
Organism: Tuctoria greenei; assembly: GCA_036927565.1. Taxonomy (NCBI): domain Eukaryota; kingdom Viridiplantae; phylum Streptophyta; class Magnoliopsida; order Poales; family Poaceae; genus Tuctoria; species Tuctoria greenei. The sequence continues at coordinate 80,294,093 of JAYESD010000006.1, forward strand.
TTGCATGGCAATAATCCAAGATTCATTAGTGAGTGTGTGTGACATATCATTGGGTTCAAAAGAAGAAACAAAAGTAGAATGAGCATGAAAGTTTGGATCGCAAAACATGGACCGTGTGACTCGTTTGTGCAAGCTTCCAATGATTTGTTGTGTAGAATGACTTTTGAGGACGCAGAGGGGAGTAGACACTTCACAAGCTCCTTCTTTTTCATGTTTGTCAGTGATCGAAGAACTTGTGCCTTCAGGATGATATGTGCCAGTTGCAGTAGTTGTTAGTGCTTGTTGTGGTGCAAAATCAGCAGCATGATCAATGTCATTTGCTTCTGAATTTTTGGGAAGCAGCACCACTTCTTCATCTTCTTTGATGAAAATACTCCCCCCTGTGGATATGGACCTGGACCTGCAATATTAGAGCTAGTACCTGGGCTATCTTCATCAAAAGAAACCTCACAAGTCTCCACAATTTTGTTAGTATCAAGTGAAAACACACGGTAGCCTATAGTATCAGATGGATAACCAAGAAACACACCATCAACAGATCTAGATTCAAATTTATCAAGATTACCATGTTTCTTAACAAAGAATTTGCAACCAAAGACCCGAAAGTGTGTGACATTAGGCCTATGTCCAAACCAAAGTTCATATGGTGTTTTTCCTTGCTTAGCATGCAAGAAAACACGATTTGAGATATAACAAGCGGTTGAAATTGCATCAGCCCAAAATTTCCTAGGACTTTGATATTCATCAAGTACTGTCCTAGCTATCTCAACTAAGGTTCTATTCTTTCTCTCTATGACACCATTTTGTTGAGGTACATAGGGTGAAGAAAATTGATGATCTATTCTATTTTCAGCACAAAAGTGATCAAACGATTGATTTTTAAATTCAGTTCCGTTATCACTTCTTATTGTTTTTAAAGATCCTGGGTGATCAATTGATAATATAAGAAATAAAGTTCTAAAGTGACTAAAATCTTCATTCTTAGATGACATAAAGTAAACCCAAGGGTATCTAGAATAATCATCAACAATCATAAGAACATATAATTTACCTCCAAAAGATTGAACACGTGAAGGACCTATGGTGTCAAGGTGCAAAAGTTGTCTTGGTTCAGTTGTCATGGTCATTCTAAGAGGAGCATGTGAACGTGCAACCATCTTAGCATGTCTACAAGAAGAGCACGCAATTTCTTTGTCCCCTTTAAGCTTAGGCAGCCCACAATGCCAAAAATATAAGTCTTTCAAATCATTAGCAACTACACACCTATGCTTAGAGGATGGCATATCAAAATCAACATTAAAAACTCTTCCAAACAAATACATGTTAAAAACGAGCTCACTATTTGAATCTACAACCTTGCAGTAATTTTTAGTGAAAATAATTTCCAGATTTTCATCTAGCAATTGTTAAACAGAAAGCAAGTTGTATTTCTATTTTTTAACAATTTCCACATCCTTCAAAGTGTAGTGATTATTTACTCTAATAGAACCTTTAGCAATTGTAGAAGTTGAAGAATTATCGGCAAAAGTAACGTTCTCTACACGTGATACAAAAGAGATGGAGGAGAACCATTCTTTGTTATCGGTCATGTGGCGTGAGCAACCTGAATCCACAATCCAAATGTTCTCCTTCCTCAAGCGTGTAAACTACATAGAAGCACAATACGTCCATGACTCAATACTAGGGTTAGTCAAAATGCATTTAGGAATCCAGTACTGAGTCACATGACATCCAGCAGGAATAACAACCGAAAGCTCAGATAAATCAGCAGATTCGTGAGCCAAAGTTTGAGGATTTTTGTACCCAACTACTTACCTATGAGGTGTTACATGTGTAGCACGAAAAATGGTAGTTTTGGGAGCAAACTTTGCATGTTTTTGACTCATTACATCAGGTTGCATGTTCCTAACATTCGATTTAGCACGTGTAGCAAATTTTGCATGAGAGTTATGAGATCTAGCTTGCATTCTTTCTTTTATGTTGTTTAGCTAGTCTATAACAAAAGTCTATGACATGACCATCTCTACCACAGTAGGTAAAATGAAATTTAACTACGTGTTCATGTCTTGATGAGCAAGCAACATGATGATTAGAAATCGAATGAGACAACACTCCTGCAGTTTGAAAACCACTTCTTTTTGTTTAGGAATTATTTGAATCAAGCCACTTACTAATGACTTTACAATTTTAGGTGGATGTGCCTTAGCATGAGTATGAGAATTAAAACCAAAACCAGCTTTATCATTGCAAGATTTAGATGAATTCAACAATAAGTTAAGATTTTTATTCCCATTACAAAACTGCTCGTGTTCTATTCATGTCATCAAGTTTCTTAGACAAGTATAGGCAAATTTCACATGAAGTTTTCCCTTTTAATTTGCAATTAGAACAATATTTAACTTCATGGAACATAAAAATTGTTCAATATAGAAATCTCATTCAAGGCATCGTGTAGTTTCTTATCAAGATCATCACAAGTAGAACAATGCAAATCAATTGTAGAACATCAAGCATCTTTCAAGTTTTTATCATTAAGTGCAGCAAGCTTTTTGTTCTTTTCAATTTCTAACTCAAGTTTATCAAGTGTGGATGTGTGTGCACTTCTCAGGGAGGACAAATGTTCATATATAAGCTGACATGAGGAATAAGAATCATCACTAGGAATCAAAGATTGCAACCGATTAATTTCATATTCTAGTGATTCAATTTTGACAGCATTGTCCCTAAGTTTTTTGTCCTTTTTCCTAATTATAACAGTGGCACAAGAAATAGCATCACACATTTCTTCGCATGTGGTACATACCACTTTATCATCGCTGTTGTGTTCTGCCTCCTCTATACTTGATCTTGAGTTACCTGCCATGAAGCACGAGTTTGCCAAATTCTATTCATCTTCGTCATTTCCGATGTCCACATCGCTCGAGCCAAGTTCTTGAAGTACGGAGACAAATCTGTTTACCAAATGGCGACCTGTAAAACCCTTCTTCTTCTTATCGTTTGCGGAGGAGTGCTTCGTCCTTGTTTGCTTTTCATCACAGAAAGTAGAACCTAAAAGGTTAGGGCAATCCGTACGAAAATGTCCTGTCTTACAACATTCAAAGCATCGTTGAGAACCGACACTTCCTCTCCTTCTAGTTCTCACTTTTTGCAATGCTTTTGAGAATCGAGTAGAGATGAGTGCAAGTTCCTCTTCTGGAAACTCTTCAATCTATTCAAAGGTTAGAGTGGACTGCAAAGCAAGTGCACCACTTGATGAAGATTGGCTAGAGCTAGGCGTATCACATTGTGAAACAAATGCAAGATACTTGTTGGGATTCTTATGTGAGATAATGTCAATTTCATGAGTTTTTAAGTTGGAATATAACACATCTAATGTAAGTGTACTCATGATAGTGGATTCACGAATAGATGTAACTTTCATATCCCAAATTGACATGTCTAATTCACTTAGTAATTTCCTAGCATTCTCAGCATCTGAAAAATTAACATTGACACTATGCAAGTTGCTGCGAATTTTGTTAAAGCGAGCAAAGAAGTCATCAATTGAATCACCAGGTTGCATCTCGAAGCGCATGTATTCTTTCTTGAACATGTCTTGTCTTACATCCTTGATAGTGTTGAATCCTTAATTATAATCACATAGAGCTTTCCAAACATTATACTCAGATCGAAGGTGTGCAACACAATGAATGTTGCTTTGAGTCAATCCTTGTATGATCAAGATTCACACCTTGTTGTTGTTGTTGACATCTCTCATGTTCGTAGCCCTAACTTGATGGCTTGGCAACACTTCGTAAGGCTTGTAAACCATTTCCCATATTGTGAAGCCTTGCGCCTAGATGAAAGCCTCCATATGTGCCTTCCAAACCTGAAAATCAATGCCATTGAACACACAAGGTTTTGCGAAATATTTCTCCATGTTGATTAGTCAAAAAACATGCAAATCACATATATTAAAGCACCATGGCTGTGATAACAATTGTAGGAATGAAGAGCACATGAAAAGCTACCAGAGGGGGGGGGGTTAAATTGTAGATTAAAACTTTTTCAGCGGAAGCAACAAAAACCCCTCGGCAGAAAAACAATCTGATAAAGAAACAATGTGTGCGTCTAATCTAAACATGTTCAACTATGACAAAAGCAATACATATTGTGAAGAATCAAGTCGCGGAAATGTCACAACAAGAATCACGAAAAACCTTCGAGAAAAGCTAAAGTTATGTTGAAAGATTGAACAAGGGTAGATCTGTTCTACCCGAGTAAAAAACCAAATCTGCAACACTGCAAAGAAACTCGTGTAGATCAGAAACCACAAATCTAATGATTGTGAAATTTTCACAAATGAAAGATAATCATGTTGTGAAGATAACCCAAAAATAATCACATCAAATGGATCTTAAAACTCGAGTTATGATAAAAACATCAAAGAATCGTAGTGCTGTGCAAAAACTTAACGAGAAAAACTTGTCCGAAACAAGACGGCCAAACAAGGCACAAAAGATCCTTTAAACTACAGATTTTATTGATCAAAACACATGGAGAATAGCCCAAAGTTGTCTCACCACGAGCTCTAGCCTCCTTTGCTTATATAACCAACCATAAGGTCAACCCAATCCTAACTAGAACTCTAATCCTACACAGTTTATAACTGATCAAGACCCTTCTATACGCAGATAGAAGCAATCTTAAGACTCCCAAACACATTAGGAATGCCTTAAACATTCCTAAAACAACTCAACTACGTGAACCATTCGAAATCTAACCAAAACAAATTCGAAACTTTCCATAAACGAACCATAAACACCCCAGCCGCAGCCTGGGCCATCATCCAGCCGGTTGGACCTTTCCGACCAATTCTTTACGTCCATTTCTCTTCATCACGTCTTGGAACCATGTTCCCACGTCCATGCACTCCTCTCACACGTGCAAACACCTTCCAACAATGTCCACAATATCTTCATATGCATTGTTCTTGACCCAAACATGATGTGTGACCTCCCGATAAACTCAACCACAATTCCTCCCAGCTATTGAATCTCATCTTCTCCCTAAGACTAGTTCAATGGATCCCGCCACCAGCCATGTCTTGACCTCAAGCAACACCCGCTCAAGAATAAACAACCAATCTTTGCAAGCCCAAGTCCTCGACTTGACTCTCGTTAGTTCGAAAACCACAACACCTTATGTGAGCACCTCATATAAGCATGTTGCAAACATAGCAAGATAATTTCTATCATGATCATCCAAAACACATCAAAAACTTTGTAAAAAAATACTAAGAAAATTTTCCCATTAGTGCAAAGAAAGTTTGAAACATTGCAAATGAAAAACATAGCAGCCATACGATTATTTCAGCACATAGAAAGATCATATAGTGTAAAACAGAAGCTATGCAATGTATAAGAAAAGTTCAGACATTCCGAAGTTGGCTTTCCAACAATATTCAAAACTTTGCGTGTGTTGCATGTGAATCTTTATGTCTAACATAATTGCCAATATATTCAACATACATAGGTCTCATATGCACGTGTGCAAGGAGTGCATGGTTGTGGAAACTTTGTTCCAAGGCGTGATGAAGAGAAGTGGACATGGAGATATGGCCGAAAAGGTCCAACTGGTTGGTTTATGCCACAGGTTGCGGCTGAGGTGGCTATGGTTCGTTTATAGAAGGTTTAGAGTTTGTTTTAGTTAGATTTTGTGGTGAGCATGAAGTTAAGTTATTTTAGGAATGTTTGGTACATTCCTAAGTTAATTGGAAGTCTTAAGATTTCTTCTATCTACCTATAAAAGAGTTTAAGCTGTTATGGTGAGTTTGAGTTAGAGTCCAAGTAAGATTAGAGTACTAGTTTGGATTGGGTTGGCCTTAGCGTTGGTTATATAAGCAAGGGAGGTCAGAGCTTGTGGTGCACGACTTTGGGGCTGTTCCTCGTATTTTGATCAATAAAATTCGTAGTTTAGAGGTGCTTGTGTGCCTTGTTTGTCCGACTTGTTTTCGTCAAGTCTTTCTCGTCGAGTTTCTGCGTTGCCCGACCTTTTTTCGGTGTTTTCATCGTAACTCGCATTTTACAAATCCAATTGATGTGATTCTTTTTGTGTTGTCTTGAAAACTCAATATGCTATAATCTGCGAAAATTTCGTGGTCATTGATTTTTTTTGTTTTTGAGTTACACGAGTTTCTTTGCAGCGTAGCAGATCTGTTTCCTCTTTGTTAGAATAAATTGACATTTGCTTAGGGTTTTGGTCATAACATGAGTTTTACTCGATGTTTTCTTGTGATTCTTGTTGTCGTGTACTTATGACTTGACTACGATCTACAATGATTTGTCACGTTTTGAACACATTGTAAACACTCGCACACACGATTTCTCTATCAGATTGATTTTCTATTGAGGGGTTTTAGGCTTCTGCTAAAAAAGTTTTAATCTACGATTCACCCCCCCCCCTCTAGTAGCTTTTCACGTGCTCTTCGATACTACACTTGTTTTTGTTTGCAGAGGAGGACTTGAATTTAGTTTGATTCTCTTTACAGAGAGTAGAACATGAAAGGTTAGGGCAATTTGTACGAAAATGTCCAAACTCACCACATTCAAAGTTGAGAACCACCACTTCCTCTTCTTCGAGTTCTCACATTTTGCAATGCTTTTCATAATCGAGTAGAAAGAAGTGCTAGTTCCTCCTCTGAAAACTCTTCAATCTGTTCAAGGGTTAGAGAGGACAACAAAGCAAGTGTACCACAAGATGATGATTGGCTAGAGCTAGGCACGTCACGTTGTGAAACAAATGCAATAGACTTGTTGGGGTTCTTACGTGGTATTATGTCAAGTTCACGAGTTTCAATTTAGAATATAGAACATCTAAAGTAAGTGTACGCATGACAGTAGATTCACGAATAGATGTAACTTCCATCTCCCAAATCGACATGTCTAATGCACTTAACAATTGCCTAGCATTTGCATCATCTGAAAAATTAACATTGACACTACGGAAGTTGCTGAGAATTTTAAAAAAGTGAGCAAATAAATCATCGATGGACTCATCTAGTTGCATCTCAAAGCGCATATAATCTTTCTCTAACATACATTGCCTTACCTCCTTGATCGTGTTGGATCCTTTGCAGAGTATTTCCTTTTGTCGATTAGGCAAAACATGTGGAAATCACAAAGATTAGAGCACCGTGGCTCTAATACCAATTGTAGGATTGAAGAGCACATGAAAAGCTATCATAGGGGGGTGAATGGTAAATTTCAACTTTTTCAGCGGAAGCAACAAAAACCCCTCAGCAAAAAATCGATCTATTAAAGAAACTATGTGTGCAACTGTTTCCAATGTGTTCAACCGTGACACAACAAGTATAGATTGTATAGAACCGAGTGATGGAACAAATGCAACAAAAACCACATGAAAATACTAAGTAAAACTTGAGTTATGGTCAAAAGACTACACAAAGGTCAATCTGTTCTACCCAATGTGAAAACAGATCTGCTACGCTGCAAAGAAACTCATGTAGATCAAAAACCACAAATCCAACGACCGTGAAATTTTCAAAAATGATAGAGAATCAAGTTGTGAAGACAAGCAAAAAGAATAACATCAATTGGAGTAGTAAAATGCGAGTTAGGATCAAAACACTAAAGAAAGATCGGGTAGTGCAGAAACTTGATGAGAAAGACTTGACGAAAGCAAGTCAGACGAACAAGGAACAAAATCTCCTCTAAACAATAAATTTTATTGATCAAAACACAAGATTAACAGACCTAAAGTCGTATTACCATGAGCTCTGGCCTCCCTTACTTATATAAACAGCCCTTAGACCAACCTAATCCTAACTCAAGACCCTTCCATACGTAGATAGAAGCAATCTTGAGACTTCCAAACACCTTAGCAACGTCCTAAACATTCCTAAAACAACTCAACTTCGTGACCCACATAAAATCTAACCAAAACAAATTCGAGAGTTTCCATAAACGAACAATAACTACCTCAATTGCAACCTGAGGCATAATCCAGCTGGTTGGACCTTTTCGGCCACATCTTCACATCCACATCCCTTCATCACGCCTTAGAACCATGTTTCCATGTCCATGCACTCCTTGCACATGTGCAAACACCTTCCAACGACATCTACAATACCTTCATATGCATTGTTCTTGACCGAAACATGTTGCATGACCTCCCGATGAACTAAACTATGATTCCTCCCAAACTTTGTTGTTGAACCTCATCTTCTTCATAGGACTAGTTCAATGGATACCGTCACCACCATGTCTTGACCTCAAGGAACACCTGCACATGAATAAACAACTAATCTTTGCGAGCTCAGGTCCTCGACTTGACTCTCGTTACTCCGAAAAACACGATACCTTAAGTGAGCATCTCACATAAGCATGTTGCAAACCATTGCAAAGTTTAACCACCATAATCAGCCATAACACATCAAAAACTTAGTAAGAGAATACTAAGCAAACATTCCATAAGATAAAAATCAAGTTTGAAACATTGCAAGTTAAAAACTTATATGCCACCCAATTATTTTAGCAAATAAAAATACCGAATAGGCCAAAACCGGAGCTGCAATGTAAAGGCAAAAGATAGACATTCCAATCCCAAATTCACGCGCAAATCACGTGACTGAAAGTTCGAACAGTCCTAACCAAGTAAAGAGTAAATGTTACTCCCAAAAACAATCTCACCACATCGACTCACGTGCAGCTCGTGTGAGTGAAAGTTCGTACAGTTCGAAGCGTGAAACACATGCAACTCACATGAGAAAAGGTTCGAAAAATCCAAAACCATCGATGACAATGTTACTCCAAAAAATACATTGAAGTATTCAAACAGTGTGTATCGAAGTGTATCGGTGTAAACTCAAAACTTTGAATAACCTTCACTTTTATTCTAATTGCCAATGTATTCAGCACACATAGGTCTCACACTTGAAGATTAATGTTGGTATTTTTTGTGAGGATCAATGTAATCAATCATGGGGAACTTGATCGGGCCTGGGAAGGATGGGAGAGAACGATTGTTACCCTAACCAGTAGAGCTCATAGCCGGCTGATGTGTGGTTTCCTATTGGTGATGAGCTTGATACAAAGGACTCGCCCTGTGGCCCCCGAGCAACTCTTTGATTATGGGACTTCTTTGCAGTGGGTCCTAAGAGAAAGAAGGAGATCTCTTGGAGATAACATGTTGTGTGATGATCGAAGGTGTTTGAGATGGAGAGGTGTGTCAGCATCGTGGCTGCGACGAAGAGGCAAGAAGCAGAAATGGATGATGCCGGGAAGACAAAAGGCGTGAAGTGTTATTCGAGCGATGCAAGTGGGCCGGCGGGAGAATAGTCAGGCCCAGCTGGTATTGCGGCGCTGAGGCCTAACCGCGGAGTTTAAATATGAACGGAAGCGTGCGTGCATTGGCAGGCTGTAACAGAATTCATTTACCTCCTCTCACTAGCTTTCCCTCTCTTCTCTAACCACTTCCTCTAAACTCTACTTGTTCCGCAAGTTGGTCGAAATGGAGAAGAGATGACGTGATTCTCATCACTGGATCTTATCGTTGTTGTTTGGAGGTGTTTGCTGATTGTTTTGAGGTGTTTGCTGATTGTTTCGACATGTGATGTTCTATGTACAATTCCTCAACCCTCTTACACTGGTATCAGACTGGGTGGATTCCTCATTCCGCTCTCTGTGTTGATCTGTAAAATTCTGTCTGTGTTCTGGTGGTGGTCTCTATTGATGAGGACATCAACACCCTCGATACATCCACACCAACTCAGCTACCGGTTTCTGGTCCGATCACTCGTGCTCGTGCACGTCAACTAAACTATGAGGTGAACTCGTTCTTGGCCTTATGTCCATCTTATCTAGACCGTGGAACTACGTGCTTTCTTGTTTTGCTTAGGAACAATGGAGAGGAGCCAATGGGAAGGGAATTCGCGCGGACGGAATTTGGACAGCAGAACAGCACCAACTTGTGACGGCCACCACGATTTCATACGGACTCCGATCTGGGCGTTCAAGTACTTCCTGGAAAGATTATCGAGTCTACTTTCAAATGGATCTGGCCTCCTGTCCATATCTATTGGGAGTCGGCCGCAATAGTTATTTTAATACCAAGACCTTTTTCTGTCAAGGGTGCTGCATCACCAAAATTGGGCCCATGGCCCATGTATCGTTTGGAGTCCATTAGGGACTCGTGATTAGGGTTTATCACGACCCTAGGGAGGTACTAAATAGTAGCAGCCGCCCTCATTAGCTGGTGGGTTTTTGTTTATTCGTAAGTTAGCTTCTGCTGCTTCCTTGTACACGCGCGTGTCGACTAGATCGCCCGTCTACTTGTATCCAGAACCCCACTTTAGATTGATTCAACAGATAAGTGCTTGTTCTTCTTGTTCTTGCGTGTTATTCGATTGCTTGCAGGAACAAAGGCCCTCGTGGTCAGGTTGATTGTGCGCCAGCAAGATCAATACAACTTCGGAGTCGGTGTACCGATCGCTAAGGCGCATCGTCTTGGGGACGGTGTAGTCGGATCGCCAACGTCTTCTCCTCCACAAATCGAACCCTCCTATTCTCATCGAAAGATCAGGAACCAAGATCCTATCAAGTGGTAATCAGAGCAAGGTTAATTGGTGAGAGTGCTACCATTACTTTTCTTTCCGCTGTTATCATCCTATAGTCCAGAAAAAGCCCCCCAAAAAATACCATATCTGTTTTTTTCCATTATTCCTAGACCATTGTGCCTTTTACTTTCTCCACTTAGTCAATACTTGTTGAGTTCATGGTTGCTTCGACGAGTCAAGTTGCTGGTCTTTAGTTTTGCACCACTAGAGTTTCGAGTTCGTGTCACATTCGGTCACCTAGTTCGAGTCAGATTCGTAGTTCGAGTTTGAGTCGGATTACTAGTTTGATTTTGAATCAGATTGCTACTTCGAGTTTGAGTCGGATTACTAGTTCGAGTTTGAGTCGGATTACAAGTTCAAATCATATTTCTACTTTGAGTTTGAGTCGGATTGCTAGTTCGAGTTTGAGTCAGATTACGAGTTCAAATCAGATTGCTACTTCGAGTTTGAGTCGGATTGCTAGTTTGAGTTTGAGTCTGATTACTAGTTCGAGTTCGAATCAGATTGCTACTTCGAGTTTGAGTCAGATTAGTAATTTGAGTTTGACAACAAGAAAAAGGCAAGTGCAAAATCAAAAGCCGCACAAAAGCCACAAGCAATTAGAGAAGAAAAAAAAGGAAAGTGCAAAATCAAAAGCCGCACAAAAGCCACAAACAATTAGAGAAGAAAAAAAAGGCAAGTGCACGATCAAAAGCCGCATGTGCAAATTTTGTTCTAGGGTCTCCTGATTCCATCTAGAGAGAGTTTGGGTGACCACCCCAACAAAAAAAAAACGAAAAATAAAAGAAAAAAAAAATCAGATTGTTGTTTGGGGTGTTTTTGGTGACGACATTGGTGTCTCGGCTCGCGTCTCTAGTACGGTCTAGACTAAGATCAGCACAGTACTGTCGTAGAATATTTATTCAGCTTGTTGTGATTAACGTGGTGAAAGTTTGCTCCTTGTGCTAGTTCAGCCACCTAAAGCCATAGATTGACACCTGCTCTTGAAGTTGTTTATTACTTGCTGGTTGCCATCACCTTCTTGCTGAGCTTTGTAAGAACAGGTAAGAGCTTGATTGAACAGGTTGAGAGTGAGCGAGTTATCTCCACCAGCACCTTTGTAGCTAGGGATAACGTTACCCTTTCATATTGGACTTTTTTTCTACTAACCATGGCAGGAGGAGCAAATACAACTGAAGACGTGCATTCACCTCGCACACGGGGAATTATACAACACTTCGAACGCCAAGTGCGGCTACACACAGAAGCGCTTGATGAGGATTTTCGAGTTACCAGTGACCGCCTTGGTCAATTGGAAAATATGCAGATCGACACCAACACCAAAATCAGCACGTTGGAGAGTTCCATTCAAACATTGAACACCTCTATTGGAGCCATCCTGCAGCGCCTTGAGGAGAGGGATCGTGGACGCAGCGCAGATGGACAGGTGAGCAATGCTCCTAGTATTTTACGTGACAATGAAGATGACTATTCTGCAGATATGGAGATTGGGGAAGATGAGGAAGCTAGGCCACGGCGCCGGCTACAACGCAACCGTCAAGGCATAGGTGGACATCGCCGGCGTGAGGTACGCAATCATGAAGATACTTTTAACAAGATCAAATTTAAGATACCTCATTTTGATGGTAAATATGAACCTGATGCATATATTACTTGGGAGATTTCTGTTGATCAAAAATTTGCATGTCATGAGTTTCCTGAAAACGCAAGAGTTAGAGCAGCCACTAGTGAGTTTACTGATTTTGCTTCTGTTTGGTGGATAGAACATGGCAAGAAAAATCCTAATAACATACCACAAACTTGGGATGCTTTGAAACGGCTCATGCGGGCTAGATTTGTTCCTTCTTACTATGCACGTGATCTGTTAAATAAGTTACAACAATTGAGACAGGGAGCTAAAAGTGTAGAAGAGTATTTTCAGGAATTACAAATGGGTATGTTGCGTTGTAATTTAGACGAGGATGAGGAACCAGCTATGGATAGATTTTTGGGTGGTTTAAACCGTGAAATTCAGGACATACTTGCTTATAAAGATTACAATAATGTTACCCGTTTGTTTCATCTTGCTTGTAAAGCTGAAAGGGAAGTGCAGGGACGACGAGCTAGCTCTAGAACTAATATTTCTGTAGGAAAGACTAGCTCATGGCAACCACGCACGACTACTCCTTCGACTGGGCGTGCTTCTCCGCCATCTTCTTCACAAAGTCGGGCAGCACCTTCTTCTTCCAGCAACAAGCCACGTGCTTCTTCCACTAGCTCAGCAGTAAAGACCACCCAAAAGCCCACCGAGAGTGCTTCTTCCGTAGCATCTACCGGACGATCTAGAGACGTTCAATGTCACAAGTGCAAGGGTTTTGGCCATGTGCAGCGTGACTGCCCAAGAAAACGTGTTCTAATTGTTAAAGATGACGGTGAGTACTCATCTGCTAGCGATTTTGATGATGATACATGTGTTTTGCTTGCAGCTGACTATGCAGGTAGCGATGAACATCAAGAAGAGCATATTGGTGCAGAAGATGCAGCGCGCTATGATAGTCTCATTGTGCAGCGTGTGCTTAGTGCACAAATGGAGAAAGCGGAACAAAATCAAAGGCACACATTATTCCAAACAAAGTGTGTCGTCAAAGAGCGATCTTGCCGCATGATCATTGATGGAGGTAGCTGCCAGAACTTGGCCAGCAGTGACATGGTGACCAAGCTGGCACTAAGCACCAAACCGCACCCACATCCCTATTACATTCAATGGTTAAACAACAACGGTAAGGCAAAGGTAACTAGACTTGTGCGAATCAATTTTACTATTGGATCATATAAGGATGTCGTTGAATGTGATGTTGTGCCTATGCAAGCTTGTAATATTCTGCTAGGAAGACTTTGGCAATTTGATAGAGATTCTATGCATCATGGTAGATCAAATCAGTATTCTTTTCTTTACCACGATAAAAAAAATTGTGTTGCATCCTATGTCTCCTGAAGCTATTGTGCAAGATGATGTTTCTAGAGCTAGGAAAACTAAATATCAGGACCATGCTAACATTGAGAACAATAACAATGCCAAATCTGTGTTTGATAAGAAAAATGAGATATCTCTGAAGGGAAAATGCTTGTTTGCTACAAATTCTGATATTAATGAACTGATTGCTTCCACCTCTGTTGCCTATGCCTTGGAATGCAAAGATGCTTTGATTTCCCTTTACGATGTGCAACATTCTTTGCCTCCTGCTGTTGCTAACATTTTGCAGGAGTATTCTGATGTGTTTCCAAGTGAAATACCACCAGGACTACCACCACTTCGAGGGATTGAGCACCAGATTGACCTCATTCCCGGTGCTTCATTGCCCAACCGTGCACCATATAGGACAAATCCAGAAGAAACAAAGGAGATTCAGCGCCAAGTACAAGAACTACTTGACAAAGGTTATGTACGTGAGTCTCTTAGTCCTTGTGCTGTTCCAGTTATTCTAGTACCTAAAAAGGATGGATCATGGCGTATGTGTGTGGATTGTAGAGCAATCAACAATATAACCATTCGATATCGTCATCCTATTCCACGCTTAGATGATATGCTTGATGAATTGAGTGGTGCTGTTGTGTTCTCAAAAGTTGATTTGCGTAGTGGTTATCACCAAATTCACATGAAACTAGGAGATGAATGGAAAACTGCTTTCAAAACTAAGTTCGGTTTATATGAGTGGTTAGTCATGCCTTTTGGGTTAACTAATGCACCTAGCACCATCATGAGATTAATGAACGAGGTTTTGCGTGCATTCATTGGAAAATTTGTTGTTTTGTATTTTGATGATATATTGATTTATAGCAAATCCATGGATGAACATCTTGATCACTTACGTGCTGTTTTTAATGCTTTGCGTGAGGCACGATTATTTGGTAATCTTGAGAAGTGCACCTTTTGCACGGATCGAGTCTCTTTCCTTGGTTATGTTGTTACTCCACAGGGAATTGAAGTTGATCAAGCCAAGGTAGAGGCTATTCAGGGGTGGCCTGTACCAAAGACCATCACACAGGTGCGGAGCTTTCTAGGGCTGGCTGGGTTCTATCGTCGTTTTGTGAAGGATTTCAGCACCATTGCTGCTCCATTGAATGACCTTACGAAGAAGGGGGTGCCTTTTTCTTGGGGCACCACACAAGATAACGCCTTTACCATACTGAAAGATAAGTTGACGCATGCACCTCTTCTCCAACTTCCTGATTTTTCTAAGACTTTTGAGCTTGAATGTGATGCTAGTGGGATTGGATTGGGTGGTGTTTTGTTACAAGAAGGAAAACCTGTTGCATATTTTAGTGAGAAAATGAGTGGGCCTGTTCTAAATTATTCTACCTATGATAAGGAATTATATGCTCTTGTACGAACTTTAGAAACATGGCAGCATTATTTGTGGCCCAAAGAATTTGTTATCCATTCTGATCATGAATCACTAAAGCATATTAGGAGTCAAGGGAAACTAAACCGTAGGCATGCTAAGTGGATGGAATTTATTGAGTCTTTTCCTTATGTCATTAAACACAAAAAGGGAAAGGATAATGTTATTGCTGATGCTTTATCTAGACGTTATACTCTTCTATCTCAACTTGACTTTAAAATTTTTGGATTAGAAACGATTAAAGATCAATATGAACATGATGCTGATTTCAAAGATGTATTGCTGAAATGTAAAGACCGAAAAACATTGAATAAATTTGTCCTCAATGATGGCTATGTGTTTAGAGCTAACAAGTTATGCATTCCAGCTAGCTCCGTTCGTTTGTTGTTGTTACAGGAAGCGCATGGAGGCGGGCTGATGGGGCACTTTGGAGTGAAAAAGACGGAGGACATACTTGCTGGTCATATCTTTTGGCCAAGGATGAGGCGAGACGTGGAGCGCTTTGTTGCTCGCTGCACGACATGTCAAAAAGCTAAGTCACGACTTAATCCACATGGTTTGTACATGCCTCTTCCTGTTCCTAGCATGCCTTGGGAGGATATTTCTATGGACTTTGTTTTAGGACTGCCTAGAACAAAGAAGTGGAGGGATAGCATCTTTGTTGTTGTGGATAGATTTTCTAAAATGGCACACTTCATACCTTGTCGTAAAAGTGATGATGCTACACATGTTGCTGATTTGTTTTTCCGAGATATTGTTAGATTGCATGGTGTGCCAAACACAATAGTTTCAGATCGTGATGCTAAGTTTCTTAGCCATTTTTGGAGAACGTTATGGGCAAAATTGGGGACTAAGCTTTTATTTTCAACTACTTGTCATCCCCAAACTGATGGTCAAACTGAGGTTGTGAATAGAATTTTATCTACCATGCTTAGGGCTGTTTTGAAAAAGAATATAAAAATGTGGGAAGAGTGTTTGCCTCATGTTGAGTTTGCTTATAATCGTTCCCTACATTCTAGTACTAAGAAATGCCCTTTTGAGATTGTTTATGGATTTGTACCCTGTGCTCCTATTGATTTATTACCTCTTCCTTCAATGGAACGAGTGAATTTTGATGCTAAACATCATGCTGAATTGATCTTAAAATTGCATGAAACCACTAAGAAGAATATAGAGTGCATGAATGCCAAGTATAAACTTGCTGGTAGTAGGGGAAAGAAAACTATCACTTTTGAACCTGGTGATTTAGTTTGGTTACATTTGCGAAAGGATAGGTTTCCTGATTTGAGAAAGTCTAAATTGTTACCTCGAGCTGATGGTCCATTCAAAGTGTTAGAAAGAATTAATGATAATGCATATAAACTCGAGTTGCCTGCGAATTTTGGGGTTAGTCCCACATTTAACATTGTAGATTTGAAGCCATATTTGGGAGAAGAAGAGGAGCTTGAGTCGCGGACGACTCAAATGCAAGAAGGGGAGGATGATGAGGACATCAACACCCTCGATACATCCACACCAACTCAGCTACCGGTTTCTGGTCTGATCACTCGTGCTCGTGCACGTCAACTCAACTATGAGGTGAACTTGTTCTTGGCCTTATGTCCATCTTATCTAGACCGTGGAACTACGTGCTTTCTTGTTTTGCTTAGGAACAATGGAGAGGAGCCAATGGGAAGGGAATTCGCGCGGACGGAATTTGGACAGCAGAACAGCACCAACTTGTGACGGCCACCACGGTTACATACGGACTCCGATATGGGCGTTCAAGTACTTCCTGGAAAGATTATCAAGTCTACTTTCAAACGTATCTGGCCTCATGTCCATATCTATTTGGAGTCGGCCGCAATAGTTATTTTAATACCAAGACATTTTTCTGTCCAGGGTGCTGCATCACCAAAATTGGGCCCATGGCCCATGTATCGTTTGGAGTCCATTAGGGACTCGTGATTAGGGTTTCTCACGACCCTAGGGAGGTAATAAATAGTAGCAGCCGCCCTCATTAGCTGGTGGGTTTTTGTTTATTCGTAAGTTAGCTTCTGCTGCTTCCTTGTACACGCGCGTGTCGACTAGATCGCCCGTCTACTTGTATCCAGAACCCCACTTTACGTTGATTCAACAGATAAGTGCTTGTTCTTCTTGTTCTTGCGTGTTCTTCGATTGCTTGCAGGAACAAAGGCCCTCGTGGTCAGGTTGATTGTGCGCCAGCAAGATCAATACAACTTCGGAGTCGGTGTACCGATCGCTAAGGCGCATCGTCTTGGGGACGGTATAGTCGGATCGCCAACGTCTTCTCCTCCACAAATCGAACCCTCCTATTCTCATCGAAAGATCAGGAACCAAGATCCTATCATCTATGATCACCTACCGATCGTTGCAGTTGGATCACTCTGATTCGATCACCACGGTGTCTAAGTAGAAGCCAGGGCTGCAGGCGCATTTCATCATGGCGAAGATGAATTCCACTTAACCTGCTATTCTCGATGCTATGGCTCAACTCTCTCGTGATCTGACCATGAAGATTGTGGCTGTAGATGAACGAATCTCATCTGCTGGTTCTGATTTGAGTGCAAAGTTGGAGGTGGTGGACAGTCGTGTTTACCTTGCTCTCTTCTGATCTCTCTAAGGTTCAGAACGAGACAGACCTATCTATGTAGGGTATTGCTGATTTGCGACAGGATCGTCTTCTGCTCAAGAAAACACTGAAGTCGGCAATGCCAGTGAATTCTGGAGGGTTTGAAGGACTTGGTCTTCTGGGGCCTACTCCATCTATGTCAGGGCCTCATGCTGGCATGGTGAGTAAGGACCATCATACCCATGCTAACCCTGCTTTTGCTCCTGAGGTTGATTCCATTCCTGCTGCTACTAGAAGACCTAATATTCCTAAACTTGATTTTCTCAAGTTTGATTGTACGGATGTGTTGATCTGGATAGATAACTACGTAGCATATTTTCAGTTATATGATATACCCACCTGTTTTCAAGTTATTGCTGCTACCTTGCACATGACCGGTAGAGCCTCTCATTGGTACCAATCTATCAAGCACCACAGACATTTTCCTACCTGGTCACACTTTGCAGAGGCCATCAAAAAAGAATTTGATATTGATGTCCATCATATGAAGACTAAGGAACTTCTTAGCCTCAAGCAAACTGGTACTGTCTCTTAATATAGAGATGCCTTTGAGCAATTGGTTTACCACATCTACTTGTATGATTCTTCTATCAGTGAAACCTTGCCTGTGTCACAATTCATTGTTGGATTGAATGAGGAGTTGAAAGCTTTGGTTGAAATGCACTTGCCATCCACTGTCTCTCAGGCTGCCACTTTGGACCTGGTGCAAGAACAACTGATTGACAGATCAAGAGTTAAATCATCGAGAGGCTTCAGTTCTTGATGGCCTACTCTGTTTCCGCAGAAGCCAGAGCCCAAACAATCTCTTCCTACACCTAACATTTGGAAAGCACGTCAGTTGAAAGACTATCGAAGAGCCAACAATCTCTGCTGTAAGTGTGGTGACAAGTATGCACCCACACATGTATGCTCCATGAATTCTGCAGCTCAGTTACACATACAGGAGTCTCTGAATACTGATGGGGGAAGACTTCTTTCTGATGAGAGATTGAACCAATTAGAGTTTTCTCAGATGCCCATGATAGATGCAGATTCTCACTTGTCTTTGTATGCACTTTCTGGGCAACCTTATCACAATGTAATTCAGCTCAGAGCTATGGCTGAGAATCAGTCTTTATTATTGCTCCCAGACTCTGGCAGCTCCCACACCTTTCTCAGTGCAGCTACAGCTCACAAATTGCAGTGTATTCAGACTAAGGCTGATTTACTAAATGTTAAAGTTTCCAATGGTACTCTCTTGCCATGTGATACTGAGGTCAAGTACTTTTGTTGTTATTTGCAGGGGCTAACATTTATTCACACTGTTAAAGTGTTGGAGATTGGGGCTTATGACTTGGTCTTAGGCATGGATTGGCTCAAAATCTATGGCCCTATGCACTGTCATTGGAAATAAAAGTGGATTCAATTTTAGTATGGAGCTAACACTGTCCAACTGCAAGGCCTATCACCTATTCTTTGTCAGACAATCTCCGAAGCATCTGGGGAGCAGTTAACCAAGTTGTGCAAGTCAAATGAAATCTGGGCTTCATTGGTGTTCCAACCAGCTCCAGCAGATGACATGTCTAACTTTGTTTCTTTGACAATGGTTTCAAAGGAAATACAAAGTTTAATTCCTGAGTTTTCCACCATATTTGCAAAACCCACTGAAATGCCACCATCAAGGACATATGACCATGCCATATCTCTGTTATCTAATTCAGCTCCTGTCAACTATCGCTCATATCAATACACTCCAGAGCAGAAAGATGAGATCGAGCAACAGTTCAGAGATATGATAAACAGAGGCGTTATCATTCATTCTCTCAGTCCATTTGCATCAACTGTCCTTTGGTAAAGAATAAAGACGGCAGCTGGCACTTTTGCGTTGATTACTGTAAGCTGAATTTAGTGACTATCAAGATTAAATTCCCAATGCCAGTAATCGACGAGTTCCTTGACGAAATAGCAGGTTCTCAGTACTATTCTACCATTGATCTGGCATCGGGGTTCCACCAAATTAGCATGGCACCACAAGATGAATTAAAAACGGCCTTCAAAACCTAACACAATCAGTTTCAATTATGGGTTATGCCCTTCGAGCTAACCAATGCCCCATCCACATTCCAGTGTCTGGTGAACTCGATTTTTGTGCATTACATTCGCAAGTTCATCCTTGTCTTCATGGACGACATTCTCATCTTCAGAAATCTTTTGAGGAACATGTCCAACACGTCATTATGGTGTTTCAGCGACTACACGAGCACTCTCTTTTCATCAAGTTCAAGAAATGTGTTTTTGCTCAGCAAACCCTCTCATACTTAGGACACATCATATTAGATAAAGGGGTGGCTACTGATCCAATGAAGGTGGCTGCAATGCTTCAATGGCCAGTGTCTGCAAACTTCACTGCGCTTTGAGGGTATTTGGGTCTCTCGGGCTACTATCGGAAGTTTGTTCCTCATTATGGATCTATTGCTCGTCCTTTAATTAACCTTTTACACTGCAAGGTGTTCAAGTGGACAGACTCTGCTTAGGTCTCCTTCAACAGACTGAAACAAGCCATGAACACCACTCCGGTGTTGGCTTTTCTGGACTTCTCAAAGGATTTTGTGGTGGAGAACGATGCCTGTGACACTGCCATTGGCGCGGTGCTCACACAAAACGATCACCTAGTGGCCTACTTTATCAAGGGGCTCAGTGCTCAAGACCAAAAGCTTTCTACTTATGAGCGTGAGTTTCTCCCTGTCATGATGGCGGTTTACAAATGGCACCACTATTTGCAGAGAAGACCATTCACCATAGAGACTGACCATCAAAGCCTATGTCTTCTCCAAGATCAATCCCTTTCGACTGATCTTCAAAAGAAAGCATTAGGAAAACTTGCAGGATTGTCATTCAAGTTTTGCTATAAGAAGGGAGCTGATAATAAGGTGGCTGACGCCTTATCTTGGGTTGGACAATTCTTTGCCTTCTCTACCGTGTCTGCAATTCTTCCTGTATGGATCCGAGAAATTCTTAATACATACCATACTAACACTGAAGCACAGTCACTACTGACTGAACTTTCTGTTTCTAGTCCTAATGCAGCTGGTTTCTCACTGGTGGATGGACTCATTCAGTACAAAAACAAAGTGTGGATATGCAATAATTCTGCTCTCGAGACTAAGCTCATTTCCACATTCCATCATTCTACATTGGGTGGGCATTCTAGTGTTCAGAGCACTTATGATCGTCTACAGAAGCATTTTCATTGGACTGGTATTCTTGCTGATGTTGATTCGTTTGTCAAACAGTACATCATATGCAAGCAAGCAAAATATGAGCTCTGCAAATATCCAGGTATTTTGCAGCCTTTACCTGCCCCTCACACTGCTTGGACTGATATTTCGATGGATTTTATCGAACGGCTCCCTGTCTCAGCTGGATACTCTATAATTCTTGTTGTGGTTGACAGATTTACCAAATACTCTCACTTTCTTCCTTTAAAGTACCCTTTCTCTACAGTAGTGGTGGCAAATCTATTTCTAAACTACATTGTCAAGTTACATGGCCTCCCAAAAACCATAGTTTCAGATCGAGACAAGGTGTTCACCGATGTGTTTTGGCCTGAACTCTTTAAGCTTCTGAATACAGGCCTTCAGCTGAGTTTGACATATCATCCACAGTCGGATGACCAAACTGATCGCGTAACCAATGCCTTGAGATGTATCACTGATGTGCCATGCAGGCCACTCCGAAGAAATGGACTCAATGGCTTCCCCTTGCAGAGCTATGGTATAACACCTCGTTTCACTCTTCCTTGAACTATTCCCCTTTTAAGGCATTATATGGTACTGACCCTCCTTTGAGTTCGGTGCCATCTCTGAGTTCCACTGACAATGCTGAAGTCTCTGATATGTTAAAGGAGCGTCAATTGTTCCAAGGTTTGCTCCGAGAGCAGCTATGTAGGGCACAAATCGGCATGAAGCTTTTTGTTGATATGAAGCGAACTGATCGACAATTCCAGGTGGGAGAGCAAGTAATCTTAAAACTATAACCCTATGCTCAGAGTTCAGTAGCAACTAGAGTTTGTCCGTAGCTCTCCTTCAAGTACTATGGACCTTTTGCCATTGTCAGCAAACACCTTACCTCCTGTTCCAACATTGGATGTCGCCGATCTCTCGCTTGTCAAGATACTGGACAAGAGGTTGGTCCAGAAGGGAAATGTCTCCATTGTTCAGGTCTTGGTGCAGTGGGATTCCTTGCCCGAAGCTTCTGCTACTTGAGAAGATTATAGTGTTCTCAAATCTCGCTTTCCATTCATTGCTGCTTGGGGACAAGCAGGAGCTCAAGAGGGGGGCACTGTGTTGGAAGTGTGGCAGCAACGAAGAGGCAAGAAGCAGAGAAGGACAACACCGGGAAGACAAAAGGCATGAAGCTTTATTCGAACGACGCAAGTGGGCTGGTGGGAGAATACTCGAGCCCATCTGGCATTGCGGTGCTGAGGCCTAACCGCAATGTTTAAATATGAATGGAGGCGTGCGTGTGTTGGCAGGCTGTAACATAATTCATTTACCTCCTCTCACTAGCTTTCCCTCTCTTCTCCCTTTCCTAACTGTGAGACCTATGTGTTGACTACATTGGCAATTATGTTAAACGTGTAGGTTTACATACAAATTTTTGAATATACTTGAGAAACACACTTTGCACTATATAAACTTTAGCTGCACGGTTTTGCGTTTCGAAATTTCTAAACTTTCCTTGTACAATGCATAGCTGCTGTTTTGGACTGTTTAAACTTTCTATGTCCTGAAATAATCGTCTGGCTACTATGTTTTTCATTTGCAATGTTTCAAACTTGCTTTACGCTTATGGTAAGATTTTCTAAATAGTTATTTGCCATGTTTTTGGTGTGTTTTGGTGGTTAAGACTGGTATTATGTTGCTATGTTTGCAACATGCTTATGTGAGGTGCTCACATAAGGTGTTGTGATTATCGAACTAACGAGAGTCAAGTCGAGGACTTGTGCTCCGAAGAATTGGATGTTTGTTCATGTGCAGGTGTTGCTTGAGGTCAAGACATGGCTGGTGACGGGATCCATTGAACTAGTCCTAGGGAGAAAATGAGGTTCAACAACCAAATTCGGGAGGAATTGTGGTTGAGTTGATCGAGAGGTCACATAATTTTTTTTATTAATATACCTTTTAAAAATCATTTATAATAAATAACCCACGGATCAGAGAATTTGCCAAACTGACCCACCTTTGTATGTGCCTCATACGAAATGACACGTGGCCCACGCATTTGGTATGAGGCACATACGACGGTTACGTGGCATGCCACGCTGTCGTCAGTTCCCGATGTGGCGGTTTGCTTCCCGAGGAGGAGGAGGCAAATCTCGTATGAGCCGCATACGAGATTCATATTTTGTATGCGGCACATACGAAATTCGCCCCCGCCCCGAGGTGTCATATGTGGCACGGACGACTTGCGTCCTTCTATATAAGGCGCGGGTTTCTTCAGTTTTCGGCATCGCCGCGTCTGTTCCCCGCCGCGCCGCCACTCTTCCACCGCCGCGCCGCCGCTCTTCCACCGCCACTCCGCTCGCCGCCTTCTTCTAGGCATCCCTCGGTACTATTTTTATTCCCTTTTATAATGTTATTAGGTGCCTTACTTATTTACTTTGTACATACTTTGTTATTTGGTTTCCCACTTATTGCAATAGGTAATATGTTATTTAGGCGTCCCTAGGTACTATTTTTATTACCTTGTACTATGTTATTAGGCATCTTACTTATTAGCTTTGTAAATAATTTGTTATTTGGTTTCTTACTTATTGCAATAGGTAATATGTTATTCGGTTCCTTACTTATTGCAATAGGCGTCCTTCGGTACTATTTTTATTCGCTTGTACTATGTTATTAGGTGCCTTACTTATTTGAATAGGTATTTTGCTCTAGTTAGTAATTGTAGTTATTGACTTGCTAATAGTGGTATGGACTATTTAGTTTTGTACTTGTTTTTGACTTGTTCATAGTTAGCGACGTGTTAATAGTTAGTGATTTTAGTTAGTCATTTGTTAATAGTGGTATGCACATTGTAGTCCTCTTTTAGAACTTGTTAATAATGTTATGTGTTAACATGCAATGACTTTTATTTTAGAAGTAATTATATATGATTTATTTGTGTGTATAAATTCCAATAGGAATGTCAGAGAAGTTAGTATTTTGGATATTTTATGGAGAAGGCACAATAGTTTATGGCCCTACTGGGATTGATTTGTCTGGTTTCGCATCGTGTGATGGAGGGATAACAAGAGCAAATGAGAGGACATTTAGTGGTGTTGTAAACTAGTTGATGAAAAAATTTAACCTTGATCTAGAACAACATCAGTTGACATTGAAAGGAATGATTAATCGGGCAAGAAATGGAATTTATTGGGATTTGATTATTATTAAGGGAACACTGAATTGGAGAAAATATGTAGATTTAGTTGTGGAGCGGGGTTGGCCTCTAGTGCTTCTTGCGCAAGCGGAAATGAAAGAAGTAGAGATTGTAGCGGAAGCTGATGAAGCAAATAGTATGGAAGATGATGTCGGAGTAGAAGAAGCTGGAGAGAACTCGGTACATGTAGAAGCACGTGGTGTGGCAGATGAAGGAGAACACATTGAGAACATAGTTGAACAAATAAGAATCGAAGATATGGAACACGAAAATGTTCCAGAAGTTGATTCTTCTGATGATGAGAATGAGAATGATACTATTGTTCCGGCAGAGTGGAACAATCCAATACCGAGTAATTTATCAGCTACAGAAAAGTATTGTGGCTTATTGGGATACCACGAGAATCAGTTAACACAAGGAGATATCTTTAAAGACAAAGATAGTTTGAAGGATGCCGTGAAATATTGGTCTCTGGCTATGCAAAGATCCTTTACAGTTTACAAGTCAAGTAAAAAATATTATGATGTTAAATGTGTGTTCTCAAGTTGCCCTTTTCGGGTCCATGGTTTTAAAGAGAAGTGGACGAAACTATAGAGAGTATCTAAAATGATTGATCACACATGCGAGTTGCATGAATTGGAGATGTGTAATAGTGCTCTTACATCGCAGTTTATTGCGAATCATATGTACACCCGCATTGTGGACAACATTCGGTTTGAGCCGAAATTAATAATAAACACTATTGAGGAGGAGTTCAAGTACACTATAAGTTACTCCAAAGCGTGGAAGGCAAAACAGAAGGTGATTGAGCAAAGATTTGGTTCATTTGAAGCTTCTTATGAAAATCTTCCAAAGTTATTGCAGACCATCCAGGAGAGGAATGTTGGTACTTATTATGACATTATGGATGTGCCGAACAGAGATATGATGGGGAAGTTGTTTCTCCATCGTGCATTTTTTGTATTAGGTCAATGTATTGCTGTATTCAGACATTGTAGGCCTATTCTCTGCATTGATGGTACTTTCTTAACTGGAAAGTACAAAGGTCAAATTCTAACAGCTATTGCAGTTGATGGAAACCAACAGGTGTTGCCTGTAGCTTTTGCTTTTGTCGAAAGCGAGAACACTGATAGTTGGTATTGGTTTCTTAGTCAGGTAAAGATGGTTGCTGTGCAAGACCGACCTGATGTTTGTTTGATACACGATCGTCATGCTGGTTTGCTTAAAGCAATATCTGATTTGAAACATGGTTCCTCCGAGCGTGGGCAACAACCTTATTGGACAGACATTCAATCAAGATATTGCATGAGACATTTGGGCGCCAACTTTTTCAGTCACTTCAAGAACAAACAACTTATGAATTTGTTCAAGATGTTGTGTAGTCAGAATCAAGAGAGGAAGTTTATTGCTCTATGGCAACGTCTAGACGAATTGACTACGACACATGCAGAGGCGTCCTCAAGCAGAGCCAATCCTAATGAAGTCTCCGTTCCAACTATTGGTTCATCCAGCCGAAACTTCTCTAGTTGGATTCGGCGCGAACCGAAAGAGAAGTGGTCTTTATTATACGACACTAATGGTGCTAGGTATAACATCATGACAACTAATTTAGCTAAGGTGAGGTTCTTCTGTTACATTTCTTCTATTAATTTTTATTTAGTCTTCTATATTTTACACATGCTAATGTAGTGGTACTGAATACAGATATACAACTGGGTGATATGTGGTTTAAGAGGGTTACCTTTGGTTGCTATTGTCGAGGGCATTTTATATGGGACATGCAAGTACTTTCGTGAGCGCTACGCTACTGCAATTTCAGTAAGGAATGATGTCAATTTGGCTTATTCACCCTACATGTGCAAGTTCATGGAGAAGAAGATCCAAAAGGCCGCATTTCATCGTGTGCGACCAATGGGAACTGCGGAGCACAGGTTTGAAATTCTGTGTAGGGATAAGAATCGTCGTGGTGCTAACCATGATAGAGTTGTTCAGCAGTGCATTCTTCGTCAGGATGATTGCACGTGCACATGTATGAAGTCACAACTCTTTCATAGGCCTTGTTCTCATGTTATTGCAGCTTGCTCATATACCAAGTGTTACCAAGTAATTACGTCTCCTACTACTTCCAGAAAGAGGTTCTTGTGAGTACTTAGAATGCAGAGATATATGGGTTTGCTATGGAATGGACATTTACCACAGATCCAGGACCAGCCGCTTTGCGAGGACCAGACACCACGCGGTTGAAACAGAAAAGAGGTCGTCGCAAGACTTGTCGTATCAGAAATGATATGGATGAGTCCGAAATTGGAAGGTTTCAAGGAACATGCAGCAAGTGCAACCAAACCGGACATACTTACGTGCAACCAAACCGGACATACTTACAAGAATTGCATTTCAAACAATGAGGCAAATGTGGCTGAAGTTGGACCTTCTGGGAATCCTAAGGATGGTCAGCGTCCTCGTGCACGGCGCACATCTATGTTTAGGGATGGCAATGCTATTTGATGTGCATCGTTATATTCAGATGTGCTACATTATGTAATATCTTATTATTATGAAATATGAATTTTTACGTGTACCTTAATTTAAGTGTGTTGTATCGAACATTGACATATTCTATGTTATAATATGTTGTGCATGTCTCTTATTTCAATATGTTGTCCACGTCGTTCATTTCAATATGTTTTTCATATATTTCGTCGTACTAATGTTATCCGTGTCATATATAGATATGGTTGCAGATGAAGGACAGTGTCCTGAGTTACTACAGTTTCGGATTGATGTAACTCACCGAGCTTTCCGACTATCGCGTGGTGAGGATTTGCCCGTGCTTCATCCTCAGTTGCCTGCTAAGTTTTGGAGGATAGACGATAGATGGATTCCCAGGTACATTCTTCTGTTAATACGAAACTGTAATTGGTTTTATCATTCTGTAGATTTTAATGTATTGCTTGGTATGTAATAGGTTGAGTGCAGCCGGGTTGCTTTCGATATGTAGGCTGCTTGAGGAGAGGTCATATGATCGGGTTGATCGCAAGTACCGGTTCAGCCTCGATAGAGCCCTGCTGTCAGCTTTGACAGATCGTTGGAGGCCAGAGACCCACACGTTTCACTTGCCATGTGGAGAGATGACCGTCACACTAGATGATGTGTCGTTCTTGTTGGGTCTTCCTATCGCAGGTGTCCCTGTTTGCACTCCAGAGGACTCACCTACTTGGCGCGCAGAGATGTCCGCGCGCTTTCAGGATGTGGCATGACATCCTGCGGCTGACCCTGTTTCTCCACTTCACAATGACCAGCACCATGGTCCGACAAAGAAGTGGTTAACGTACTACGAGGTAATATTTTCACATTACTTAAGTGTTATTTCGATGAACATTACAAAGAAGTGGTTAACTTTTTTGTTTTCAAATTGTAGGTGGATACTATGCATTCACACGCCGATGATGCCACGGTTACCAGATACCTGGAGGCGTACTTGTTGTGGTTGTTTGGTGCGATCATGTTCACGAATACGCACGATGACTCTGTGGACAGACACTTGATTCTTTTTGCTCAACAGATAGCGGAGTCCACACCCCAGGAGATGCCACGGTACAGTTGGGGTTCAGCTGTGTTGGCGGCCACTTACAGAGGACTTTGTGACGCTTGCACGAAGGCTCGAGGTAACGCAGTACTAGCTGGTTGTCCTCTACTTCTGCAGCTTTGGGTATACGAGCGGTTCATGATAGGTCGGCCGCAAGTGCACCCGGCACCATACGATCTTGATGAGTATGGTGAGACACCGGATGATGGCCCTACGATGGATACTTTTTGGGTGCGCCGGCAGGTACATTACTATTTTAAGTATGCGCACATAATGTTCACGATTACAATAATATATTGTTCTGACATATTTTGTTCTTTATGCAGCGTGAGTGGAGTAACAAGCAGATGCACAAGGTGTACCAAGGGTTCGTCAAAGAGTTCAATCGGTTAGATGCGGATGAGGACGTGCGTTGGACACCGTACGATATGGAGGAGCACGACCGCCGAGCACCGAGAGGACTAGCATATATGTGCTACAGAGACTTGGATTACTGGCTGACAAGGAAGCTGATGGTATACGATAGCTACGTCGAGGAGTACGTACCACACCGAGTGTTGCGTCAGTTCGGCCTGCACCAGGCATTTCCAGTGGTTCCACATTCTATTGTGCCTTCTGCAGTTCATACGTAAGTAATTCGACTAATAAATCTTCAATACAATGTTATTTCTGAACTATTAATGTACTTATTTGTCTTGCAGATATTGTCGTAAGGGTGCCTCAGCGCCGGGTCTTTGGTTGCAGCGCATGCATCCGTGGCTCCTACAGTGGACGACTGCCTTACAGGAGGTTGTGCAGGAGACACGACCATTCTCACAGGCCGTTTACCAGGAGTACTTGCAGTGGTATCTGCCTCGAACGCGAGTTGTTCTCGCACACACACCAGCCGAGCGACAGACGCACGTACCCTCGGTGAGAGATACGTATCCGCGCTATAGAGATGAAGCGGCTTCAATGGCGGTATGATTGAATGTGTTGAAGTACATTTGCAATTTTTTACTATGTTATTTTCATGAAACATGACTAATTAATGGTTGTATGACCAATCACTTCGCACTTGTGAAGATGAGTCGGTTCCGACAGGTTCTCGCGAAGTCCTCTGCTGGACTCCAACGACTCAGGCAGGGGATATCCATGACTTCTTCAGAGATGGTGCACATGCTCCAAAACATATACAGTCACGCCAAAGAGGGGCTGAAGTTGGCTTCTTGTGCACAATCATGTGCACAAGATACTACTGTACCGACCGGCACGTCACTTTAGGCATCCCAGCACAGCAGGTACATAATTATTAGTAAACTTGACATATTTGTATGATACTAATATTTCTGTTCATATATCTTCTGCAGGGACCTCCACACGGGTACCTACTTCTGGTGCAGACCCGTCCACGCAGGTACCTGCTTGGGTCGCAGGCCCGTCTACACAGGTACCTACTGCTTGGGCTCCAGGCCCATCCACACAGGCACCTACTGCTTGGGCTCCAGGCCCATCCACACAGGCACCTGCTGCTTGGGCTCCAGGGCTGTCGACACAAGTATGTGCTTGGGATTTTGCAGACCCGTCGGCACAGATACCTTCTTGGGTTCCTTCTTCGAACCTGGTTGGCCCGTCCACGCATGTGCCACACATGGGCACAGGTATGACGTGCAACAATTATGCTACTTAAATACATATTGGACACAATGCTGCCTGCTAACTATATGTTATATGCGAATGTAGGAGACGACACCACATACTTTGATACTACGACTTCCGGCTCGCTGGCGCACCACGGCAGTCCTCCAGTTTCACCTTTCCAGATCGACGACTACCTGGTGGACGTGCCGCAGCAGGACACAGTTCCTGCATCACAGTTGGATGGTGTTCCCATTCCGACTCAGCCTTCACAGCAGTTTGAGACACCGGCGCCTGCGCAGCAGCGACGGAGGAGGGCAGCTCCTACGCGCGTGTCTTACGATCGGGCTCATGTGAATGCAGCGCGTAGGTTCGACAACAAGCGTGGTAGACGTTAGTAATGTGTACCCATGTAATTGTGTGTTATATTATATAAGAACTATGTTATGTTTCTTTATGCACTATATCTTTCATCGGTACAATGCACCTTATCGTGTTCGGCGAATTTTATCCACGGCAGACGAATCTCGTACATCAAAAGAACGAAATTGCAGGCGAATCTCGTACGAGAGAAGAACGACCCTGTACGAGAGAAGAATCAACAATGTCGAGTAGAGGTCGAGGTAGGCGTGTAGGTGAAACATTGGCGAGTACAAGTCAGGCGAATCTTGTACTCCATGTCAGGCAAATCTTGTACGAGAGACATACAAAACTGCACTGCTCCATGTCAGGCGAATTTCGAACTCTATGTCAGACGAATCTCATACAAGAGAAATACGAAATTGCACTGCTCTATGTCAGGCGAATCTCGTACAAGAGACATACGAAATTGCACTGCTCCATGTCAGACCCATGAAATGTCATTTCACACTTATACATGTCAGAGATGAATTTTCTCATAGACTAGGTCCATACATCATCATCCGCTCGTCTATATAACACTCACCCCGGTAACAGCTTCACCATGCACTACCTACAATCATTCTATATACTTCACTACCATGGAGGAGAACTCACCACCCACAAATAGAGAAAAGGTTCCAATCCCCGAGGGATTGCAACCTCCAATGTGATTCTGTGGCACTGATTGTAGGTTTGTAAGAGATCTTTGACCTGGTTACTCGTATGGTTGCCAGCTTTGGATGTGCGACAACTACGAGTACGATCCTCCTCACAGGACGTGCCCATTTCTTCCAGGTGGTAGGAAACAGGTAATATGCAATATTATTTATGTTTTATGAATGCTATAGAATCTAATATTTTGTACAAACACTTGTGCAGTCGTCGCTACCTCTATGCGACTTCAGGAACTACATCGACCAGAAACAATCGGCAGAAGACGCCGCAGAGGTTGAGAGAATGGCTCGACTTGCATATTGGAAGTTCAAAGAAGAAAGAGAGTGGGGTGAAAGAATAGAGCAAGAGAGGAGGAATAGAGATGCACAGGAGGAGCGTCGTCGCAAGAGGCAAGAAGAAATTCGACAATGGAGAGCAGAGTGTGATCGCAATGCTACAGAGGAGGAACGCGTCGCAGCACAAGCACGAGAGGCTGAGCGAGAACGCATGCACGAGAGAGCTTGTCGCGCAAAAGAAGCCGGTCCGGATGCTTTGCGTAAGGGAAAATACCCCCTTTGCACTCAGTAGCAACTTGGGTAAACTATGCTCGGCGTTTAATTCAACTAAGGCGTGTTAGGATTAGATCGACGCATCTTTAGTGCGTCGTACACACGCCATTTGTATCACCTATTTTACATTTTCTTCCAGAAATATGTGCACTTATGTTTTACCTCATGTACCGTAGTAGTAGAGTGACAAACAACATGCACATACTTTCGGAACTACGTAATTTCATTTCATGTAACCGCCGTCGAGCCTACAATTAATTATCTTCAATTAATATGCATTTCAATAAATTAATACAGTAATTGTATAATTTTCCAAACTATGCATTTGTTATCGCTATAGGATTTTAAAAAAATTGAAACTCCCATTCAACTCCCATAAATTATATTTATAACTTATTTTTTATACTCAACAAAACTTACATTACAGTAACCTTTATGAACATTTATGTCGATTCTAACTATAAATATTTGTAAACAAAAAACTAAATTTGAATACATTTTACAAATGTGCAGAAACGTGATCGTATTGCCTAATAACACATACAATTACTCTAATTTCTACATACTAAACATAGAGAAAGTTCATTGAATTCAAAACTTCACAATGTATTCTCTATTTTATACTTTAGAAGTTTTTAGCAAATCGGTCTACAAATGTTTCAAAAACTTTGACTAAAATCCATTACAAGATGGTTCAACACTGGGGTTAGGGTTTGGGCACGCACGTATTTCATACGTGCCTCATACGACGGTACTGTTCACGTCGTATGGGGCACGTACGAAATACGTGCGTGTCCACCGTGGCAGGTCATAACGCCATCGTGGCATACAACAACTGACGTGGCATCGATTGCTTGTGCATTTCATATGTGCCTCATACGAAATTCGAATTTCGTATGAGGCACATACGATGGTGGGTCATTTTGGCAAATTCTCTGATCTGTGGGTTATTTATTATAAATGATTTTTTAAAAGGTATATTAATAAAAAAATTCGAGGTCACGCAGCATGTTTGGGTCAAGAACGATTCATATGAAGGTATCATGGACGTCGTTGGAAGGTGTTTGCACATGTGAAAGGAGTGCATGGACATGGCAACATAGTTCCAAGGTGTGATGAAGATAATTGGACATAAAGAATTGGTCGGAAAGGTCCAACTGGCTGGATTATGCGTTGCGGCTGAGGTGGTTATGGTTTGGTTATGTAAAGTTTCGAGTTTGTTTTGGTTAGATTTCATGTGGGTCATGAAGTTTAGTTGTTTTAGAAATTTTTAGGATGTTCCTAAGGTGATTGGAAGTCTTTAGATTGCTTCTATCTGCATATGAAAGAGTCTTGAGCAGTTATGGAAAGTTTTGATTGAAACTGAGTTGGATTGGAGTCCTAGTTTGGATTGGGTTGGCCTTCGGGCTGGTTTAAAAGCAAGGGAGTCCCAAGCTCGTCATGAGATGACTTTGGGTGGTTCCTCTTGTGTTATATTGAATAAATATTGTAGTTTTAGAGGAGCTTTTGTCTCTTGTTTATTCGAGTTGTTTCAGACAAGTTTTTCTCGTCAAGTTTCTGCACAACACTACGTTGCACCAGTTTTTTTATCATAACTCAAGTTTCACATATTCAATTGAAGTGATTATTTTTGGGTTGTATTCATAACTTGATTATCTACCATCTATGAAAATTTCATGATCATTGGATTTGTGGTTTCTGATCTACACGAGTTTCTTTGCAGTGTTGCAGATCTGGTTTTTACTCGAGTAGAATAGTTTGACTTTTGTTCGATTTTTTGATCATAACTTGAGTTTTTCGTGACATTTTTTCATGATTGTTGTTGTCGTGTCTTCGTGAATT
Organism: Tuctoria greenei; assembly: GCA_036927565.1. Lineage (NCBI taxonomy): Eukaryota > Viridiplantae > Streptophyta > Magnoliopsida > Poales > Poaceae > Tuctoria > Tuctoria greenei. Next base: position 80,326,794 of record JAYESD010000006.1, read on the forward strand.
GATTCTATATAATATCTACCATTTTTGTCATGGTTGAACACATTTATTTTAATCTTCCATTCACCCCCTCTAGTAGATTTTCACATGCTCTTCGATCCTACAATTTGTATCAGAGCCACCGTGCTCTAATCTTTATGGTTTGCACGTTTTTTTGACTAACCATCATGGAGAAATACTCCACAAAACCTTGTGTGTTTAGTGGCATTGATATTTAGGTTTGGAAGGCACATATGGAGGTTTTCATCCAGTCGCAATGCTTTGCAATATGGTAAACAGTGCACAAGCCTTACGACATGCCGCCAAACGATCAAGTCATGCCTACGAACATGAGAGATGTCGATAACAACAACAAATCGTGGAACTTGATCATACAAGGATTGACTAAAAGCGATTTCAATCGAGTTGCACACCTCCGATCTGCGTTCGATGTTTGGAAAGCTCTTTGTGGTTATCATGAAGGATATGTTCACGAAATAATATATGCGCTTTGAGATGCAACCAGGTGTGTCCATCGATGATTTATTTGCTCGCTTTAATAAAATTCTCAACAACTTGTGTAGCGTCAATGTTAAATTTCTAGATGCTGAGAATGCTAGGCAATTATTAAGTGCATTAGACATGCCAATTTGGGAGATGAAAGATACATCTATTAGTGATCTACTGTCATGAGTATACTTACTTTGGATGTGCTATATTCTAAGCTGAAAACGCATGAAATTGACATAATCTCACGTAAAAACCCCAACAAGTCTCTTGCATTTGTTTCTCAACATGACATGCCTAGCTCTAGCCAATCTTCATCATGTGGTACACTTGATTTATTGTCTTCTTTCACCCTTGAACAGATTGAAGAATTTCCAGAAGAGGAGGTGACACTTCTCTCCACTCAGTTCTCAAAAGCATTGCAAAAATGAGAAATAGAAGGAGAGAAAGTGGTGGTTCTCAACGATTCTTTGAATGTGGTAAGACAAGACATTTTCGTACGGATTTGATGAGGACATCACTACCGTTGATACAACCACAACTGCAGCACATTCACCACTTGCGGCTAATCAAGGTCCAATGACACGCGCTCGTGCACGCGAACTTAAATATCAGGTGAATGCATTCCTGGCTGTTCAAATTAATTATTATTCAAATGGGGAACTATTAAAGCCTTTTGATGACCTTGTTATTATTAGGTTCTGGGGAATTGATCCAGTTAGGAGGAATAGAGGGATTAATGCAATGAAGGCTGCTCCACCCGAGGGGTCCTCGTAACTGCAGCAAGTATCAGCTTAAAAGGGGCATAACATTCAACTCCCAAGGTAGTTTAATGCAAATAAGTACTTGCTGGAAAGGACTCTTTATCTACTTTCTATTGGATCAAGAATCAAAGACAGATGACACTTGAGCTGCCCAGAAAAGGCCAAACAAGACTCATGACTCCATCCCGAGTTCTAATCTTCCTTTTCTATATAAGCAACTAGCAGCCTTAGGATGAACTTGGGTTTTCTTTTCTATAAGTTTAGCCATTGCTACTTCCTTATAATGCAAGTGTCGACGAGACCTTCTTATTACTTGAACAAGAACCCCAACTTATCACACCCATGAGTGTTTGCTTGTTATCTTGTTATGCTTGTTCTTCGATTGCTTGCAGGTTCAAGGATGTTCTTGGCACAGCAAGAACAACAACAACAGGAGCTGTTGTAAGTATCGCTAAGGCACATCACACTTGTGGTTGTTGTAGTCAGGTAGCACAATATCGACCTCCACCCAAATTATAGTTATCAGGAGACGGTGTAATAGTCGCTCAAGGCGCCACACCATTCTGGTTGTGGTAGTCGGGTAGCCAACGTCGACCTCCACCAAATTTGTTCACCACCAATATCTCTCATCGAAAGATAGGGCATCCCTTATACCCGTTGGGTTCATCAAGTGGTATCAGATTTCAGGTTGCTCAGTGAGAGAATTCCTTCTCCTTGTTCTTCATTTACCTACAGTCCACTTTTGCCTACAAAAGTTCACTCTAAAAAAATCCTAAACACACTTTGAGCCTTTTGCTTGGCTACTTAGCTCTTGGCTTGTTGAATTCACGGTTGGCTTTTTGTGTCGATTTGCTGGTCCTCAGTTTTTCACCGCTAGAGTTTCGAGTTCGTGCCACTTTGTTCTCAGTCCATTTTCGTTATCTACCCAAAGGTTAGAAAAAGGCAAGTGCAAAAGAAAAGCCGCACAGATCAGCAAGAAAAAGGCACGTGCAAAGGCACACTAATTAAATTTGCTAGAAAAAGTTTCTTAGTACAAAAAAAAAGAAACAATTTGTGTAACATTTGTTTCAAGTTTCAGAGTTCAACTTGATATTTTGAATGTTTTGTTAAAGCACAATGTTCGTGCTGTCCGAAATTTTCTACTACATTAAATTTAACATCACGTGGAGTGACGGCTTGTGTCTATATCACGGTTTAGACTTTTACCAACATAGTACCATCATGGAATGTTTATTCAACTTTTTATGACTAATGTGGTACTAAGTGTTCCTTCGTGCAACTCATTTCTAGCAGCCACCTAACAACTCCACAAAATTATCTACAACACTACAGGGTTGTGCTGGCAACAATCATTTGTTGTTCTTGCTGTTTGTCGGCGCCTCCTCCATTGCATGGTAAGAACTTGTAAGAGCTTGATTTCTTGCTAGTGAGGAAGTGATTGTGTCCTACCACCTCTTAGCAACTGCTAGGATTAGTCGACTTGCTGTTGTATTTCCTTTTTTTACTAACCATGACAGCTGATGCGAATGAGACATCTTCACATTCACCACGTATGAGGGGCATCATTCAACATTTTGAACGCCAAGTAAAATTGCACATGGATGCCATCAACAAGGATATTCAAGTCAGCAATGAACACATTAGTGAATTAGAGTCGACACAGATTTGCACCAACACCAAGGTGACCACATTAGAAAGCACTATTGGGGCTATTAACACTTCTCTTGCAACAATCATTGAGCGATTGGAGAGGATGGAACAGGTTGGACGCGAAGGGAGGCGAAGACGTGTTGATGACAGCCATGACTCCATTGGCAGCGCTGCAAGAGATGATGAGGCGGAGTATTCAGCAGATTAGCTTTATGATGGACCTTTTAGGTATCGACGGCAACCACGTCGTGACAATCGTGGTATGGGTGGTCGAGCCCTACGATGTGAGGTACGTGACAATGACGATTCCCTACGCAACATTAAATTCTCCATACAAGCCTTTGATGGGAAATATGATTCAGATGCATATCTGTCTTGGGAATTATCAGTAGATAAAAAATTTGCATGCCATGATTTCCCTGATGATAAAAAGGTTAGAGCTGCCACTAGTGAATTCACTGACTTTGCTTCTGTTTGGTGGCATGAGTATTAAATTAAAAATCCAGCTACTGTTCCACAAACTTGGAATGCTTTGAAACGAATCATGCATCGTTGTTTTGTTCCTTCCTATCATGCCCATGACCTGTTGCATAAATTACAACAACTTAGGTAAGGCAACAAATCTGTTGAGGAATACTATCAAGAAATCTAAATAGGCATGATGCGATGTGGCCTAGTCGAAAGGGAAGAGGCGCAATGGCTAGGTTTATGTATGATTTAACAAGAGAAATTCAGAACATATTGGCTTATAAGGAATACATTAACTTCACTTGATTATTCCATCTTGCTTGTAATGCTGAAAGAGAAGTGCAGGGACAACGCACAAAAACTAGCATTTGTGCCGGTGGAACTACCTCATGGTAGTCCCGCTCAGGTGCTGCCGGTCCTAAGCATGATCCTCCGAATGATGCTTCCAATCGGTTGCCTAGGACTACATCAAAATCAGCACCTTCGCGTGCTATCGAGACGACAAAAGGATCCACCCAAGCTGCAACCAACATCTCTTCTTCCATCACTTCCACCGGGAGAATAAAATACATTCAACGCCTCCAGTGCAAGGGTTTCGAGCACCTACGAAAGAACTGCCCAAGCAAGCGTGTGCTGATTGTACGAGAAAATGGTGAGTACTCATCCACTAGTTATTTAGATGAAAAAACATATGCCATGCTTGCTGCACAAGATGCAGGAAAGAAGAATGATGATGAAGAGAACATTGGGACTGATCATGCTGACCACTATGAGAGTCTTGTTGTGAGGTGTGTCTTGAGTGCCCAAATGATCAAAGCTGAACAGAACCGGAGACACAATCTATTCCAATCTAAGTGTGTAGTTTTGGAATGATCGTGTTGCATTATTATTGATGGAGGAAGTCGCAACAATTTAGCAAGTGCTTCCATGATAGAGAAGCTTGGGATGACAACACTTCCACATCCACATCCCTACTACATCCAATGGTTCAATGATAGTGGTAAGCTTTAGGTAACACATTTGGTTCGTGTCGAATTTACAATTGGTTCCCACCATGATTACATTGATTGCGATGTGGTACCTATGCAAGCTTGCTCTATGCTATTTGGTCGACCTTGGCAATTTGATAAAGATACATTACATCATGGTAAATCAAATCAATACTCTCTCATGCATAATAAGAAGAAGCTTGTTTTGCACCCTATCTCCCCAATGCTATTTTGAAGGATGATATTGCTAGAGCTTGTAAAGAGAAAAATAAGAAATCTACTAAATGAAATTCAAATATTGCGAAGGAACCGATACAACCTAAGACTGACAATTCCAAATCTGCTCATGTGAAGAAGAATGAAATAAAATTGAAGAGTGTTTGTTTTCTTGCTTCCAAATCTGATTTGTTTGAATTAAAAAATAATGTTGCAATCTGCTATTTGTTTGCTTCCAAAGAAGCTCTGTTCTCACTTCACAACACACCATGTGCTTTGCCCCCTGCTGTCACTAAGATTTTGCAGGAATACGCTGATGTGTTTCCACAAGAGGTACCATCCGGGCTGCCACCATTGAGAGGGCTTGAGCATTAGATTGACCTCATCCTTGGGGCTTATTTTCCAAACCGAGCACCATAAAATACCAACTCAGTGGAGACTAAGGAGATTCAGCGACAAGTACAGGAATTACTCGACAAAGGTTATGTGTGTGAGTTTCTTTGTCCTTGCTATATTCCTGTTCTTTTGGTCCCAAAGAAAGATGGATCATGGCACATGTGTGTAGATTGTCGAGCAATTAATAACATTACCATTAGATATCGTCATCCTATTCCTAGGTTATATTATATGCTTGATGAACTTAGTTGCTCGATGATTTTCTCTAAAATTGACTTGCGTAGTGAATACCACCAAATTCGCATAAAGTTAGGTGATGAATTGAAAATAGCGTTTAAAACCATGTTCAATTTGTATGAGTGGTTAGTCATGCCTTTTGGTCTCACTAATGCACCTATAACTTTCATGAGATTAATGAATGACGTTTTACGTGCTTTCATTGGAAGATTTGTGGTAGTATATTTTGATGACATCTTGAACTACAGCACATCTCTAGAAGAGCATCTTGACCATCTCTGTGTTGTTTTCAATGATTTACGTGATGCACGCTTATTTGGTAACATTGACAAGTGCACCTTTTGCAAAGATAGAGTCTCTTTTCTTGGCTATGTTGTGACACCACATGGAATTGTAGTCGATCAAGCCAAGGTGGAAGCGATACACAACTGGCCGACTCCTACCACGATCACACAAGTACGAAGCTTTCTCGGACTTGCTGGATTCTATCGTCGTTTTGCGAGGACTTCAGCCCCATAGCAGGCCAACTGCATGAGCTTACAAGAAAGGTGCTCCATTCACATGGGCCAAGGTGCAAGAGGTTGCATTTGAAACTTTGAAGAATAGTTTAACTCATACACCCCTTCTCCAATTACTAGATTTCAGTAAAACTTTTGAATTGGAATGTGCTGCTAGTGGTATTGGATTGGGAGGTGTCTTGTTGCAAGAGGGGAAACCTATTGCTTATTTTAGTGAGAAACTGATTGGACCTAGTCTGAACTATTCCACTTACAATAAAGAATTATATGCACTAGTACGAACTTTGGAAACATTGCAACATTATTTATGGCCTAAAGAATTTGTTATACATTCTGATCATGAATCTTTGAAGCACATTAAGAGCCAAACTAATCTTAACTGTAGGCATGCCAAGTGGGTAGAATTCATTGAGACCTTTTATTATGTCATCAAACACAAGAAAGGAAAAGATAATGTCATTGCGGATGCCTTATCTCGCTGTTATAATATGTTGTCCCAACTTGAATTTAAGATTTTTGTCTTGGAAACAGTTGAGGAACAATATGCTTTTGATGCTGATTTAAAAGATGTGTTGCTGCAATGTAAAGAAGGAACAACATGGAACAAGTTCGTTCTCACTAATGGTTTTGTGTTTCGAGCTAACAAATTGTGCATTCCAGCTTGTTCTGTGCGTACCTTACTATTACAGGAAGCACATGGTGGAGGGTTGATTGGACACTTTGGTGTCAAGAAGATGGAAGACATCCTAGCAAGCCATTTCTTTTTGCCAAAGATGGGAAGAGATGTGGAGCGGTTTGTTGCTCGTTGCATCACCTGTCAAAAAGCTAAGTCCTGTCTTAATCCACATGATTTATACATGCCTCTCCCTATTCCTAGTGCTTTACAGGAGGGTGTTTCTATGGATTTTGTTTTAGGATTGCCTAGAACAATGAAGGAGAAGGGATATTATTTTTGTTGTTGTGGACAAATTTTCTAAAATTGCACATTTCATACCATGCCACAAAAATTATGATGCTACCCATATTTCTGATTTGTTCTTTCGAGAAGTTGTTCGTTTGCATTGGGTCCCAAACACTATTATTTCAGATAGAGATGCCAAATTTCTTAGTCATTTTTGGAAAACCTTATGGGCTAAGTTGGGGACAAAATTGTTCTTTTCTACCACTTATCACCCTCAAACTGATGGACAGACCGAAGTAGTGAACCGTAGTTTATCTACCATGCTTAGGGTTGTTCTGAAACATAACATCAAATTATTGGAAGAATGTTTGCCTTATATTGAATTTGCTTACAATCGTTCACTACATTCTACTACTAAATTGTGCCCTTTTCAAATTGTATATGGTTTTATCCCGCGTGCTCCTATTAATCTTTTGGCTCTGCCTCCTTCAGAGAAATTGAATTTTGAAGCTTCTCATTGTGCTGAATTAATTCTTAAAATGGATAAGCAAACTAAGGCAAACATTGAGAGCATGAACGCCAAGTATCAACAAGCCGGTAGCAAGGGTAGAAATCATGTTACTTTTGAACCTGGTGATTTAGTTTGGGTGCATTCGAGAAAGGATAGATTTCCTGATTTGACAAAATCTAAATTGCTACCTAGAGCTGCTAGACCCTTCAATGTGCTTCACAAAGTTATTGATAATGCATATGAAATTGAGTTGCCTGCACATTTGGGGGTTACTTCCTCTTTCAATATTGCAGATTTGAAACCATATGTGGGTGAAGAAGACACGTTTCAGTTGAGGATGAATCAATTGCATGAATGAGAGGATAATGAGGACATCGCTACCGTTATACAACCACAACAGCAGCCCATTCACAACATGAGGCTAATCAAGGTCCAATGACACGCGCTCATGCATGCTAACTTAATTATCAGGTAAATTCATTCCTAGCTGTTCAAATTAATTATCCTTCAAATGGGGAACTATTAAAGCCTTGTGATGACGTTGTTATTATTAGGTGCATGGGAATTGATCGAGCTAGAAGGAATAGAGGGATTAATGCAATAAAGGCTGCTCCACTTGAGGGGTCCTCATAACTGCAGCAAGTACAAGTTTAAAAGGGGCATAACTTTCAACTCCTATGGTTGTTAATGCAAATGAGTACTCACTAGAAACATCTCTTCGTCTACTCTCCATTGGATCAATAATTAAAGGCAGATGATGCTTGAGCTTCCCAAAAAAGGACAAAAAAGACTCGTGACTCCATCCTGAGTTCTAGTCTTCCTTTTCTATATAAGCAACTAGCATCCATAGCAAGAACTTGGGTTTTGTTTTGTGTAAGTTTAGCCATTTCTACTTCCTTGTAATGCAAGTTTGGATAAGACCTTCTGATTACTTGAATCAGAACCATAACTTATCACACCCGTGAGTGTTTGCTTGGTATCTTGTTCTTGCTTGTTCTTCGATTGCTCGCAGATTCAAGGTTGTTCTTGGCACGGCAAGAACAGCACCAACAGGAGCCGGTGTAACTATCACTAAGGTGCACCACCCATGTGGTTGTTGTAGTCGGGTAGCACAACATCGACCTCCATCCAAATCGTAGTTATTAGGAGACGGTGTAATCGTCGCTCAAGGCGCCACATCATTCTGGTCGTGGTAGTCAGGCAGACAATGTCGACCTCCACAAAATTCGTTCACCACCAACATGTCTCATCGAAAGATAAGGCATCCCCCATACCCGTTGGGTTCATCATGATTGCCCTAACCATTCAGTTCCTATTACCTGTGATGAAAAGCAAAATAAGTTCAAGTCCTCTTCTGGCAACAACAACAAGAAAAAAAAGACTTTCACAAAACGCTAAGTGGTCAACCTTATCCTATCCACTCTATTAAACAACAACTTGAGGGATGTGGACATCAGAAGTGATGAGGATGAAGACAACTTGGTAACCATGTGTTTCATGGCGGGCAAATCAAGATCAAGTATGGAGGAAGCAGAACACAACAGCGATGATGAAGAGGTATGTCCCACTTGTGAAGAAATGTGTGATGCTATTTCTCGTGCCACTGTTATTTTAAAGAAGAAGGACAGAAAACTTAGGGACAATGCTGTTAAAATTGAATCACTAGAATATGAAATTAAACGCTTGAAATCCTTGATTCCTAGTGATGGTTCGTGTTCCTCATGTGAGCTTATATATGAACAATTGTCCTCCCTAAGAAGTGCACACACCTCCACACTTGATAAACTTGAGTTAAAAATTAAAAAGAACAGAAAGATTGTTGTAGTTAATGATAAACACTTGATAGATGCTTGCTGTTCTACAATTGATTTGCATTGTTCTAGTTGCGATGATCTTAACAAGAAGCTACATGATGCTATGAATGAAATTTTTTTTTGAACAATGCTTTACATTCTCATGAAGTTAAATATTGTTCTAATTGCAAATTAAAAGGAAAAACTTCATGTGAAAGCTGCCTATAATCGTCTAAGAAACTTGATGATATGAATATGACACTAGAGTGGTTATGTAATGGAAATAAGAATCTTAACTTGCTGCTGAATTTCTCTAAATCATGTAATGACAAAACTGGTTTAGGTTTTGATTCCCATGCTCATGCTAAGGCACATCCACATAAAATTGTAAAGTCATTAGGAAGTGGTTTGATTCAAATAGTTCCTAATATAAAGAAGTGGTTTTCAAATCTGCAGGGGTGCCGTCTCATTAAGTTTCTAATAAACTTGTTGCTTGCTCATCTAGACATGAACACAAATTTAAATTTCATTGTACCTACTGTGGTAAAGATGGTCATATCATAGATTTTTGTTATAGACTAGCTAAGCAACAGAAAAAGGAAAGAATGCAAGCTATATCTCATAACTCTTATGTTAAATTTGTTGTACATGCTGAATCGAAAGTTAGGAACATGCAGCCTGCTGTTTTGAGTCAAAAACATGCGAAGTTTGCTCCCAAACCTACTGTTTTTATTGCTACACATGTACCACCTCGTAGGTTAGTAGTTGGGTACAAGAATTCTCAAACTTTGGCTCATAAGCCTGTTGTTTTATCTCAGCTCTCACGTGTTATTGCTGTTGGACGTCGTCTGAGTCAGTACTGTATTCCTAAACGTGTTTTGACTAACCCTAGTATTGAGTCATCAACGTATTGTGCTTCTATGTTGGTTACACGCTTGAGGAAGGAGAACATTTGGTTTGTGGATTAAGGTTGCTCATGCAACATGACCGATAACAAAGAATGATTCTCCTCCCTCTCTTTTGTGTCACGTGTAGAGAATGTTACTTTTGCCGATAATTCTTCAACTCCTATAATTGCTAAGGGTTCGGTTAGAGTAAATAATCACTACACATTGAAGGATGTGACACTTGTTAAAAATTTGAAAGACAACTCGCTTTCTGATTCACAATTGCTAGATTAAAATCTGGATATTATTTTTACTAAAATTGCTGCGGGGTTGTAGATTCAAATAGTGAGCTCATTTTTAAAATGTCTCAGTTTGGAAGTGCTTTTAAATCTGATTTTAATATGACATACTCTAAGCATAGGTGTCTAGTTTCTAATGATTCGAAAGACTTATATTTTTGGCATCGTAGACTTGGTCACGTAGGCTTTGATCATCTCACGCGTGTTAGTGCTCTTGATCATAGATGTGGGCCGCCTAAGCTTAAAGGGGACAAAGAAATTGTGTGCTCTTCTTGTAGACATGCTAAGATGGTTGCAGGTTCACATGCTCCTCTCACAATGACCATGACACTTGAACCGCAACAACTTTTGCACCTTAACACCGTAGGTCCTTCACGTATTCAATATTTTGGAGGTAAGTGGTATGTTCTTGTGATTGTTGATGATTATTCTAGATACTCTTGGGTTTACTTTATGGCATCTAAGAATAAAGCTTTTAGTCACTTTAGAACTTTATTTCTTAGATTATCAATTGATCATCCAAGATTTTTAAAAGCAATTAGGAGTGATAACAGAACCGAATTTAAAAATCAATCGTTTCATCACTTTTGTGCTGAAAATGGAATAGATCATCAATTTTCTTCACCCTGTGTACCTCAACAAAATGGTGTTGTAGAGAGAAAGAACAGAACCTTAATTGAGATGGCTAAGGACTATGCTTGATGAATATCAAACCTTATTATGTCTCAAATCGTGTTTTCTTGCGTGCTTAGCTAGGAAAAACACCATATGAACTTCAGTTTGGACATAGGCCTAGTGTCACACACTTTCGAGTCTTTGGTTGCAAATGATTGATTAAGAAATGTGGTAATCTTGATAAATTTAAACCTAAATCTATTGATGACATGTTTCTTTGTTATCCATCTCATACTAGAGGCTACCGTGTGCTTTTACTTGACACTAACAAAATTGTGGAGACTTGTGAGGTTTTCTTTGATGAAGCTAGCCCAGGTACTAGCTCTAATATTGCATATCTAGATGCATATCTGCAAGGGAAGTGTATTTTCATCGAAGAAGACAAAGAAGTGGTTATGGTGCCTAAATATTTAGAAGCAAATGACGTTGATCACACTGCTGATTTCGCACAACAAACAGAGCCAACAACTACTACAGCTGGTACATATCATCCTCAAGCCACAAGTTCTTTAGAACAAGGAGCTTGTGAAGTGTCTACTCCCCTCCGCGTCCTCAAAAGTCATCATCCACAACAAATCATTGGAAGCTTGCACGAATGAGTCACACGTCCAGGTTTTGCGATCTACACTCTCATACTCATTCTGCTTTTGTTACTTCTTTTAAACCCAAAGATATATCACACGCACTCACTAATGAATCTTGGATTATTTCTATGCAATAAGAGTTAGAAAATTTTGAAAGAACAATGTTTGGAAACTTGTACCTCCACCTCGAGGTCACACTTTAATTGGAACTAAATGCGTGTTTAAAATAAACAAAGTGGGGATGGGGTTGTGGTTAGGAATAAGGCCTTGTTGGTTGCTCAAAGTTTCACACAAGTTGAAAGTCTAGATTCTGATTAAACTTTTGCTCTTGTTGTTAGATTAGAACACATGAGAATTTTTTTAAATTTTGCTGCATATAAAGGACTCAAGTTATATTAAATTGATGTTAAAAGTGCTTTTCTTAATGGCTACATAGATGAGGAGGTTTTTGTCAAGCAACCACTGGGTTTTGAAAATCCAAATTTTTCTAATCATGTATACAAGCTGTTCAAAGCCTTGTACTGTCTCAAACAAGCCCCTAGAACATGGTATGATAGGTTAAAAACATTCTTACTTGAAAAAGGGTTTACCATGGCAATGTTGATAAAACTCTTTTTGTGCTTAAGCATGGCAATGACTCAATATACGTTCAGGTGTATGTGGATGATATTATCTTTGGTTGTGCTTCTCATGATCTTATGTCTAAATTTTCAGCTATGATGAGTTCAAAATTTGATATGAGTATGATGGGATAACTCACGTACTTTTTGGGGAGTCAAATGAAGCAAAATAAGGAGGGAACCTTTGTGCATCAAACAAAGTACCCAAAGATCTTCTTAAGGGCTTCAACATGGAGAAAAGCAAGCCTCTTCGGACACCAATGGAACAACAACGACGTTTGAACTTGATGAAGATGGTGAACCTGTGGATCAAAAAGAATATAGAATCATGATTGGGTCACTTTTGTATCTCACGAGATCAAGACCGGGCATAATATTCAGCGTATGTCTTTGTGCACGGTTTCAAGCTTCTCCACGTGCTTCACATCGTCAAGCCGTTAAAAGAATTCTCAGGTACTTACATGGAACTCAAGAATTTGGCATTTTTCTTCCTTGTTTCTCAACTGTTACTTTGAAAGCTTTTTCAGATGCTGATTTTGGGGTTGTAGGATTCATAGGAGAAGTACTCGGGTAATTGTCATTTTATTGGTAATTAACTTGTTGCTTGGTCCTCTAGAAAACAAAATTCAGTTGCACAATCCACAGCCGAATTTGAATATGTAGTTGATGCTAGCGCTTGCTCAAAAATTCATTGGATTGTTCAAACACTTAAGGACTATGAGGTTGATCTAGATAGTGTTCCACTATTTTGTGATAACACTAGTGCTATTTGCATTGCTAAAACCCCATGCAACATTCAAGAACAAAGCACATTGACATTAGGTATCACTTTCTATGTGATAATGTTGAAAAATGAAACATTGTGCTTCACCATGTAGATTCCAAACAACAATCGGCTGTCATTTTTACAAAACCTTTGGATTTCACTCATTTTTGTTTCATTCATAGTGAAATAGGGGTTATGCATCCTCATGGCTTAAATTGAGGGGGAGTTTTATTTTTCAAACTTCAGAAGTCTACGTGTGAATCTGAATTTAAAATAATATGAGCTTACTTACATTAAATCTGGTCATGATCAAACTTACTTGCTGTTTTGAACTTCTGTTTTGAACTTGTTGCATGCTCACAAGTGCTTTTAATAAAAAAATAATCAATCAACTATCCACATGTTGAGCTTTTATGATCAAATAAAAATAAGGAAAGATCAAGAGAATAAGCATGCATCGCACTTCTTCATTTTAGATGGCTTTTCATTGCACTTAGATATGAACTTGGAAGGAGTTGTGTATGAATAAAACCATGTGTTTAAGCTTCTGATTGTCAAATGACATAGGCTTAGCTTGGTTGGTTAGAATAAGACTGATGCGGCATATAATCTCTTGCAAAGAGTCACATCATCAAAATTTATGCTTTAAATGATAATGAAAAATGATAAATACAACAACATGTGTCATGCCTTCAGGTTTTAAAATATTTATATTTGTGAGATCATGACTTGCTTAAATTGAAAATTCACTTGATCTCTAGCATGGCTTACACTACTTTATGTATCTTATTGATGTGATAGTGTAAGTTATTTGATAGTATGACTTGGATGAGTTTTTTTATATATGTATATGTTATAATATGCTCATAAAAATTGAAATTTCTCTTTTGAACCTTGCTGAATACATTGTCAAAGGGGGAGAAATATGTATCGGGGGAGAAACATTTATTTTTGAAATTTCTTTCTCATTTGATTTCTAAAAGAGCGAGAAAATTATTTTCAAAACTTTTCATGTGAATAAGCCAATGTTCGGATTTTAAGTGGTGTTGCCAATGCATTCATGAAGGAAGGGATTGTGAGACCTATGTGCTGAATACATTGGCAATTCGCACTGTCCGAACTTTAGATGCACGTGTTTTGCATTCTGGAATATCCGAACTTTTCTTGTACAATGCATAGCTGCTGTTTTGGACTGTTCGAACTTTCTATGTGCTGAAATAATCGTGTGGCTGCTATGTTTTTCATTGGCAATGTTACAAACATGCTTTACGCTTATGGTAAGGTTTCTTAGTATTCATTTGCTAAGTTTTTGGTGTGTTTTGATAGTTTATACTGATATTATCTTTCTATGTTTGCAACATGCTTATGTAAGATGCTCACATAAGATGTTGTGGTTATCGGACTAACGAGAGTCAAGTCGAGGACTTGTGCTCGGAAGAATTGGTTGTTTGTTCATGTGCGGGTGTTGCTTGAGGTCAAGACATTGCTTGTGATGTGATCCATTGAACTAGTCCTAGGGAGAAGATGAGGTTCAACAACCAAGTTCGGGAGGAATTGTGGTTGAGTTGATTGGGAGATCACGCAGCATGTTTGGGTCAAGAACAATGCATATGATGGGTATCGTGGACGTTGTTGGAAGGTGTTTGCACATATGCAAGTAGTGCATGGACGTGGCAACATGGTTCCAAGGCGTGATGAAGAGAAGTGGATGTAAAGAATTGGTCGGAAAGGTCCAACCAGCTAGATTATGCCTCAGGTTGCGACTGAGGTGGTTATGGTTCGTTTTTGGAAAGTTTCAAGATTGTTTTGGTTAGATTTCGTGTGGGTCACGAAGTTTAGGAATGTTTGGTACGTTCCTAAGGTGTTTGGAAGTCTTAATATTGCTTCTATCTGTGTATGGAAGAGTCTTGAGCAGTTATGGAATGTTTTGATTGAAACTGAGTAGGATCGGAGTCCTAGTTTGGATTGGGTTGGCCTTAGGGCTGGTTATAAAAGCAAGGGAGGTCAGAGATCGTGATGAGACAAATTTGGGCATTTCCTCATGTTTTCTATTGAATAATGATCATAGTTTCAGGGGAGATTTTGTGCCTCGTACGTTCGACTTGTTTCAGAGAAGTTTTTCTCATCGAGTTTCTGCACAACACTATGTTGCGTTAATGTTTCTATCATAACTCAATTTTACTGGTCCAACTGACGTGATTAACAAATCCAATTGATTTAATTCTTTTTGGGTTGTTTTGAAAACTTTATTATCTACCATCTGTGAAAATTTCACGATCATTGGATTTGTGGTTTCTGATCTACACAAGTTTCTTTGCAGTGTTGCAGATTTGGTTTTTAGTCGGCAGTTTGACCTTTGTACGATCTTTTGATCATAACTTGAGCTTTTCTTGTTTTTTTTTTCATTATTCTTGTTGTCGTGTCTTCTTGACTTAATTCTCTATAATATATACCACTATTGTCACGGTTCAACACATTTAGATCAGTTGCACACACAATTTCTTAACTGATTGATTTTCTATTGAGGAGTTTTCGTTGCTTCCGCTTAAAAAGTTTTAATCTACCATTCACCTCCCCCACTAGTAGCTTTTCACATGCTCTTCGATCCTACAAAACCACTTCCTCTAAACTCTACTTGTTCTGCAAGTTGGTCGAAATGTAGAAGAGATGAGGTGATCCTCGTTACTGGATCCTATCATTGTTGTTTGGAGGTGTTTGCTGATCGTTTTGAGTTGTTGATTCGCTGGTTTGCTTCTATCGATATGTGGTATTCTTCGTATGCTTCCTCACCCTTTCTTACAAGGTGCTTATTTGAGGTACCTGGGTGCAAGGTAATTTGTGGCGCCTGGAGTAGACATGATCATAGCTCTCGTCAGGAACTAACTCCCTGGACTACCTGCGAGGACTGTGGCAACTTGTAGCATTGACGGTTTTGTCATGGATTGTCAGGGCAGTTAATGAGATCTGCCCAGGGGGAGTTGGGTGCCCTTTGGTGGAAGACTCGACGAACTCGATGGTGACCGTCGCTCCGACCCCTCGAACGACCTCCATCAACCGTTTCCACCTGCCAAAAGGCGACCGGGGAAAGCCATAGCCTGAGTGCAATGTACGGAGGGCGAGTTGAATGGATATATCCAACCAGGCTGCTGGCTAAGCTCATTACCCATCCAGTGCAACATCTCAGGCACTAGTGGGAGCGTGTTGACTCGAGGAGCGTCTTCGTTGAATTAGCTAGAGTTGTCCTCCAAGGGCGCCAAGGGATCGAGCAGTAGCACGTGGACCAATGCATCCGCCAAGGCTTCATGCTATGGACAGTGACCCCCAACCGTTCTCTTATGGTCGACCATTAGCATTGGCCACTGCTGCCGCATCCCCAAATGAGGTTGGGTTCAGGGTTGGTTGGAGGAATGAAGAACCTGTCTGTTGGTATTTCTTTCAAAAATAGACTAATCCGCAAGCGTATGGAAATACAGTTGTAGAACTTCCCCTTAAGGCCTCCTTTGGTAGCAAGGGGAGGAAAACCCAGGGAACTAAAACCCTTTTTTCATCTTCCCTGTCCCCTTCCTTCCCAGGGGCTGCCCTCTCCTACGGTGAAGGGTTTATTTGGTAGGTTGGGGAAGCAATTCCCAGGGAATTTTTAAAAAAGTTAGAAAATGTTCAAAAAGTTTAGAAAATCTGAAGATACATTCTTAAATTAAAAAAAATAAAAACTAATTTTTTAAATGCCCAGAATATTTAAATAACTTGAAAATACACTGTAAAATTCAAAAAGGAGACTAAAAAATCATAAAAAATATGCGCATAAAAGACTTGTAACATCCATATATAGGCACTACAATCTCAAAAAAACATTATAAATCCAGCGGTACATGTATCATTTTGATAACAGCAGCAACATAAATGCAGTTGAAGTACAACTCTTGAAATTGTGGTAGAAGATGAACAAATACTACATTACAATAGAAATTGTTGCACTGAACATAAACAATGCATTTTAACGCAACATCAGCAACAGAAACACAACATCGGACTCTTGAACTCTTGTGTGAGGTCAGACCACTTGCAAAGTGAATCAATACTTGACAAGACAAAATCTCACAGCTGCAACAATTATAAAAAACAAAATCTCAGTTGCATTACATCATACCAATAGATTCAACTAGTGGAAAAATAACGACAACCAGCACAACCAATGCTGAGAATTCTAAATAAACAATGTTATGCTGTTGTGTGTGCTTGAGAATTCTAAATAAACAATGTTACATCGCACTAAAGATAAGCATGGATGAACATGAGCTGATGCAAGACAGATGATGGAATGGTTGACAATGAACATGCAGTCACTGATCCAGGGACAGTAAACAACACAAAAGTTGAGGAGTTTCTGAGGTACAAGAGCTTGTTGCCTGTTTACTACAGCTATCACTAGATTATTGTAAACTCCTCACTACTTGAAACAGGCAACAGACTGTTGTGTCTCACTATTGGTACGAGATAATATAATTATTGTTAGGTTATGTTTTAGTAAACATGAGTTGTAGTTATAGATGAGACAACATCCAGTGGCAAGATGATAAAAGGCCACTGATCCAAGGACAGCCAACATAAGCTGAATTTGCAGGAGCTACCAGAATACTGATCCCTATGGTACGTCTATTAAACAGAGGAACTTTTCATCTATACCTTGCTTTGAAGGAACTAATGGATCCAAGCACAAAAATATTCTTTCCTGTAGAAAAAAAAGAATAAAAACTGCTTGTTACAATACAAGAATAAATCATAGAACTACTGGACAAGAATATTTGAAAATGAGTTCCATTCTGAACTAAATCAATGTATCAAATACGAAAGGGCAACCTAGATGGTTCAACACTCATTAAACACATGTAGAAAGAAACTAATACAAAAACTTGAGTACATCGGGGTACAATGTAAAACACAAGGAAAAGACACAAAAAAAGCTGAGCACGGATCAGTATAAACATGACATCCTCTTGTTTGTAAACATACTTCCTAATGAAAGGATCATTATACTTTTCTAGTTACCAGAATACTGATTCTTTCATTAGGGGCTTCAACCGACATACTTCCTGACTTTATAGAAACACAAAGCAAAGCAGTAAGTAGCTATTCAAAGATGACACATGCAACAATTAGATAAACAAATCCTGTTGTTCAGTGAAATGAGAATATAATCACCAAAACAGAGCATGTGGCTTAATTCACATAAGGAAATATATAATCATTTCTTCAAAAAGCAGCACATAAATAACATAAATGAAAATACTTTATTTGAGTTGATCAGCTTACCAGGCAAGTAATGTAGCATTTAACACCTCTCAATCATAGAGATAATGCCTAAAATTTCAGAAATTAGTATTACAAAAAATGATCACAAAGAAATTGATTGTTATATAAAAAATATTAGTGCTGTACTAAAATACCTTTTTGTCAATCTCTCCCTTAAGCCATAACAATCGAACACGTGGCCTCATAGTATTTAAGAATATCTCTCTATTTATCTCACACTTGAACACTCCTAATGCTTTTGCCATTTCCTCCTCACTTAACTCTTCCATTGATTCTAGGACAGAAACACATTTTGCAACAGAATAGTCATCCTTTGGTGGCTGATTTAGCTCATTAATAAATTTACTGTTCTGTTCCTTTTTAAATTGTAAATACTCTTCTAGAACACCAACAATTTGACTTTGTTTGCGCTTCCTTCCATTACTATTCTCTTGAACATCAGAAGAAGATGCCGGTGTTTCTTCATTTCCACCCAAATTACCAAGACTACTCGACGTTGCATGTCGTTCAAAATTAGAAGACAATGGATTTATAGCATGATCATGTTCAAGCTCATCATTCCTAAAAGAACTGGCAGCTTCATCTTGATGGTGTGATTGTTGTTGAGTTGATGTAAAATTTAAATCTCCAGTCACACAACTACCTTCATAGAGTGCTGCTGATAGGTTAAAGAGAGGAAATGGCTTTGACTGAAATTTCTTCACCTTTGGATGATTCTATTTATCGCAAAAAATGGTAAATATTAGTTTCAGCAGACAAAAATAACTAAAAGATGAAAATTAGTAAGAGAAATAATTAAATATTAGTTTCAGCAGACAGCAATAACTAAATATTAGTTTCAGCAAACAGAAATAACTAAATATTACTTTCAGCAGACAACAATAACTAAATATTAGTTTCAACAGACAGCAATAACTAAATATTAGTTTCAGCAGACAACAATAACTAAATATTAGTTTTAGCAGACATCAATAACTAAAAGATAAAAAATAATAAGAGAAAAAATCTTACTTTAATAATTACTTCCCATATTGGTGGCTCAGCAATTATCATGCCAAGTGATTCGTTCCATCCAACACCACTTTGCTTGCGAGCTTCCTTTATAACCTTGTAACTTGATTTAAGCTCCTTTTCTTTCTCTTGAATTTGCGCTTTTGAAAAATTAGTCAATGGAAACTTTTCATTGAACGTCTGAGTTATACTTCGCCACCCTTCAGGTATCCAACCATTTTGACCCCTATATCTCGGGTTATTGTGCTCATAGAGGATATCAACTAGAGTCTTCTCGTAATTCATATTCCACGAAGCCCTTGCCATGGCTACATAACATAAAATAGCTATTTATTATATCTGAATAATACTAATGACTAATGTAGTCATTCCACATCCGCATAGCTATTTGATCTCTAAGTACATTTCCAGCATTTGACTGAATAGCATGTTGATAGTTGCTATCTCCTTCTGGTAATTCAACAAACTGATCTGGAGCAATGGTAGTTGGATGCTGATCCAACCATCCATCTTCACCATTTAGACCTCTAATGATATTATGAAAAGAAGCCGCTGTCGCTACAATCAAAGTTTGAGACTTTATAGGATAAAATGTTCCCACTTTAAGGATAGGAAATCGCTTCTTCAAGACACCAATGGCTCTTTCGATGTGGTTGTGAAGGAGTGCATGAGAATGGTTAAATAACTCTTTATAATCAACATAATCAATTCTTGATCCTCGCCTCCGAAATTCACTAAGATGATATCGAACTCCTCTATACAGGGCAATAAAAGAGGGTGTGTTTGCATATCCTCCATCTACAAGATAGAATTTACCATCCGGCACGCTAAAACCCTTTCTTACAGCAGATTGAAGAACTCCTGCATCTGATGCCGACCCTTCCCATCCACAAGAGACGAATGTGAAGTTGAGATCAAAGTCGCATGCTAGCATTACATTCTGGGACAAAGTTCCTTTCCAGTTTCTATATGGAGGAGCTTTCTCTTCACTTATAGTAATAGGAATGTGTGTGCCATCGATTCCGCCAATGCAATTCTGAAAATATGGCCAAAACCTAGGGTTCGACACAATTCGCACATGGGGTTGATCGAGACTTGGAAGCTTCACAAATCTTTGAGTTAGAGTAGGAATTATATTAAAAAACTCATTTATCTTCCTATGAATTGTTTCAGCACTGTGCTGAAATTCTTTTTGTAGGATTGCATTGCTAGCGTTTTGAGATATCATATACATGAAAATCCCAAGATGCTCCTCAATGCTGATTTTTGGAGTTTCTTGCAATAACTGTTCCCTTCTAAGATAACTTGCTACAGCTCTAAATATCTCTGGCTCCATTCGAAACTCGACTTTGCACCAACTCTCATGTCCATCCAAAATTTCCCTAACTTTTTGTGCACCACTACGACAAGAAGTGTGTATTGGCCTTTTTCAGTATGAAGGGATGAATATAAAGCTGGAACTAAAACAAAAAACAACTCATCATCATCGTCCTCCTCTTCTTCCATAAATTTCCTTATTAACTCATTTCTAGAACCCATTTGACAAATATCCCTACAACATTATAAATTTACGTAACGCAATATAAGGCAGCCCATTGACAACACAAGATGAATATTTACCATTAACATCCATAAAACAAATTGCATATCTCGGAAAGAAAGTGAAGATGGAAACAGTGGACAGGTGAGGTACCTCGAGTGGTCCTTTGCGGACGGATGTGAAGAACAGGAGTGGAGGCGGCTAAACAACCGAAGCCGGAGGCGGGCCAAATATCCAGAAGTAACACCTGCGCACACAAGGACATATCATGAGAAAACAGTAGCGGAATTATGAGGAACGACCGGAGGAAAAAAAAAACATGCTCATGCAGCAGCAAATGAGACATCAAGCAAAACTGAACTGAATGAACTAACAACACATGAACTGAACTGAACTGAATGAACTAACAACACATGAACTGAATGAACTAACAACACATGAGCAAGTAGCAAAAACTGAACTGAATGACCTAACAACACAAGAACTGAATGAACTAACAATCGAGCACTTGTTATCGATCAGGCCAACTAATCAGCACCTGTTAGTATTGCAGGACGACGACCACGTCCTTGATGTCCTTGTTGGCTATGATGGTGTCCTGCACGTAGCCGAAGTCCTTGAGAGATAAGTCGCACATTGGCAAATGATTGAACAACATAGAACGATCCATTGAGGATAGAACAACGAATGAGTAAGAGTTCTTGAAATATGGTACACAGAACTGTATCTAACTATCTAATCTTCCTTAGTAACGAACAGGATGGAAGTAAAACTTCAGGTAATTATATGCACATGAGTACATGATCACTGGTGGATTTATATTTTAACCTGATCACGTAGCAATCTTTCAAGTTGTGATAGGATAGGTCATATGCTACCCAACAGCTCACCTTAATTTGGTGACAAAGAACGAGCGTGGATTCATGTGTCATGGGAATATGCTATTCTTTAATTCTTTAATTTGGTGACAAAGAACTGTATCTGACATAAGGACGGGTTACATTCATTGCTTGTACTAGGGAGCAATATATTTAATTATTTATGCAAACAAACGTGAGGGTGAAACAACTGCCAGATAAACGAGGCAAGCTAACGATTGTTGGATGAAGTTGCATTCTCGGCTAAACCTATACACCTTTGTAAAAGGGACACCAGCATCCTGACCGAATGACATCGAACCCACATTGCCCAATCGATTGACATCAGTACAAATGGAGGAACGAAACACGGTAGAATTGCTTCGAACGAGCAGTACGAACAACACGGAGCCAATCCAGCTCTTACGAGACCACACACAGTCAGACCGACCTAGCCAGAAGTAAAAGCGTAATACCTCCGAATCGAGCGAATCCGGGAAGGGGAGCTCCTGTCGTACCGCCGCAAGAGGCACGGAAACGCCCCCACGCTTTGAGATTAATACTCAGACTTCCTTGCGTGGTGGGGACTGGGGAGGAGTGGGAGAGGGGTGAAAGGAGGAGTGCGTGGTGGATGAGAAACAACAGACCAAGGCCGAGCGGCAACACGACGTTGGAACGGGAGTGGCGGAGCGGCACCGTGCGGTGGGGGGGGATCAGCGGAGCATCGCTGTGCGGTGGGAGGGGCGGCCGAGTGGCGCCGGGCGGTGGGAGAGGACCGACGCCGCTCGGTGGCAGAGGAGCGGCGATTTGGGGTCGAGGGCGGTGGGAGTCGGGAGAGGAACGGTGCCTGTGGTAGGGTTTTCCTCCCCGGCCCCTTGAGGTCGGGCTGGAAAGGCCCATGGTTTCTCTGGGATTGGGCCGGGAAAACAAGTTACCAAATAGGCTAAAGGGATAATTTGGCTCGGGTTTTTTGGGCCAGGGAATGGGCCGGGATCCCAAAGGGATTTCAGGCTGCCAAACAAGCTCTAAAGAGTATTCCCAAGGGTATGGAATCCAAGAGATGTACGTGTGGATCTCCTAACTTGTTCTCCCATGGACACATAGTTTGTTTGGTAGGTAAGAAAATGAGATGAATTCAATGGTTTGAGTCTAAGCCGCAGCAGCCCACAATAGATGTTTGCTTTAGGCACGGGTTTATCCCTAGCACAACCAAGACAATTCCAGCCAAGAGCCTATGACGTAGCTGAACGTGGATGGTTACGGGTTACTAAGGATGGATAGGGTTGTCACCACCTACTGCCTACCTCTTCAATCTGTGGGTCTACGAGATATCCACTGATGAATTCTAACCTAAGCACCACACTTAAGTTCTAATTCACAACTCTAATCATTTTGAATGCAAAGCTGCAACTAGAGCCTCTAATGAATTAAAGCGGTGAACCTACAAGCAGCTATGAAAACAAACCACTATGGAATAAAAATCAAACTTGTATTGAATTCACGAAAGTTTCTTACTCGATTCTGACAATACTTTCGTAGAGGTACAAGTGTGGAAGAGGGACTTGACGATCCTAAGCCTCCTCCTCCTAGCTCCTCCCCACTCTCCTTCTACTTGGGCAACACTAACCCTTTGGAGTGAAATTCTAAACACAAAGTTGTGGTGTGTTAAGTGAGGGAGTGAGAGGGGCTAATTATACACGAGTTTAGTCGGTTTGGCACCATAATTACCGTGTGCATCAGTCATTACTGCCATTAGGGAGCCATAGGAGAGCACCACACGTTGACTAATTGAGTTTGGCGTCAGGAAAGGGTCGGCCGATCCAGGGGTTTGACCGGCTTTGTCCTAGCACCCCTCAACTTGTGCTTTCTCCTATCCATAAATTGTGAGCCTTGAGCTCATCCTCGCATGAGTTAATGTTGGATTCCTTCGAATACGCCTGCGAATGAGTACATGGATCCATGTGTTGCCACATGTCATCCTTTGATTGGTTGAAAGGTATTAGTATTGATCCCTGCATGCTTTGGTATTTTGGGGCTTATGTCACCTGAATGCAAATAGACACTAACACATGTGGAAATGGATAGTATTAACCCCTACCACTATGTTGTGTTCTCATTTTATAATTTTTATGCGGTGAATTGACGGTAAAATTTAGCATTTAAGGACCATCAACATCGTCATTTGTGTCATCATTACCCGGAGGAGCCGGAGGTGGTAGGTTAGGGTTCCCATCGGGGGGTACCTCGTTCTCCCCGTTTTGAGGGCCATAATTAAGTTGTTCCCCATCGAGGATGATTACCGGGCACGTCCATGACCAAGCATTCCCAAGGGCGTCACGTGTTGGATGACCAAGCTGTGGGGCACAAATTGCAGCCCATTGTAGAGGCACTTGACCAAGACCATGCCCCTGTCCTCCGGAGGGTTGTGATAGTTGAGCATCTTGCCGAAGCAGGAAACAGCAACATCGATGAATTGGATAGACGGGTAATCGAGCGGAAACCCCAAGATGAGAATCCACCCCCATGTGAAAGTAGTTGTGGTTGCGGTGGTTGACACTGAAATCATGATGCTGGAAGATGATATGAAGGCCATCAACATTTATGCTCATACGAAGGAGCGCATAATGGTGGAAGGTGTTCTCCATCTAGAAGAGCCCAATCCCAAGGGGGGTGAGAGTGGCAGATCTGACCATCATACTGAGGTCGTCTTTGAGCATGCTTTGAACTCGATTCTTGAAACCCCCATAGTAGTTTTGCTCCACAATATCGGTTTCATAGACGGTGATGATGAATTCCTCATTAGCGTACTTGACGGAGTCCTTAGGGAAGTTGATCGCCAAAGGGGCATGCAGTTCAGCCCGCCGTCGGTCAGGTCAAAAGGTGGGTGAGGGATGAATCTCTCTGGTGCAATCTGCAAGTTGGCCATGGCAATGACTGAATTGTTGTAGTTTGCAAGGGGCATGAGCTGTTTGTAGAGTGATGTGGTGGGTGGTAACGTCCAAAGGAAGGCTAGATGGATGCAAATCAATCATCAAATGGAGAGGATGGGTTTGTCTAGATAGGGTTCTAGTAAGGATGGGTAAATGATAGTTTGGAGGTGGTGTGACACACACAAGAGCATTCTATCCAACAACCGGGGTAAATGAGGTAAAGAGGGACTAGGCTAAGAGTTAGCTAGATACTCTTACTGTGCTTCTAATATACATATACATAGCCTAAGTTAGTTACCAATGATCATATTAATTATGAATTCTCATGCTAAGTTGATTAACACATCGGGCACGGGTTTACCCCTAGCAACAGTAGGACGACTCCCACCAAGAGTTTGTGGCATAGACGAACGTGGAGGATTACAAAGGACTAATAGGACTGTCACCACCTACTGCCTACCACATCAATTCGTGGGCCTACAAAAAATTCAACGCTACTTATCTATCTTAGCACCATGCTAGCATATTAAATAACTACCTTGAGAGCCTAGGAACAAGCCATCCTAAGGCAATGAACAAAATCATTGTTGAACCAATGTTAATACATAGTATAAGTGATTCATATTAACATAATCACATCATAGCTAATTATACTATAGTGGGGGTTTGTAGTGCTTATGATGTCTACTCCTACCACCTATATGGAATTCACAATCAAACAAAAAATGCTTCATCCCAGCATATGAACAATAGAAGACTAAAGATAACATCTTTATTAAGAGCAAAGTCACAAATACAAATAGGAATATGAGAGCCATACCTTTCTCAGTTAGGAATTTGGAAGAGACTCCTTCTACTCCTCTCCTACTTGGACTATGAACTAGAGGCTGTCCTCTCTATAGACTAAACTCTTGTAAACCTATGGAGAATAGTGGATACAATGGAATGAATACTCAAGTGGTGTGTGTGTGAAGTGAGGGTAGAGGGTCCTATTTATAGGTGGAGATAGGTCGGTTCTCACCACCAAAAGCGTGCGAATC
This sequence comes from Tuctoria greenei, assembly GCA_036927565.1. Classification (NCBI taxonomy): domain Eukaryota; kingdom Viridiplantae; phylum Streptophyta; class Magnoliopsida; order Poales; family Poaceae; genus Tuctoria; species Tuctoria greenei. The sequence continues at coordinate 80,352,239 of JAYESD010000006.1, forward strand.
AGTCACAACTAACTTTTTCAAGCCAGGAGGAGCCAACACATGGAAGCTGATCGAGTTTGGCGCCAGGAAAGGCTCAGCCAAACCACCAAGTCGGTCGACCTAGTCTTGGCTCAAAACGGCCCGTGCTTTCTCCAAGTGGCCTACAGGTGGGTCCCATTGACTAATATAGGGTGTACACTGTTGGATGGCCTAGGATACTTTTGTTTGTGGGCCATTTGATCTATGTTGTGCCACATGTTGACGCTTGATTGGCTGCGATGATATTTTATAGGATTGCTTACCCTCTTTTACCTCATTTCCTACAATAATTACCGGTATGCACTATTTCTCCAAGGACAACTTGAATTAGGTTAAATAGAAAGGTTATGTGTGCAAGAAATGACAATTCCTTCACGTAATTCATTTATATTGACGGGTGAAATTGGTATATAATAGCCGTCAACAGAGGGGAACCACAATAAGTGCCCGCTCTCTCCTGACATACTTGACAAGATGACTCTTCGGTTTAAGGGGACAAAATATTTCCTTGTGATCCAATTCCAAAAAATATCTGCACTACATCTGGTTTCAATAGTTCCAGGAAAGATGGGCAGTGCTGAAGCAATATTAGCACTGCCAAACTCTCAAATTGATGGTTGGAATATTGATTGTGTGCACGATCGGGTGATCCGTGAGATGAATCCCACCCGGTAGTGGTATAGTCCACGCCCTCAAGAAATGGCAAGTGGTGACAGTACTGAAGAGGCAAAGTCCACTATTGCAGTTGTCAGATACTTAACACCTCAAGGGGGGTTTTGCAGCATGTCGCGACTAGCTGAGGAGTAGGAGGCATCCTGGCAATTTGGAACTGAAGGGTGGCCATAGTAACTCCATTGTTTAGGTGTCAATTCGGCAGTGCTACTCCCATCACGAATACAGGGTTCCTGGGCTGAGTTCATCAAGAATAGGGTAGGCCCAGAGAAAGTTGGATCAATGGGGTTAATATCACACTTAATGGTTTTTGGTATTTCTTACGACCACTGATCATCCCTGACAAAAGATACTGGAAATGCTTGCTAACAACTAAGCTACACTAGTAAGACATCCATGGCAATAGTGTCAGGATAACTTTACGAAAGTGTCTTAGGTTCAATGCAAAATGATATCTGCAAGCGCACGAATAATAACGTTGTAGCATTTCACCCATGAGTATTCCAAGGGGTATCATATTTATCTTAAAAGAGGGCGTTTGTAGGATCAAAGAGCACGTGAAAAGCTACCATAGGGGGTGAATGGTAGATTTAAACTCTTTCAGCAGAAGCAACAAAAACCCCTTAGCAGAAAATCGATCTGTTAAAGAAACCATGTGTGCAACTATTTTCAACATGGTCAACCGTGACAATACAAGTATAGATTGTAGGGAATCAAGTCAGTGTATCAATGAAACAAGAATCACATGAAAACAATAAGTAGCACTTGAGTTATGATCAAAAGACTACACAAAGGTCAATCTGTTCTAACTGATGTGAAACCAGATCCGCTACGCTGCAAAGAAACTTGTGTAGATCAAAAAACAAAAACCAGATCCAATGACTGTGAAATTTTCATAGATGATATAGAATCAAGTTGTGAAGACAACGCAAAAATAATCACGTCAATTGGAGTAGTAAAACGGGAGTTACGACCAAAAGACCGAAGAAAGGTCGGCAGCGCAGAAACTCAATGAGAAAGACTTGATGAAAACAAGTCAGACGAACAAGGCACAAAAGCTCCTCTAAACTACAAATTTTATTCAAAGAAAGACAAGAGAAACATCCCAAAGTTGTCCCACAAAGAGCTCTCACCTCTCTTGCTTATATAACCAGCCCTAAGGCCAACCCAAACCTAACTAGGACTCTAATCTTACATAGTTTCAACCGAAACTTTCCATAACTACTCAAGACCCTTTTATACGCATATAGAAGTAATATTAAGACTTGAAAACACCTTAGGAACGTCCTAAACATTCCTAAAACAACTCTTTAGTGACTCACATGAAATCTAACCAAAACAAACTCGAAACTTCTCATAAATGAACCATAACCACCTCAGCCACAGTCTGAGGCATAATCTAGCCGGTTGGACCTCTCCGGCCACATCTTCATGTCCATATCTCATCATAACACCTTGGAACCATGTTGCCACATCCATGCACTACTTGCAGACGTGTAAACACCTTCCAATGACGTCCACAATACTTTCATATTCATTGTTCTTGACCCAAACATGTTGTGTGACCTCCCGATCAACTCAGCCATAATTCCTCCTGAACTTGGTTGTCGAAACTTGTCGAAGTGTAGCAACGACATTTCCCGAGTTACTACTATGGAGTAGTCCATGGAGGTTCTTTTTAGGCGGTGTGAAAACTCAAGGACTAAGATCTTGGTGAACACGAGAGATTTACGTGGTTTGGGCCACCGGAGCATAACACCCTACGTTCACGGGGTCTGTGTGTTGTATTGCGTGTGTCTAGGTATGCGAGACTCTGAGTGTCTCTTGTGTAGCTTGTGTTGTCCTATGCAACTGCTCGACATTTTTATATTCTAAGGCCCGCAGTTTACAATTTCATTAGGACCCGACAGGTAGTCCCGGGCTATTAAGAACCCTATACATGATATAAGGTACTTAATAATAATTTAATTGCATATTAATGTGCCTTGATGGTGACATTACTATGCCTAAAGACCCCGCTGATCATGTGTCATTGATGCAGAGTTAATGACGCAATAACCTGGTCTTGAAGGCGATGATTTATGGTCTGGAATGCCCATGCCGTCCTGGACAGGTGGAGACTCCAAAGCCCTCCTCACAAGAGAGGAAAAGTCCAGAGCCACAAGACATGCGGCAGCTCTGGAGCCACCCTTAGTAGGGAGGCGAGTCCAGAGCTCCAGGACATGTGGCAGCACCGGAGCCATCCTCAGCAGGCAGGGGGGTCCGGAGATGCAGGACACATGGCAGCAACGTAGCCATCTTCAGCAAGGAGGCGATTCTGGAGCTGCAAGACACGTGGCAGCACTGGAGCCATCCTTAGCAGGGAGACGGATCTGGAGCTATAGGACACATGGCACCACCGGAACCATCCTCAGCAGGGAGGCGTGTCCGAAATTGCAAGACACGTGACTCCTGAATGTCTTCTCTCTTGGAAGGTGGGACCCATCACTTCTTTTCTTAGTATGCGAGGGTACCTGGTCCATGGGGTACCGACAGTGGCCCCCGAGCCCACCTCGGAGGAGGTTTCGATCGTGTAGGTGGGGCCACCATCATATATTCCCACATTGTGCTTCGACTTTTCTCTTGGGTGGTTGAAGCGACGATATGTGGCCTTTTCTGATTTGGTAGGCATGATGCTCTGTGTGCGGATCCCACACATTAAAGAACGCCTATTTCCAATACAATTTCACTATCGGTTCCCAGCGCAATCTTTGTAGCCTTGTCATGCTGCCTTCCTCGAGTTCCTCCCAACTCCTCATAATGACAACTATTCGCTAATGGTGTGACTTGTTTGACAAGTAGACTCGGGCCCCCTTGTCATCGGCGAAGGTAACCATGCGGAGCGTAATCAAGATCAATGTTCAGTTGCTTTCCAAGAGTTGCAGAGGACAGTAAAAAGAGGAAGTTAGCATGGCGAAGGAACTCTTACGCTCTGATCTGCCTCTTGCGCATTGGACTTTCTGCTTCTTTTTTTGCGATGTGTTCTCCGCTTTCCACCACTTGCTGCCATGGATTTCGAACTTCTCCCCTCCAAGCTTGTCAGCAAGAGAGATATTGTGAGAGTTTGGAACCTGATGGGAAGGCAAGAGTCTGGTTTCAACAACATGATCCACTGTGGGAGCCTTCACCAAGAAAAGCTCCGGGGACATTGTCTTCTTCCCGGCTTATGCTATGGTCGGGTTAGTTCCTCCTGTTTTCTGCTTCCTCTTGATGCTGTTGGAGGTGTATTGGCTGCAGCTTCAACACCCCACTCCACATTCCATTCTATTTGTGGCAATTTTCGTTCATCTTTGTGAAATGTGTGTGTGTGTGTGAGGCCCTCTGTGCTACTTTTCAAGACATTCTTCACCCTCTAGGCATCTGGAAGAATTTCAGGCTACATAAGACCTACTACTTCCAACGGCGTAGGAACTCACTGTACACGTACATCCCATCCTTCTCTTTTGAGAAGTGGGAGAACTTGAAGTATGACTGGGTGATAGTCTGGACCGATCATCACGATCGCATGGAGTTGCCAGTCGGTGTACCCACCATGGACAACGATTTCTGGGAGCTCACCCCAGACCTGCCAGTGGAATACAACCTGATGCTAACAAGGATCCGGCACCTGGCTAAAGGATGGTTGACATCGCTGATGGTGCTCTATGACTTCTTATCACGGTGTCTTGCACCTCTTAAGCAACCCGAGCGCCCACCTTGGATGAACATTAGGGTGATGGATTTCACCCGGCTAGAGCGCGGTAATGGGACCGACTTTGATGAGAAGGCTCTGCTGTTTACTCTATCGATGTTGTACAATGGTCCCATTTCCATGTATGTCATCCTGCCTCCATTCAACTTCTTGCCAGTCTTCACCCTGCCGGAGTTAAGGTCACGACTGTTGAAGGAGATGCCGACTCTTGACGACACTAGTGTCATAGTATGGCAGGTTGGAGATGCCTCCATAGGTATAAGCATCCATGAAGTTCTGACCCCTAGCCAACAAGAAGGGTTCGGATCTGCTTCCGCCGATGGCAAGGGAAAAACTCCTATGGAGTCCAGCCAGCAAAAGGGTTCTTGGTCCGATTCTAGCTGGAGCAAAGAGAAAGAGCCTGAAAATCCTTCCAAGATGAAGATGAAGCTGGAGCGGATGGATGTAGGCTCTGCTAGGCCATCCACGAAGGAAGCAGTGCCAACGTAAGGGGTGCGCCCGACTGTAAAGTCAGTGGTGGTCATCTTTCCTATCTCCTCCCCAACACATTAAGCTTTGGAGCTGACACCAATGATGAGCACTGGGTTCGGAGTGGATCCCCCAGCTGAAGGTCTGGTGACAGGAGATGTGGCACCAGCCCCGGACCTCTCGGTGGCTCCGAAGCCCGTAGCTGCTACAGAGACTTCCAGAGCCAAGACCACAACATATGCTTCACCGGCGACAGTTGATTCAGATGAATCTGGCCGCCCACAGAAGAAGTTCCGTGCCGATTGGAGCTGTCGAGGTCCCAAGTATGAAGTGCTATTGGGAATTTGTCTTCTTTTTATTCCTTGCCTTTTGCTGATCTTCATTTGTCTATGTTCTTAAAGCGTCAAAGTGAGACGATGTTCCTTCTGCTACCAATGATGGCAGTCCAGCAGCTCACCATCCCTAGTGGCGGGAACGGATGTGCCACTGCAAGCTAAACCAATGTTATGGTTCGTGATGTTAGGCTGACTGATCCGATGGCTGATGTCGTAGCAACTACAGAGGCCACGGTAGATACTATGACAGAGCCGAAGCTAACAAGTGATGCTGGGATGACTTCAGGGCCAACTGGTGATGTTGCGACCGCGTTAGACCTGTCAGCAGATATCACAATAGGGCCGAAGCTGACCATAGTGTCAGAGCTAGCAGTCGCGACAACACCAGAGCTGATCGCTGATGGTGAAGCAGTGTCAGAGCCGACGGTCGACACCACAATAGCACTGGACTTGGCGACTGGTACTGTGTCAGTGTTAGTGCCGATGGTGGGCGACACCCCAAAGATCAGCGCAAGTACCTCCGTAGTAGATGAAGACTTGACGGGGTCCGCTTTCATATTGTGGACTCCAACGATCGTTCCTGAGTCAATGGGAGCGCTAGAGGACCCAGTGGAAGGTCTCGAGCCGATCCATCTATCCTTATACATTGAAAATGCGTGTTCTAATCTTCACCAAGTACAACTTGGCTTCTACCATGAGCACAACACTTTGAAGGCAGAGCAGGAAGTTCTACCGCGGTGGCGGAAACTGCTGAACTTCAAGATGAAGCTCACGCACACCATGCTGGGAGATGAGAGGGATCGTCTTGCGACTGAACGGGCGCGTATGAGGCCTATGGATGAGCTGCTCAACAACAGGAATCGTGCCATTGATGCACTATGTTCAAAGTTTCCAAGCGCACGATGAGACAATAGCTGCCAGTGAGTTGGCCGACGCCCGCTTAAAATCTCTTAATGAGCTGGGGCAAGAGATCCTTCAACGTAAGAATACCATTGCCAAGAAGGAGCAAGAGCTGCAAGAAAAAGACGCGGGGATCTCTCAGAAGTTGGAGAATGGGCAAAAAGATTTGGATCTCCGTGCCGAGTTATTAAAAACTTGCTCTGAAGAGGAGCATAAATGTTTATGGTAGGTGGGACAAGAACTCAGTAATCGAGAGCTTGTTGTGTCCGCTAAAGACGAAGAGGTGAAAGGTGAAGCCAAGGACCTGGCAGCCCAAAAAGATCGAGTAAAATTCTGAGAGAAAAATATCGCCAAACAAGAGAAGTGGCTAGCTGAGCAAATGCAGCAACACGCCAAGGAGGTTGAGCTGTTCTCAAAGGGAGGATTCAAAGAGTTGGTTACCGCCAAAAAGTCAATGGGGGAGCTGGAGGCTGTGGGCAAGATTGAGGCTAAGCAAATTTGGAACTTCTTGGGGCATGCCGAGAGTGATCTGGTGCCTCTCGGCTTCAGCCCCGTCCGGCCGAGCAATTCGACGTTGGAGGTTGGTCAGCCCTCACCGCCCTAAATTCCACCAGGGCCAAACAGGGAGCGCTGGAAGATGTCCTCAGCGACTAGTTGGAGGTAGCGGGAAGGTACCTAGCGAAAGATGTAGCAGAGTATCTGCTGACATACTTTTGAAGTTGGGACCCCACCATCTCTTTGGCTTCGGTGATGCAAGGGCCTGTCGCAGAGACGGAGGAGAAAGCCAAGGCCAGGGTGCAAGACGCCGCCAATACCATAGCTGCACAGTTTGAATGCAACTCCAGTGATAACTAGGGCCTTCTCATTCCACATTTGCCAATGTATCTTCAAAGTTTTGTTAAAAGTTTGGTGTGTGAATGAATTTGACCTTCGGTCTTTATTGTTGAATATTTTGAGAATGATCACAAGAGTTGTAAATAACTTGTTGTCATCGCCATATTATTAGTGCCCAGTTCTAGACTTGATCAATGGATTGGGGACGTCTACCATCAGGTACATGGTAATGACATCTGTTTGGCTCTCACATTTGTCTGCTTGGCTCCAAAGCGTTCTGCCTGATGTTGACGGCTATTATATACCAATTTCACCTGTCAATATAACTCAATTATGTGAAGGAAATATCATTTATTGCACACATCACCTTTCTATTTAACCTATTTCCACTTGTACTTGGAGAAATTGGTGCATGCAGACATTTTACACAGAATTTAGATGAAACAAGGGGATGGATCCTATAAAATATCATCCTAGCCAATAAAGCATTGACACGTGGCACCACATGGATCAAATGGCCCACAAACAAAAGTATCCGAGGCCATCCAACAATGTAGCACCCATATCAAGGGATGGGACCCACCTGGAAGTCACCCAGAGAAAGCACAAACCGTTTGGAGGACTTGCCAGGTCGACCAACCCCCCTAGTCGGCCGACCTGCTCTTTCCTCCAAACTCGGTCAGCTTCCATGTGTTGGCTCCTCCCGGCTTGAAGAAGTTAGTTGTGACTGATTCGCACACTTTTGATGGTGGGAACCGACCCTTCTCGAAGCTATAAATAGGACCCCTCACCCCTCACTTCAACACACACCACTTGAGCATCACTCTATTGTATACACTAGTTCTCCAAGTGCTTAGTGGAGGTTAGGCTATAGGGAGGATCCTCTAGTCCCAAGTCCAAATTGGGAAAGGTATCGCTCATGTATCTTCTCTTGTATTTGTGACTTTGTGCTTTATAATAATATCATTATTAGTCTTTATTTACTTATATACTTGGGCAAAGCGTTCCTTGTTTGGTCGTGGAGTCTATGTATGTGCTAGGTGTAGATGTTGTTATGATCTATATATAATTCTGTTATCATGTAATCATAAACATCATACACCACCACTATAGTCTAACTAGTAACAATATGATAATTTTAATATGAATATGTTAGTGCTTGGTCCCAACATTGGTTCAATGATGATTTAGTTCATTGCCTTAGGATGGCTTGTGCCGCGGCTCTTAAGGTATTTACTTAATATGCTAGCATGGTGCTAGGATAGTTAGGTAGCATTGGATGTCTCGTAGACCCACGAACTGAAGAGGTAGGCAGTAGGTGGTGACAGCCCTATCTGTCCATTTGTAATCCTCTTCTTACAGTACGACCCGAAGGTCTACAAATACACACCACGATTATTTACATCAACAACAAAGTTAACATAGTCCAAACTACAGCAGAAGGCTAATAGGTAAGAGTAGCTCCATCTCCACAGGCAGCCGTTGCGCGTGAGGTCGCCAGCCTAGACCAAGTCCTCCGGATTGACGAAGAAGTCCTCCGGTGCCGCTTCTTCTTCTTCATATTCTAATGGAAAATTAAACGCTTAAGTACATAGAGTACTCAGCAATTGCGGGAAGAGATGACATGATTGGCTATAGAAAAGGGAAGGCCAATTATGGCTTAGCACTATGCTTAAAACCTAACCTTAGCTTTCAATTACCAATATCATAATTCAAGAAGTAATCAACACATAAGTAATGATAATGAATGTACTTGAATCATAATTAACCACCATTTCCCAACCATAGACTAATTATGAACTGGCCCCAAGCCGCTCTTGTCCGTGAGCACGGCTGTCATGACAGTTTTACCAAATCTCTGCAGAGAGTGTACCCTTTACCCACAAGTAGTGATTTCATCCCCTGTTGCCAGGTGGACTAAGTGAACCTCCCTGATTGCTCGTGGTAGCTAACCACATTTCACACTTCCTTTGGTGTGAGGCCAGGAGATCACTACATGGTCTTTACAAAGGTACTCCCGACTATTGCTAGCCCTCTAAGGTTTCCACCACTGGGGATTCTCGGAGTAACCCTCCGCCCCAGAGCCCCCTTTTGAGCCTTGCGGATCTCAGAGCAGATCACCCGCATCATTCCCCGCACCATCCAACCACTAGCATTTCATCGGGAGAAACCTAATTAATTGACCAAGCTGCCCCATCTCAGTCTCGTGGTGGTACTATAAAGCTTAGTGGCTTCCTCCATAAACCGATCCTTAGAATCCGGTGGTAACAAACCCCTATCCCGGGTCTCGTGCAAACTGCACCATACCAATACTAACCAACCACCAGATTCCTATCCACTACAATTGTGTAATCACCACAAGTTCAAGTAGCCATAAAGTTTAACGTAGCACAATTGTATGAAATCCCAATCCCAATATTTAAGCATGGCTAAGCATAACTATGACCTATCTACTTCCCAACCCATTTCAGGTAACAAGGAATTATATGGAACAGGGCATGTAAACATGAAGTAGGACATCAATTTAATTAGCATGCATCTATCTAATTCCCTAGAACTGGAACAAAATGGTCAAGGGCACTTGCCTTCGTTGAAGACTTGAGTGTTGGCGAAGTCCTGGTCTTGGAGGTTAAGATTAGGGTCATAGTACGACTCTAGATATATTGCCCAAGCATGGCAAGAATAAAATAAAGCTAAATAAGTAAAGGGCACGCAAAACAATGCATCACAACACGCACATAAGCATAAAATCCTATACTAATGAGTACCTACGAGGTATTTATTACTTAACATGGCCAAAGTGTGCATTTCATATTTATCCTACATTTTTGGGATTTAATTATAGCCTAAAACCATTTTTATTGAATTTTCTATGGCCAAAAATGTATTTTTAAACATTTATAATAAATATTCCATGGACAAAATATATTTCAAATGAACTCTACAATTTATTCACAGCATGAAATAGTTTATACCAATTTTTCCTAACATTTCTACACTTAATTACCATTTTTATCTATTTTCTACACATTAAATACACCTATAAACAATATTTAACAATTAAATAAAAGTCCAGGGACTGGAAAATAAGATTACTACACTGTACATGGGCTAAGTCTACAATTCTATAAATTTCCAGGGGTTAAATTGACTATTTAAACGATTTAAACCAATTCCAGAAAGTCCAGGGGCTAGACTGTGAATTCTGGGGGCTAGATTTGAATTCCAGAGAAGTGCAGTGGTAGCAAGCAAGGTTCCAGGGGCCACGGTGCAAAAGTGCAGGCGGGAAAAGGGATTCAAACGTGGGCCGTTGGATCCCGATCGGATGGTTCAGATTTAATGAAGCGAAGGGGTATGAGGTTATAATCTCAGCCGTTGGGGTTCAACCGATGGCCCAGATGGGGCCACGTCGCCCCCAACCGGCGCACGCGCGCAGCGTGGCGGCGCCCGACGGTTGCCGGCGGCGACCTCACCAGAGATCACCAAATCAGCGATTCCTACGTCGATTCTACGCGCTACTTGCACGGAACGAGAGAGGGGGAGTAGGGGAACTCACCTAGGGTTGTGTCGGGGCACGAAATCGGTCGGAGGATGGTCTGCGACGAGAAATGGCGGCGGAGCTCGACGGTGAACGGTGAAGCAGCAGCGCACTGGCGATCTCTCTGAGCTACGATGTCCGGGATGCTCCTGGCGGTGCAACAACCATGTTAGGCCAAGAATGGAGGGGAGAAGGGAGTTGCACCGACGGGAACACGAGTGCAGAGGAGATTCACCGGCGGTGAAGGGCTAGGGTTAGAGAGAGAGCTCGGAGGAGGGGGAAAATGGAGCGCCAGCTCCTCTTAAGCGCGGAGGGGGGTGCGGTTGTGGCGCTCGGCCGAAATTGGAGCGGGGGGAGTGGTTCCGAGGGAGGGGGAGACGTGGGCGTGTGGGGGGGCGGGGGGCTCGGCAGTTGCGCGCGGGAAGGAAAGAAGGCGACGGTTGCGCCCTGGGGAAGATGACAAGCGGGCCCCGCCCGGCAGAGAGAGGGAGAGAGGGGAGGTGGGGGGTGGATTCGGCTGGGCCGCAGGAGGGGGGAAAGGGAATTGGGCCGGGGGGGAGATTTGGCCCAAATGGGGTTTTATTCCATTTTATTTTTCTTTTTCCTTTTCTTTTCTTTTGATTTGAATTCAAATTCATATTTCAACGTTTGCTACTCGTTTGAACTTCAAAATTCACACAAAAATGCAGGCTACAATGCACAATGGTTTGTTCAAATTTTTACACATGAAATAATGGGTGTTACAGAAAGCTTCCCTACAGACTCTTTGTGAATTCCTCTATTCTACATCTATCTTGCTCCTTGAGGCGACACTATGGGGAGCTCAGTGAAGCTACAAAGCACTCTTTCCAACCCAGCACCGTTGGTTGAGCGGCTCTGAAGATCTTCGCATTTCTTTGTTTCTAAATTTCCCATGCGGCAGTTGCAAATACTTCCATAAAACATGGCCTGTTCCAGATTTGCTTGGCATGTATTATAGTATCAAAGAAGTGTAAGTCATGGTCCCATTGCATCCCGATGATGTTCCAACATTGGAAACTAAGCGAACATAGAAAGAACAAGTGATATGTTAGTTCTTCCGTATTCATGTCGCAAAGGACACAAGTGTAATCTTCTCCCTCAATGACAAATTTTTTTCATTTCAAGATGTTTCTTGAGTTCAATCTATACCTGAATAGCAGCCATGTGAAGATTTTTAGCTTCCTCAATACCTTTGATTTCCGAATCCACTGAAAAAGGGGTGGGTGGGGTTATATGACTGAAGTATGAGGAGTAAGCTTTTTTGGAGCAATATGTCACCGAATTCTTCCCCCTCCAAGTGTCACCTTGTTGGCCCCTGTTGAGCACTTCCTCCATGATCAAGTTTAGCTGCTGTAGCTCAATTGCTGCTTCTGGTCACATCGGCAAGAAGAAGTGTTGTTGTGTATCATTTTGTGAGTTGTACTGGGCTACGGATATGTTTTTGTTTTTGGCAAATGTGATGAGGACATCAACACCGTCGATACAGCCACACCCACCCAACTACCGGTTTTCAGTCCGATTACTCGCGCTCGTGCACATCAACTAAACTATCAGGTGAACTCATTCTTAGCCTTATGTCCATCTTATCTAGACCATGGAACCACGTGCTTTCTTGTTTTGCTTAGGAACAATGGAGAGGAGCCAAAGGGAAGGGAATTCACACGGACTGGATTTGGACAGCAGAACATTACCAACTTGTGACAGCCACCACGACTTCATACGTACTCCGATACGGGAGTTCAAGTACTTCCTGGAAAGATTACCAAGTCTACTTTCAAACAGATCTGACCTCATATCCATATCTATTCGGAGTCGGCCACAATAGTTATTTTAATTCGGAGACCTTTTCTGTCCATGGTGCTGCATCACCAAATTTGGGACCATGGCCCATTTATCGTTAAGAGCCCATTAGGGACTCGTGATTAGGGTTTCTCAAAACCCTACGGAGGTATTAAACAGTATCCGCCATCCTCATTAGATTGTGGGTTTTGTTTATTCGAAAGTTAGCTTCTGCTGCTTCCTTGTACACGCGCGTGTCGACTAGATCGCCCATCTACTTTTATTCGGAACCCCACTTTTTGATTGTTTCAATAGATCAGTGCTTGTTCTTCTTGTTCTTGCATGTTCTTCGATTGCTTGCAAGAACAAAGTCCCTCGTGGTCAGGTTGTTTGTGTGCCAACAAGAACAATACAACTTCAGAGTCGGTGTGCCGATCGCTAAGGCGCATTGTCCTAGAGACGGTGTAGTCGGATCGCCAACGTCTTCTCCTCCACAAATTGAACCCTCCAATTCTCATCGAAAGATCAGGAACCAAGATCCCATAATGTGGTAATCAGAGCAAGGTTAATCAGTGAGAGTTCTACCATTGATGTTCTTTCCATCGTTATCATCCTATAGTCCAAAGAAAGCCAAAAAAAATACTAGATCTGTTTTTCCGTTACTCCTAGACCATTGTGCCTTTTACTTTCACTACTTAGTTCAGACTTGTTGAGTTCATGGTTGCTTCGACGAGTCAAGTTGCTGGTCTTAGTATTTAGTCCTTTAGAGTTTCGAGTTCTTATCTTGTTTGATCTGCAAAAAAAACACCATCATCCCCACCATCACGAAATTGGGGAGACATTCACTTCCCAATTTGCATCTCCAAAAGAGGAAATAATCCGATCAGATCTAATTTCGAGTATCCTCTTGGTTTTGGAAGAAAAAGGTCGTAACTTATTCATATGTTGTCCGTTTGGAAAGTGTAAGCACAATCTGGAAAGGTTTATCTTGCCATCTTTCCAACGGATCAAACCTTGCCTGAAAATTCCATCTGTGCGCATCGCAGTCACCAAAGAGATTAGGAGATCTTCTGTGTATTTTTTCTTTGGAAAGCAATATTTATAAGACCTGCAAGGAATCTGCGAAAATATGTGTGCAATCTGTGGTATTTGGTGGCTTATCATCCGATCCTTGTGTAATCTTTTAGGACTGCAGGGCTTTGTAAAAAAAGAAAGAAAAAAATAAAAAGAAAGAAAGAAGGAAAGAAACAAAAACTGAGCTTCAGTTGCTGTTGTTGTAGGCTATTGTGTGACTGGTGTGAATTCCTTTGTGTCTATGCTCGCGTCTCTAGAATGGTCAAATCTAGGACCAGCACAGTACTGTCGTAGAACGTTTATTCAACTTGTTATGACTAATGTGGTGAAAGTTTGTTCCTTGTGCTAGTTCAGCCACCTAAAGCTCCATAGATTGACACCTACTCTTGAAGTTGTTCATTACTTGCTGGTTATAGTCACCTCCTTGCTGAGCTTGATAAGAACAGGTAAGAGCTTGATTGAACAGTTTGAGAGTGAGCAAGTTGTTCCCACCAGCACCCTTGTAGCTAGGGATAATGTTACCCTTTTATATTCAATTGTTCCTTTTTTCTACTAACCATGACAGGAGGAGCAAATGCAAATGAAGACGTGCATTTACCTCGCACACGGGGAATTATACAACAATTCTAGCGCCATGTGCGGATACACACAGAAGCGCTTGATGAGGATGTTCGTATTACCAATGACCGCCTTGGTCAATTGGAAAATGTGCAGATCGACACCAACACCAAAATCTGCATGTTGGAGGTTTCCATACAAACAATGAACAGTTCTATTGGAGCCATCTTGGTCCTCCAGCGCCTTGAGGAGAGGGATCGAGGACGAACTGTGGATGGACATGTGAGCAATGCCCCTAGCATTGTACTTGACAATGAAGATGACTATCCTGCAGATACAGAGATTGGGGAAGATGAGAATGCTAGGCCACGATGCCAGCTACAATGCAACCGTCAAGGTATGTGGGTGGTCATCATCGGCGTGAGGTACGCAATAATGATGATATATTTAACCAAATCAAATTTAAGATACCTCCTTTTGATGGTAAATATGACCCTGATGCTTACATTACTTGGGAGATTTATGTTGATCAAAAATTTGCTTGTCACAAATTTCCTAAAAATGCAAGGGTTAGAGCAGCCACTAGTGAGTTCAGTGACTTTGTTCATGTTTGGTGGATAGAACATGGCAAGAAAAATCCTAATAACATACCCCAAACTTGGGAAGCTTTGAAACGGCTCATGCGGGCTAGATTTGTTCCTTCTTACTATGCACATGATCTATTAAATAAGTTACAACAATTATCACAGGAAGCTAAAAGTGTAGATGAGTATTTTCAGGAACTACAAATGGGTATGTTGCATTGTAATTTAGACGAGGATGAGGAACTAGCTATGGCTAGATTTTTGGGTGGCTTAAACCGTGAAATTCAGGACATCCTTGCTAATAAATATTACAATAATGTTACCCATTTGTTTCATCTTGCTTGTAAAGCTGAAAGGGAAGTGCAGGGATGACGAGCTAGTTCTAGAACTAATATTTCTGCAGGAAAGACTAGCTCATGGCAACCACGCACGACTACTCCTCCGATTGGGCATGCTCCACCGCCATCTTCTTCACCGAGTCGGGTAGGACCTTCTTCCTCCGGCAACAATCCATGTGCTCCTTCCACTAGCTCAGCAGCAAAGACAACCCAAAGGCCCACCGAGAGTGCTTCTTCCGTAGCATCTAAAGGGCGAGCTAGAGACGTTCAATGTCACAAATGTAAGGGATTCGGCCATGTGCAGCATGACTGTCCGAGCAAACGTGTTCTAGTTGTTAAAGATGATGGTGAGTACTCAGCTGCTAGTGATTTCGATGATGATACACGTGCTTTTCTTGCAGCTGACTATGCATGTAGTGACAAACATCAAGAAGAGCATATTGGTGCAGAAGATGCAGCGCGGTATGAAAGCCTCATTGTGCAGCGTGTGCTTAGTGCCCAAATGGAGAAAGCGGAGCAAAATCAAAGGCACACATTATTCCAACACAAAGTGTGTTGTCATAGAGCGTTCTTGCCATATCATCAAGGTAGCTGCAACAAAGTTGGCCACCGGTGACATGGTGGCCAAGCTGGCACTAAGAACCAAACCGCACCCACATCCCTATTACATTCAATGGTTAAAAAACAACGGTAAGGCAAAGGTAACTAGACTTGTGCGAATCAATTTTGCTATTGGATCATATAAGGATGTTGTTGAATGTGGTGTTGTGCCTATGCAAGCTTGTAATATTCTGCTAAAAAGACCTTGGCAATTTGATAGAGATTCTATGCATCATGGTAGATCAGATTAGTATTCTTTCCTTTACCATGATAAAAAAATTGTGTTGCATCCCATGTCTCCTGAAGCTATTTGTGCGAGATGATGTTGCTAGAGCTAGGAAAACTAAATCTCAATACCATGTTAATGTTGAGAACAATAACAATCCAAAATTTGTGTTTGATAAGAAAAATGAGATATGTCTGAAGGGAAAAATGCTTGTTTGCTATGAAATCTGATATTAATGAACTGATTACTTCCACCCCTACTTCCCGTGCTTTGGAATGCAAAGATGCGTTGATTCCCCTTTACGCTATGCAATATTCTTTGCCTCCTACTGTTGCTAATATTTTGCAGTAATATTCTGATGTGTTTTCAAATGAAGTAACGCCAGGACTACCACCACTTCGAGGGATTGAGCACCAAATTGACCTCATTGCCGGTGCTTCATTGCCCAACCGTGCACCATACAGGACAAACCCGGAAGAAACAAAGGAGATTCAGCGCCAAGTACAAGAACTACTCGACAAAGGTTATGTACGTGGGTCTCTTAGTCCTTGTGTCGTCCCAGTTATTCTAGTACCTAAAAAGGATGGATCCTGGCGTTGATTGTGGATTGTAGAGCAATCAACAATATCACCATTCGATATCGTCATCCTATTCCACGCTTAGATGATATGCTTGATGAATTGAGTGGCGTGGTAGTGTTCTCAAAAGTTGATTTGCGTAGTGGTTACCACCAAATTCGCATGAAACTAGGAGATGAATAAAAAACTGCGTCTAAATCCAAGTTTGGTTTATATGACTGGTTAGTCATGCCTTTTGGGTTAACTAATGCACCTAGCACCTTTATGAGATTAATGAACAAGGTTTTGCGTGCATTCATTGGAAAATTTGTTGTTGTGTACTTTGATGATATATTGATTTACAACAAATCCATGGATGAAAATCTTGAGCACTATCGTGTTGTTTTTAATGCTTTATGTGAGGCACGTTTATTTGGTAACCTTGAGAAGTGCACCTTTTGCATAGATCGAGTCTCTTTTCTTGGCTATGTTCTTACTCCACAGGGAATTGAAGTTGATCAAGCCAAGGTGGAGGCTATTCAAGGGTGGTCTGTACCAAAGACCATCACACAGGTGCGAAGTTTTCTAGGAGTGATTGGGTTCTATCATCGCTTTCTGAAGAATTTCAGCACCATTGCTGCTCCATTGAATGACCTTACGAATAAGGGAGTCCCCTTTTCTTGGGGCACCACGCAAGATAACGCCTTTACCATACTGAAAGATAAGTTGACACATGCGCCTCGTCTCCAACTTCCTGATTTTTGTAAGACTTTTGAGCTTGAATGTGATGCTAGTGGGATTGGATTGGGTGGTGTTTTGTTACAAGAAGGAAAACATGTTGCATATTTTAGTGAAAAAATGAGTGGGCTTGTTCTGAATTATTCTACCTATGATAAGGAATTATATGCTCTTGCACAGACTTTAGAAACATGGTAGCATTATTTGTGGCCCAAAGAATTTGTTATCCATTCTAATCATGAATCACTAAAGCATATTAGAAGTCAAGGTAAACTGAACTGTAGGCATGTTAAGTGGATAGAATTTATTGAGTCTTTTCCTTATGTCATCAAACACAAAAAAGGA
The DNA here is from genome assembly GCA_036927565.1 of Tuctoria greenei. Lineage (NCBI taxonomy): Eukaryota > Viridiplantae > Streptophyta > Magnoliopsida > Poales > Poaceae > Tuctoria > Tuctoria greenei. The sequence goes on from JAYESD010000006.1 coordinate 80,369,554, forward strand.
AAGGACAATGTTATTGCTGATGCATTATCTAGACGTTATACTCTTCAATCTCAACTCGACTTTAAAATTTTTGGATTGGAAACAATTAAAGGTCAATATGAACATGATACTGATTTCAAAGATGTATTGCTGAAGTGTAAAGAGGGAAGAACGTTGAATAAATTTGTCTTCAATGATGGGTATGCGTTTAGAGCTAACAATATGCATTCCAACTAGCTCCATTCGTTTGTTGTTTTTACAGGAAGCGCATGGAGGCGGGCTCATGGGGCACTTTGGAGTGAAAAAGACGAAGGACATACTTGCTGGTCATTTCTTTTGGCCTAGGATGAGGCGAGACGTGGAGCGCTTCGTTACTCGCTGCACGACATGTCAAAGAACATTTCTATGGACTTTTCTATGGACATTTCTATGAACGCTTCTTGTTCGTAGCATGCCTTGGGAGGACATTTCTATGGACTTTGTTTTATGACTGCCTAGAACAAAGAAGGGGTGGGATAGCATCTTTGTTGTGGTGGATAGATTTTCTAAAATGGCACACTTCATACCTTGTCGTAAAAGTGATGATGCTACACATGTTGCTGATTTATTTTTCTGAGAGATTGTTAGGTTGCATGGTGTGCCAAACACAATAGTTTCAGATCATGATGCTAAGTTTCTTAGCCATTTTTGGAGAACTTTATGGGCAAAATTGGGGACTAAGCTTTCATTTTTAACTACTTGTCATCCCCAAACTGATGGTCAAACTGAGGTTTTGAATAGAAGCTTATCTACCATGCTTAGGGCTGTTTTAAAAAATATATAAAAATGTGGGAAGAGTGTTTGCCTCATGTTGAGTTTTCTTAAAATTGCTCCCTACATTCTAGTACTAAGAAATGCCCTTTTTATATTGTTTATGGATTTGTACCCCGTGCTCCTATTGATTTATTACCTCTTCCCTCAACGGAGCGAGTAAATTTTTATGCTAAACATCGGGCTGAATTGATCTTAAAATTGCATGAAACCACGAGGAAGAATATAGAGTGCATGAATGCTAAGTACAAACTTGCTGGTAGTAAGGGAAAGAAACCTATCACTGTTTAACCTGGTGATTTATTTGGCTACATTTGCGAAAGGATAGGTTTGAGTCGCGGACGACTCAAATACAAGAAGGGGAGGATGATACAACGACACCCACTCAACTACTGGTTTTTGGTCCGATTACTTGCGCTCGTGCACGTCAACTAAACTATCAAGTGAACTCATTCTTAGACTCATGTCCATCTTATCTAGACCATGGAACTGCATGCTTTCTTGTTTTGCTTATGAACAATAGAGAGAAGCCAAAGGGAAGGGAATTCACGACTTCATACGGACTCCAATCCGGGAGTTTAAGTACTTCCTGGAAAGATTACCAAGTCTACATTCAAAAGGATCTGACCTCATATCCATATCTATTGGGAGTCGGCCGCAATTGTTATTTTAGTTCGGAGACCGTTTGAATCCATGGTGCTGCGTCACCAAAGTTGGGCCCATGGCCCATGTATCATTAAGAGCCCATTAGGGACTCGTGATTAGGTTTTATCACGACCCTAGGGAGGTATTAAATAGTAGTCACAGCCCTCATTAGATGGTGGGTTTTTTATTCGAAAGTTAGCTTCTGCTACTTCCTTGTACATGCACGTGTCGACTAGATCGCCCATCTACTTGTATTCGAAACCCCACTTTTTGATTGTTTCAATAGATCAGTGCTTGTTCTTCTTGTTCTTGCGTGTTCTTCGATTGCTTACAGGAACAAAGTCCCTCGTGGTCAGGTTGATTGTGTGCCAGCAAGAACAATACAACTTCAGAGTCGGTGTACCAATCACTAAGGTACATCGTCCTGGGGACGGTGTAGTCGCATCACTAACTTATTATTCTCCACAAATCAAACCCTCATATTCTCATCAAAAGATCGGGAACCAAGATCCTATCAAAATGTGAACAGACTCCCGAAGTCTCTTTTGAGTATGTGCCCTTCCCATCCATCCTGCCAAAGCATCACCGTGTCTCCAGTCCCTACTGTAACTGTCACTTGTCTTTTGGAGTCCCCCCATATACTGAGCGCATCTCTCCACCAAAATGAGCCCTTTCCTGTGGTGCAATGTGGTGGTTTGCCAATCGAACAGTGTGCATGTAGTATCAACTGCACCCATGGTACATCCTGTTTGTTGTATATTTTGAATAGGAACTTTGCAAGCAGTGACCTGTTCATGTGTTTCAGACTTTTTAGTCCCAATCCCCACTTGTTTAGTGGCGTTGTCACCTTGTTCCAAGCCACAAGTGGTTTACCCTTTCCTGCCACATCCGATCCTCTCCAAAGGCATTGTTTCCTTGTTTTATCGAGCGCTTTCAACACACTCCCTTTCAACTTGATGGTGCACATTGCATAGATCGGAATGGAGGACACAATATTGTTTACCAGCGTGCATTTTCCTGCCATGGTTAGCCATATAGCCGAAGCAGTGAGTTTCCTTTCTACTTTAGTGATGAGTTGCAAAAAGTCTTCTGCACTAGGTCTAGATAATCCCATGGGCAAACCGAGATACGTGAAGGGGAACACTCCAAGCTGGCAACCTAGCATGCTAGCCATGTTGTTAGCTTGTTCTTCATCCATGTTTACCGGTATGATGCATGATTTAGCCCAGTTTACCTTTAGACCTGCCGCAGTGCCTACAGAATGTATAAGATTTTTGAGGAAGAACAATTCCCTTTGCAAAGCTTTCAAGATCATGATCGTGTCATCTACGTATTGTACAATGGGGAATTTCATTTGATCCGGTTGATGGATCGGTATGGATAGCAGCCCCAGTTCCACTGCTTTGTTGATAGCTATCTGTAGCAGTTCTGCTGCAAGGACAAATAATAGCGGGGACAGTGGGTCCCCCCTATCGCACACCCCTATTGCATTGGAAGTAGTTGCCAGGTACCCCATTCAACATCATTGATGGAGTTGCCGAGCTAAGTATGTTCTCTATCCACTTTACCCATGTGTTTGGGAAGCCCAAGTTTCATAGAATTAGGAGGATAAAAGTATGGTCTACCATATCGAATGCTTTCTCAAATTCCAACTTGAGTTCCAAAATAGGTGACTTAGATCTTTTGCATAGGTACAATTATTCGTAAGACCAGGCCATACAATCTTGTATCATTCTTTTCTTTATGAAGCCATATTGGTTTTTGTGTGTGATGCTTGTGATAACGCTCTGCAATTGAATGGAGAGTACCTTTGTGATCACCTTTACCGTTGAGTTGAGCAATGAGATGGGCCTGTAGTCTGTTACTGAGACGAGGTTGCCCACCTTGGGTATGAGTGTGATGTAAGAGTTGTTTAAGGGCAAAAGGCTGATGTTGTTGCTGAAGAAATCTGAGCACAACGCGTAGATGTCTTCTTTGATTATGTGCCAATAGGCTTTGTAGAATTTTGGGTTGAATCCGTCCGGTCCCGGAGCTTTGTCCCCGGCATTTCCTTAAGTGCCATGTCAATCTCTTCTGTGGTTATCGGATCACACAAATGTCCCAGGTGATGGTGTTGTTGCATAACATTCTGTAAAGAATGCCATGGTTGTATTTGTTCTGACCGCCCCAGTCCGTCGCTAAATTCCTTCCGCAGTAATGTAGCTTTCTCATTGTGGTCCATTAACTCTCTGCCTTCACTGTCTTGATTAACTGTAATCGTGTTGCGCCTATACCTTTCTGTGGCTGCTGCCAGAAAGAATTTTGTGGGTTTCATCACCTAATTTAGTCCACCACACTGTGTACCTCTACCTCCAATACAAATTCTTTTGTTGCAACAACGTGGCTATCTGTGATTTGATCAGCTCTCTGAACCCTTTTTCTTGGGAACACAATCCTTTTTGTTCTTCTAACTTGTCAACCACCAGTAAAACCTCATTACAGTTAATGATTAGCAGCGAGAGATTTCCAATATTCTTGCTCCAATATTTGAGCCAAAACCTTAGTCTTTTGAATTTTGCTGAAACTCTGCATGCGTTGTTCATCGTGGGTAGCGGCTTATTCCTTTACCATTGTGATCACCTTTAACGTTCCCTGACATGGCCCATATACAGTTATCAACTGCCATTGAAGCCCATTTTGCAGCGATGTAAACTTCACAGCAATGGCATAGTCCAGGATGTATAATATTTCACCCTTCAAAAGGTTTCCATTCCAACCTACTAGAATCCCCCCGGAAGCTCCTCTTGATGGCGAGAAAAAAAATATTGAACCTCTTGGGTGGTATTTTCTTGATGAAAGAACTGTCGATTACCTCCTTTTTTGTTTGGATGCAACAGATATTGCAGTCAACAATTTCCTCAATTTTGAATCTAACTGTCTGCTGTTTACTGGTGCCATTGATAACCCTTATGTTCCAATTTAGCACATTCCACTTCCTTGTGTTGTTCGCCATATTGTGTAATAAATGCGTAGAACTGCAGTCCTGTACTTACAAAGCACAGTTTGTGTCAGTTTGTATTGCGCGAGCACAGGTGTGTTTGTGTTGCAGGAATGACTGATTTCCCTAATAGCGGCATGTCCAGTTTTGGTGGACGAGTAGACATGACCCTTTTTGTCAGCTGTATTGATGCAGTTTAGATGTTCAGTTTGCACATTGCTTAAATGCGCATGTTTGATTACATTCGTATTGGTGATAAGGGTGCCTGGCTGATGATTGTTGTAGGGTGGAATAGCCTAGTTGAAGCGCTTAGTACAACAGCGAGCAGGACGAGTTGCATTGCACAGATTCAACCAACTGCTGATCATTGCTAGTTTCATAGTTTCATGGGCTCCCTGTGTGATACATACAGCAAAAGTGCAAAGAGTACCAAGTACAGTCCTAGTCCATACAGCAGTAGCGGAGTAGCTATAGATACCCCTCTGTACATCCCTCCACATTACCTCCCCTGCCCCCTACTCATACATTACACAAAAAGTCCTCCCATTATTACTAAAGGCCCATCCCTGACCATACATTACACCAGATCCCCTCCTAGTAGCATAAGAAACCCTTCACTGTTCTTTTGTTACACAAAAGGTCCTACAAGTAGCAGCAAGTCCCCTTCCTAGTTTGCCATGAGCATATTGTTTGCATATATTCATTGGTTTGTTGTCAACATCTTCATGCTCCCCTCTTCATCAGATATGAAGTCGGTGTCATTTGTGGGGAGCTTCGCGCGCGCCACCTCAAGTGGCACGCCGCACTGGCGAACAGCGGTGTCCTGCAGAATTACAGTTGACAGTTCTGGATAAGTTTCATCATGAACTAGATCAGCTAGTGATGGAAATTTTATAGGACCTGGGAAGTAATTACCCGTCGAGTCTGCGGCTCCCGATCCGAAGTATGTTGTCTTAGCCACCTCCTAACCCTCCGCTGCTGGTATGTTCCTGTGACCATTCAAGATGTTTCTGATCCTGGTACTTCTTCTAAGAGAGTCCAAGTCAATTTCAATCCTTGCTTTCTTCTTGCCGACATTGGTTCTCCTGGAGGTGCCTGCTCCCAAGTCGATGTGGCATAGGTGTTCTAACATAGTCTTCGGGGAACAGACTTTCTCCTTTCCTTTTTTATTGTCAGTGGAAGTAGCTCTGCGAGTATAAACCTGTCCATAACGATCTGGGTCATCCGGCTACAGCATAGTAGGCGTGTTTTCTCCCTATAGTTCCTCAATGACTACTGATGATCTTCTTGCCGATGTCTGATTGTTTCCCATTGAGTCAGCTGTCATCTGATTTGTGTCGCCCTGTTTTGGTATGTTCCACCTGATAAGAATAATGAGCTTGTATTATTCAGGAGGCCGGAGGCCTCTATAAATAGATGTACAGGGATGGTCAATAAACATAAAAGCCCTTATACAAAAGGGAAAATATAAAACACACCCCTGCACCTCTAACACCCCCCCTCAAACTCAAGGTGCGTCACGAACACTGAGTTTGGAGAGATAAAAACAATGTTGAGTTCTGGTCTGTGCCTTCGTGAAGAAATCAGCTAGTTGAAGCTCTGAAGGCACATACTGAAGATCAACAACACAATCCTGTACCTGCGCTCGTGTATAAGAAGCATCAATACCAATATGCTATGTAAGCTCATGCTTGACCGGATCACGAGCAATGCTGATAGCACCTGTACTGTCAGATAAAAGGGAAGTCAGCATACCAACAGAAACACCAAAATCCTCAAGCAACCACCGTAACCAAGTCACCTCTGCACTCACAAGAGCCATAGCACGGAACTCAGCCTCTGCACTTGAACGAGAAACTGCTACCTATTTCTTAGTCTTCCAAGCAATAAGAAAACCACCAAGAAAAACATAATAGGCAGAAAGAGATCGACGGTCAGAGGGATCACTAGCCCAAGTAGCACCAGAATATGATTTGAGCTGTAGAGAGCTAAAGCGTGAGAAGAACAAACGTCTAGAGATAGTCCCACGAAGATAACGCAAGACACGGAGCAAATGACTATAGTGAACCTGAGTAGGAGCAGAAACAAACTGACTCAGAATGTGAACAGAGTACGAGATATCAGGACGAGTGACACCAAGATACACGAGACTCCCTACAATATGATGGTAACGAGTAGGATCATCAAGAGGCTCACCATCAGTGGCCCGAAGATGGACATTGAGTTCCATAGGAGTATCAAAAGTCCGGTGATCAGTAAGAGAAGCCCGATCAAGAAGATCCTGAATGTACTTTTCTTGTGACAGATAAATTCCCTCAGAAGAGGAAGAAACCTCAATCCCAAGAAAATAACAAAAAGGACTAAGATCAGACATAAGAAACTGCTCACTGAGACAGGCCTTCACAAAAGCTATGTACTCTGAATCATCTCCAGTGATGATCATGTCATCAACATAGAGAAGAAGAAGAGTGCGGCCACGTGACGAAGTATGCACAAAAAGCGCTGAATCATGAGCACTGGCAGAGAAACCAGCAGCAATGACCACAGACGCAAAGCGCTGAAACCAAGCACGAGGAACCTTCTTAAGGCCATAAAGAGAACGCCGAAGGCAACAAACCATCCCCTCAGGAACAGAATACCCAGGTGGTGGCTGCATATATACCTCCTCAGGCAGCTCTCCATTAAGAAAAGAATTCTTTACATCAAGCTGAGAGATGGACCAATCACGAACAGAGGCCACAGCAAGCAGAGTACGAACTGTGGTCATGTGAGCAACAGGAGCAAAGGTCTCATCATAGTCACGACCATGTTCCTGCTGGAAGCCACGGGCAACTAATTGAGCCTTATATCGCTCAAGTGAACCATCTGAGCAGGTCTTAACCTTATAAACCCACTTACAGGTGATGGGCCGAACACGTGGGGGACAGGGCAAAAGTTCCCATGTGCCGGTGCGCTCGAGAGCGGCAATCTCCTCAGCCATTGCATGCTGCCATTCTTGATGAGGAACAACATCACGATACGTAGCCGGCTCAGGAAGAGCAGTAGCAGCAAAGCTAGAAGGAGAGTACCGATCAGGAGGCTGGCGAGAACGATGACCTCATTCAAGGGGCTGCTTAGGAGAAGAATCATCAGACGGAGATGATTCCTCAGGAGAAGAAGACATATCTGGAGAGTCAGACTGAGCTGGAGAAGCTGAGACATCAGATGACTCAACTGGAGTAGACGGCTCATCAGAAGAAGATGGCACATCTGTAGGAGGCACAACTAGTCGAGTATAGACTTGCGTCACCAGAGCCTTCAAAGCATAATCAGGAACCATCGAAGAAGGTTCCAAAGAAGAGGAGGTCATGGATGGAGGTACTGAGTGTGAGGGAGAAACACTCACAATTGGAGTATCAGGAAGGAAAAGGAACGAAATAGGATCAATCACCGATACAGAAGAAGTATTAGAAGATGGTCGAGGATAGAAAGGACGTGTTTCATCAAAAACAACATCCTGTGAAACTCATCCGTCGACCAACCGGATCCCAACAACGATATCCCTTATGCTCCGAGCTGTAGCCTAAGAAAACACACTCAACAGACTGAGCAGTCAACTTAGTGCGCTCACGTGGTGCAAGCAACACGTAACACACACAGCCAAAGAGATGAAGACTGGTGTAATCAGGCATCTTGCCTGTAAGACGCTCAAAGGGAATTCCACCTTTAAGAGTAGACAATGGCTGAATGTTAATTAAGAAAGTGGCCGTAGAAACAGCCTCAACCCAAAAATGAGGTGGAACAGAAGAGGCAATAAGAAGAGTGCGAGCTGTCTCAAGGATATGTCGATGCTTGCGCTCTGCAATGCCATTCTGAGCATGAGCACCTAGACAAGAGAATTGTGCAAGTGTTCCTTGCTCAGAAAGAAAATGGCGAAGAGCATCAGATAGATACTCACCAGCAGAGTCAGCTCGAAAAATACGAATAGAGGTGTCAAACAGAGTACGAACCATAGTCAAGAATTATTTATAGATAGATAATGCCTCACTACGATGCTTCATAAAGTAGATCCATGTGTGACGAGAAAAATCATCTATAAAAATGATATAATACCGATGTACTCCTTTCGAAGCAAAAGGAGCAGGGCCCCATACATCAGAATGAACAAGATCAAAAGGACGCTTAGACACTGACTCGCTAGAAGGGTAAGGAAGCTGAATCTGCTTCCCTAACCGAAAACCCTGACAATGAGCTAAAGACTCAGAACTAGAAACCGATCCTAAAACACCTCAACGAACTAGAATGGAAAGGCGAGAGACACAAAGATGACCCAAACGGTGGTGCCACTGAGCAAATGTCGAAGTGGACGAAGCAGCAAGAGTGGGGACGACTGAACTGGCAGGCGCAGCGGAAGGAAGACGAAGCGAGTCCAGCTCCCAAAGACGCTGTGAGTCACGCTGACGAGGGCCAGTATCAAGCAGGCGACCCGTGCGACGATCCTGAACATAGCAACAATCATGATCAAGAATCACTCGACAATCATTATCAGTGAGTTGACCAGTAGATATAAGTTGCATTGTAAGTCCAGGAACAAAAGAAACAGCAGGAACATCAAAAGAGTCAGACAGAAGAGTGCCCTGTCCAATAACCGAAAGAGGAGAACCATCGGCAGTATGAACAATAGAAGGACGGTACGAAGAACTCAAGGAAGACAAACTGGTATGATAAGGAGTCATATGGAACGAAGCACCAAAGTCAAGAATCCATGGACAATTACCTAGAGCAGAAGGTGGTCCCTTAGTGGAAGACGAGGAAGCAGCAGCAGTACTCAAAGGCGCAGAAGACTGAGTCACAGAACCCACAGCTCCCGATGGTGCAGAAGTAGCAAGGCGACGCAGAAGCATGAGTATATGGGCATCCGTAGGAGCAGAACTCAACTGAGATCCTCCTGTATTAGCACCACCAGCACCCTGTGAAGACCGACGAGCCTGAGACTTCCTCTTTTTGAAACAAGACGTCTCCTCATGACCATCTTTACCACAGTAATCACAATGACGACCACGCCCCCTGGCATAGAAGGAGTCGAAATTGTCACCGTCGTCGGGGAGACAGTATGCACCGGTGTCGAAGAGCAGGCTGCCAATACTGAAGTAGCACGCAGCAACCCGGCAACCTGAAGACGAGTCTCCTCATTACAAACACTCGTCAGAGCATCCATAAGAGAAACACAAGGGTGACGAGCAAGCAGCTGAGCACGAAGAGGCTCAAACTCGGCACGAAGACGAGTCAGAAAGTCATAGGTGCGTAGAAGCTCAAGTGCAGCCTTCTGACTCTGACAAGACGAACATGTATCTGTCGACAATCGAGGACCTAGAGCATCAAGCTGACGCCAAATAGCAGACATCTAACCGAAGAACTCTTCTACTGAAGCATCTCCCTGCTGCAACAACTGCTCCTGACGAATAGCAGCAAGGTAGGTAGACTGTCCAGTAGGCTCATAGCGAGAACGAAGAAAAGCCCACATCTTATGTGCAAACTCAAACTCAACTATGTCTGCAGCAAGACAATCCTCCATACTGGCAGCAAGAATAGCAGCAGCCCGATCATCATCATCTAGCCAGCTCCTGTATAAACTGACGTGAGACTGATACATAGAAAAGCGTATATCATAATCAGCCAGCAGCTTCTTCTTATCATTATCGGTAGCCTTATCTAGAATAACAGGCTCAGAAGGAACTGCAGGACAAGACGGACATTGAGATCGCCCGTAAGATACTCCCAGAGTTGTAGACCGCGCATATGCAGGCACATACGAGGAACCCAGTCACGGTAATTAGTGCCATTAAAGAGCACCGGACACCGCACGACTGGAAGCCCACCCGAAGAAGTCATCATGATGAAGATGACCGACGATGGCGGGAGAGCAAAAAAGAAAAGAAAGAAAAGAAAAATAATAACAATAAATTTTTCTTTTCTCTGTTTTTTTTGAAACCCTAAACACTCGGGCCACCCAACAAGCGGCAGCTACCAGCTACCGCCTAACCAAACCCAATGGCCGAGCAGACCAAAACCGGCGATGGAGGCACTGGACGAGGAGGTTGGGCTGGAGATCCCCGAGGGCGAGCGGCTGCTGGAGGTCTCCGCGCAGGGGCTCAAGCCGTCATCAGGGCTGCGGCGACGGCTCTGCAGGCGTACTTCGTCGCCTTGGTGGATGCCGGGCACAGGCTCCAGACGCGGTCCAACGCCGCGGGAGGGCTCGATCCCGCGTGGCACGCGCGGCTCATCTTCTGCGTGCACGAGGCCGCGCTATGGATCGTCGCCGAGTACCAACGAAGACGCGAAGGATTGCGACAGATCGAAGGCCCCGAGACAGATCCACCGGTCAGCAGAACGAAGCTGCCGACAAGGATCGTCGACGAACAGCCGATAGATCGATAGGAGAGAAAAAAAGTCCCTAACCCTAAGTTTGGCTCTGTACCATGATAAGAATAATGAGCTTGTATTATTCAGGAGGCCGGAGGCCTCTATAAATAGCTGTATATGGATGGTCAATAAACATAAAAGCCCTTATACAAAAGGGAAAATATAAAACACACCCCTACACCTCTAACACCACCAAGCCGGTGGTGACTGTGGGAAGGCTGCCTGTATCATGCGCCTGAGACCCTTTGACTCAAAGGGTATGACCGAGAGTGGTTTTTGTGGTTGATCACCGGGATGTCCCAGGCTGAGTACGAGCTCCCCATGCAGGATCAGCTGTGGTAGTCGCTCATGTCCCTGTGCCGCTTCACTGGCCAACCATGCAGATGCCTGTGGAATTTTTTCGGCGGCAATGTTGTCTTCAGATCGGTCTTGGTGCGGCAGCGGTGGCCATGGTGCCAATCCCCAGTTCTGGTCTTGGTGATGGGGAATAGTTGTTTTGTTGGTGCAGTATGTGGTCCCCGTGTATGTTCCCTTGGTCATCCTCATTCTGGAGAACTACTTGGACATCCCCCTGTTGCTCCTGCACGTGCTGGGCTGCCTGGATGGGATTAGGATTACCATCCTGTGACGGTAGATCTTCCATTGGAATATTACCAGAGGGGTACATCCAATTCAGAATATGTACGGGACAGCTCCACGACCATGCACAGCCATCTCTGCTCCGTTGTCTCATTATCAAGCTTCTCGGGACAGCTCTCACATCATTGTATAGAAATTTTACCTGGACATATTCTAAGTGTCTCGGGCTGTTGTACCAGTGCAGCAACTTCCCAAATCCTGCCACCACAAGTTCTATCGCCTCCACTATCCTGTAATCAATCGGATATCCAAGGATGAGAAACTAACCCATCCTGTTGAAGTCTCTCTGCCGACGATTGATACCATAGTCATGTCTGCAGAAAGAAATTCTCACTCCTTCAATCAGCAACGGCTCACCCAAAATTAGTGTGTCTCGGTTGAAGCTAGTTTCCAATGAGTACAGCGCGATCCCTAGAGGAGTGAGGCAAGAGGTTCTTACAGTAATTCTCAGTTCTTGGATAATGTGATTTCTGATTCTAATCTTGAAGTACTCATACTCTTCTTCAGGCAAGATATCATCCATGTCAATAGCTATTACAAACTCCTCATGGATTGGATGATGGATACCTGGAAGGTGAACCACAGCTCTTGGAAGGCTCTCCTGGCCACCATCTTCGATCTGTAATCTTTGATTAGGCATGAACCGAGCTGGATTGACATGAAAGTTGGCTATGTTTATGAGCGTGAGGGAGGTGGCTAATTCTTTGGAGTCGTTGCCTGCTGGTATGCGCGGCAGGAGGGGTAGTGAATAGCTAGTCAGTGCTCCTTGTGTTTCATCAGGCGCTGGGTTCGCGCCTTCTGTGTGGGTTATAGTTAGTCACCCTTTTTACTCTCCACACCTTCCTTTTTTTCTTATTTGCAAAGCGGTCCTTTTGGATGTGTCCATATCGGTAACAAAAATCTGCAGCGTACTTGGTTGTAACATTGAAATCTTAGATGGTGAAAGTGCATCTAGGCATCCCTTGTGAGTTTTGGTTGTTTTGTGACAAACAAATGAGATCTTAATTCAATTGTTGAGATGAGCGCAAGTTTCAATGAAATTATGAAGAAAGCGCAAAAAGAAAGGAGAGTGAGGAATCAAGTTAAAAAGAGCTCAAGAGATGAATAGAATACTCTTTGTGTATGTAGTGTGTTGGAGAAACACACCCCAAGAGCTCAAGCAAAAGAAAACACTCTCACTGCACAAATTTACACAGGTCTGGACTAGTGCGATATACCCCAGACTAGTCCGATAATCTCTCTGTCCAGGATCAAACAAGTCCTTCCAGTGCGAACTTGTCCGCAACGGACTAGTCCGATAAAGTCTGGACTAGTCTGATAATGCCTCTGATGAACATCGGACAAGTCCGATATTCCACGGACTAGTCTGAAATCCTCACTGACCAACTTTGGACAAGTTCCCCAATTTCGGACTTGACCTTAGCCCCTCAAAATTTCACGACACTGGACTAGTCCGATATTATCCGAACTAGTATGATAACCTCTCTGACTAAAATCGGACAAGTCCTGCAAGTGCGGACTTGTCCTCAATTCATTAAGGGATTCACCACGCCAGACTAGTCCGATATGTGTCGGACTAGACCGAACATCTCCAGAGACAAAATCGAATCAGTTGGTGGGACAAGTCCGATAATTTAGGACACTTAGGGTTTCTCACACGCCGCACACCAGACTAGTCCGGACTTTGTAAACCCTAACGGTAACCTTTGGAAACCCTAGTATAAATAGAGGTGCACGGCCCTAATATGATCTCTCTCGACCCCCTGAGCTGTCACACCTTCCAAGAGCCCAGAAAACACGTCTCTTCAAGCAATCCAACGCAAGAAAGATCAAATCCTTAAGGATTTACCATAGATCAATAGAGAGACACATTCTTCACGTCTTGAGCTATTGGGTTTGAATCTCTCACAAACTCTCGCTGTTTTATTGCATATCTTTTGAGTGTGTTTGATGGTGTTTTGAATTGTAAATCTTGGGGAGCCCTCAATTTGTGAGAAGTCCCCTGGAACACGGTTATTTACCCCATTATGATTAGTGGAAGAGAATCAGCCTCAGTGGCGATTCGACGAGGGTAGGGTTGGTGAATACCCGGTCCTCCGTTGACTCCTCAACGTGGACATAGATTTCTTCTGTGGAATCGAACCACAGGATAAAATTATTGTGTCTTTAGTTTTGTTCTTACTATTAATTGCAATCTAGGGTTTGCTCGATCTTGTTCAACTTACGTTAAAACTTTGAAACTAAAGTTAACTTGGCTATATCTAGTTTCATTGAAGTAATACATTCAAGTTAAAACTCAATTTCCGTCTCATAAAGTACCTGGATCGAAATCATCGATCAAACTTGATCGATCTAGTTCACACACACCAGACTAGTCCGCACCCTACTGGACTAGTCCAATTTCTCTATGTTTAATCAGGTTGCTAAGTGTTTCAAGTTCTGACAAATGTTCAAAAAGCATATTCGCCCCCCTCTAGGCTACATTTAATTGGTATCAGAGAAAGGCTCTTCAAAAGAGACTAATCGCTCGAAGAGAAGATGTCGGACATTAAGGATGTGCACAAGAACTTCAACCAAGAGAAAGTTGAAGATGAAAAGACTCAGAAGTTGGAGAAGTTCCTCGACGCCATCTAAGACTTCGAGTATGATGATTAGGAGACTCTTGGACTCAAGGCGCTCCTAAGGAAGAAAGCACTCTCCAAAGGGAAGATAAAGATCGATGATGAGAAGAAGAAGGGGAGTAGTCACATCGGCTACTCCCGATATCCTTTTAACTATGATCGATTAAATTCAAACAATAATCATTACTTGTCTATTCCCCTTGGAAAAGCTCCTTTCTTTGACGGCAATGATTATTCTATGTGGAGACAAAATATGAAGATGCATCTAATATCACTTAACTCCAGCTTGTGGCATATAGTGTGTACAGGGATAGATATCCCGGATGACGATGAAAAGCTCACACCAAGTCAAGAACAAGCGATTCATAGGAACACTCAGACGAGTTCACCTAGGTGAATGGACTCGAAATTGCAAAAGAGATATGGGACACATTACAAACTGCACATGAAGGCGATCATCATATGCGAGAAGCCAAGATTGAAATGATCGAAGGTGAATTGGGCAGATTCACCATAGAAGAAGATGAGTCACCACAAGACATGTACAATCGGTTGAAGAATTGCATCAACAAAGTTCGAGCATATGGAAGCAAGAAGTGGAATGCACGAGGTGGTGAAGCTAATTCTCAGAGTCTTCATGCCTCGCAACATAACCCTATGTTCTATGATTAGAGAAAGCCCCAGGTATCGAAAAATGACCCTGAATTAATTGCTTCGAAAGATCATCAATTTTTGAGATGATGGAGAAGCACGCAAAACATGTCAAAGAGATTGCCGATATCACCTCAACAATGAAGAAAGGAGTCGCTTTGAAGTCCACTTGCAAGCCTATGTGAAAATAAGCTCTAGAAGCTTAACAAGAAGAGGACAGCGACGACAAAAGCAGCGATATAGATGAAGAAGATATGATCCTATTTATGAAGAAATTCAAGAAGATGATGAAAATAAGACAAGGTGGTAGATCAAATGAAGGAAGACACAAAGACAAATCAAGACCAAAGTTGAGGCGCGCTTGCTATAACTGTGGTGAATATGATCACTTTATAGGTGATTGTCTTTATGAAGAAAACAAGAAGAAGACCAAGGATACAAAGATTCAACCCAAGAAGATGTTCAAAAAGAAAAAGCAAATTGGACAGGCACACCTAGGAAAGGAGTGAGACTCCAATTATGAGTCCTCATCCAAAGAGGAAAAGGAGATGGCTAGCATAGCCATCAAGAAGACAACCAAGAAATCCACCCTCTTCCCAACTATTGGCGCATGGAAGGACAACGACACATGTCTAATGGCGAAGGAAGGTAAAAGAAATGTAACAACTAAATCTTCCTATTTGGATTCTTTCTCTAGCGATAGTGATACTTCTAGTGATGATGAAGATATGCTTGTTGGCTTAGATAAGAAAACTGCTGCAAAAATGAAATTTTTGATGGATAAGCTTGTTGATAAGGAGGAGCATGTTGATCGCCAAGAGTTTATGATCATACTTCAAAAAGAGGAATATCTTAAGATCAAAAAGCTCCTTGAACTTGAAAAGGAGCGAAATAGGTCATTATAACTTGATTTAGCTTCAAGCAAGGAAGCTTGCTTGAAGTTAAGCGACTCAAATGTAATTATCAAGGATGAGCTTGCTAACTTAACCAAAGTTAACAAGATCCTTGAGGTACAAGTTGAGTCACTCAAGCAAAGTGACCCTTCATCCTCTTCAAGCTCACCTTCTCAACACCTAAAATCTGAAACTACTATTACCTGTGCATGTGCTAAAATTGACACTAACTTGAAGGAGAAGTCAAACTTGACAAAGGACAAGCATCCTTCCGAAGTGGCATATTTGACAAGGAGAAGGTCAAGTATGCACGCAGTGCATACTTGGCCACAAGACCTCCTAGTGTCAAATATGGTATTGGGTATTCTTATGGTGAAAAGCAAAATGCTAGAAGCCACAAGAATAACAAGGAACGTATTGCTTTTATCAAGGGAAACTCCTGTCAAGCTAGAAAGCCTAATGATGTTGATAAGTCCAAAAATGCTAACACATATGAACAACAACTATTATTTAGAACCTTTGACGCATCATATGTTCTCATGAAATTAATCTTGGTAGAGTTTATGCTAAACATGTTGGGGCACGTCATGGGAACACCAAATCTCATGTGTGGGTGCCCAAATCACTTGTGACTAACCTCAAAGGACCCAAGCAAGCTTGGGTACCTAAGACCAAGGCGTGATTTGTTCTTGCAGGCCTATTTTTCCGGTGGATCAAAATGGGTGCTTGATAGTGGATGAACCAACCACATGACTAGGGAAAGAAGGATGTTCGTTGAATATGAAGAAAATGAAGATCCAAGCGAAGGCATCTATTTTGGAAACAAAAGTCAAGGAAGGGTGCTCGGTACCGGTAAAATTGCAATATCATCTCAACACATTCTTTGTCATGTTTTACATGTCGATTCCTTATATTATAACCTACTATCCATATCTCAATTATGTGACAAGGGTTATAATTGTCTGTTCACTAATGAGGGTGTGACCGTCTCTAGAAGGAGTGATGACTTGGTTGCATTCAAGGGTGTGTTAAAGGGAAATCTTTATCTTGTTGACTTCAACAAAGATAAAGCTGAACTTGACACATGCTTGAATACAAATACCAACATGGGTTGGCTGTGGCATAAATGGCTAGCACAAGTTGGTATGAGGAATCTTCAAAAACTCCTTAAGGGCGATCACATCCGAGGTTTGAAGGATGCTATTTTTGAAATAGACAGGCCCTGTAGCGCATGCCAAGCCGGGAAGCAAATAGGAGCACCGCATCCTGCGAAGAACGTCATGACAACGACAAGACCGCTCGAGCTACTTCACATGGATCTATTTGGTCCAATTGCTTAAATAAGCATCGGCGGTAACAAATACAGTTTAGTAATTGTTGATGATTTTTCACGCTTCACGTGGGTTTTCTTTTTTCATGATAAGACAGAAACTCAAGGAACCCTTAAGAAGTTTCTCAAGCGTGCCCAAAATGAATTTTCATTGAACATCAAGAACATGTAAAGTGAGAATGGCACGAAGTTCAAGAACACCAAAGTTGAGGAATACCTAGACGAAGAAGGAATAAATCATGAATTTTATGCACCATATTCCCCTCAACAAAACGGAGTAGCTGAAAGGAAGAACCGAACTCTCATTGAGATGGTGAGGAGAATGCTCGATGAGTACAAGACTTCGGATCGGTTTTGGGCTGAAGCGGTTAACACCCCTTGTCACACCATAAATCGACTCTATCTTCATCGCCTACTCAAGAAAACGTCATATGAACTACTCACCGGTAACAAGCCGAATATTTCCTATTTTCAAGTTTTTGGTTCTAAATGTTATATTTTCAACAAGAAGCCTAGGACTTAAAAGTTTGCTTTGAAGTCTGATGAAGGTTTTTTGCTTGGCTATGATTCGAACTCTTACGCCTATCGTGTCTTCAACAAGGTCTCTGGACTTGTTGAAGTAGCACATGACGTAGTGTTCGATGAAACTAACGGCTCAAAAAAAGAGCAAGCTGATCAATGTGTACTAGATAGAGAAGAAGCTTCATGTCAAGCATTGAGAAGAATGGCGTTGGGCAATGTTCGACCACAAGCACCACCTCCTAATGCGAATGAAGAAGATGAACCAAAAGAGGAGGAAAATGATCAAGGGGGAGCTTCTACACAAGATCAACCTCATGAAGATCAAGGTGACCAACAAATCAACGAGGGCAATCATCTAGGGGGAGAAGAAGAGGACCATATAGATTCAAGACCGCAAGTGCTACATCCAAGAGTACACCAATGCGTCAAAAGAGATCACCCCGTTGACAACATAATCGGTGACATCCAAAAGGGAGTAACAACTAGATCTCGAATTGCAATTTTTTGTGAACATTACTTGTTTGTATCCTTTTTGGAACCATATAGGGTTGAAGATGCATTGAAAGATCCGCATTGGGTGGTGGCAATGCAAGAAGAATTGAACAACTTCAAATGGAAGGAGGTGTGGGAACTTGTTGAAAGGCCCAAATTCAACGTCGTAGGCAATAAATGGGTCTTCCGCAACAAGCAAGATGAACACGGGGTGGTGAAAAGAAACAAGGCGCGACTTATGGCCAAAGGGCATTCACAAGTTGGAGGTTTGGATTTCAACAAAACTTTTGCTCCCGTAGCTAGGCTTGAATCGATTAGAATATTACTTGCATATGCTACTCACCATGATTTCAAGCTTTATCAAATGGATGTGAAAAGCGCCTTCCTCAATGGACCAATCAAGGAGGAGGTGTACGTGGAGCAACCCCCCAGATTCGAAAATCAAGAGTTCCCCGACCATGTGTTCAAACTACATAAGGCTCTCTATGGCCTCAAACAAGCTCCTAGAGATTCGTATGAGTGCATTAGAGATATTTTAATTAAAAATGGATTTAAGATTCACAAAGTTGATTACACGTTGTTTACAAAGCACTTTGACAATGATCTATTTATCTATCAAAATTATATTGATGATATTATATTTGGTTCAACTAACAAATCCTTTTGGGAAGAATTTAGTAAGATTATGACAGATAGATTCGAGATGTCTACGATGGGAGAATTGAGATATTCTTGAGATTCCAAGTGAAGCAACAGAAGGAAGGGACATTCATAAGCCAAACCAGGTATACTCAAGACATACTCAAGAAGTTTGGAATGGACAAGGCGATGCCATAAAAACTCCCATGGCAACAAATGGACACTTAGATCTCAATGAAGACGAACCAAACATGGATCAAAAGGTATATCGCTCCATGATTGGATCCCTACTTTACTTATGTGCATCTAGGCCTGATATTATGTTGAGTGCATGTTTGTGTGCATGATTTTAAGTCAATCCCAAGGAGTGTCATTTGACAGCTGTAAAAAGAATCTTTTGATATTTAGTTCATACAACCAACCTAGGCCTTCGGTATCCTAAAGGTTCCAAGTTCAATCTCATTGGATACTCCGATGCAGATTATGTTGGATGCAAAGTAGATAGAAAAAGTACCTCCGGTACATGCCAAATCCTAGGTAGATCCCTAGTTTCTTGGTCCTCCAAGAAACAAAACTTCATTGCCTTATCCATGGCCGAAGTGGAGTATGTTGCAGCCGGGAGTTGTTGTGCACAACTCCTTTGGATGCAACAAACTATAAGGGATTACAGTTACAATATGAGCCGTATTCCGCACATTTGTGGTAATGAGAGTGCTATTAAATTGCCCATAACCCCGTTGAGCACTCTAGAACCAAACACATAGACATCCGACATCATTTTTTGAGAGGCCACTCAATGAAAGGAGACACAGCCATTTCCCATGTCAACACCGAAAAACAACTAGCAGATATATTTACCAAGCCACTTGATGAAAAAAGTTTTTGCGAGCTCTGAAATAAACTAAATATCCTTGATGCTCGGAACGTTGCTTGAAAACTTGTATACCTGTATGGCATCTGCAAAATCTATTGATTGTTTTATGAAAATCATCTCACTCTATTTTCTTTGAAAAACTATGTTAATTACTTGATCTTGGTGAATTATGGTCATAGCTTGATTGTTGTATGTTTATTGATCATATTCATCAAGATTATTTTTGTGTTTTGCCCCCTATTTTCTTTGTAAGCTCCTTAGAATATATATGAATGGGCTAAATGCTTCTGTTCTGGTGACCACGGACTAGTCTGTGGTTACCCGGAATAGTCCGTAGAGATCCGGTAGTCCGAACTAGTCCAGTTGACCATGGACTAGTCCGATTTTTCGACTCCATTACCCTAGGGCCATCAAACCCTAATCTCCTTCATCCTCACAACGTTCCTCACAATCTCTCTCCTCACTCGAGCGCCCCCAAGGTGATTTGGTGATTTGTCCACCAAATCTCTTCAAATCTCTGTGGAAAATGATCTTCATCACAAGGGGATCGAGGTCCACAGACTAGTCTGCAACAACAACTCCTCCAAACTCAAGAATCAAAGGATTTTGGTAAACTTTCTCCAAAACCCTAGAATCTTCGATTTCTTGTGTTATGGACCAAATTGCTTAGCTCTAGTAGTTAGTACATAACTCCTTGTTTTATTATATCTACCTTAAGCTATTTTTGCATTGAGAAACACCATTGATTTGCTAGTTAGGGCTTGAGCAGTTGAACACCGGACTAGTCCGGTCTCAGTACCGACAAGTCCGGTACTCCAGACTAGTCCGCACTTGAGCACCAGACGAGTCTGATTTTTGACTGAACTCAAACCCAAATTCCAACTACTCGATGCATTTCATTGGTATCAATCCTCATCCATGTATTGTATAATCCTCTTGTTCGGACCATGTCGAGCTCCAATGATGAAATCTCTGACTTTGAGGCCAAAATGGAACAAGACTCTTTGCCTCGTGCTTCGACGGGGCAAAGCAAGAAGAAGAAAGAGCGTGCTACCCAACCGTCACCCACACCACCTAGGATGCTATGGAAAGTTGCAGCAAAGAAGCCAGCTTCGAAAGCTCAAGATTGGATTGGCTCTAGCTCAGCGGCTCATCGCCAATCCAAAGGGAAAGGCAAAGGGATTGCCTTCGGCCCGATTGGCCCTCTTCGGATTAGTGCACCAAGACAGGGGAACAGAGACCCCTCTAAAGAATGATTCAATGACAAAGGAAGCGATGTAGCTTTAAAGCTCAGGACGATTGATTGTTACAGCAATTCCAACTAGGCAGCTGAAGCAAGGTTCTGGAGCAACTTCCACGCGGACTACTATAGTTTCGTGTATCTCACGATGAAGACTCTGGTGGTCCGAAGCCAATGGATTGACTGGACACACTTTGAGAGAAAGAGTTGCCCAGCCTTTAATGAAGTGATACATGCTGTGGAGAGACGTGGCCTCAAAGACTTGTTTGCTTTCAGGTGTAAATGGAATGATAAAGTCATCGCTCAATTCTATGCATCCTGCTACTTTACCAGCGATGAAGAGGAAAGGGTGACTTGGGTGACACATGGATCCAAGTATACTATTACTTATGATGAGTTTGCAAGACTGCTGCATCTTGAGGACACTAGCAGCAATGAGCTCATCATTCATAACATTGTTGTCTTAGAGAAGGATAAGATGGAGTTCCTTTATGATACTCGCTTGAAATACAACCCTCCATCGACCATGAACATGAAACCCTTCTTCATGGTCATTGTTGATGGCTCCTAAGATATACTAACAAATCATCCCCGGCGACGGTGCCAGAAATGCTTGTTGGTATTTCTTAACACCACAGAACATCTCCGGTAAAGAGATGAGATCCGCAAGCGCACGAAAGATACTGTTGTAGCATTTCACCCATGAGTATTCCCAAGGGTATAGTATTTATCCCAAAGGAAGGCAATGGAGTAAAGTATATACTACTCTTATGGTCAAGCTATGGGATACTAATCCATTATCCGGACAGGGGTAAGTTGATAATAGGGGTAGTGTGACACACACCTAAGCAATCTATTCTAAAGGGTAAAATGGGTCCTAGAGGGAGATTGGATTGAGAGTTAGAGAGTTGCTCCTACAATGCTCCTAATACATATACATAGCCTTAGGTAGATACTAATGGTCACGTCAATGATGAATTACTATGCAATGCTATTCAACACATCAGGCACGGGCTTACCCCTAGCGATACTAGGGCGACTCCCACCAAGAGCCTGTGGCATAGCCGAATGTGGAGGATTACAAAGGACAGATAGGGCTATCACCACCTACTGCCTACCTCTTCAATCCGTGGGTCTACGAGACATCCAACGCTACTTAAATACCCTAGCACCATGCTAGCATACTAAGCAAATACCTTAGGAGCCATGGCACAAGCCATCCTAAGGCAATGACTAACCTAAACATCATTGAACCAATGTTGATTGCATAGCATAAGTCATTCATATTAACATAATCATATCATAACTACATAGACTATAGTGGGGGTCTATAGTGTTTATGACCATAAGATGTGATCATGAGAGCGAAATCATAAAGACTATACCTTCCACATACATGGACTCAAGAATCAAATAAGAAATGCTTTGTCCAAGTATACGTATAAAAGAAGACTAAAGATAATATCTTTATTGAGCACGAAGTCACAAATACAAGAAGGAATACATAAGTCATACCTTTCCCAATGTGGAATTGGGAAGAGAGACTCCTTCTACTCCTTTCCCAATTTGGACTTGGGACTAGAGGCTCTCCTCTCTACATACTCACTCCTCTATGGACTATGGAAGATAGTGTATACAATAGAATGATGCCCAAGTGGTGTGTGTTGAAGTGAGGGGTAGGGGTCCTATTTATACTAGTGTTGAGGTCGGTTCCCGCCACCAAAAACATGTGAATCAGTCACCATTGACTCCAGGGAGCTGGGAGGAGCCAACACGTGGAGGCTGACCGAGTTTGGTGCAAAGACCAGGTCGGCCGACCCCCTGGTTCGGCCGACCTGGTCACTGCACCATTTCTCCTGTGCTTTCTCCAAGTGGCTGCCAGGTTGGTTCCATTGATGTATATGGGTGATACACCATTGGATCTCCTCGTATACTTCTGTTTGTTGGCCATTTGATCCATGGGATGCCACATGTCGTCGCCTGATTGGTTGGGATGAAATTTCATAGGATTGGTCCCTTTACATTTCCTCATTTCCTGTATAAAATTCTGCATACACATATTTCTCCAAGTACAAGTGGAATTGGGTTAGATAGAAAGGTGATGTGTGCAAGAAATAACAAATCCTTCACATAATTAAGTTAAATTGACGGATGAAATTGGTATATAACAGCCGTCAACAAACTCCCCCAAGCTTATCCTTTACTCGTCCCGAGCAAAGTCAAGACTTTAGGTTGATGATCAGGAGTTGCTACAATGTCTTATTTTCAAAAGTATCTAATGCACAACAAGATACTCTACCTAGTATTGCAGAAATTGGCTATGATACTCTACCTTTCTTAAGTTATCATGGGGCTTATGCTTTTTCATATGCATGAGTAGTTGAAAGGTAGAATAGCAAATGGAGCAAACATAGCCTAGAAATCAAGTTCCACTTAAATCCCGGAGAATTCAATTTAGATATTAAGTACCTCAATTTGATTCTCTCAGTCACTCCTTTGTGGATAGTGGAAATATTTCCTCACCAAACTAAAGCATTATGCCTCTACTATTCCTTCTCATTGAATATGGCTAGTATGTGGAGCTTGGTAAGGAAAGTAAGTAGGCATATTTGCATCACATATATTGCTAAGTCAAAAGAGTAAGCCTTAGGAGAATTCAAATCAAAACTTTTTGATTCAAGACTAGTGCATGTGTGATGGAGTGGAAGTGGATGTGGATACTTGAGATAACTCCTTTTTTGGTATAATCTCTCTTTCTTTTGCAGGGATGAAACATGTCTACTTCTGTTTTCTCTTTTTTCTTCATGCTTATGATGTAAGCATGTTTTTTTTGTAGCCATGTCTTCTACTCCCTTTCTTTGCAATGCATTTTGAAGAGAGTGCTAAACATGAATAACATAGAGTTTCTCTTTTTATTGTGGTATGGTGGATATGATGGACGTTTGCTTACTTCTAGTGTAGAAGTATAGCATGTGCAAGTGAAGTCTTGAATTCATAAAGAGTTGAATGATTTCTCACATAGGTCTATACTAGTTTGACTAGGCTCAATGTGAAAGAAAATAGCATATGCATAAGGTTTTGTCTATGTATAAACATCATATGGCTTTGGTAGGTATTTCCAATCAATTGAGGGAAACTTAAATCTTTTTAGAATTTCTCTGGAAATCTAAGTTTTACTTTCAAACTAGGACTAGCAGCCCTATTACCAATTGTAGTCCTGCAACAACCTAGAATTAGATTAAGCTTTTGCTACCCACAACTTCCAAATTAAGGTAAAAGTATTTCAAACCAATGAAAGCAATATCTGAAGAGTAGCAAGTTGTAAACTAGAGACTTAGGAAAATAAAACAGAGCAACTATTCATCATTTCATCTTTATGAACTAAATCATTCTTACCACACATCTTTATTTGATGAAAGCAAATCTAACCTATTTATATATATATTTTTTAAATGCAAGGTGGATGATTTGAAATAAAAATGTAGTGGGTGTGATACAAGTTACCTCAAGTGGGGGTCCTCCCCCAAGCTTATTCTTTATCAAGGTCCGTGATAGGGGTTAAAACCCTAACGACGGAGGTAGGACATGAGTTGGCCTATCCTTGTTGCAGCGTGGCTTTGACAATGGAGGGTTGAGTGTTGATTGTTGTGTTTCCTCCCATTGACACCATGAGTGTGGTTGAATAGAGTGTTTTCAATGTTGATTTTCCGCACATCAGGGTCTCCATGTGTTGGGTGTGATTTGCCATTCCTTGGCTAAGATAATGATAACCTTTTAGATCCAAAGGAATGACTTGCACTCAACATACATTGAGTATGTTCGTCATTCTTTTGCTAAGGTGTATCATATCTTTTTATCGTAAGGGAGTTACATGTGCCCAACATGCATTGGGTATGATTAGTTGTTCCTTGGGTAAGGTACAACATACTTTCTAGCCACATAGGAACAACTTGCACCCAATATAAATTGGGTGTGATCTTGTCATTCCTTGGTCATGGTACATCATAACTCTTAGCCACATAGGAATAACTTGTACCCAATGATGGTGGCAAATCCCTTGAGCTTAAATGAGTGCTTAAAATAGTTGAGAGCATAATGCTCTCACCCATGCGTGACAGCCCATTGGTTGCTCATGGAGGGTTCCCATTTCAAATCTCTAGCCTCATATAGTTATGATTGACCTTCGGGCATAATTTCCGATAGGTAGCAACCATCCTCATTTACTCCTTGGCCAAGGGATGTTGAAATGGGATCCTCTAGGGATCCCAACAATCAGCTTCTTGAATTCCATTATAGTAATATAATTCCTACAAACTTCCTCTCTTAAACACAGAGTGATGGTTAGCTCCCGATACTTGTACAAATGAATGTTTGGGTTAGGTAACCGAACTTTTATTTGTACATATGGGAACGAACAAAAATCAAATATGCATTGGATCCAATGTCAAGTGTATCTATGATCAATGTGTTATTCACTAATAAGAGTGGAGCTTTATGGATAATTCATGTTGCATATTTTCTGAAGATCCTACTCATAGCAATGCATGTGATAGAAATACACTATATGGATCCCAACACCTTTTAAAGTTTCTAACCATCTTAGCTTTCAAGAGCAAATTTTTATCATTCAGACCATGACAAACAAGATTCTCAATTTTATCCTCCTGAACCTCACTATGAATTTGAAATTTAGTGACTCCTCCTAAAAATGCAATTCAATTTCAGAGCAAGGATATCACTTATTCCTTGGAGTTTGAAATCTAGTGATACCATCTATGCATGAAGCTCAATTAAAAATTATGGCTATCACTATGCCCAAGCTTCTATATGCCAATTCACCAATTAAGTTATGCCCAAAAGTTTTGTTTTCTAAACCTCGACAAAAATGACTAAGTTTACAAAACAATTCTTAAAGGATTCTAAGTACTTGTTTGAGATTTTTCCAAGTAAGGTGGGATTTATTTTTGGGGATCCAAAAGTCAATACCCATGCTTACTCTTGTGAGGATGCTTGAGAATTGAATGATGAGGAAGTGTCAACCTTCCTCACAAATGCAAGCAAATACATTCAATTCTATGGCAAACCAAACAATGAAAAATTTTAAACTCATACCTCATTTGAAGAGCGGTTGGTGACAAAGGTCTTTGTGTGAGAAACTCACAACCTTGATTTTTGGCGTAGGCTTGATGGTTGATGTCAAATGCCAAGTTGAGATTGGATTTAGCAATGGATTTGGTTCTGGCTCCTCCATTGGGTCATCCTCTTGAACATTTCTCTTCCTCAAACTCAAAATGAGTTTGAAGGAGAGAAGTGTTCTCAAATCCTCCCAATGGTGACTTGAGCTTGATGAAACCTTCCACTTTCTTGTCATACCACCTCTTCACAATTTTGACCTAGCTGCACTTTAATCAAGAACACACAAAACAACACGAAAACGGGTTACGTTAGCCAAAAGCAAATTGAACCAAATTTTCAAATTGTCTTGCCCAGCTTGAAATAACTTGTAAATGTAATGAGGGTCAAAGCAAATCTTTTTGGTTTGAACTAGGAAGATAAATTCAAGTGGTCATGCACATAGTTCATATCCAATTAAATTTCTCCCGTAATTCAAATTTTTAGTTTTATGATGGTTGGAAATTTTACTTTCCAACATGCAAGTGTGGAATTTCAAACATGCAAATGCAAGGGTTGATGCAATTTGGAAAACAAATATGAGATAACTACGAATTAACCTATTGTCAAGGACTCACCGAATTTTTAAAGTCCGATGAGTAGTACTTACCTCCATTTTGTTCAGCACGATGATTTGTTGTCCAATCTAGGAGTTGAAGATGTGGACGATTTCTTCTGTTTTGACATGCCAAACTCATTTGGCTGTCATTTGGACATGTGGGCCACATGGTGGCCCTAGCCTCTCCCCGTTGTATTGATATAGACATGTTGTTGTAGCGACGGGTTCTCCCTCTTGAATGTATTCCTTCATGAGCATGGTGAGGCTTTGTCCTTCTTAGGGGTGCCACTCTGACCATATTGATATTCCATTGAATCAACCCATACCTTGATCATGGATCAAAGGCTTCCTTGGGCATAATGACATGTGGACTCCACAATCAAACAAGAAACGCTTCATCCACAATGTCACTTGCCCTAGGTTGAATGGGTTTGGTCGAAGTGTGGGAATCCCAACAAGTGCTGTGGGATATCTTGGACTTTGAATGCTCCTTAAGTTCTTGTCCTTGGCCAAGATCTTCATGTGAATGTTGTCTTGATTTCTGCTTGGCCAAGATACTTCAAGGTAGGCTAGTTGAACTTAAATCCCTTGGAAATCCATAGCCTCCTTGAATACAAGGGTGATGTTAATTCCACCCTTGACCTCCTTGTGAATGGTAGCCATTGGAGTTGTTGTTTAAAAAAGGTCCTCGTGGGTCTTAGAGAAATAATTCCCACGTGTCCCATGATGACATGGATTTTTACAAATCATGTGAATATCCACAACTTGGATTATCCAAACAAATCTCCAATGACTTGGATATTCATGACACTTTAATGGGAGGTGTAGTTCCATAACTAGCATATCCACCTTGTGAAGTGGTGTGCATGACAAGCTATGGGAACTCGAGCATTCTTCAATCCACCCCTTGAATGGAGACCTTCTTCTTATCCATGATGAATGAGAATAGGACTCCTTCAGCTCCAGCATGAATGTGGTCATGGATTGGTGGAGCCAACCCATGACACAAGTGTTGGATGAAGAGCCAGCTATCCACCCCATGGTGGAGGCAAACCAAGAAGAACTTCTTGGAGCCTTCCCCAAGCTTGGGTATGGATGACTTTGGCTCCTACTGAAAGCTGAAATTCTTCCGCAAAAGGCAATGGTGTTGCCTAGCGGACATTTGTTGAGGTACGCCTTAAATCATCTTGCAGTTTAGCACTTGTGTCCTCATTGGCCATCCCATACAATGGGTTGGCCAACACTACCAGGTTTTCACACAAAGGAGAAAACAAACAAGGGTAATCTTGTCTAATAACTATTAGTACCTATAGCTTAATCACAAGTGATAGCTATCCTTCACTTCCTTTGCCTTCCCCGGCAACGACTCCATAAATGCTTATTGACGGCTCCTAAGATATACTATCAAATCATCCCCGACAACGGCACCAGAAATTCTTGTTGGTATTTCTTAATACCACAGATCATCTTCAGTAAAGAGATGAGATCCGCAAGCGCACGGAAGATACCGTTGTAGCATTTCACCCATGAGTATTCCCAAGGGTATCGTATATATCCCAAAGGAAGGCAATGGAGTAAAGTATAGACTACTCTTATGGTCAAGCTGATACTAATCCATTATCTGGACAGGGGTAAGTTGGTAATAGGGGTAGTGTGACACACACCTAGGCAATCTATTCTAAAGGGTAAAATGGGTCCTAGAGGGAGATTGGATTGAGAGTTAGAGAGTTGCTCCTACAATGCTCCTAATACATATACATAGCCTTAGGCAGATACTAATGGTCACGTCAATGATGAATTCCTATGCAATGATATTCAACACATCGGGCATGGGCTTACCCCTAGCAATACTAGGGCGACTCCTGCCAAGAGCCTGTGGCATAGCCGAACATGGAGGATTACAAAGGACAGATAGGGCTGTCACCACCTACTGCCTACCTCTTCAATCCGTGGGTCTACGAGACATCCAACGCTACTTAAATACCCTAGAACCATGCTAGCATACTAAGCAAATACCTTAGGAGCCATGGCACAAGCCATCTTAAGGCAATGGCTAACCTAAACATCGTTGAACCAATGTTGATTGCATAGCATAAGTCATTCATATTAACATAATCATATCATAACTACATAGACTATGGTGGGGGTCTATAGTATTTATGACCATAAGATGTGATCATGAGAGTGAAATCATAAAGACTATACCTTCCACACGCATGGACTCCACAATCAAACAACAAACGCTTTGTCCAAGTATACGTATAAAAGAAGACTAAAGTTAATATCTTTATTGAGCACAAAGTCACAAATACAAGAAGGAATACATAAGTCATACCTTTCCCAATGTGGAATTTGGAAGAGAGACTCCTTCTACTCCTTTTCCAATTTGGACTTGGGACCAGAGGCTCTCCTCTCTACATCCTAACTCCTCTAAGGACTATGGAAGATATTGTATACAACAGAATGATGCCCAATTGGTGTGTGTTGAAGTGAGGGGTAGGGGGTCCTATTTATACTAGTGTTGAGGTCGGTTCCCGCCACCAAAAGCGCGTGAATCAGTCAGCATTGACTCCAGGGAGCCGGGAGGAGCCAACACGTGGAGGCTGACCGAGTTTGGTGCAAAGACCAAGTCGGTCGACCCCCTAGTTCGACCGACCTGGTCACTGCACCGTTTCTTGTGTGCTTTCTCCAGGTGGCTGCCAGGTGGGTCCTATTGATGTATATGGGTGATACACCACTGGATCTCCTCGGATACTTCTGTTTGTGGGCCGTTTGATCCATGGGATACCACGTGTCATCGCCTGATTGCTTGGGATGATATTTTATAGGATTGGTCCCTCTACATTTCCTCATTTCCTGTATAAAATGCTGCATACACATATTTCTCCAAGTCCAAGTGGAATTGGGTTAGATAGAAATGTGATGTGTAAAAGAAATGACAAATCCTTCACATAATCGAGTTAAATTGACCAATGAAATTGGTATATAACAGCCATCAACAGTCCTCAACAGGGTTCTTAGTAAGACAATTGCTCCGAAGGATGGAGATGCAGGGAGTGTCCAGGGCTACCTGAGGGCATTGATGAAGGTGATCAACAAAAGTAGGAAGTTTGATATCTTTGACTATATTTGGAATGATATGGTGAACATCTCCTGCACACCAAACCACTCCTGTGGCTATGCACCATACTTGATGTTTATGATTGAGAAAGTCACAGGAATTGAGTTTGTAAAGGATGTAGAGCATACTCCTCTAAGGCCCCAGAAGCTTCCCCATGCCACTTTCCCAGCTGTTGCATCTCCTATCTCCAGTGAAGAGGCTCCGAGGAGAGCTCAAGGAGATGAGAGGCCTGCCTCCACAACTAGGGCCCCTCCTCAAAAAGGGTCTCCTAGTGGCATCTTGAAGTACTTGGCCGCCATCTTTGGCTCCTGCAAAAAGGCTGAAGTGAAGCTTCATAAGTTGAGCAAGGCAAGGAAGGCAGACACGAATTATATGAAAGGAAATGTCGAGAATATTTTTCAGAAGCTAGAGATCGAGGCTATTGTATCTCCTATTATCTCTGATGGCTCAGCTTCAGACTTCTCTGAGCTACCACCTCTCTCTCCCTCCGAGCTCGCCTATTTTGGTGTTAGGGGCACTTCGAGTGGATCTGCTCCTCCTCCTCCTCAACTTGAAGATGAAGATGATGAGAGGACCGACAGCAAGGAATGAGCCTGCGACAACTTCTAGATCCCTCCTCTCCTTCTTTTTGGTGCCTTGATGCCAAAGGGGGGGAGATTGAGGGGGAGTCACTAGGTGGTAGCCATAGATGAGAGATGAGAGCTCCTTTTGTATCTTTTGATCTCTGTTATGCTTTTCTGGTGTAAGTAGTGCTGCAGAACTCTTATTATGCTTCTAAGTTATGTTTATGAATTCTGTGATGATAATTTGATATAATCTATACTTATGCATTGGAATTGACATATATGCTTAATGTTGATATGATTATGTCAATTATCTCATTCTAATCACGAATATTGTTTACACACACTTAGTTTTGCACCACACCATAAAGAGTGCACATATGTCCTATGTTTTCATTGCTTAATTTGTTCCAAGCTCATATGTGCACACTTTATGAAAATCTGGACTTTTAATCATATCTGTGAAATCTCAATTGGTTGTCATCAATCACCAAAAAGGGGGAGATTGAAGTGCATCTAGGCATCCCTTGTGGGTTTTTGTTGATTTATGACAAACAAATGAGATCCTAACAAAATTGTTAAGATGAGCGCAAGTTTTAATGAAATTATGAAGAAAGTGCAAAAAGAAAGGAGGGTGAGGAATCAAGTTGAAAAAAGCTTAAGAGATGAATAGAATACTCTTTGTGTATGGAGTGTGTTGGAGAAACACACCCCAAGAGCTCAAGCAAAAGAAAACACTCTCACTGCACAAATTTATACAGGTCCAGACTAGTCCAATAATCTCTCTGTCCAGGATTAGACAAGTCCTCCCAATGCGGACTTGTCCGCAACAGAATAGTCTAATAAAGTCCGAACTAGTCCGATAATGCCTCTGATCAACAACGGACAAGTCCGATATTCCACGGACTAGTCCGAAATCCTCACTGACCAACTTCAGACAAGTTCACCAATTTCAAACTTGACCTTAGCCCCTCAAAATTTCACGATACCAGACTAGTCCAAGATTATCTGGACTAGTCCGATAATCTCTCTGACTAAAATCGGACAAGTCCTCCAAGTGTGGACTTGTCCTCAATTCAGTAAGAGATTCACCACGTCAGACTAGTCCGAACATCTCCAGAGAAAAAATCGGACTCGTCCGCCAATGGCTGGACAAGTCCGATAGTTCAGGACAATTAGGGTTTCCCACACGCCGCACACCGTACTAGTCCGGAGTTCACCACGGACTATTCCGGACTTTGTAAACCCCAACAGTAACCTTTGGAAACCCTGGTATAAATAGAGGTGCACGGCCCTACTATGATCTCTCTCGACCCCCTGTGTCGTCACTCCTTCCAAGAGCACAGAAAACACGTCTCTTCATGCAATCCAACGCAAGAAAGATCAAATCCTTGAGGATTAACCATGGATCAAAGGAGAGACATGTTCTTCACGTCTTGAGCTCTTCGGTTTGAATCTCTCACACGCTCTTGCTATTTTATTGCATATCATTCGAGTGTGTTTGGTGGTGTTTCAAATTGTAAATATTGGGGAGCCCTTAACTTCTGAGAAGGCCCCTTGAACACGGTTATTTATCCCTTTGTGATTAGTGGAAGAGAATCGACCTTCGTGGCGATTCGATGAGGGTAGGGTTGGTGAAGACCTGGTCCTCCGTGGACTCCTCAACGTGGACATAGATTTCCTCTGTGGAATCGAACCACGAGATAAAATCACTGTGTCTTTACTTTTGTTCTTACTATTCATTGCAATCTATGGTTTGCTCGATCTTGTTCAACTTACGTTAAAACTTTGAAATTAAAGTTAACTTGTGCCATATCTAGTTTCATTGAAGCAATACATTCAAGTTACAACTCAATTTCCGCTGTATAGAGTACCTGGATCGAAATCATAGATCAAAATTGATCGACCTAGTCCGCACACCTCGGACTAGTCCACACCCTACCGGACTAGTCCGATTTCTCTGTGTTTCATCAGGTTGTTAAGTGTTTCAGGTTCTGACAAAAGTTCAAAAAGCCTATTCACCCCATCTAAGCTACATTCAGATGGTCCAGACTTAACCAATTGAAGCAGGCTTTGGACGAGTGGTACTGCACCCTGGCATTCAATGCAATTCCCTGTTGATATTCTTTTGGCTGTAGCAGGTAGTTTGAGTGCAACACAATAACTGGGGAGGAGTAATAGCTCACATCCCAGATGCCTTTACTGAGTTGTTGTCGCGTGTGCCTAATTCTTTGGCGTGGTGGACCAGAGGCGCCCACCTATGCTGTATTTTGTTGAGCAGGCAATGTGCTAATACGGTGGGCAGCAGTGGATGAAACATGTGAACCCAGCTGAGGCCACGTATGGCCTGAATTAATAACCCCATTAGTAATAGTAGAGGGAGACGTGTATCGTTCTGAAGCACTCGATTTCGAAACCCAGGGGGCCTTTTCGTATCTGGTTTCCCCCGCAGGTTGCTCTTCTCCGACACTGGTGAGGTTGGGGGATGAACCCCTCTGACTATACGTCCCATCCGGTCAGCAGCACCATTAGGATCTTGGTTTCCGATGTTTCGATGAGAATAGGAGGGTTTGATTTGTGGAGGAGAAGACATTGGTGATCTGACTACACTGTCCGCAGGATGATGCGCCTTAGCGATCAATACACTAAGGCCCCCTTTGGTAGAGCTCCACAGAGCTGATTCTCAGGTAGAATCAGGAGAGCTGTGCCAAACACTATTTTTCAGAAGAAATGATTGTTAGCTGATTCTGAGAAGTGATTCTCTGAAATGAACTAAGGGGCTGGAAGTTGAAAAAAGTAGCTTCTCTTGATTCTGTGATGTGATTCCCTGTCCTGATTCTAAGCTTTTATTCTAGGGAATCATAGAGAATCATTTTCAGCCACATAATCACTTCACCAGAGAATCAGAAGTGAATCCATAAAATCAGCTCCGTGGAGCTGTGCCAAAGGGGGCCTAACTCCGAAGTTGTATTGTTCTTACTAGCACACAATCAACCTGACCACGAGGGCCTTTGTTGCTGTGAGCAATCGAAGAACACGCAAGAACAAGAAGAACAAACATTGATCTATTGGAACAAACAAAAAGTGGGGTTTCGAATACAAGTAGACGGGTGATCTAGTCGACACGCGCGTGTACAAGGAAGCAACAGAAGCTAACTTTCGAATAAACAAAACAATCCATCTAATGAGAGTGGCGGCTACTGTTTAATACCTCCCTAGGGTCGTGAGAAACCCTAATCATAAGTCTCTAATGGGCTCTTAATGATACATGGGCCATGGGCCCAACTTTGGTGACGCAGCACCATGGACAAAAAAGGTCTCCGAATTAAAATAACGATTGCGGCCGACTCCGAATAGATATTGACATGAGGTCAGATCCGTTTGAAAGTAGACTTGGTAATCTTTCCAGGAAGTACTTCAACTCCCGGATCGGAGTCCGTATGAGGTCATGGTGGCCATCACAATTTGGTGATGTTCTGCTGTCCAAATCCAGTCCGTGTGAATTCCCTTCCCTTTGGCTCCTCTCCATTGTTCCTAAGCAAAAGAAGAAAGCATGTGGTTCCACGGTCTAGATAAGATGGACATAAGGCCATGAATGAGTTCACCTGATAGTTTAGTTGACGTGCACGAGCGCGAGTAATCGGACCGAAAACCTGTAGTTGGGTGGGTGTGGTTGTATCAACGGTGTTGATGTCATCATCATCCTCCCCTTCTAGTATTTGAGTCACCCGTGACTCAAGCTCATCTTCTTCTTCTTCCAAATATGGCTTCAAATCTGCAATTTTATGTGTGGGACTAACCCCAAAATTCGTAGGCTACTTGAGTTTATATGCATTATCATTAATCCATTCTAACACTTTGAATGGACCATCAGCTCGAGGTAACAATTTAGACTTTCTCAAATCAGAAAACCTATCCTTTCACAAATGTAGCCAAACTAAATCACCAGGTTCAAAAGTGATAGGTTTCTTTTCCTTACTACTAGCAAGTTTGTACTTAGCATTCATGCACTCTATATTCTTCCTCGTGGTTTCATGCAATTTTAAGATCAATTCATGCCGATGTTTAGCATCAAAATTTACTCACTCCATTGAGGGAAGAGGTAATAAATCAATAGAAGCACGGGGTACAAATCCATAAACAATATCAAAAGGTCATTTCTTAGTACTAGAATGTAGGCAGCGATTATAAGCGAACTCAACATGAGGCAAGCACTCTTCCCACATTTTTATATTTTTTTTAAAACAGCCCTAAGCATGGTAGATAAGCTTATATTCACAACCTCATTTTGACCATCAGTTTGGGATGACAAGTAGTTGAAAATAAAAGTTTAGTCCCCAATTTTGCCCATAAAGTTCTCCAAAAATGGCTAAGAAACTTAGCATCACAATCTGAAACTATTGTGTTTGGCACACCATGCAACCTAACAATCTCTCGGAAAAATAAATCAGCAACATGTGTAGCATCGTCACTTTTACGACAAGGTATGAAGTGTGCCATTTTAGAAAATCTATCCACCACAACAAAGATGTTATCCCTCCCCTTCTTTGTTCTAGGCAGTCCTTAAACAAGGTCCATAGAAATGTCCTCCCAAGGCATGCTAGGAACAGGAAGAGGCATGTAAAAACCATGTGGATTAAGTTGTGACTTAGCTTTTTGACATGTCGTGCAGTGAACAACGAAGCGCTCCACGTCTCGCCTCATCCTAAGCCAATGAAATGACCAGCAAATATGTCCTCTGTCTTTTTCACTCCAAAGTTCCCCATGATCCCGCCTCCATGCGCTTCCTGTAACAACATAAAACGAACGGAGCTAGCTGGAATGCATAGCTTGTTAGCTCTAAACACATACCCATCATTGAAGACAAATTTATTCAACGTTCTTCCCTCTTTACACTTCAGCAATACATCTTTGAAATCAATATCATGTTCATATTGATCTTTAGTCGTTCCCAATCCAAAAATTTTAAAGTCGAGTTGAGATAGAAGAGTATAACGTCTAGATAAAGCATCAGCAATAACATTGTCCTTTTTTTGTGTTTGATGACATAAGGAAAAGACTCAATAAATTCCATCCACTTAGCATGCCTACGGTTCAGTTTCTCTTGACTTCTAATATGTTTTAGTGATTCATGATTGTCGACTGTTGGAGTCGGCAGATCCCCTGACACTACGAAAGTGTTGTAGGAGTTTGTGGTTCGGTTTGGGCGCGCGGAGACTCAAGAAAGTGAAACGCGATTGGACACGAGTGACACAGTAGTTTACGGAGGTGCCTTTGGCGGGGCTTTACGGTTAAGTGCCGACGCGTGGCGCACCTCAGGCGGCAGATAAGATCTTTGGCGTGCGGATCTCTCGCAATTGAAGGTCGCCAGTTCCCGATACGAAAACCGTATCGGTTCCGCGCGCCTTGTCAGTCCGCCGCCTTTGGGTTTCCCGCCTCGTGATGACAACTGTTCGCCTGGGTAAGAACCTCGACTTGATCGTCAGGGTGGTCCCGGGCCCTCTTGTCATCGGCAGGGTTGAATTCTTGAGTAGTATCCTTGACTCCCCTGCAGTTTCCATCCAAGCGTTGCGAGGGCTTACTTAAGAAGGAAAGCGCACCGTCGGGAGTTCTTTACGCTTTCCATCTGTTCTTGCGCTCAAACTCCCAACTCGTGCTTTGCTCCTCTTCTCTTGCCTAGCTGTGCTGCGATGGAGTTGGGTCTGCGTGAGAGTCGTTTGAAGACGGAGAGCGATCTGAAGAAGGTCCGAGCCCTCATGGGGTGGTCGTCGGACTTCTTCAACCGTTCAGTCCGCGCCGGCGGGGAGCTTCCCTTTAAAAAGGAGCACTCCGGCGAGATGGTGTACTTTTCATCGTACGCCATGGTGGGGCTGATCCCACCGTTTTCTTCCTTCTTCTTGATGCTGCTGGACTTCTACGGTCTGCAGCTATACCACCTTGGCCCTCACTCCATCCTCCTTGTGTCCATCTTTGTCCACTTCTGCGAGATGTGGGTGGGCATTCCTCCCTGCATCGAGCTTTTCCGAACCTTCTTCACCGTCCAAACCACCGGCCGAAGCGACGAGTACCTTGGCTTCTACTACTTTGTGAAGCGCAAGAAGTGCCCGTTCAAGTACCTCCGGTCATTCCCTTCCGGGAAGTGGGATGACTGGAAGAAAGATTGGGTAGTTGTTCGGGTGGAGGAGCACGAGCGGTTGGAGTTGCCAGATGGTCTGCCCGGCATTGACACGTCGGTGTGGAGCGAAGTTCCGGTGCTGGCGGCAGCTTTCGACCCCGTCCTGTCCAGGATCCGCCAATGTGTGGAGGGAGGATTGACTCCCCAGGCGGTGTTCTGCAACTTCCTGTCCAACAGGTGGGCGCCGCTGAAGAGGAGGGAGAAGCTCGCCTGGGCCCTCAACAGCGTGATGGACGAAGACCGGGTTGAGACCGGGTTGAAGTCCAGCATGGTGGGGAAGTCCTTGGAGTTTCACCTCAAGAAATTCCAGCACGGCATCGATGTTGATGGAGAGTACTTGACTCCGCCGCCAGCTTTCCTCCCCCTGAACGTGGAAGTGGAGTTCAGTAGGGAGCTCCGGCGGAAGATGCCCGCGCTTGACGACCTTGGCGTCGTCGAGAGAAGATCAACCGCCCGGTTGGCGATCCCCGGGTTGTCGGAAGGCGGCTCCGCCCCTGTCTCTCAGCCGAGAGCTGAGGTCACCGGCAAGGGCAAGGAGCTGGCGGAGGAGCCGGAGAGCCGGAAGAGGAAGCTACGACATGCTGACGGAAGGACCGTCGGGCTTGCTACTTCCCCGCCAGTTCCCCGTCCTCAGGAAGGAAGATCCTCCGCCGCTGTAGCGTCTGTCGCCGTGGTGGGGTCTTTTCGGAGCGCTACTGTTCCGGCGGTGGGATCCTCCCGGAGTGTGGCTGTCCCCGTGGTGGGTCCCTCCGGAGGTGCCAGCTCCGGACAGGCGACTCCGGTACAAGAAGCGGTGAGGGCCTCCAGGTCCAGGAGTTCTTCTCGATCAAGGAGAGCTCCGACCCGGGAAACGCCCGTGGCCACGGCAAGTCCTGGGAGTCCTCGCGGAGCTCCTACGCCGACCGTGGCCAGCCCGGAACGTCCGGGAAAGAGGTTCCGCGCAAGCTGGTGCGTGAGCCTCCCAAGGTAATTTTTCTTGCTTACCTCAATTGACTTTCAATTATAGCATCTGTTTGCTTAATTTCTTCGTTCTTTATCTGCAGCGTTCCCAAGAAGGGGAGTGAAGCTCCGCCCTCGACCACAGTGTCTGAGGCTGCGGGGGCTTCTGTTCCAGCTCCGGTGCCGCCCCAAGCGGAGGCTGCGACAGCTCCGACATCGGCTGTCGTGGTCATGGACCTCGACTCGTCTCCAGAAGTTCCCGTGGTAGCGCCGGACCACGGGATTGAAGATGCGCCAGCGGCACCCGTTCCGGAGGTTGAAGCTCCGGGTCCTGGTGCTGCAGAAGTAGAAGCTCCGGCTGTTGAGTCGGAGGAAATTGCAGTCCCGGCTTCAGAGCCGGAAAGTGCTGAAGCCCCGGCGGTTGAGCCGGAGGTAGCTAAGCCCCGGCGTGTGAGCCGGAAGTTGAAGTGGTTCCGGCAATTGAGTCGGTTACTTCCGAAACTCCGGTCGCAGAGCCGGTAACTATTGGAGCGCCGGCTGCAGAGCCGGTGATTGCTGAAGCGCCGGCCGCAGAGCCGGTGGTTGAAGAGGCGAGGGAGCTTGAGCCTCCCTCAGAAGAAGTGTCCCGGCCGGAGCCATTGGAGGCAACGACGTCTATGGTACCCGTGGCGGAGCCAGAGTGCCTGAACGAAGTCGCCGGCCACCAGCCTGAGGGGGCAAATGAAGACTTGGTGGCGGGACCTTCTTCGGTGGCGACTGAGGCCATCCCGGAGGAGTGCCCTAGTGCCTTGGAAGCCCGGGGTTCCACTCTTGTTGAGTGGGACCCAATTTTTGTAAATGAAGACCCGCTGGAACCAGCGGAGGAGACCCCAGAAGGTCCGGAGCCCATCTCGCTGTCGATGTCCATCGACAACGCTTGCTCCAGTCTACGTCAAGTCCAACTAGCCTTCTTCCACGACAGCAAGGCTCTTGAAGAGGAGCGCCAAACCCTTAGGAGGTGGCGTAATCGACTCCAATTTGAGACCAAGCTGGCGCAGTCGAAGATTGCGGATGACAAGGAATGGATCAGGCGGGAGAAGGTCCGCCTGGAGCTCTGGGGTGAGATGCTGGACGAGAGGGAGAGCATGACTCACAACCTCGACGCCCAATCCCGGGAGTACCATGACCAAGCTAAGGCTGCTAATGACGCGGCCAACGCTCGGTTTGATCAACTCGAGGCCATCAGCACCGCACTCATCAAGCGCCGAGAGGCACTTGAGGGAAGGGAAAAGCGGCTCGAGGATGAGGAGCAAAAACTCCTGGAGCTACGGGATGACGTCTTGCGACGTGAAGAAGAGCTCGCCGAGAAGACAGCTCTGGCGGACAAGGGTATCGAGGAGCGCACTAAAAAATTGGAAGAGCGCTGCCTCGAGGAGGAGGAGAAGACCTGGGTGTGGGGGCAGGAACTCTACGAGTACGAGTGTGCCCTTGTCGCCCGGGAGAAGAAAATAGAGGCTAGGGAGAAAGACCTGGTCGACCGCCGGAACAAGATCCACCTCCGGGAGGAGGAGCTCGGAAGACTTGAGAAGCGGGTTGCTGCGAAGATTCAGCAAAACGCCAAAGAAGTCGAGCGTCTTTCCCGCGAGAATTCGGAGCTGGCGGCGGCCCGGAGGTCCTTGGAAGATATGAAGGGCCTGAGGAAGACGGACTCCCTGCAAATTTGGGAGTTCCTGAGCAAGGCCGACGATGCACTGGCGCCGATGGGTTTCAGCCCCGTGCTCCCGGACAATCCGGAGCCGGAGCCGGACCTTGCGTTGCAAGCGTTGAGCGCTGCGGGCAGCAAGCTCTCCAAGGTGGGCGACGTCATCGCGGACCAGCTAGAGGTCGAGGGGCAATCCCTGGCTAGGAACGTCACAGAGTATGTGTTGACGTGTTACACTAGCCGGAACCCTCGATTCTCTCTGGACCCGGTGCTTGAAGGCCCCGTCGAAGGAGAAGGCGAAGCTACCCGAGCCAGCGTGTCGGAGGTCGCTCAGAAGGTTGCCGAATTCTTCCATAGGGTCTAGGACTGTCTTTCTTAGCCTTTACTTGTATCTTCTCTTCTTCCTCAATTTTGTAATCCCTTGTCCCCAGATGTAATCTCCGGTCTTCAAATGAAATGAAATCCTCACTTTTTTGCGAATTTCATTTTTTTGTCTTCGGCATCTTTGTCTTCACTTGGCCCCCTGGTAGATGTGCACAATTTGATTGTGGACATGTACCAAAAGGATGTTGAGTTTTGTTGAAGACAAATTTGCTTCGAACTCGTATAATTTAGTTCCGAAGTTTTCGATAGTGAAGGTCCCTTGAAGTTGTCGGAGCTTAGAAGCTCCGGCACTATCCATCGTCGGAGCTTAGTAGCTCCGGTAATAGCTTCTACCAACACGTTGAGCGTCGATAGTTAATACTCCAAGGTGTCGGAGCTTAGTAGCTCCGGCAATGACCCTTGCCACGCCTGGTTTGTTGGCAACAGACTCTAGTGATAGAGTCTTCTCACCATCTTTAAGTCAACGCTGACGGTTGACACCCTGGTGGGAGTCGGAGCTTGGTTAGCTCCGGTTTTTCTCCATCAACATTGGATTCATTTTTCCTGCACACTTAAGCCAAGAAAAATAGTAAAATTCGTTCCTTATCTATAACTTCGTCGCGGCTTACGATTCTCAAGAGAATTTCAAGTTGAACACGATTTTTAGTACAATTGGATGAATTGTCTTTTCTTTTAGATCTAATTGTCCATGGACCCAACTTACTTTGGCCTGCTGGGATGTAGGTAGAGTGGCGTACTTAGGGTGCTTGACCAGGCTAAGTCGATAGCGCACTCCGGCCCTAGAATGGCTTGGCGGCTTTCAGGCGAGTTGGCCACAGACGACATTTAAATCTAAAAAATCCGACAATTCAACTCAAATCGTACATAAACCGGTTAAACTAGAACTTCTTAAGAATTGCACGTTTCTGTTATAGACAAGAAAGAGAAAAATAAAAATGTCGAGCCTTATGCAAAAATGAATGCACGTGGAGTCTATTTCACATGAAGATGTCTTTCATTATAGGTCCGGGGTACAGGGGAAACAAGTACACTCTTAGCGTACGGAACCAGGCTAAGTGTGTTTGGTTTCTCGTTTGACCCAGGGTAGTTAGCTACACTTCTAGTCCGGAGACTGTATCAAGTGTTGCATGAGCTTTTCAAACCTTTCGGAAAAGGTCCGGCTGCTCTCCCGGAGGAACTACCCGACTCTGTACAATGACTCTATAACATACATTTCAAGTTACTTAAGACTCACCTCCGTGGAATTAAGTGTAGAACTTACGGAGGTGCTCGATGTTCCAAGGATTTGGGAGAGGTGTCCCATCCTCGGTAGCCAAGCGAACGCTTCCGGGACGGGATACTTTGATCACTCGGAAGGGCCCTTCCCAGCCGGGGGAGAGTTTGTTTTGCCCTTCTCTGGATAGTATTCTCCGTAGCACCAGATCGCCTTCCTCGAGCTGTCGGTTGTGTACATGCCGCTGATGATAGCGCCATAGAGCTTGGCGGTATCGGGCGTTCCGAACAGCTGCTTGGCACCTTCCCTCCTCGAGGAGGTCTAGGTCTTCACGCCGGAGCTGGTCCTGCGCGGCTTCGTCGAAGGTCCGGACTCGGAGGGAACCCAAGGTGATTTCCGGAGGAAGGATCGCTTCAGCTCCGTACACCAGGAAGAAGGGTGTTTCTCCAGTTGCCCGACTTGGAGAAGTCCTGTTGGCCCATAGAGTGGGCGGAAGCTCTTCGATCCAATTGGCTCCGTGCCTTTTCAAACGCTCATAAGTGCGCGTTTTGAGTCCTTTAAGGATCTCTGCGTTTGCTCTCTCGGCTTGTCCATTGCTGGCAGGATGAGCTACAGAAGCGTAGCAAACTTGTATGCCGAGGTCTTCGCAATATCCTTGAAATGCGGAGCTTGTGAACTGAGTCCCATTACCAGTGATGATCTTATTTGGGACTCCGAATATGCTCACGATAGATTGTAGAAAATTGATTGCAGATTGTTTGTTGATCGTCACAACAGGAGTAGCTTCCGGCCACTTGGTGAACTTGTCGATGGCGACGTACAGGAACTTGTAACCTCCTACGGCTCTTGGGAAGGGTCCCAAGATGTCCATCCCCCACACAGCGAAAGGCCATGTAGGAGGTATCATTTGTAAGGACTGAGCAGGTGTATGAATTTGCTTTGCATGAAACTGGCATGCTTTGCATTTCTTCACTAGCTCAGTAGCATCCTGGAGCGCTGTAGGCCAGTAGAAGCCGTGCCGAAAGGCTTTTCCGACCAGCGTGCGGGAAGATGCGTGGTTCCCACACTCACCTCCATGGATTTCTGCGAGGAGCTCGCAGCCTTCTTCCCTTGTGATGCACCGCATTAGGATGCCGTTGGCACCGCGTCGGTAGAGATCCCCTTCTACCAACGTGTATCTTTTAGCCAATCTGACTACCCGGTCAGCGGATACATCATCGTCAGGAAGGATGTTGTCTTTCAAGTAGTTCCGGATCTCCGAGATCCATGCATCGGAACTGACTTGAGCATTTGAGTCTTGCGTGCTGGGTTGCTCGGAGCTTCCGGCGGCACCTACGACCCTTGATGGCTGCCATGGTATCAGGGCCATCGGGACCGTCAGCTTCGGGATGCTGATCTCGCCCCCTTCGTTCAGTTCGGCAGGCTGAACTATGGGTTTTGACAACCTCCGGACAAAGGTTCCGTCAGGAGCCGGAGCTCCGGTTGACGCCTTGGTCGAGAGTTCGTCAGCTTCAACGTTGTGAGCACGCTGAACATGGTGAAGGTCTAGGACTTCGAAGTCCTTCTGAAGCCTCTGGACTTCAAGGAGATAAGCAGCCAGCTGGAGATTATTGCAGGAGCATTCACCCTTCACCTGTTTGATGACAAGTTGTGAATCTCCTTTGACCAGCAACTGCTTGACACCATATGATAGTGCCACCTTTAATCCATAGATGAGTGCTTCGTACTCCGCCATGTTGTTGGTTGCCTTGAAGTCAAGGTGCACCATGTATTTCACCTTCTCCCCGTTGGTGCGAGGAGAAGGATTCCAGCTCCGGCTCCCTGCTTCTGCATGGAGCCGTCGAAGTAAAGGGTCCAGTGAGGCTTAGTGAAGGCTGGAACTTGTGGTTCCGTCTTCTGCTCGCTGGGGCCCCCAGGGTTTAATGGAGAGGGAGTCCATTCTGCCACGAAATCTGCCAACGCTTGACTCTTGATTGCTTGTCTTGGAATGAATTCAAGGTCAAATTCAGCCAGTTCCGCTGCCCACTTTGCAATATTCCCAGTTGAATTGGGATTATGCAGGATAGCTCGAAGTGGATATGAAGTCACCACTGAGACTTTGTGAGCTTGGAAATAATGACGAAGCTTCCTTGAGGCAATAAGAACTGCATAGAGCAGTTTATACACCTCTAGGTATCGAGTCTTGGCATCATGTAACACTTCACTGATGAAGTATACTGGGCGTTGAATGGTCCGGACCCTCCCGAAGAGGTCCGGAGCTTCCTCTTCATTGATCCGGGCCCTGTCGGAGGGGTCCAGACTATCTTCGGGGACCTCCGGGTTCTGGGTAGAGGAACCTGGAGCTTCTTCAGGAATGACCTGGATCCTATCAGAAGGATCCGGGTCCTCTGAAGTGGCTTCTTGTGGGTTCAAGTCTGGGAGCTGGGACCCAGACCCGCTTTCAGGAACCTCCG
The DNA here is from genome assembly GCA_036927565.1 of Tuctoria greenei. Classification (NCBI taxonomy): domain Eukaryota; kingdom Viridiplantae; phylum Streptophyta; class Magnoliopsida; order Poales; family Poaceae; genus Tuctoria; species Tuctoria greenei. The sequence continues at coordinate 80,412,528 of JAYESD010000006.1, forward strand.
GATCCTCCCGAAGGGATCTGGATTCCTGAGTATTGGGTAGTTCCGGTCTCTCCGCAACCAGAACCATACTGACGACTTCGTCAGCTGCTGAAATGTAAAGCAATAAAGGCTCACCAGGGTTCGGAGCTACCAAGACTGGTAGGGTGGTGAGGAACTGTTTCAGCTCCTGGAATGCCTTCTCTGCTTCTTCAGACCATTGAAATGGTCCGGACTTCCTCAGTAACTTGAAGAAGGGAAGTGCCCTTTCCGCCAGTCTTGAAATGAACCGGCTGAGGGCTGCTAGACATCCAGTTAATTTTTGGACGTCTTTGATGCGGGTTGGTGGCCGCATGTCTTCAATGGCTTTTATCTTCGCCGGATTAGCCTCTATGCCCCGGTGACTTACCAGGAAACCAAGAAGCTTTCCGGAACTAACCCCGAAGACGCACTTGTCTGGGTTTAGCTTCGTGCGGGTGGCCCGCAGCTTATCGAAGAGAGCCTGCAAGGTGCCCAAGAGGGACTCCTTGTTCTTGACTTTAACCACGATGTCATCGACGTACACTTCCACTATGTCTCTGATGAGTTCTTCGAAAGTTTTGTACATAGCTCGTACAAAAGTTGAAGCTGCATTCTTGAGACCAAAAGGCATGGCTGTGTAACAATACAATCCATCCACTGTGATGAATGAAGTATGTTCTTCATCTTCCCTAGACATCCTGATTTGATGATATCCAGAATATGCGTCTAGAAAACACAGTAACTCGCACCCGGAGGTGGAATCCACTATCTGATCTATTCTAGGTAGTGGGAATGGATCTTTTGGACATGCCTTATTCAGTGTGGTGTAGTCGATGCACATCCGAAGTTTCCCTCCGGCCTTGGGCACAACGACTGGGTTTGCCAGCCATTTTGGATGGTAGACTTCTCGGATGAATCCAGCTTCGAGCAACTTCTTCACTTCTTGTCGGATGAAGTTATGTCGCTCTACAGATTGCTTCCGAGGTTTCTGGTGCACAGGCCGTGCGTCGGGGTAAATCTTCAGATTGTGCTCAATCACTTCCCTGGGGATCCCAGGCATTTGTGACGGTTGCCAAGCGAACACGTCAACGTTAGCCCGGAGGAAAGTGATGAGCGCGAGTTCCTATTTGTCGTTCAAGCCACCCGATATGCGGGTAGTTTGAGTGACATCGGAACCAATTTGGACGACTTTGACGAGAATGTCGGTGTCGCCGCTTGGCTGCACACGAGGTGCAGAGGTCGAGCCTCGTTGACGAATGCTCGGAGGTTGTGGAGCTTGCTTCTGTCTGGAGTCCTCCTCTTGCGCTGTGGTGAGCGCGTGAAGTTCCTCCAGAGCAGTTACTCCGGCAGTGCGATCTCCACGGATCCGGAGAACGCCTACTGGTGTTGGCATCTTCAACACCAGGTATCCATAATGAGCAGCTGCCATGAATTTGTACAAGGCAGGTCTACCCAAGATGGCGTTGAATGGTAAGTTGATCTGAGCGACGTCGAAGACCAACTTCTCGGTGCGATACTTCTCCCGGGTCCCGAAGGTAACAGGGAGAGTAATAGCTCCGAGTGGGGTTATGGCCCCCGGACCTACTCCGGAGAAAGGTCGAGAGGGCTGGAGGTCCGAAGGTCGGAGCTGAAGCTTAGTGAAAGCTTCGAAGCTGATGAGATTAAGCCCCGAACCTCCATCTACCAGGACATGATGGAGTTGGATGTTGTTGATGGTGGGAGATACCATCAAGGGTAACTGGCCAGCTCCGACCATGCTTTGAGGACAGTCCGAAGCATCAAAAGTGATGGGTGTGTCCATCCACTTTCGATGTGGCTCCGGTCTAGCTGTAGGAGCTACAGCAGCCATATCCCGTCGCATAGTCTTGATGACACGACGAGAAGTGATGTCCCATGATCCACCAAAGATGGTGTTCATGGTTTTTCGACGCTCGTTGTCGGAGACGTCGGAGTCATCGTCGACGGAGGTGTAGACGACTTTCAAGACCTTTTTGGGGTCCTGAAACCCTAACTCCTCTTCAGCCGGAGCTTCATCGACCTTTTGTTTTCCCTCCCTCTGTCGGAAGGGAGACCCTTCCCGGCGCTTGTGGTAGCGCTCGGCAAGGTTTTGGACCTCCCGGCAGTCCTCCAGTCTGTGGCTGCTCATTTTGTGAATGGGGCACCACATCTTGGATTTGCCACCGTCTTCAGAAGACGGTCGAGGTCGCTTCTCGGTGCGTGGCCCCCGGCCACCAGGAGTTGCAGTGGCTGCAACGTTGGATGTGCCGGCCGACGGCTTCTTCTTGCCGTTGGTCTTCTTTTTCTTCTTGCCACTCCCGGAGGTAGTGGCTTCTTCTTTGGAGGATTTTTTATGATCCTCCAAGGTTGGTTTGGAGTGCATTTCACGGCCCTCCGCAGCTCTGGCACATTTGTCAGCCAGGCTGAAGAGCTCCGTGACGCTGGTGATCTCTTTGATCGCCAGCTTCTCCAACATCTTCTTGTCTCGCACACCCTGTCTGAATGCCACAATGACAGAAGCGCTTGAGATAGAAGGGATTGTGTTACGTACCTGAGAAAATCTCTGGATGAACGACCGCAAAGATTCTCCTCCTTTTTGCACGACCGCAAAAAGGTCCAGTTCAGTGCTCGGACGGGTGTATGAACTCCCGAAATTGGCGGTGAACTGACGGCACAGCTCCTCCCAACTGTCGATAGAGTTGGGTGGAAGGCTCATAAACCAGGACCTGGCGGTCCCAGTTAAAGCCACTGGAAAGTAATTAGCCATTACGGCCTCGTTTCCTCCAGCTGCTAGGATCGCAGTGGAGTATATCTGTAGAAATTCTACGGGATTAACAGTCCCGTCGAATGTTTCCGGCAAGTGTGGCCGGAACTTCTGTGGCCATCTAACCATGCGTAGGTGCATGGCTAGGGCGGAACAGCCTCCTCCTACTCCTTCCAGAGTAGAAAGGTCTTGAGCATCTCGTCTTTCTCGAGCTCGCTCGATGTGAACACGGCCATCCTGTTGGCGGTATCGGCGATCAAGCTCCGCCCGGAGGTCGTGTGTCGAAAGCCGAGATGCAGTATGGGCGCGTCGTGCCCCAGAAGGCAACGACGTCACTTGCTGTGACGCAGCTCGTCTCCGGTTGTTGGAGACATGTGGACCAAGTCTTCCAGACAACGTTCGTCGCTGCGACGGGGCCCGCCCTGAAGGGGGTGGACCCTGGTTGTTGAGGCGTTCGGCCGCTGCTGCGACCAAATGCTCAACATCAGTTCTCCATTGCTCCATGGCACCTTGAGATGCATCCGGAGGTGGTGGTCGCTGGAGAAGAGCACGCGCTGCATGGAGCGCGTGTTCTGGGTTGTCACGACTTGCCGGCGTAGAATGTGACGCCGGTGCACCATCATGTCGTCCGGCATGTCTTGCCGGAGAAGATGGTGGTGGTGGGAGTGTGACTCCTGCTGGAACTGAGGCTCCTGCCGGTGGCTGCTTGTTGGAGGGATTGCCTCCGACAGCCTGAACAGCAGGTTGCCCGTTGGATGATCCAGCCGCAGAATTCACCATTCTTGAAGATCTCAGGCCCCCCTACCTGGCGCGCCAACTGTCGACTGTTGGAGTCGGCAGATCCCCTGACACTACGAAAGTGTTGTAGGAGTTTGTGGTTCGGTTTGGGCGCGCGGAGACTCAAGAAAGTGAAACGCGATTGGACACGAGTGACACAGTAGTTTACGTGGTTTGGGCCGCCTGAGCGTAATACCCTACTCCACGGGTGTGTGCGTGTGTTGTATTAACTTGTGAGCTTCAGAGTGTTCGAGCCCTCCTCCTCTGTGTATCGTCGGTTTGTCCTTTTATAGTACAAGGACAAACCGTTACAAGTCAGCCTGGCCCGACATGTGGCCCTGGCGGTTATTAGTATTGATACACGAGATTAATTGTTGTTAATAACCCTGTAACGGCTTCGACAATACCGTTACAGGTGTCAAGATCGTCCTGATTAAGTATCATTAATGTGGGATTAATGATAATTAATTGGGTCTTGAAGTCCGCGGTTGTCTTTTGGAGATCCGGAGCCGTTACAACGTCTCCCGGGGGTTTGAAGCGGCTAGCTCCGATGTATGGACACGTGGCAGCTCCGGAGCTTGCTTGGGAGAAGCGGGAAGCTCCGGGGTGGCCTGGCACGTGTCAGGTCCGGAGCTTCTCTCGGTCAGGGGTTACCTCCGGAGGTGCCGTTTCAGTACCTAGCCCGGAGCTTTACCCTCGCGGGTAATAGCTCTGGTCTGACAGTACACATGGCAACCTAGGGGCTAACCATGTTGGAGAAGCGGGTCCGGTTACGTCTGGCGAGTGGGCCCCCGAGGGTCTTCAATTTGAGTAGATGTCCTTCCCTTGAGATCTTTGTAACCCCAGGGGGTGTATGGTTTTTAGGGTACCGACAGTGATTGGACACGAGTGACACAGTAGTTTACGTGGTTCGGGCCGCCTGAGCGTAATACCCTACTCCACGGGTGTGTGCGTGTGTTGTATTAACTTGTGAGCTTCAGAGTGTTCGAGCCCTCCCCCTCTGTGTATCGTCGGTTTGTCCTTTTATAGTACAAGGACAAACCGTTACAAGTCAGCTTGGCCCGACATGTGGCCCTGGCGGTTATTAGTATTGATACACGAGATTAATTGTTGTTAATAACCCTGTAACGGCTCCGACAATGCCGTTACAGGTGTCAAGATCGTCCTGATTAAGTATCATTAATGTGGGATTAATGATAATTAATTGGGTCTTGAAGTCTGCGGTTGTCTTTTGGAGATCCGGAGCCGTTACAACGTCTCCCGGGGGTTTGAAGCGGCTAGCTCCGACGTATGGACACGTGGCAGCTCCGGAGCTTGCTTGGGAGAAGCGGGAAGCTCCGGGGTGGCCTGGCACGTGTCAGGTCCGGAGCTTCTCTCGGTCAGGGGTTACCTCCGGAGGTGCCGTTTCAGTACCTAGCCCGGAGCTTTACCCTCGCGGGTAATAGCTCTGGTCTGACAGTACACATGGCAACCTAGGGGCTAACCATGTTGGAGAAGCGGGTCCGGTTACGTCTGGCGAGTGGGCCCCCGAGGGTCTTCAATTTGAGTAGATGTCCTTCCCTTGAGATCTTTGTAACCCCAGGGGGTGTATGGTTTTTAGGGTACCGACAGTGGCCCCCTGGACCTACCTCCGGGGAATGCCAACGGGATGAAGGCATTCCGCCGGAGGTGGGTCCACACTTACGACTCTTGAACTGGGTCTTCAAGGGTCTTCAGAGGTGCCTTTGGCGGGGCTTTACGGTTAAGTGCCGACGCGTGGCGCACCTCAGGCGGCAGATAAGATCTTTGGCGTGCGGATCTCTCGCAATTGAAGGTCGCCAGTTCCCGATACGAAAACCGTATCGGTTCCGCGCGCCTTGTCAGTCCGCCGCCTTTGGGTTTCCCGCCTCGTGATGACAACTGTTCGCCTGGGTAAGAACCTCGACTTGATCGTCAGGGTGGTCCCGGGCCCTCTTGTCATCGGCAGGGTTGAATTCTTGAGTAGTATCCTTGACTCCCCTGCAGTTTCCATCCAAGCGTTGCGAGGGCTTACTTAAGAAGGAAAGCGCACCGTCGGGAGTTCTTTACGCTTTCCATCTGTTCTTGCGCTCAAACTCCCAACTCGTGCTTTGCTCCTCTTCTCTTGCCTAGCTGTGCTGCGATGGAGTTGGGTCTGCGTGAGAGTCGTTTGAAGACGGAGAGCGATCTGAAGAAGGTCCGAGCCCTCATGGGTTGGTCGTCGGACTTCTTCAACCGTTCAGTCCGCGCCGGCGGGGAGCTTCCCTTTAAAAAGGAGCACTCCGGCGAGATGGTGTACTTTTCATCGTACGCCATGGTGGGGCTGATCCCACCGTTTTCTTCCTTCTTCTTGATGCTGCTGGACTTCTACGGTCTGCAGCTATACCACCTTGGCCCTCACTCCATCCTCCTTGTGTCCATCTTTGTCCACTTCTGCGAGATGTGGGTGGGCATTCCTCCCTGCATCGAGCTTTTCCGAACCTTCTTCACCGTCCAAACCACCGGCCGAAGCGACGAGTACCTTGGCTTCTACTACTTTGTGAAGCGCAAGAAGTGCCCGTTCAAGTACCTCCGGTCATTCCCTTCCGGGAAGTGGGATGACTGGAAGAAAGATTGGGTAGTTGTTCGAGTGGAGGAGCACGAGCGGTTGGAGTTGCCAGACGGTCTGCCCGGCATTGACACGTCGGTGTGGAGCGAAGTTCCGGTGCTGGCGGCAGCTTTCGACCCCGTCCTGTCCAGGATCCGCCAATGTGTGGAGGGAGGATTGACTCCCCAGGCGGTGTTCTGCAACTTCCTGTCCAACAGGTGGGCGCCGCTGAAGAGGAGGGAGAAGCTCGCCTGGGCCCTCAACAGCGTGATGGACGAAGACCGGGTTGAGACCGGGTTGAAGTCCAGCATGGTGGGGAAGTCCTTGGAGTTTCACCTCAAGAAATTCCAGCACGGCATCGATGTTGACGGAGAGTACTTGACTCCGCCGCCAGCTTTCCTCCCCCTGAACGTGGAAGTGGAGTTCAGTAGGGAGCTCCGGCGGAAGATGCCCGCGCTTGACGACATTGGCGTCGTCGAGAGAAGATCAACCGCCCGGTTGGCGATCCCCGGGTTGTCGGAAGGCGGCTCCGCCCCTGTCTCTCAGCCGAGAGCTGAGGCCACCGGCAAGGGCAAGGAGCTGGCGGAGGAGCCGGAGAGCCGGAAGAGGAAGCTGCGACATGCTGACGGAAGGTCCGTCGGGCTTGCTACTTCCCCGCCAGTTCCCCGTCCTCAGGAAGGAAGATCCTCCGCCGCTGTAGCGTCTGTCCCCGTGGTGGGGTCTTTTCGGAGCGCTACTATTCCGGCGGTGGGATCCTCCCGGAGTGCGGCTGTCCCCGTGGTGGGTCCCTCCGGAGGTGCCAGCTCCGGACAGGCGACTCCGGTACAAGAAGCAGTGAGGGCCTCCAGGTCCAGGAGTTCTTCTCGATCAAGGAGAGCTCCGACCCGGGAAACGCCCGCGGCCACGGCAAGTCCTGGGAGTCCTCGCGGAGCTCCTACGCCGACCGTGGCCAGCCCGGAACGTCCGGGAAAGAGGTTCCGCGCAAGCTGGTGCGTGAGCCTCCCAAGGTAATTTTTCTTGCTTACCTCAATTGACTTTCAATTATAGCATCTGTTTGCTTAATTTCTTCGTTCTTTATCTGCAGCGTTCCCAAGAAGGGGAGTGAAGCTCCGCCCTCGACCACAGTGTCTGAGGCTGCGGGGGCTTCTGTTCCAGCTCCGGTGCCGCCCCAAGCGGAGGCTGCGACAGCTCCGGCGCCGGCTGTCGTGGTCATGGACCTCGACTCGTCTCCAGAAGTTCCCGTGGTAGCGCCGGACCACGGGATTGAAGATGCGCCAGCGGCACCCGTTCCGGAGGTTGAAGCTCCGGGTCTTGGTGCTGCAGAAGTAGAAGATCCGGCTGTTGAGTCGGAGGAAATTGCAGTCCCGGCTTCAGAGCCGGAAAGTGCTGAAGCCCCGGCGGTTGAGCCGGAGGTAGCTGAAGCCCCGGCGTGCGAGCCGGAAGTTGAAGTGGTTCCGGCAATTGAGCCGGTTACTTTCGAAACTCCGGTCGCAGAGCCGGTAACTATTGGAGCGCCGGCTGCAGAGCCGGTGATTGCTGAAGCGCCGGCCGCAGAGCCGGTGGTTGAAGAGGCGAGGGAGCTTGAGCCTCCCTCAGAAGAAGTGTCCCGGCCGGAGCCATTGGAGGCAACGACGTCTATGGTACCCGTGGCGGAGCCAGAGTGCCTGAACGAAGTCGCCGGCCCCCAGTCTGAGGGGGCAAATGAAGACTTGGTGGCGGGACCTTCTTCGGTGGCGACTGAGGCCATCCCGGAGGAGTGCCCTAGTGCCTTGGAAGCCCGGGGTTCCACTCTTGTTGAGTGGGACCCAATTTTTGTAAATGAAGACCCGCTGGAACCAGCGGAGGAGACCCCAGAAGGTCCGGAGCCCATCTCGCTGTCGATGTCCATCGACAACGCTTGCTCCAGTCTACGTCAAGTCCAACTAGCCTTCTTCCACGACAGCAAGGCTCTTGAAGAGGAGCGCCAAACTCTTAGGAGGTGGCGTAATCGACTCCAATTTGAGACCAAGCTGGCGCAGTCGAAGATTGCGGATGACAAGGAATGGATCAGGCGGGAGAAGGTCCGCCTGGAGCTCTGGGGTGAGATGCTGGACGAGAGGGAGAGCATGACTCACAACCTCGACGCCCAATCCCGGGAGTACCATGACCAAGCTAAGGCTGCTAATGACGCGGCCAACGCTCGGTTTGATCAACTCGAGGCCATCAGCACCGCACTCATCAAGCGCCGAGAGGCACTTGAGGGAAGGGAAAAGCGGCTCGAGGATGAGGAGCAAAAACTCCTGGAGCTACGGGATGACGTCTTGCGACGTGAAGAAGAGCTCGCCGAGAAGACAGCTCTGGCGGACAAGGGTATCGAGGAGCGCACTAAAAAATTGGAAGAGCGCTGCCTCGAGGAGGAGGAGAAGACCTGGGTGCGGGGGCAGGAACTCTACGAGTACGAGTGTGCCCTTGTCGCCCGGGAGAAGAAAATAGAGGCTAGGGAGAAAGACCTGGTCGACCGCCGGAACAAGATCCACCTCCGGGAGGAGGAGCTCGGAAGACTTGAGAAGCGGGTTGCTGCGAAGATTCAGCAAAACGCCAAAGAAGTCGAGCGTCTTTCCCGCGAGAATTCGGAGCTGGCGGCGGCCCGGAGGTCCTTGGAAGAGATGAAGGGCCTGAGGAAGACGGACTCCCTGCAAATTTGGGAGTTCCTGAGCAAGGCCGACGATGCACTGGCGCCGATGGGTTTCAGCCCCGTGCTCCCGGACGATCCGGAGTCGGAGCCGGACCTTGCGTTGCAAGCGTTGAGCGCTGCGGGCAGCAAGCTCTCCAAGGTGGGCGACGTCATCGCGGACCAGCAGGAGGTCGAGGGGCAATCCCTGGCTAGGAACGTCACAGAGTATGTGTTGACGTGTTACACTAGCCGGAACCCTCGATTCTCTCTGGACCCGGTGCTTGAAGGCCCCGTCGAAGGAGAAGGCGAAGCTACCCGAGCCAGCGTGTCGGAGGTCGCTCAGAAGGTTGCCGAATTCTTCCATAGGGTCTAGGACTGTCTTTCTTAGCCTTTACTTGTATCTTCTCTTCTTCCTCAATTTTGTAATCCCTTGTCCCCAGATGTAATCTCCGGTCTTCAAATGAAATGAAATCCTCACTTTTTTGCGAATTTCATTTTTTTTGTCTTCGGCATCTTGGTCTTCACTTGGCCCCCTGGTAGATGTGCACAATTTGATTGTGGACATGTACCAAAAGGATGTTGAGTTTTGTTGAAGACAAATTTGCTTCGAACTCGTATAATTTAGTTCCGAAGTTTTCGATAGTGAAGGTCCCTTGAAGTTGTCGGAGCTTAGAAGCTCCGGCACTATCCATCGTCGGAGCTTAGTAGCTCTGGTAATAGCTTCTACCAACACGTTGAGCGTCGATAGTTAATACTCCAAGGTGTCGGAGCTTAGTAGCTCCGGCAATGACCCTTGCCACGCCTGGTTTGTTGGCAACAGACTCTAGTGATAGAGTCTTCTCACCATCTTTAAGTCAACGCTGACGGTTGACACCCTGGTGGGAGTCGGAGCTTGGTTAGCTCCGGTTTTTCTCCATCAACATTGGATTCATTTTTCCTGCACACTTAAGCCAAGAAAAATAGTAAAATTCGTTCCTTATCTATAACTTCGTCGCGGCTTACGGTTCTCAAGAGAATTTCAAGTTGAACATGATTTTTAGTACAATTGGATGAATTGTCTTTTCTTTTAGATCTAATTGTCCATGGACCCACCTTACTTTGGCCTGCCGGGATGTAGGTAGAGTGGCGTACTTAGGGTGCTTGACCAGGCTAAGTCGATAGCGCACTCCGGCCCTAGAATGGCTTGGCGGCTTTCAGGAGAGTTGGCCACAGACGACATTTAAATCTAAAAAATCCGACAATTCAACTCAAATCGTACATAAACCAGTTAAACTAGAACTTCTTAAGAATTGCACGTTTCTGTTATAGACAAGAAAGAGAAAAATAAAAATGTCGAGCCTTATGCAAAAATGAATGCACGTGGAGTCTATTTCACATGAAGATGTCTTTCATTATAGGTCCGGGGTACAGGGGAAACAAGTACACTCTTAGGGTACGGAACCAGGCTAAGTGTGTTCGGTTTCTCGTTTGACCCAGGGTAGTTAGCTACACTTCTAGTCCGGAGACTGTATCAAGTGTTGCATGAGCTTTTCAAACCTTTCGGGAAAGGTCCGGCTGCTCTCCCGGAGGAACTACCCGACTCTGTACAATGACTCTATAACATACATTTCAAGTTACTTAAGACTCACCTCCGTGGAATTAAGTGTAGAACTTACGGAGGTGCTCGATGTTCCAAGGATTTGGGAGAGGTGTCCCATCCTCGGTAGCCAAGCGAACGCTTCCGGGACGGGATACTTTGATCACTCGGAAGGGCCCTTCCCAGCCGGGGGAGAGTTTGTTTTGCCCTTCTCTGGATAGTATTCTCCGTAGCACCAGATCGCCTTCCTCGAGCTGTCGGTTGTGTACATGCCGCTGATGATAGCGCCATAGAGCTTGGCGGTATCGGGCGTTCCGAACAGCTGCTTGGCACCTTCCCTCCTCGAGGAGGTCTAGGTCTTCACGCCGGAGCTGGTCCTGCGCGGCTTCGTCGAAGGTCCGGACTCGGAGGGAACCCAAGGTGATTTCCGGAGGAAGGATCGCTTCAGCTCCGTACACCAGGAAGAAGGGTGTTTCTCCAGTTGCCCGACTTGGAGAAGTCCTGTTGGCCCATAGAGTGGGCGGAAGCTCTTCGATCCAATTGGCTCCGTGCCTTTTCAAACGCTCATAAGTGCGCGTTTTGAGTCCTTTAAGGATCTCTGCGTTTGCTCTCTCGGCTTGTCCATTGCTGGCAGGATGAGCTACAGAAGCGTAGCAAACTTGTATGTCGAGGTCTTCGCAATATCCTTGAAATGCGGAGCTTGTGAACTGAGTCCCATTATCAGTGATGATCTTATTTGGGACTCCGAATCTGCTCACGATAGATTGTAGAAAATTGATTGCAGATTGTTTGTTGATCGTCACAACAGGAGTAGCTTCCGGCCACTTGGTGAACTTGTCGATGGCGACGTACAGGAACTTGTAACCACTGACGGCTCTTGGGAAGGGTCCCAAGATGTCCATCCCCCACACAGCGAAAGGCCATGTAGGAGGTATCATTTGTAAGGACTGAGCAGGTGTATGAATTTGCTTTGCATGAAACTGGCATGCTTTGCATTTCTTCACTAGCTCAGTAGCATCCTGGAGCGCTGTAGGCCAGTAGAAGCCGTGCCGAAAGGCTTTTCCGACCAGCGTGCGGGAAGATGCGTGGTTCCCACACTCACCTCCATGGATTTCTGCGAGGAGCTCGCAACCTTCTTCCCTTGTGATGCACCGCATTAGGATGCCGTTGGCACCGCGTCGGTAGAGATCCCCTTCTACCAACGTGTATCTTTTAGCCAATCTGACTACCCGGTCAGCGGATACATCATCATCAGGAAGGATGTTGTCTTTCAAGTAGTTCCGGATCTCCGAGATCCATGCATCGGAACTGACTTGAGCATTTGAGTCTTGCGTGCTGGGTTGCTCGGAGCTTCCGGCGGCACCTACGACCCTTGATGGCTGCCATGGTATCAGGGCCATCGGGACCGTCAGCTTCGGGATGCTGATCTCGCCCCCTTCGTTCAGTTCGGCAGGCTGAACTGTGGGTTTTGACAACCTCCGGACAAAGGTTCCGTCAGGAGCCGGAGCTCCGGTTGACGCCTTGGTCGAGAGTTCGTCAGCTTCAGCGTTGTGAGCACGCTGAACATGGTGAAGGTCTAGGACTTCGAAGTCCTTCTGAAGCCTCTGGACTTCAAGGAGATAAGCAGCCAGCTGGAGATTATTGCAGGAGCATTCACCCTTCACCTGTTTGATGACAAGTTGTGAATCTCCTTTGACCAGCAACTGCTTGACACCATATGATAGTGCCACCTTTAATCCATAGATGAGTGCTTCGTACTCCGCCATGTTGTTGGTTGCCTTGAAGTCAAGGTGCACCATGTATTTCACCTTCTCCCCGGTTGGTGCGAGGAGAAGGATTCCAGCTCCGGCTCCCTGCTTCTGCATGGAGCCGTCGAAGTAAAGGGTCCAGTGAGGCTTAGTGAAGGCTGGAACTTGTGGTTCCGTCTTCTGCTCGCTGGGGCCCCCAGGGTTTAATGGAGAGGGAGTCCATTCTGCCACGAAATCTGCCAACGCTTGACTCTTGATTGCTTGTCTTGGAATGAATTCAAGGTCAAATTCAGCCAGTTCCGCTGCCCACTTTGCAATATTCCCAGTTGAATTGGGATTATGCAGGATAGCTCGAAGTGGATATGAAGTCACCACTGAGACTTTGTGAGCTTGGAAATAATGCCGAAGCTTCCTTGAGGCAATAAGAACTGCATAGAGCAGTTTATACACCTCTAGGTATCGAGTCTTGGCATCATGTAACACTTCACTGATGAAGTATACTGGGCGTTGAATGGTCCGGACCCTCCCGGAGAGGTCCGGAGCTTCCTCTTCATTGATCCGGGCCCTGTCGGAGGGGTCCAGACTATCTTCGGGGACCTCCGGGTTCTGGGTAGAGGAACCCGGAGCTTCTTCAGGAATGACCTGGATCCTATCGGAAGGATCCGTGTCCTCTGAAGTGGCTTCTTGTGGGTTCAAGTCTGGGAGCTGGGACCCAGACCCGCTTTCAGGAACCTCCGGATCCTCCCGAAGGGATCTGGATTCCTGAGTATTGGGTAGTTCCGGTCTCTCCGCAACCAGAACCATACTGACGACTTCGTCAGCTGCTGAAATGTAAAGCAATAAAGGCTCACCAGGGTTCGGAGCTACCAAGACTGGTAGGGTGGTGAGGAACTGTTTCAGCTCCTGGAATGCCTTCTCTGCTTCTTCAGACCATTGAAATGGTCCGGACTTCCTCAGTAACTTGAAGAAGGGAAGTGCCCTTTCCGCCAGTCTTGAAATGAACCGGCTGAGGGCTGCTAGACATCCAGTTAATTTTTGGACGTCTTTGATGCGAGTTGGTGGCCGCATGTCTTCAATGGCTTTTATCTTCGCCGGATTAGCCTCTATGCCCCGGTGACTTACCAGGAAACCAAGAAGCTTTCCGGAACTAACCCCGAAGACGCACTTGTCTGGGTTTAGCTTCGTGCGGGTGGCCCGCAGCTTATCGAAGACAGCCTGCAAGGTGCCCAAGAGGGACTCCTTATTCTTGACTTTAACCACGATGTCATCGACGTACACTTCCACTATGTCTCTGATGAGTTCTTCGAAAGTTTTGTACATAGCTCGTACAAAAGTTGAAGCTGCATTCTTGAGACCAAAAGGCATGGCTGTGTAACAATACAATCCATCCACTGTGATGAATGAAGTATGTTCTTCATCTTCCCTAGACATCCTGATTTGATGATATCCAGAATATGCGTCTAGAAAACACAGTAACTCGCACCCGGAGGTGGAATCCACTATCTAATCTATTCTAGGTAGTGGGAATGGATCTTTTGGACATGCCTTATTCAGTGTGGTGTAGTCGATGCACATCCGAAGTTTCCCTCCGGCCTTGGGCACAATGACTGGGTTTGCCAGCCATTTTGGATGGTAGACTTCTCGGATGAATCCAGCTTCGAGCAACTTCTTCACTTCTTGTCGGATGAAGTTCTGTCGCTCTACAGATTGCTTCCGAGGTTTCTGGTGCACAGGCCGGGCGTCGGGGTAAATCTTCAGGTTGTGCTCAATCACTTCCCTGGGGATCCCAGGCATTTGTGACGGTTGCCAAGCGAACACGTCAACGTTAGCCCGGAGGAAAGTGATGAGCGCGAGTTCCTATTTGTCGTTCAAGCCACACGATATGCGGGTAGTTTGAGTGACATCGGAACCAATTTGGACGACTTTGACGGGAATGTCGGTGTCGCCGCTAGGCTGCACACGAGGTGCAGAGGTCGAGCCTCGTTGACAAATGCTCGGAGGTTGTGGAGCTTGCTTCTGTCTGGAGTCCTCCTCTTGCGCTGTGGTGAGCGCGTGAAGTTCCTCCAGAGCAGTTACTCCGGCAGTGCGATCTCCACGGATCCGGAGAACGCCTACTCGTGTTGGCATCTTCAACACCAGGTATCCATAATGAGCAGCTGCCATGAATTTGTACAAGGCAGGTCTACCCAAGATGGCGTTGAATGGTAAGTTGATCTGAGCGACGTCGAAGACCAACTTCTCGGTGCGATACTTATCCCGGGTCCCGAAGGTAACAGGGAGAGTAATAGCTCCGAGTGGGGTTATGGCCCCCGGACCTACTCCGGAGAAAGGTCGAGAGGGCTGGAGGTCCGAAGGTCGGAGCTGAAGCTTAGTGAAAGCTTCGAAGCTGATGAGATTAAGCCCCGAACCTCCATCTACCAGGACATGATGGAGCTGGATGTTGTTGATGGTGGGAGATACCATCAAGGGTAACTGGCCAGCTCCGACCATGCTTTGAGGCCAGTCCGAAGCATCAAAAGTGATGGGTGTGTCCATCCACTTTCGATGTGGCTCCGGTCTAGCTGTAGGAGCTACAGCAGCCATATCCCGTCGCATAGTCTTGATGACACGACAAGAAGTGATGTCCCATGATCCACCAAAGATGGTGTTCATGGTTTTTCGACGCTCGTTGTCGGAGACGTCGGAGTCATCGTCGACGGAGGTGTAGACGGCTTTCAAGATCTTTTTGGGGTCCTGAAACCCTAACTCCTCTTCAGCCGGAGCTTCATCGACCTTTTGTTTTCCCTCCCTCTGTCGGAAGGGAGACCCTTCCCGGCGCTTGTGGTAGCGCTCGGCAAGGTTTTGGACCTCCCGGCAGTCCTCCAGTCTGTGGCTGCTCGTTTTGTGAATGGGGCACCACATCTTGGATTTGCCACCGTCTTCAGAAGACGGTCGAGGTCGCTTCTCGGGGCGTGGCCCCCGGCCACCAGGAGTTGCAGTGGCTGCAACGTTGGATGTGCCGGCCGACGGCTTCTTCTTGCCGTTGGTCTTCTTTTTCTTCTTGCCACTCCCGGAGGTAGTGGCTTCTTCTTTGGAGGATTTTTTATGATCCTCCAAGGTTGGTTTGGAGTGCATTTCACGGCCCTCCGCAGCTCTGGCACATTTGTCAGCCAGGCTGAAGAACTCCGTGACGCTGGTGATCTCTTTGATCGCCAGCTTCTCCAACATCTTCTTGTCTCGCACACCCTGTCTGAATGCCACAATGACAGAAGCGCTTGAGATAGAAGGGATTGTGTTACGTACCTGAGAAAATCTCTGGATGAACGACCGCAAAGATTCTCCTCCTTTTTGCACGACCGCAAAAAGGTCCAGTTCAGTGCCCGGACGGGTGTATGAACTCCCGAAATTGGCGGTGAACTGATGGCACAGCTCCTCCCAACTGTCGATAGAGTTGGGGGGAAGGCTCATAAACCAGGACCTGGCGGTCCCAGTTAAAGCCACTGGAAAGTAATTAGCCATTACGGCCTCGTTTCCTCCAGCTGCTAGGATCGCAGTGGAGTATATCTGTAGAAATTCTACGGGATTAACAGTCCCGTCGAATTTTTCCGGCAAGTGTGGCCGGAACTTCTGTGGCCATCTAACCATGCGTAGGTGCATGGCTAGGGCGGACCAGCCTCCTCCTACTCCTTCCAGAGTAGAAAGGTCTTGAGCATCTCGTCTTTCTCGAGCTCGCTCGATGTGAACACGGCCATCCTGTTGGCGGTATCGGCGATCAAGCTCCGCCCGGAGGTCGTGTGTCGAAAGCCGAGATGCCCAACATCCTTCCTCAAGGGTTGCCTTCTGCGCCCATACTGCATCTCGGCTTTCGACACACGACCTCCGGGCGGAGCTTGATCGCCGATACCGCCAACAGGATGGCCGTGTTCACATCGAGCGAGCTCGAGAAAGACGAGATGCTAAAGACCTTTCTACTCTGGAAGGAGTAGGAGGAGGCTGTTCCGCCCTAGCCATGCACCTACGCATGGTTACATGGCCACAGAAGTTCCGGCCACACTTGCCGGAAAAATTCGACGGGACTGTTAATCCCGTAGAATTTCTACAGATATACTCCACTGCGATCCTAGCAGCTGGAGGAAACGAGGCCGTAATGGCTAATTACTTTCCAGTGGCTTTAACTGGGACCGCCAGGTCCTGGTTTATGAGCCTTCCACCCAACTCTATCGACAGTTGGGAGGAGCTGTGCCGTCAGTTCACCGCCAATTTCGGGAGTTCATACACCCGTCCGGGCACTGAACTGGACCTTTTTGCGGTCGTGCAAAAAGGAGGAGAATCTTTGCGGTCGTTCATCCAGAGATTTTCTCAGGTACGTAACACAATCCCTTCTATCTCAAGCGCTTCTGTCATTGTGGCATTCAGACAGGGTGTGCGAGACAAGAAGATGTTGGAGAAGCTGGCGATCAAAGAGATCACCAGCGTCACGGAGCTCTTCAGCCTGGCTGACAAATGTGCCAGAGCTGCGGAGGGCCGTGAAATGCACTCCAAACCAACCTTGGAGGATCATAAAAAATCCTCCAAAGAGAAGCCACTACCTCCGGGAGTGGCAAGAAGAAAAAGAAGACCAACGGCAAGAAGAAGCCGTCGGCCGGCACATCCAACGTTGCAGCCACTGCAACTCCTGGTGGCCGGGGGCCACGCCCCGAGAAGCGACCTCGACCGTCTTCTGAAGACGGTGGCAAATCCAAGATGTGGTGCCCCATTCACAAAACGAGCAGCCACAGACTGGAGGACTGCCGGGAGGTCCAAAACCTTGCCGAGCGCTACCACAAGTGCCGGGAAGGGTCTCCCTTCCGACAGAGGGAGGGAAAACAAAAGGTCGATGAAGCTCCGGCTGAAGAGGAGTTAGGGTTTCAGGACCCCAAAAAGATCTTGAAAGCCGTCTACACCTCCATCGACGATGACTCCGACGTCTCCGACAACGAGCGTCGAAAAACCATGAACACCATCTTTGGTGGATCATGGGACATCACTTCTCATCGTGTCATCAAGACTATGCGACGGGATATGGCTGCTGTAGCTCCTACAGCTAGACCGGAGCCACATCGAAAGTGGATGGACACACCCATCACTTTTGATGCTTCGGACTGTCCTCAAAGCATGGTCGGAGCTGGCCAGTTACCCTTGATGGTATCTCCCACCATCAACAACATCCAGCTCCATCATGTCTTGGTAGATGGAGGTTCGGGGCTTAATCTCATCAGCTTCGAAGCTTTCACTAAGCTTCAGCTCCGACCTTCGGACCTCCAGCCCTCTCGACCTTTCTCCGGAGTAGGTCCGGGGGCCATAACCCCACTCGGAGCTATTACTCTCCCTGTTACCTTCGGGACCCGGGAGAAGTATCGCACCGAGAAGTTGGTCTTCGACGTCGCTCAGATCAACTTACCATTCAACGCCATCTTGGGTAGACCTGCCTTGTACAAATTCATGGCAGCTGCTCATTATGGATACCTGGTGTTGAAGATGCCAACACCAGTAGGCGTTCTCCGGATCCGTGGAGATCGCACTGCCGGAGTAACTGCTCTGGAGGAACTTCACGCGCTCACCACAGCGCAAGAGGAGGACTCCAGACAGAAGCAAGCTCCACAACCTCTGAGCATTCGTCAACGAGGCTCGACCTCTGCACCTCGTGTGCAGCCAAGCGGCGACACCGACATTCCCGTCAAAGTCGTCCAAATTGGTTCCGATGTCACTCAAACTACCCGCATATCGGGTGGCTTGAACGACAAATAGGAACTCGCGCTCATCACTTTCCTCCGGGCTAACGTTGACGTGTTCGCTTGGCAACCGTCACAAATGCCTGGGATCCCCAGGGAAGTGATTGAGCACAATCTGAAGATTTACCCCGACGCCCGGCCTGTGCACCAGAAACCTCGGAAGCAATCTGTAGAGCGACAGAACTTCATCCGACAAGAAGTGAAGAAGTTGCTCGAAGCTAGATTCATCCGAGAAGTCTACCATCCAAAATGGCTGGCAAACCCAGTCGTTGTGCCCAAGGCCGGAGGGAAACTTCGGATGTGCATCGACTACACCACACTGAATAAGGCATGTCCAAAAGATCCATTCCCACTACCTAGAATAGATCAGATAGTGGATTCCACCTCCGGGTGCGAGTTACTGTGTTTTCTAGACGCATATTCTGGATATCATCAAATCAGGATGTCTAGGGAAGATGAAGAACATACTTCATTCATCACAGTGGATGGATTGTATTGTTACACAGCCATGCCTTTTGGTCTCAAGAATGCAGCTTCAACTTTTGTACGAGCTATGTACAAAACTTTCGAAGAACTCATCAGAGACATAGTGGAAGTGTACGTCGATGACATCGTGGTTAAAGTCAAGAACAAGGAGTCCCTCTTGGACACCTTGCAGGCTGTCTTCGATAAGCTGCGGGCCACCCGCACGAAGCTAAACCAAGACAAGTGCGTCTTCGGGGTTAGTTTCGGAAAGCTTCTTGGTTTCCTGGTAAGTCACCGGGGCATAGAGGCTAATCCGGCGAAGATAAAAGCCATTGAAGACATGCGGCCACCAACCCGCATCAAAGACGTCCAAAAATTAACTGGATGTCTAGCAGCCCTCAGCCGGTTCATTTCAAGACTGGCGGAAAGGGCACTTCCCTTCTTCAAGTTACTGAGGAAGTCCGGACCATTTCAATGGTCTGAAGAAGCAGAGAAGGCATTCCAGGAGCTGAAACAGTTCCTCACCACCCTACCAGTCTTGGTAGCTCCGAACCCTGGTGAGCCTTTATTGCTTTACATTTCAGCAGCTGACGAAGTCGTCAGTATGGTTCTGGTTGCGGAGAGACCGGAACTACCCAATACTCAGGAATCCAGATCCCTTCGGGAGGATCCGGAGGTTCCTGAAAGCGGGTCTGGGTCCCAGCTCCCAGACTTGAACCCACAAGAAGCCACTTCAGAGGACCCGGATCCTTCCGATAGGATCCAGGTCATTCCTGAAGAAGCTCCGGGTTCCTCTACCCAGAACCCGGAGGTCCCCGAAGATAGTCTGGACCCCTCCGACAGGGCCCGGATCAATGAAGAGGAAGCTCCGGACCTCACCGGGAGGGTCCGGACCATTCAACGCCCATTATACTTCATCAGTGAAGTGTTACATGATGCCAAGACTCGATACCTAGAGGTGTATAAACTGCTCTATGCAGTTCTTATTGCCTCAAGGAAGCTTCGGCATTATTTCCAAGCTCACAAAGTCTCAGTGGTGACTTCATATCCACTTCGAGCTATCCTGCATAATCCCAATTCAACTGGGAATATTGCAAAGTGGGCAGCGGAACTGGCTGAATTTGACCTTGAATTCATTCCAAGACAAGCAATCAAGAGTCAAGCGTTGGCAGATTTCGTGGCAGAATGGACTCCCTCTCCATTAAACCCTGGGGGCCCCAGCGAGCAGAAGACGGAACCACAAGTTCCAGCCTTCACTAAGCCTCACTGGACCCTTTACTTCGACGGCTCCATGCAGAAGCAGGGAGCCGGAGCTGGAATCCTTCTCCTCGCACCAACCGGGGAGAAGGTGAAATACATGGTGCACCTTGACTTCAAGGCAACCAACAACATGGCGGAGTACGAAGCACTCATCTATGGATTAAAGGTGGCACTATCATATGGTGTCAAGCAGTTGCTGGTCAAAGGAGATTCACAACTTGTCATCAAACAGGTGAAGGGTGAATGCTCCTGCAATAATCTCCAGCTGGCTTCTTATCTCCTTGAAGTCCAGAGGCTTCAGAAGGACTTCGAAGTCCTAGACCTTCACCATGTTCAGCGTGCTCACAACGCTGAAGCTGACGAACTCTCGACCAAGGCGTCAACCGGAGCTCCGGCTCCTGACGGAACCTTTGTCCGGAGGTTGTCAAAACCCACAGTTCAGCCTGCCGAACTGAACGAAGGGGGCGAGATCAGCATCCCGAAGCTGACGGTCCCGATGGCCCTGATACCATGGCAGCCATCAAGGGTCGTAGGTGCTGCCGGAAGCTCCGAGCAACCCAGCACGCAAGACTCAAATGCTCAAGTCAGTTCCGATGCATGGATCTCGGAGATCCGGAACTACTTGAAAGACAACATCCTTCCTGACGATGATGTATCCGCTGACCGGGTAGTCAGATTGCCTAAAAGATACACGTTGGTAGAAGGGGATCTCTACCGACGCGGTGCCAACGGCATCCTAATGCGGTGCATCACAAGGGAAGAAGGATGCGAGCTCCTCGCAGAAATCCATGGAGGTGAGTGTGGGAACCACGCATCTTCCCGCACGCTGGTCGGAAAAGCCTTTCAGCACGGCTTCTACTGGCCTACAGCGCTCCAGGATGCTACTGAGCTAGTGAAGAAATGCAAAGCATGCCAGTTTCATGCAAAGCAAATTCATACACCTGCTCAGTCCTTACAAATGATACCTCCTACATGGCCTTTCGCTGTGTGGGGGATGGACATCTTGGGACCCTTCCCAAGAGCCGTCGGAGGTTACAAGTTCCTGTACGTCGCCATCGACAAGTTCACCAAGTGGCCGGAAGCTACTCCTGTTGTGACGATCAACAAACAATCTGCAATCAATTTTCTACAATCTATCGTGAGCAGATTCGGAGTCCCAAATAAGATCATCACTGATAATGGGACTCAGTTCACAAGCTCCGCATTTCAAGGATATTGCGAAGACCTCGGCATACAAGTTTGCTACGCTTCTGTAGCTCATCCTGCCAGCAATGGACAAGCCGAGAGAGCAAACGCAGAGATCCTTAAAGGACTCAAAACGCGCACTTATGAGCGTTTGAAAAGGCACGGAGCCAATTGGATCGAAGAGCTTCCGCCCACTCTATGGGCCAACAGGACTTCTCCAAGTCGGGCAACTGGAGAAACACCCTTCTTCCTGGTGTACGGAGCTGAAGCGATCCTTCCTCCGGAAATCACCTTGGGTTCCCTCCGAGTCCGGACCTTCGACGAAGCCGCGCAGGACCAGCTCCGGCGTGAAGACCTAGACCTCCTCGAGGAGGGAAGGTGCCAAGTAGCTGTTCGGAACGCCCGATACCGCCAAGCTCTACGGCGCTATCATCAGCGGCATGTACACAACCGACAGCTCGAGGAAGGCGATCTGGTGCTACGGAGAATACTATCCAGAGAAGGGCAAAACAAACTCTCCCCCGGCTGGGAAGGGCCCTTCCGAGTGATCAAAGTATCCCGTCCCGGAAGCGTTCGCTTGGCTACCGAGGATGGGACACCTCTCCCAAATCCTTGGAACATCGAGCACCTCCGTAAGTTCTACACTTAATTCCACGGAGGTGAGTCTTAAGTAACTTGAAATGTATGTTATAGAGTCATTGTACAGAGTCGGGTAGTTCCTCCGGGAGAGCAGCCGGACCTTTCCCGAAAGGTTTGAAAAGCTCATGCAACACTTGATACAGTCTCCGGACTAGAAGTGTAGCTAACTACCCTGGGTCAAACGAGAAACCGAACACACTTAGCCTGGTTCCGTACCCTAAGAGTGTACTTGTTTCCCCTGTACCCCGGACCTATAATGAAAGACATCTTCATGTGAAATAGACTCCACGTGCATTCATTTTTGCATAAGGCTCGACATTTTTATTTTTCTCTTTCTTGTCTATAACAGAAACGTGCAATTCTTAAGAAGTTCTAGTTTAACCGGTTTATGTACGATTTGAGTTGAATTGTCGGATTTTTTAGATTTAAATGTCGTCTGTGGCCAACTCGCCTGAAAGCCGCCAAGCCGTTCTAGGGCCGGAGTGCGCTATCGACTTAGCCTGGTCAAGAACCCTAAGTACGCCACTCTACCTACATCCCGGCAGGCCAAAGTAAGGTGGGTCCATGGACAATTAGATCTAAAAGAAAAGACAATTCATCCAATTGTACTAAAAATCGTGTTCAACTTGAAATTCTCTTGAGAACCGTAAGCCGCGACGAAGTTATAGATAAGGAACAAATTTTACTATTTTTCTTGGCTTAAGTGTGCAGGAAAAATGAATCCAATGTTGATGGAGAAAAACCGGAGCTAACCAAGCTCCGACTCCCACCAGGGTGTCAACCGTCAGCGTTGACTTAAAGATGGTGAGAAGACTCTATCACTAGAGTCTGTTGCCAACAAACCAGGCGTGGCAAGGGTCATTGCCGGAGCTACTAAGCTCCGACACCTTGGAGTATTAACTATCGACGCTCAACGTGTTGGTAGAAGCTATTACCGGAGCTACTAAGCTCCGACGATGGATAGTGCCGGAGCTTCTAAGCTCCGACAACTTCAAGGGACCTTCACTATCGAAAACTTCGGAACTAAATTATACGAGTTCGAAGCAAATTTGTCTTCAACAAAACTCAACATCCTTTTGGTACATGTCCACAATCAAATTGTGCACATCTACCAGGGGGCCAAGTGAAGACAAAGATGCCGAAGACAAAAAAATGAAATTCGCAAAAAAGTGAGGATTTCATTTCATTTGAAGACCGGAGATTACATCTGGGGACAAGGGATTACAAAATTGAGGAAGAAGAGAAGATACAAGTAAAGGCTAAGAAAGACAGTCCTAGACCCTATGGAAGAATTTGGCAACCTTCTGAGCGACCTCCGACACGCTGGCTCGGGTAGCTTCGCCTTCTCCTTCGACGGGGCCTTCAAGCACCGGGTCCAGAGAGAATCGAGGGTTCCGTCTAGTGTAACACGTCAACACATACTCTGTGACGTTCCTAGCCAGGGATTGCCCCTCGACCTCCAGCTGGTCCGCGATGACGTCGCCCACCTTGGAGAGCTTGCTGCCCGCAGCGCTCAACGCTTGCAACGCAAGGTCCGGCTCCGACTCCGGATCGTCCGGGAGCACGGGGCTGAAACCCATCGGCGCCAGTGTATCGTCGGCCTTGCTCAGGAACTCCCAAATTTGCAGGGAGTCCGTCTTCCTCAGGCCCTTCATCTCTTCCAAGGACCTCCGGGCCGCCGCCAGCTCCGAATTCTCGCGGGAAAGACGCTCGACTTCTTTGGCGTTTTGCTGAATCTTCGCAGCAACCCGCTTCTCAAGTCTTCCGAGCTCCCCCTCCCGGAGGTGGATCTTGTTCCGGCGGTCGACCAGGTCTTTCTCCCTAGCCTCTATTTTCTTCTCCTGGGCGACAAGGGCACACTCGTACTCGTAGAGTTCCTGCCCCCGCACCCAGGTCTTCTCCTCCTCCTCGAGGCAGCGCTCTTCCAATTTTTTAGTGCGCTCCTCGATACCCTTGTCCGCCAGAGCTGTCTTCTCGGCGAGCTCTTCTTCACGTCGCAAGACGTCATCCCGTAGCTCCAGGAGTTTTTGCTCCTCATCCTCGAGCCGCTTTTCCCTTCCCTCAAGTGCCTCTCGGCGCTTGATGAGTGCGGTGCTGATGGCCTCGAGTTGATCAAACCGAGCGTTGGCCGCGTCATTAGCAGCCTTAGCTTGGTCATGGTACTCCCGGGATTGGGCGTCGAGGTTGTGAGTCATGCTCTCCCTCTCGTCCAGCATCTCACCCCAGAGCTCCAGGCGGACCTTCTCCCGCCTGATCCATTCCTTGTCATCCGCAATCTTCGACTGCGCCAGCTTGGTCTCAAATTGGAGTCGATTACGCCACCTCCTAAGAGTTTGGCGCTCCTCTTCAAGAGCCTTGCTGTCGTGGAAGAAGGCTAGTTGGACTTGACGTAGACTGGAGCAAGCGTTGTCGATGGACATCGACAGCGAGATGGGCTCCGGACCTTCTGGGGTCTCCTCCGCTGGTTCCAGCGGGTCTTAATTTACAAAAATTGGGTCCCACTCAACAAGAGTGGAACCCCGGGCTTCCAAGGCACTAGGGCACTCCTCCGGGATGGCCTCAGTCGCCACCGAAGAAGGTCCCGCCACCAAGTCTTCATTTGCCCCCTCAGACTGGGGGCCGGCGACTTCGTTCAGGCACTCTGGCTCCGCCACGGGTACCATAGACGTCGTTGCCTCCAATGGCTCCGGCCGGGTCACTTCTTCTGAGGGAGGCTCAAGCTCCCTCGCCTCTTCAACCACCGGCTCTGCGGCCGGCGCTTCAGCAATCACCGGCTCTGCAGCCGGCGCTCCAATAGTTACCGGCTCTGCGACCGGAGTTTCGGAAGTAACCGGCTCAATTGCCGGAACCACTTCAACTTCCGGCTCGCACGCCGGGGCTTCAGCTACCTCCGGTTCAACCCCCGGGGCTTCAGCACTTTCCGGCTCTGAAGCCGGGACTGCAATTTCCTCCGACTCAACAGCCGGAGCTTCTACTTCTGCAGCACCAGGACCCGGAGCTTCAACCTTCGGAACGGGTGCCGCTGGCGCATCTTCAATCCCGTGGTCCGGCGCTACCACGGGAACTTCTGGAGACGAGTCGAGGTCCATGACCATGACAGCCGGCGCCGGAACTGTCGCAGCCTCCGCTTGGGGCGGCACCGGAGCTGGAACAGAAGCCCCCGCAGCCTCAGACACTGTGGTCGAGGGCGGAGCTTCACTCCCCTTCTTGGGAACGCTGCAGATAAAGAACGAAGAAATTAAGCAAACAGATGCTATAATTGAAAGTCAATTGAGGTAAGCAAGAAAAATTACCTTGGGAGGCTCACGCACCAGCTTGCGCGGAACCTCTTTCCCGGACGTTCCGGGCTGGCCACGGTCGGCGTAGGAGCTCCGCGAGGACTCCCAGGACTTGCCGTGGCCGCGGGCATTTCCCGGGTCGGAGCTCTCCTTGATCGAGAAGAACTCCTGGACCTGGAGGCCCTCACCGCTTCTTGTACCGGAGTCGCCTGTCCGGAGCTGGCACCTCTGGAGGGACCCACCACGGGGACAGCCGCACTCCGGGAGGATCCCACCGCCGGAACAGTAGCGCTCCGAAAAGACCCCACCACGGGGACAGACGCTACAGCGGCGGAGGATCTTCCTTCCTGAGGACGGGGAACTGGCGGGGAAGTAGCAAGCCCGACGGACCTTCCGTCAGCATGTCGCAGCTTCCTCTTCCGGCTCTCCGGCTCCTCCGCCAGCTCCTTGCCCTTGCCAGTGACCTCAGCTCTCGGCTGAGAGACAGGGGCGGAGCCGCCTTCCGACAACCCGGGGATCACCAACCGGGCGGTTGATCTTCTCTCGACGACGCCAAGGTCGTCAAGCGCGGGCATCTTCCGCCGGAGCTCCCTACTGAACTCCACTTCCACGTTCAGGGGGAGGAAAGCTGGCGGCGGAGTCAAGTACTCTCCGTCAACATCGATGCCGTGCTGGAATTTCTTGAGGTGAAACTCCAAGGACTTCCCCACCATGCTGGACTTCAACCCGGTCTCAACCCGGTCTTCGTCCATCACGCTGTTGAGGGCCCAGGCGAGCTTCTCCCTCCTCTTCAGCGGCGCCCACCTGTTGGACAGGAAGTTGCAGAACACCGCCTGGGGAGTCAATCCTCCCTCCACACATTGGCGGATCCTGGACAGGACGGGGTCGAAAGCTGCCGCCAGCACCGGAACTTCGCTCCACACCGACGTGTCAATGCCGGGCAGACCGTCTGGCAACTCCAACCGCTCGTGCTCCTCCACCCGAACAACTACCCAATCTTTCTTCCAGTCATCCCACTTCCCGGAAGGGAATGACCGGAGGTACTTGAACGGGCACTTCTTGCGCTTCACAAAGTAGTAGAAGCCAAGGTACTCGTCACTTCGGCCGGTGGTTTGGACGGTGAAGAAGGTTCGGAAAAGCTCGATGCAAGGAGGAATGCCCACCCACATCTCGCAGAAGTGGACAAAGATGGACACAAGGAGGATGGAGTGAGGGCCAAGGTGGTATAGCTGCAGACCGTAGAAGTCCAGCAGCATCAAGAAGAAGGAAGAAAACGGTGGGATCAGCCCCACCATGGCGTACAATGAAAAGTACACCATCTCGCCAGAGTGCTCCTTTTTAAAGGGAAGCTCCCCGCCGGCGCGGACTGAACGGTTGAAGAAGTCCGACGACCACCCCATGAGGGCTCGGACCTTCTTCAGATCGCTCTCCGTCTTCAAACGACTCTCATGCAGACCCAACTCCATCGCAGCACAGCTAGGCAAGAGAAGAGGAGCAAAGCACGAGTTGGGAGTTTGAGCGCAAGAACAGATGGAAAGCGTAAAGAACTCCCGACGGTGCGCTTTCCTTCTTAAGTAAGCCCTCGCAACGCTTGGATGGAAACTGCAGGGGAGTCAAGGATACTACTCAAGAATTCAACCCTGCCGATGACAAGAGGGCCCAGGACCACCCTGACGATCAAGTCGAGGTTCTTACCCAGGCGAACAGTTGTCATCACGAGGCGGGAAACCCAAAGGCGGCGGACTGACAAGGCGCGCGGAACCGATACGGTTTTCGTATCGGGAACTGGCGACCTTCAATTGCGAGAGATCCGCACGCCAAAGATCTTATCTGCCGCCTGAGGTGCGCCACGCGTCGGCACTTAACCGTAAAGCCCCGCCAAAGGCACCTCCGAAGACCCTTGAAGACCCAGTTCAAGAGTCGTAAGTGTGGACCCACCTCCGGCGGAATGGCTTCATCCCGTTGGCATTCCCCGGAGGTAGGTCCAGGGGGCCACTGTCGGTACCCTAAAAACCATACACCCCCTGGGGTTACAAAGATCTCAAGGGAAGGACATCTACTCAAATTGAAGACCCTCGGGGGCCCACTCGCCAGACGTAACCGGACCCGCTTCTCCAACATGGTTAGCCCCTAGGTTGCCACGTGTACTGTCAGACCAGAGCTATTACCCGCGAGGGTAAAGCTCCGGGCTAGGTACTGAAACGGCACCTCCGGAGGTAACCCCTGACCGAGAGAAGCTCCGGACCTGACACGTGCCAGGCCACCCCGGAGCTTCCCGCTTCTCCCAAGCAAGCTCCGGAGCTACCACGTGTCCATACGTCGGAGCTAGCCGCTTCAAACCCCCGGGAGATGTTGTAACGGCTCCGGATCTCCAAAAGACAACCGCGGACTTCAAGACCCAATTAATTATCATTAATCCCACATTAATGATACTTAATCAGGACGATCTTGACACCTGTAACGGCATTGTCGGAGCCGTTACAGGGTTATTAACAACAATTAATCTCGTGTATCAATACTAATAACCGCCAGGGCCACATGTCGGGCCAGGCTGACTTGTAACGGTTTGTCCTTGTACTATAAAAGGACAAACTGACGATACACAGAGGAGGGGGGCTCGAACACTCTGAAGCTCACAAGTTAATACAACACACGCACACACCCGTGGAGTAGGGTATTACGCTCAGGCGGCCCGAACCACGTAAACTACTGTGTCACTCGTGTCCAATCGCGTTTCACTTTCTTGAGTCTCCGCGCGCCCAAACCGAACCACAAACTCCTACAACACTTTCGTAGTGTCAGGGGATCTGCCGACTCCAACAGTCGACATGCACCATGTATTTCACCTTCTCCCCGGTTGGTGCGAGGAGAAGGATTCCAGCTCCGGCTCCCTGCTTCTGCATGGAGCCGTCGAAGTAAAGGGTCCAGTGAGGCTTAGTGAAGGCTGGAACTTGTGGTTCCGTCTTCTGCTCGCTGGGGCCCCCAGGGTTTAATGGAGAGGGAGTCCATTCTGCCACGAAATCTGCCAACGCTTGACTCTTGATTGCTTGTCTTGGAATGAATTCAAGGTCAAATTCAGCCAGTTCCGCTGCCCACTTTGCAATATTCCCAGTTGAATTGGGATTATGCAGGATAGCTCGAAGTGGATATGAAGTCACCACTGAGACTTTGTGAGCTTGGAAATAATGCCGAAGCTTCCTTGAGGCAATAAGAACTGCATAGAGCAGTTTATACACCTCTAGGTATCAAGTCTTGGCATCATGTAACACTTCACTGATGAAGTATACTGGGCGTTGAATGGTCCGGACCCTCCCGGAGAGGTCCGGAGCTTCCTCTTCATTGATCCGGGCCCTGTCGGAGGGGTCCAGACTATCTTCGGGGACCTCCGGGTTCTGGGTAGAGGAACCCGGAGCTTCTTCAGGAATGACCTGGATCCTATCGGAAGGATCCGGGTCCTCTGAAGTGGCTTCTTGTGGGTTCAAGTCTGGGAGCTGGGACCCAGACCCGCTTTAAGGAACCTCCGGATCCTCCCGAAGGGATCTGGATTCCTGAGTATTGGGTAGTTCCGGTCTCTCCGCAACCAGAACCATACTGACGACTTCGTCAGCTGCTGAAATGTAAAGCAATAAAGGCTCACCAGGGTTCGGAGCTACCAAGACTGGTAGGGTGGTGAGGAACTGTTTCAGCTCCTGGAATGCCTTCTCTGCTTCTTCAGACCATTGAAATGGTCCGGACTTCCTCAGTAACTTGAAGAAGGGAAGTGCCCTTTCCGCCAGTCTTGAAATGAACCGGCTGAGGGCTGCTAGACATCCAGTTAATTTTTGGACGTCTTTGATGCGGGTTGGTGGCCGCATGTCTTCAATGGCTTTTATCTTCGCCGGATTAGCCTCTATGCCCCGGTGACTTACTAGGAAACCAAGAAGCTTTCCGGAACTAACCCCGAAGACGCACTTGTCTGGGATTAGCTTCGTGCGGGTGGCCCGCAGCTTATCGAAGACAGCCTGCAAGGTGTCCAAGAGGGACTCCTTGTTCTTGACTTTAACCACGATGTCATCGACGTACACTTCCACTATGTCTCTGATGAGTTCTTTGAAAGTTTTGTACATAGCTCGTACAAAAGTTGAAGTTGCATTCTTGAGACCAAAAGGCATGGCTGTGTAACAATACAATCCATCCACTGTGATGAATGAAGTATGTTCTTCATCTTCCCTAGACATCCTGATTTGATGATATCCAGAATATGCGTCTAGAAAACACAGTAACTCGCACCCGGAGGTGGAATCCACTATCTGATCTATTCTAGGTAGTGGGAATGGATCTTTTGGACATGCCTTATTCAGTGTGGTGTAGTCGATGCACATCCGAAGTTTCCCTCCGGCCTTGGGCACAACGACTGGGTTTGCCAGCCATTTTGGATGGTAGACTTCTCGGATGAATCCAGCTTCGAGCAACTTCTTCACTTCTTGTCGGATGAAGTTCTGTCGCTCTACAGATTGCTTCCGAGGTTTCTGGTGCACAGGCCGGGCGTCGGGGTAAATCTTCAGATTGTGCTCAATCACTTCCCTGGGGATCCCAGGCATTTGTGACGGTTGCCAAGCGAACACGTCAACGTTAGCCCGGAGGAAAGTGATGAGCGCGAGTTCCTATTTGTCGTTCAAGCCACCCGATATGCGGGTAGTTTGAGTGACATCGGAACCAATTTGGACGACTTTGACGGGAATGTCGGTGTCGCCGCTTGGCTGCACACGAGGTGCAGAGGTCGAGCCTCGTTGACGAATGCTCGGAGGTTGTGGAGCTTGCTTCTGTCTGGAGTCCTCCTCTTGCGCTGTGGTGAGCGCGTGAAGTTCCTCCAGAGCAGTTACTCCGGCAGTGCGATCTCCACGGATCCGGAGAACGCCTACTGGTGTTGGCATCTTCAACACCAGGTATCCATAATGAGCAGCTGCCATGAATTTGTACAAGGCAGGTCTACCCAAGATGGCATTGAATGGTAAGTTGATCTGAGCGACGTCGAAGACCAACTTCTCGGTGCGATACTTCTCCCGGGTCCCGAAGGTAACAGGGAGAGTAATAGCTCCGAGTGGGGTTATGGCCCCCGGACCTACTCCAGAGAAAGGTCGAGAGGGCTGGAGGTCCGAAGGTCGGAGCTGAAGCTTAGTGAAAGCTTCGAAGCTGATGAGATTAAGCCCCGAACCTCCATCTACCAGGACATGATGGAGCTGGATGTTGTTGATGGTGGGAGATACCATCAAGGGTAACTGGCCAGCTCCGACCATGCTTTGAGGACAGTCCGAAGCATCAAAAGTGATGGGTGTGTCCATCCACTTTCGATGTGGCTCCGGTCTAGCTGTAGGAGCTACAGCAGCCATATCCCGTCGCATAGTCTTGATGACACGACGAGAAGTGATGTCCCATGATCCACCAAAGATGGTGTTCATGGTTTTTCGACGCTCGTTGTCGGAGACGTCGGAGTCATCGTCGACGGAGGTGTAGACGGCTTTCAAGACCTTTTTGGGGTCCTGAAACCCTAACTCCTCTTCAGCCGGAGCTTCATCGACCTTTTGTTTTCCCTCCCTCTGTCGGAAGGGAGACCCTTCCCGGCGCTTGTGGTAGCGCTCGGCAAGGTTTTGGACCTCCCGGCAGTCCTCCAGTCTGTGGCTGCTTGTTTTGTGAATGGGGCACCACATCTTGGATTTGCCACCGTCTTCAGAAGACGGTCGAGGTCGCTTCTCGGGGCGTGGCCCCTGGCCACCAGGAGTTGCAGTGGCTGCAACGTTGGATGTGCCGGCCGACGGCTTCTTCTTGCCGTTGGTCTTCTTTTTCTTCTTGCCACTCCCGGAGGTAGTGGCTTCTTCTTTGGAGGATTTTTTATGATCCTCCAAGGTTGGTTTGGAGTGCATTTCACGGCCCTCCGCAGCTCTGGCACATTTGTCAGCCAGGCTGAAGAGCTCCGTGACGCTGGTGATCTCTTTGATTGCCAGCTTCTCCAACATCTTCTTGTCTTGCACACCCTGTCTGAATGCCACAATGACAGAAGCGCTTGAGATAGAAGGGATTGTGTTACGTACGTGAGAAAATCTCTGGATGAACGACCGCAAAGATTCTCCTCCTTTTTGCACGACCGCAAAAAGGTCCAGTTCAGTGCCCGGACGGGTGTATGAACTCCCGAAATTGGCGGTGAACTGACGGCACAGCTCCTCCCAACTGTCGATAGAGTTGGGTGGAAGGCTCATAAACCAGGACCTGGCGGTCCCAGTTAAAGCCACTGGAAAGTAATTAGCCATTACGGCCTCGTTTCCTCCAGCTGCTAGGATCGCAGTGGAGTATATCTGTAGAAATTCTACGGGATTAACAGTCCCGTCGAATTTTTCCGGCAAGTGTGGCCGGAACTTCTGTGGCCATCTAACCATGCGTAGGTGCATGGCTAGGGCGGAACAACCTCCTCCTACTCCTTCCAGAGTAGAAAGGTCTTGAGTATCTCGTCTTTCTCGAGCTCGCTCGATGTGAACACGGCCATCCTGTTGGCGGTATCGGCGATCAAGCTCCGCCCGGAGGTCGTGTGTCGAAAGCCGAGATGCAGTATGGGCGCGTTGTGCCCCAGAAGGCAACGACGTCACTTGCTGTGACGCAGCTCGTCTCCGGTTGTTGGAGACATGTGGACCTAGTCTTCCAGACAACGTTCGTCGCTGCGACGGGGCCCGCCCTGAACGGGTGGACCCTGGTTGTTGAGGCGTTCGGCCGCTGCTGCGACCAAATGCTCAACATCAGCTCTCCATTGCTCCATGGCACCTTGAGATGCATCCGGAGGTGATGGTCGTTGGAGAAGAGCACGCGCTGCATGGAGCGCGTGTTCTGGGTTGTCACGACTTGCCGGCGCAGAATGTGACGCCGGTGCACCATCATGTCGTCCGGCATGTCTTGCCGGAGAAGATGGTGGTGGTGGGAGTGTGACTCCTGCTGGAACTGAGGCTCCTGCCGGTGGCTGCATGTTGGAGGGATTGCCTCCGATAGCCTGAACAGCAGGTTGCCCGTTGGATGATCCAGCCGCAGAATTCACCATTCTTGAAGATCTCAGGCTCCCCTACCTGGCGCGCCAACTGTCGACTGTTGGAGTCGGCAGATCCCCTGACACTACGAAAGTGTTGTAGGAGTTTGTGGTTCGGTTTGGGCGCGCGGAGACTCAAGAAAGTGAAACGCGATTGGACACGAGTGACACAGTAGTTTACGTGGTTCGGGCCGCCTGAGCGTAATACCCTACTCCACGGGTGTGTGCGTGTGTTGTATTAACTTGTGAGCTTCAGAGTGTTCGAGCCCTCCTCCTCTGTGTATCGTCGGTTTGTCCTTTTATAGTACAAGGACAAACCGTTACAAGTCAGCCTGGCCCGACATGTGGCCCTGGCGGTTATTAGTATTGATACACGAGATTAATTGTTGTTAATAACCCTGTAACGGCTCCGACAATGCCGTTACAGGTGTCAAGATCGTCCTGATTAAGTATCATTAATGTGGGATTAATGATAATTAATTGGTTCTTGAAGTCCGCGGTTGTCTTTTGGAGATCCGGAGCCGTTACAACGTCTCCCGGGGGTTTGAAGCGGCTAGCTCCGACGTATGGACACGTGGCAGCTCCGGAGCTTGCTTGGGAGAAGCGGGAAGCTCCGGGGTGGCCTGGCACGTGTCAGGTCCGGAGCTTCTCTCGGTCAGGGGTTACCTCCGGAGGTGCCGTTTCAATACCTAGCCCGGAGCTTTACCCTCGCGGGTAATAGCTCTGGTCTGACAGTACACGTGGCAACCTAGGGGCTAACCATGTTGGAGAAGCGGGTCCGGTTACGTCTGGCGTGTGGGCCCCCGAGGGTCTTCAATTTGAGTAGATGTCCTTCCCTTGAGATCTTTGTAACCCCAGGGGGTGTATGGTTTTTAGGGTACCGACAATGATCAGAATGGATAACGAATTCTTTGGGCCACAAATAATGTTGCCATGTTTCTAAAGTCCGTACAATAGCATATAATTCCTTATCATAGGTAGAATAATTCAGAACAGACCCACTCATTTTCTCACTAAAATATGCAACAAGTTTTCCTTCTCGTAACAAAACACCACCCAATCCCACTAGCATCACATTCAAGCTCAAAAGTCTTACAAAAATCAGGAAGTTGGAGAAGAGGCGCATGTGTCAACTTATCTTTTAGTATGGTAAAGGCGTTATCTTGCGTGGTGCCCCAAGAAAAGGGCACTCTCTTCTTCGTAAGGTCATTCAATGGAGCAGCAATGGTGCTGAAATCCTTCACAAAGCGACGATAGAACCCAGCCAGTCCTAGAAAACTTTGCACCTGTGTGATGGTCTTTGGTACAGGCCACCCTTGAATAGCCTCCACCTTGGCTTGATCAACTTCAATTCCCTGTGGAGTAACAACATATCCAAGAAAAGAGACTCGATTCGTGCAAAAGGTGCACTTCTCAAGGTTACCAAATAAACGTGCCTCATGTAAAGCATTAAAACAATACGTAAGTGATCAAGATGTTCATCCATGGATTGTTGTAAATCAATATATCGTCAAAGTACACAACAACAAATTTTCCAATGAACGCATGCAAAACCTAATTAATTAATCTCATGAAGATGCTAGGTGCATTAGTTAACCCAAAAGGCATGACTAAACACTCATATAAACCGAACTTGGTTTTAAACATAGTTTTCCGTTCTTCTCCTAGTTTCATGCGAATTTGGTGGTAACCACTACGCAAATCAACTTTTGAGAACACAACAACACCACTCAATTCATGAAGCATATCATCTAAGCGTGGAATAGGATGATGATATCGAGTGGTGATATTATTGATTGCTCTACAATCCACACGCATACGCCAAGATCTATCCTTTTTAGGTACTAGGATAACTGGGACGACACAAGGACTAAGAGACTCACGTACATAACCTTTGTCAAGTAGTTCTTGTACTTTGGCACTGAATCTCCTTTGTTTCTTCTGGGTTTGTCCTATATGGTGCACGGTTGGGCAATGAAGCACCGGGAATGAGGTCAATCTGGTGCTCAATCCCTCGAAGTGGTGGTAGTCCTGGTGGTACTTCACTTGGAAACACATCAGAATATTCCTGCAAAATGTTAGCAATAGCAGGAGGCAAAGAATGTTGCATATCTTAAATGGAAATCAAAGAATCTTTGCATACCAAAGCATACGCAACAGAGGTGGAAGCAACCAGTTCATTAATATCAGATTTTGTAGCAAACAAGCATTTTCCCTTCAGAGATATCTCATTTTTCTTATCAAACACAAATATGGCATAGTTATTGTTCTCAACAGTAGCATGGTCCTGAGATTTAGTTTTCTTAGCTCTAGCAACATCATCTTGCACAATAGCTTCAGGAGACATAGGATGTAACACAAATTTTTTATCATGGTAAAGAAAAGAATACTGATTTGATCTACCATGATGCATAGAATCTCTATCAAATTGCCAAGGTCTTCCTAGCAAAATATTACAAGCTTGCATAGGCACAACATCACATTCAATGACATCCTGATATGATCCAATAGCGAAATTGATTCACACAAATCTAGTTACTTTGCCTTACCGTTGTTATTTAACAATTGAATGTAATAGGGATGTGGGGTGCGGTTTGGTGCTTAGTGCCAGCTTGGCCACCATGCCACTACTGGCCAAGTTGTTGCATCTACCTCCATCAATGATCATACGGCAAGAACGCTCTTTGACAACACACTTTGTTTGTAATAATGTGTGCCTTTGATTTTGCTCCGCTTTCTCCATTTGGGCACTAAGAACACACTGCACAACGAGGCTTTCATAGTGCGTTGCATCTTCTGCACCAATATGTTCTTCTTGATGTTTGTCACTACCTGGATAGTCAGCTGCAAGAAAAGCATGTGTATCGTCATCGAAATCACTAGCAGATGAGTACTCACCATCATCTTTAACAACTAGAACATGTTTGCTTGGACAGTCACGCTGCACATGGCCGAATCCCTTGCATCTGTGACATTGAACGTCTCTAGCTCGCCCTGTAGTTGCTACGGAAGAAGCACTCTCGATGGACCTTTGGGTTGTCTTGGCTGCTAAGATAGTGGAAGGAGCACGTGGCTTGTTGCCGAAGGAAGAAGGTCCTACCCGACTCGGTGAAGATGATGGCGAGGGAGCACGCCCAATCGGAGGAGTAGTCATGTGTGGTTGTCATGAGCTAGTCTTTTCTGCAGAAATATTAGTTCTAGAACTAGCTCGCCATCCCTGCACTTCCCTTTCAGCTTTACAAGCAAGATGAAACAAACGGGTAACATTATTGTAATCTTTATAAGCAAGGATGTCCTAAATTTCACGGTTTAAACCACCCAAAAATCTAACCATAGCTGGTTCCTCATCCTCATCTAAATTACAACATAACATACCCATTTGTAGTTCCTAAAAATACTCTTCTACACTTTTAGCTTCTTGTCTTAATTGTTGTAACTTATTTAATAGATCACGTGCATAGTAATATGGAACAAATCTAGCCCGCGTGAGCCGTTTCCTAGCTTCCCAAGTTTGGGGTATGTTATTAGGATTTTTCTTGCCATGTTCTATACACCAAAGAAATGTAAAATCAGTGAACTCACTAGTGGCTGCTCTAACCCTTGCATTTTCAGGAAATTCGTGACATGCAAATTTTTTATCAACAGAAATCTCCCAAGTAATATAAGCATCAGGGTCATATTTACCATCAAAAGGAGGTATCTTAAATTTGATCTTGTTAAATGTATCATCATTATTGCGTACCTCACGCCAACGATGACCACCCATACCTTGACGGTTGCGTTGTAGACGGCGTCGTGGCCTAGCATTCTCATCTTCCCCAATCTCAGTATCTGCGGGATAGTCATCTTCATTGTCACGTACAATGCTAGGGGCATTGCTCACATGTCCACCCACAGTTCGTCCTCGATCCCTCTCCTCAAGGCACTGCAAGATGGCTCCAATAGAAGTGTTCATTGTTTTATGGAAACCTCCAACATGCTGATTTTGGTGTTGGTGTCGATCTGCACATTTTCCAGTTGACCAAGGCGGTCATTGGTAACACGAGCATCCTCATCAAGCGCTTTTGTGTGTATCCGCACATGGCTCTCGAAGTGTTGTATGATTCCCTGTGTGCAAGGTGAATGCACTTCTTCATTTGCATTTGCTCCTCCTTCCAGGGTTAGTAGAAAAAAGGAACAATCAAAAATTAAAGGGTAACATTATCCTAAGCTACACAGGTGCTGTGGGGATAGCTCGCTCACTCTCAAACTGTTCAATCAAGGACATACCTGTTCTTGCCAAGCTCAGCAAGGAGGTGATTTTAACCAGCAAGTAATGAACAACTTCAAGAGTAGGTGCCAATCTATGGAGCTTTAGGTGGCTGAACTAGCACAAGGAACAAACTTTCACCACATTAGTCATAACAAGTTGAATAAACATTCTATGACAGTACTGTGCTGGTCCTAGATTAGATCGTTCTAGAGACGCGAGCCTAGACACAAAGGAATTCACACCAGTCACACAATAGCCTACAACAGCAGCAACTGAAGCTCACTTTTTGTTTCTTTCTTTTCTTTCTTTTTCTTTCTTTCTTTCTTTTTTTACAAAGCCCTACAGTCCTAAAAGATTACACAAAGATTGGATGATAAGCTACCAAATACCACAGATAGCACACTTATTTTCGTAGGTTCCTTGCAGGTCTTATAAATATTGCTTTCTAAAGAAAAAAAACATAGAAGATCTCGAAATCTCTTTGGTGATTGTGGTGCGCACAGATAGAATTTTTAGGCAAGGTTTGATACGTCGAAAAGATGGCGAGATAAACCTTTCCAGGTTGTGCTTGCACTTTCCAAACGGACAACGTATAAAGAAGTTACGACCTTTTTCTACCAAAACCAAGAACATACTCAAAATTAGATCTGATCTGATTATTTCCTTTTTTGGAGATGCAAATTAGGACGTGAATATCTCCCTAATTTTGTAATGGTGGGGATGATGGTGTTTTTTTTGCAGATCAAACGTGACAAGAACTCGAAACTCTAAAGGACTAAATACTAAGACCAGCAACTTGACTCGTCGAAGCAACCATGAACTCAACAAGTTTCAACTAAGTAGTGAAAGTAAAAGGCACAATAGTCTAGGAATAATGGAAAACCAAATCTAGTATTTTTTTTGCTTTCTTTGGACTATGCGTCTTAGCGATGAGTAGAATGACTCCAAAGTTGTATTATTCTTGCTGGCACACAATCAACCTGACCACGAGGGCCTTTGTTCCTGCAAGCAATCGAAGAACACGCAAAAACAAGAAGAACAAGCACTGATCTATTGAAACAATCAAAAAGTGGGATTCAGAATACAAGTAGACGGGCGATATAGTCGACACACGCGTGTACAAGGAAGCAGCAGAATCTAACTTTCGAATAAACAAAACCCACCATCTAATGAGGACGGCGGATACTGTTTAATACCTCCCTACGGTCGTGAGAAACCCTAATCACGAGTCCCTAATGGGATCTTAACGATACATGGGCCATGGGCCCAACATTGGTAACCCAGCACCATGGATAGAAAAGGTCTCCGAATTAAAATAATGATTGTGGTCAGATCCGTTTGAAAGTAGACTTGGTAATCTTTCTAGGAAGTACTTGAACTCCCGGATCGGAGTACGTATGAAGTCGTGGTGGCCATCACAAGTTGGTGATGTTCTGCTGTCCAAATCCAGTTCGCATGAATTCCCTTCCCTTTGGCTCCTCTCCATTGTTCCTAAGCAATACAAGAAAGCACGTGGTGATTTGTTTGGTTTGTTGATTGCTATGTAATGCTTGCTTGTGTGCTTACTAGAGGATTGTGGTATGCTTTAGCATTTGCCACATCCATATAGGCTAGTATAGGTAGTTGCTTAGTTTCATATCCCTTGATGCATTTAGTTGAGGATGTTTTCTAAATTCTGCTATCTCTTGCTCTTTCTTCAGATGTCAAGGACCCGCAACTAGAGGGATGCCAATAAGAATGAGGAGAATAATGGGGCACCCCAGAACAACAACAATGGACCTGGATCTGAAGCTGTCAACCTTCAGCAATTGTTGGCTATGCAGAATCAACTTATGCAGATGGTGATGCAAACCTTGGGACAGCTGTAGGCCAACAATCAAGATCAGCCCCATATGCGTCCACCACCACCACCCCCACCACCTCATAACAGGTTGGGGAGAGTTTATGAGGACTAGGCCACCTACCTTTCCTCAAACCACAGATCCTACAGAAGCTGATGATTGGCTGAAATCTGTGGAGAAGAAGATTGCTATTGTCCAGTGTAGTGACAAGGAGAAGGTCCTTTTTGCCCCCCATCAGCTAGTTAGAGCAGTTGCAAATTGGTGGGACTCGTTTTGCAATGTCCATGCAAATCAGGAGAGGATCACTTGGGTTGAATTCAAGGAGAGTTTCTGTTCTCATTTTGTGCCTGAAGGTGTTATGATCTTGAAGAGGTAGGAGTTTGAGAACTTAAGTCAAGGAAGGTCTAGTGTGAGTGAGTAGCTCAATAAATTCACTCAACTCTCAAGGTATGCTCCAAAGGATGTCAATCGGGACAGCCATAAGCAATATTTGTTCATGAGGGGCCTAAATAATGAGATTCAAGTCCAATTGCTCAATTGTGATTATGCACATTTCCAAAAGCCTGTGGACAAAGCCATTGTGGTTGAAAACAAGATTCGTAAAATGGAACAAGATAATAAGAGGAAGATGCCATACCAAGGGCAGCCGTAGGGGAGCAATGTCCATCCTCGCCTTGAGCCTCCAAATGCGCCATATTACAACCCCTCCGCTCCTGTTTCTAGAGCTGCTTATCCTCCATGCCCAAACCAGCAGCAGCAGCATCCTGCTATGCAAGCGCCTCACCAGCCTGCACCATTTGTCCCACGCCCAAATATGGTGGCTAACTCTTAGAATCAGCAGCGCTCGAGTTTCTTTGGTGCTTCGGGCAGCAAGACATGCTAGTTTTGTGGAGAGCCTGGACACTTTGCAAGTCAGTGCTCCAATAGAAGCTATGGACCAATGAACAAGCACCAAGGCAAAATCCACGGTCGAATGGAGGAGCACCACAAGGCAACTATGGAAAGTAGAATGTCACTCATGGCAATGTGAATCACGTCTCTACTGAAGAGGCCCAACAAGTGAATGGCATCGTGATTGGTATATTCCTCGCCAACTCCAACCCCGGGACCAATTTATTTGATTATGGAGCATCTCATTCATTCATCTCATCGAAGTATGTTGCCATGTATAATATGTATATTGCTCATTTGAAACACACTATGTTGGTAAAATTTCCTGGAGGAGAAATGAGGACAAATATAGTGTGTTCGAGAGTAAGCATCAAAATAAGGGAGGTAGACTTTCTTGCGAATCTCATTGTCCTAGATTCTCAAGAGATAGAGATAATACTTGGGATGGATTGGTTGAGCAAGTATAATGGAGTGATTCAGTGTGCCAAGAGGATTGTGCAATTGATGAATGAGCATAGCACCCACATTGAAGTTGAGACAGCCCAACCCCATTGAGTCATGTGGAAGGTGCGACATTGGAAAATATCCCGGTTGTTCGCGAGTATCCAGATGTGCTCCTGGATGAGTTGCTAGGTATGCCACCTGATCGTGATATTGAGTTTGTTATTGTTTGATACCTGGAACTGCACCTATAGCTAAGAGCCATATAGGATGCCTTCTATGGAGTTAGCTGAGCTCAAGAAGCAAATTGAAGAGAATCTAGAGAAGGGTTTCATTCGTCCAAGATCTTTGCCTTGGGGAGCACCAGTGTTTTTCGTGGACAAGAAGGATGGATTCCAAAGGATGTGTGTGGATTACCGAGCTCTCAATGATGTGACGATCAAGAACAAGTATACATTGACTCGTATAGAGGATTTGTTCGATCAAATGTAGGGTGCTTGTGTTTTCTCCAAGATTGACTTGAGGTCGGGTTACTTCCAAATGAAGATTAGATCATCGAACATACCCAAAACAGCTTTTTAGAGACAGTATGGGTCTTATGAGTATACTGTTATGTCCTTTGGAATGACTAATGCACCCGCATACTTCATCTACCTCATGAATATGGTCTTCATGTAGTACTTGGATAAATTTGTTGTGGTGTTCATTGATTACATTATGATCTACTCAAGAAGCAAGGAAGAGCATGAGGAGGTATCCAAATTCAGCAAGTGCCTGTTTTGGTTAAGGGAGGTATCATTTTTGGGCCATATCATCTCTCAAGGAGGAGTATTAGTTGACCCTGGAAAAGTGAGAGATGAGCTAAAGTGGGAACCACCGCAGAATGTAAAGGAAATTAGGAGCTTCCTTGGAATGGCTGGATATGATTGTTGATTTATCAAGGATTTCTCCAAAATAGCCAAGCCCATGATGGAGTTATTAATGAAGGGAAAAACATTCCAATGGACTCAAGCCTGGCAAAACAGTTTTGAGGAGCTAAAGAAGAGGTTAACCACTGCACCTGTGTTAGTATTGCTAGACGTGAGCAAAAGCTTTGATATTTATTGCGACGCATCAAGACAAGGACTTGGATGTGTGTTCATGCAATAAGGTCAAGTGGTAGCCTATGCATCGAGACAATTGAAGAAACATGAGAAGAATTATCCTAGGCATGATCTCAAAATTGCAGCCATAGTGCATGCTTTGAAGATATGGAGGCACTACATTCTTGGTCATAGGTGTGAGATTTATACGAATCACAAGAGCCTCATGTATATATTGACGCAAACAGACCTAAATTTGAGTCAGCGAAGATGGTTGGAGCTCATCAAGGATTATGATGTGGGAATGAACTATCACGCGGGGAACGCTAATGTAGTGGCCGATGCTTTGAGTCGGAAAGAAGTAAGCTGCCAACTCACGGTTCAGGAGTTGCCATTTGAGCTATGCAAGTAGATTGAACGATTGAATCTTGGATTTGTGAATGAGATGGGAATAATGGAGTTAAATACGACCTTGGAGCAAGAAATTTAAGAAGGTCAAACCAAGGATGAGGAAATTCAGGAAATCAAGGAAAGGACCCAGGAAGGGAGAGAATTCAGATTCGATGAGGACGAACATGGAACTTTATGGCTTGGAAAGAGGATTAGTGTGCCTAATGTGAAGCATCTTTGAGAGACAATATTAAAGGAGGCACATGACTCACCTTACTCAATCCATCCCGGCTGTACAAAGATGTACAAGGACTTGAAGACATGTTATTGGTGGGACAACATGAAAAAGGACATAGCTGAGTATGTTGCTTTGTGTGATGTGTGCCAATGAGTCAAAGCTGAATATCAAAGGCCAGCTGGATTATTGCAGCCATTAAATATTCCGGGGTGGAAGTGGGAATAAATCGGTATGGACTTCATAGTTGGATTACCTTGAACCCAGTCTGGTTATGACTCAATATGGGTTATTGTGGATTGGTTGACAAAGTCAGCTCATTTCATTTCTGTCAAGACCAAGTATACCGCTGCACAGTTAGCTGAGTTGTACATGGAGAAAATTGTATGCCGACATGGAGTTCCGAAGAAATTACTATCTGACCGAGGTTCTCAATTCACCTATAGGTTCTGGCAGAAACTGCATGAAGCTATGGGTGCAAGGCTAAATTCCAGCTCTGCATATCATCCTCAAACGGATGGACAAACTGAGAGGACCAACCAAATATTAGAAGACTTGTTGAGATCTTGTGCCTTGAAACATGGACGCAGCTGGGACAAGAGCTTGCCGTATGCAGAGTTTTCCTACAATAACAGTTATCAAGCAAGTTTGAAGATGTAGCCATACAAAGCACTATGGAAGAAAGTGTAGGACACCTTTGTTTTCGAATGAGACAAGAGAGAACCAAATATTTGGACCTGATGTGTTGCAAAAAGCTGAAAAACAAGTTCAGACAATCCGGTAGAATTTGAGGGCTGCTCAATCGAGACAAAAGGGCTATGTGGATAAAAGGTGAAGAAACTTAGCCTTTGAAGTGGGAGACTTCGTATATCTCAAAGTGTCACCCATGCGAGGTCATAAGCGATTTAACGTCAGAGGCAAGTTGGCACCTCACTATATTGGACCATTCAAGATTTTGGGCAAACGTGAAAAAGTGGCATATAAGTTGGAGATGTCAACACATCTTTCTGATGTTCATCATGTGTTCCATGTTTCGCAGCTCAAGAAGTGGTTGAGGGTACCGAAAGAACAAGTGCCAATGGAGGAATTGGAATTAGAGGCAGATTTGACTTATGATGAGCAACCGGTCAAAATCTTGGAAACAAAGGAGAGAGTCACAAGAAACAAGGTAATTCGATGTTGCAAAGTACAATGGAAGAATCATGCAGAATCGGAAGCAACTTGGGAGCTGGAAGAAGACCTCTAGAGAGAATTTCCCTATCTCTTTCCTTCTACATCGAATCTCGAGGGCGAGATTCATTTTAAGGGGTAGGTTTATAACACCCTCATTTTCATCCATCATGCATTGCATACATTCTTATACATGTTTAGCATTAAGAAACATAAAAAGGAACAAGTTTAAATTGAATTAGAAGCAAAACAGCATTTAAAATCCTGTATAGGTGCGGACTTGTCCGGTTTAGACCCCAGACTAGTCCGATTCTACCCTCTGTTGACCCTTTGGACTTATCCTCTCTTGCTGCGGATTAGTCTGATTGAGTTTTTGTTGTTGTCCGAACTTGTTCGTTGTTGAGTACGGACTAGTCCGTTCCTAGCTACTAGAACTTTTCAGAGTGGTCCGGTAGATTCCTCTTTTGATCTGTTTTTTGGAAAATTGATCAAGCCTCCGGACTTGTTCGGCCTATACCGGACTTGTCTGTTTTGCTTTCTAGACAAGATCGGACTTGTGCGGACCTCAACCGGACTTGTCCGTTCAAGTCTCTGTTCCCGATTAGACTAGTCCAGCCCCTAGCAGACTTGTCCGATCTGCCCAACTTGGATTTAATCTTTTCCAGGATGACATGTTATTGGGTATTTGCTTTAATTAGGTCCAATAACATCGTGTCCAACCTTTGTGGAGCCCATGTGGGACACCTACACAGCCTCCACCACCTTGAACTCGAAATCCATCAAACCCTACCACCTCCACCCCTATATAAACACCCCAACATCCACCCTTCCACCATCTTCATCAACTCATCAACGTCATCATCAATTCTCCACCAATCCTCCATCTTCTTTGGATCTAGGCTCAAGATCTTGAGTTTCGTCGAATTCACGACCCTTGAGTTGTTGAATTCACATTAATTACCTTAGATCAACCTTTTCTACATAAAATACGATTATATTAACTTTAACCATGCTATAGTTCAAGATTCACCAAAAACCCTAGTCGAGCGGACTTGTCCGGCCCTGTGCGGACTAGTCCGTTCGACTTTATGGTCCAGGGCGGACTAGTCCGGTCCCCTGTACGGACATGTCCGGCTACCTAAATCTGAAGTTGCTGAATTATTCACAATCTGATTCAAATCAATTCAAAACCTGTTTAAACATGTTAAATACCATTATAACTAGTGAGTAAACATTAATAGCAACTCATTAACAAGTTCCACATCATAATTGC
Source organism: Tuctoria greenei (assembly GCA_036927565.1). NCBI lineage: Eukaryota > Viridiplantae > Streptophyta > Magnoliopsida > Poales > Poaceae > Tuctoria > Tuctoria greenei. Next base: position 80,455,821 of record JAYESD010000006.1, read on the forward strand.
ATTATTAATGCATGTCATGGCATAATGAGTAATATATGAGCATTTATTGATTGTAATGTTTGTTTTGTTTGTCTATTGCGCGGAATAGAAGGTGTTTCTCTAGAGGGTGTTGTCGAGGACCTCCACCACGAGAACTTTGAAGCTTTTGACCCTAATCAGCCTCCAAAGCAAGGCAAGTGTCCTTGATCATTTGGATCCTATCTTTAAATGTTTTGTTTAAAAAACTGCATGCTTGTGTCAAAATGATGGGGAACCCATGATAGGAGTTTACTAGTCTTGTTTGACCATCCTTGTCACTTGGAATGTAGCGTAGAGAGTTGGGAAAGGCTTTTATCTTTTTGTTTCGCTCTAATTACTTGGGATGGGAAAACAACCAAATGGTCTAACTATGAATTAATGAGCATGTATATGATGAGAATTGAAGGATATGGTTAATTGGTAATATGGGTCTCGGGAGATGTAAGCAAGAATGGTCTATGGATTGGGTTACATGTTATGGTGGTTTCGCTTGCCTTAGATCTAAGGACCGGTTTATGTGAGAATAAGCTAGGACAACAGTGCCACCACAAGGCCAAGTATGGGTGCAGTGTAGCTGAATAATTAGGTGTGCTGCTGGTATTGTATGGACCATTGGATGATGCTGAGAATGGCAGTTGAGGAGGGCTACCCTGGGAACCGAATGGCACATGAGGGGGCCCGTGGGTGGGAGAATGGAGATTCAAGCCTGCTAGTGAAACCTTAGCGGGTCCGTACATACTAGTAGTCCCTTTGTAAAAGCTATTTTGTGATCTCTTGGCCACACACCAATGGAACTGTGATAAGGCATGATAGAGGTTCTTAGTCACTGAAATGTTATAAAATCACGAACATGTGGGTAAAGTGGTACAACCTTTGCAGGGTGTTAAAAATTATCATGATAGCTGTGCTCCCGACTATGAGCACCTGGACAACTTCCATGATTAGAGTGGAACTTGAGATTTGGGATGGTTATGTTTGGGTTGTGGTTTGTATTGGTTATGGTTTTGGATATTGATAAGTGGTCATGGTTAATGATGATGGTAAGAATTTGGTATTGAATGGATAAATATGAATGGATGTGATATAATGGTAATTGATGGTATTGGACTCATAATTGGTAATTTTTGGGATATGATGGGATTATTTCACATATACGTAGTAAGATATTATTTTTCACATTTTTAAATGTAATTTTCAGCAATTAGCCATTATTTATTATCATTCCTTGTTTAAGCTATATGTCATTATTTCGCACACTTCCTGGGTATGACATGTGCTCACCCTTGCAATTCCCCCACCAATTGTTTCCGGTGATGTTTGGGAGTACCCTAAGGATAATGGGGAGTACTAGGCTGTGTGCTACCATCGGCCTGCCTGTGGTGTTGCTAGGAGCCATGCATTCCCCTATGCTCAGATTGCTTAGTTTGCTTAGTTGCTGAATTAAAGTTTGTAATTTGAGGATTAATTAAATATTGTGATAAAGGTACTTATTTAAATTGTGTTGTGGTAAATTTTTGTATATCATTTGTGATGCACTTGTGTATGTGTGTTGAACATCCTAAGCACAAATATGTGCCCATTCATTTTCGGAACCGGGTGTCACAACAACCACTACCACATCAGCTTTTCCCGGGTGGTAGTTAATTCCTACATTGTAATCTTTGATGGGCTCCAACCATCGGTGTTGCCTCAAATTCAGATCCGTTTGTGTGAATATGTACTTGAGGCTCTTATGATCCGTGTAAATCTCACATCGGTGTCTCCATATCTGCAAGGTGTGGACCACGGCTGCGAGTTCAAGGTCATGCGTACGCTAATTCAGCTCATGATTCTTTAGTTGCCTCGATGCATAAACTACCACATGGACTTCTTGCATGAGCACGCATCCAAGTCCCTGTCTTGAGTCATCATAATGTATATAAAAGCTCTTGCTCATGTCTAGTTGTACTAACACCAGTGTGGTTGTCAACCTCTTCTTTAACTCCTCAAAGCTATCATGACAAGCTTGAGTCCATTGGAATGCCTTCGTTTCATTAGTACTTCAGTCATGGGCTTTGCTATTTTGGAGAAATCCTTTACGAATCGAAGGTAATATCCAACCGTTCCAAGGAAATTCCAAATTTCCTTCACATTCCGTGGTAGCTCCTACTTTAACATGTCTCTTACTTTCACACGGTCGACCGATACTCCTCCTCTAGAGATGATATGGCCCAGGAATGATACTTCCCATAACCAAAATTGACACTTGCTGAATTTAGCATACAACTGGTGTTCCCATAGTTTCTGCAATATAAGCTTCAAGTGCTCCTCATGTTCTTCCTTGTTTCTCAAGTATATCATAAAATCATCAATGAACACCACGAAGAACTTATCCAGTTACTCCATGAAGACCTTATTCATGAGATACAAAAAGTACACGGGCGCGTTTGTCAATCCAAATTACATAGTGGTGTACTCATAGGATCCATACCGTGTCCGAAAAGCCGTTTTGGGTATATCTGATGGTCTAATCTTCATTTGGAAGTATCCTGACCGCAGGTCAATCATGGAGAGAATACATGCGCTCTTCATTTGGTCGAACAAATCCTCTATGCGGGGCAGTTAGTACTTGTTCTTGATCATCACTTCATTGAGAGACCTATAATCCACACACATCCTCTGAGTTCCATCCTTCTAATCTACAAAGAGCACTGGGGCTCCCTATAGTGATGAGCTTGGGCTTATAAAATCCTTCTCTAGCTGCTCCTGAATTTGATTCTTGATCTCTGCTAATTCATTGGGAGGCATCCTATACGGCTCTTAGCTATAGGTGCAATACTGGGTATCAAGTCGATGGCAAATTCTATGTCACGATCGGGCGGCATACCTGGCAACTCATCTAGAAACACATCTGGGTACTCACGAACAGTCGAAAATCTTTCTAATGTCACACCTTCCACATGATTTAGCATCTTTTTCTCTATTGCAGGTTGGGCTGCCTCAACTTTGATGCGAGTATCGTGCTCGCTTGTCAACTGTGCAATCCTCTTGGAGCATTGAATCAGTCCATTATACTTGCTCAGCCAGTCCATTCCAAGTATTATATCTATTCCTTGGGAGCCTAGGAAAATGAGGTTTGCAAGAAAGTCATCCCCCCTTACTTTAATGCTTACTTTTGGACATACTATACTTTTCCTCATGTCTCCACCAGGAGAATTTACCAACATAGTGTGCTTCATATGAGATATAAGCAGATTATACTTGGCAACATACTTTGATGAGATGAATGAATGAGATGCTCCAGAATAATAAAACTGTCGTGGGGTTGCAGTTGGCGAGGAACATACCAACCACGGCATCATAAGCTTGCTGGGCTTCCTCAGTAGAGACGTGATTCACATTGCCATGAGCAAAATTCTGCTATTCATGGTCGCCTTGTGGTGCTCCTCCGTTTGACCACGGGTAGTTTTGCCTTGGTGCATTCTTCATCGATCCATAGCTTCTTTGGGGCATTGACTTGCAAAGTATCCAGCCTCTCCACATACATAGCACGTCTTGCTTCCTGTAACCCGAGGAAAGCTTGGGCGTAGCTGATTCAGAGCATTATCCACCATGTTGGGACGTGGTGCAGGTGGCACGGGATAGCGAGGTGCTTGCATGGTGGGGCATTGCTACGGTGGCTGATTAGGGCGCGGTGGATAAGAAGTGTGGTATGCAGGAGCAGATGGGTTGTTGTAAGGTGCAGTTGGTGGTACATAGCTGGGGCAGACATTGCTTCCTTGCAACTGTCCCTGGTATGGCATCCTTCTCTTGTTATCTTGTTCCATCTCACGAACCTTATTCTCAAACACAATAGCCTTGTCCACAAGCTTTTGGAAATTTGAAAAATCACCATTAAGCAGCTGAACTTGAATCTCATTGTTTAGACCCCTCATGAACAAGTAGTGTTTCCTTCTATTTGTGTTAACATCTTCTGCAGCATACCTTGACACTGACGTGAACTTGTTCAAGTACTCATTGACGCTCATCTCCCCTTGACTCAAAACCTCAAATTCTTGTCTTTTTTTTTTGTATCATGACACCTTCAGGGACATAGTGAGAATGAAATCTCCTCTTAAAGTCAACCCAAGTAATTGCCTCCTGATTAGCATGAGCGTTGCAAAGGGCTTCCCACCTGTTCGCAGCTGTTCCAACTAGTTGATGTGATGCAAAGAGAACCTTCTCTTGATCACTGCATTAAACAATAGCAAGCTTCTTCTCAGCAGACTTCATCCAATCATCCGCTTCCATCGGGTCATTGGCTTGTGCAAGGTAGGTGGTCTAGTCCTCATAAACTCTCACAATCTATTGCGGGGTGGTGGTGGCGGTGGCGGTGCGGCAACGCGGTGGAGGTTGTTGTTGGTGTTTGCCTACAGCTGACCCAAGGTTTGCATCATAGTTTGCATGAGCTGATTCTGCTTAGCCATCAAGTGCTCAAGGTTGCTTCCATCAGCTCCAAGGTTAATGTTTTGAGGAGCTTCCACGTTATCGTAATCACCCTCATGAGTTTCGCTAGTTCCAGCACCACGAGTGTTCCTTCGTTTGCAGTTAGGATATCACCTCGGCATCTAAGAGTGAGGAGCGGATGAGATAGAATTAAAATTTTAAAGAACGATTTCCCAACTATATGCATCAAAGGTATATGACACTAAACAATCCTTTATTAATATAAGCCTATATGAGGATGTGGATAGGTGCTGAAGCATCCCACAACTCTATACTATATGTGGATGTGGACAATCACCAAAGCATCCCACAGCTCGCAACCAAGCACACAAGTACAAGTAAACACCATGTAAAATTCAGCACACCACACTATTTAAAACTAATACGATCTAAGCGTTCTTATTACAAATTTCTCATAGGGTACTTAAATTCCTAATAGTGAGGCGGTGGGGGCGTCCTTGGCTGCGCGGATGTGATAGGACTGTGCCATGGTGATGTAGGTGACTGAATTGGCTTGGGTGACCACAGTTCTCCTCTTTCCTCGCATTCCTTCATCTTCATGCTGGATTTCCAAATGAGGTAGCTCCTTGTGAAGGTAGTGGATCTCTCATTGTGCGGTTGCCTAGCGATTGCTCAAGTCAAGTAGTGCCTTTTGAGACCTATCCATTGCTAGCAAGTTGGTCGTAGCTTCTTGTGGTCCAATGACCTTCCATTTACCACTCTCAAGCTGAATGTGCAGCTCAAACGTGGTGTCCTAAATCTTAAAGCGGTGAGTATGGCACAAACTTGTGAGTTCTTGCCACGCAGCATAATCAGTAGCATCCCTCTGAGTAGACCTCCAGGTGGGTGCATAATGCTGCGAGACCACCTGGTTGGTGAAGAAAATGACAACTTCAACATTGCCATTCGTCGTGTCCGGGGCGAGGGACCATCTTCATGTAGTAGTCTGCATACATGCCACAGGAATGGAGGAATCCCATTAGCTCCAGAGATGCATGTCCTCCTTCAACTCCGGTGCTCCGAAACTCTTCAACTTGGTGGAACTCGGAGTTGTTGTGCCCATTCTCATTCGCACCAAGTTGTGGCTCCCCTTCATGTTCGCCCCCAAGTTCCTCCTCTTGTGGGGCTGGTGCATAGTACTCCTCCTTATAAGGTTCATCTTCCATATCTTCTCCTTGCGGTTCTTCCTCATACACAAGCTCCTTCGGATCCTCCTCCATAGTGTTTGACTGATCGGCTCCCTCCTCCTGAATCGGATCGTCGAGAATCTCAATGGGGTTACTCGCACATCCAAGGGGCAGTGGGTCAGCGCCCGGTTGTGCGGCACTCTCGGTGATCGACATCTATGGCGAGAACATGAGAACATTCGAAAAGAGGGTAATATAATCTGAAAATTGCAGCAGCCATAAGCAATAAGAAAAACAAGGTGCGGCTGTCCAAAAAGAGAAGAAAAGAGAGGAAAGCGCAGCAGCTAATAAAATAAGTTTACCCACGCATAGCAGCAGAAAAACACACACTTTACACAAAAATTTGAAAAGTAATTTCAGCAGCAAGGACAATAAGACGTGGCAGAAATTGCATTGAAAACGCTGTAGTGATTAGCACCTTACGACAAAATCAAAGCAGCGGCAAGAAATTTCGAAAATAGCATATTAGAGGAGTGTTCCTATTTGTCTTAGAGTGTCCTTTCTACCTAGACTTGCGTCCTACGGTCAAAGTGGCTCTGATACCAATTTGTGACACCCGGTTCCATAAACGAACCATGTGAAGCGTATATGTGTGCTCAGAACGTTCATCACACATACACGGAAACATAACAAATGATAATCAAAATTTAACCACGTCTCAAATAGTAATTAAGTACCTTACAATAATGCAATGGTTCTTGAATGACAAGTGTCAAATTATTGCAGCGGAAAACTAAGTGGCACGACTCCACTCCATAGGCAATTGATGAGGACATCAACACCCTCGATACATCCACACCAACTCAGCTACCGGTTTCTGGTCCGATCACTCGCGCTCGTGCACGTCAACTAAACTATGAGGTGAACTCGTTCTTGGCCTTATGTCCATCTTATCTAGACCGTGGAACTATGTGCTTTCTTGTTTTGCTTAGGAACAATGGAGAGGAGCCAATGGGAAGGGAATTCGCGCGGACGGAATTTGGACAGCAGAACAGCACCAACTTGTGACGGCCACCACGATTTCTTACGGACTCCGATCTGGGTGTTCAAGTACTTCCTGGAAATATTATCAAGTCTACTTTCAAACGGATCTGGCCTCATGTCAATATCTATTCGGAGTCGGCCGCAATAGTTATTTTAATACCAAGACCTTTTTCTGTCCAGGGTGCTGCATCACCAAAATTGGGCCCATGGCCCATGTATCGTTTGGAGTCCATTAGGGACTCGTGATTAGGGTTTCTCACGACCCTAGGGAGGTAATAAATAGTAGCAGCCACCCTCATTAGCTGCTGGGTTTTTGTTTATTCGTAAGTTAGCTTCTGCTATTTCCTTGTACACGCGCGTGTCGACTGGATCGCCCGTCTACTTGTATCCAGAACCCCACTTTAGATTGATTCAACAGATAAGTGCTTGTTCTTCTTGTTCTTGCGTGTTCTTCGATTGCTTGCAGGAACAAAGGCCCTCTTGGTTAGGTTGATTGTGCGCCAGCAAGATCAATACAACTTCGGAGTCGGTGTACCGATCGCTAAGGCGCATCGTCTTGGGGACGGTGTAGTCGGATCGCCAACATCTTCTCCTCCACAAATCGAACCCTCCTATTCTCATCGAAAGATCAGGAACCAAGATCCTATCAAGTGGTAATCAGAGCAAGGTTAATCGGTGAGAGTGCTACCATTACTTTTCTTTCCGCTGTTATCATCCTATAGTCCAGAAAAAGCCCCCAAAAAAATACCAGATCTGTTTTTTCCATTATTCCTAGACCATTGTGCCTTTTACTTTCTCTACTTAGTCAATACTTGTTGAGTTCATGGTTGCTTCGACGAGTCAAGTTGCTGGTCTTTAGTTTTGCACCACTAGAGTTTCGAGTTCGTGTCACATTCGGTCACCTAGTTCGAGTCAGATTCGTAGTTCGAGTTTGAGTCGGATTACTAGTTTGAGTTTGAATCAGATTGCTACTTCGAGTTTGAGTCGGATTACTAGTTCAAGTTTGAGTCGGATTACAAGTTCAAATCATATTTCTACTTTGAGTTTGAGTCGGATTGCTAGTTCGAGTTTGAGTCAGATTACGAGTTCAAATCAGATTGCTACTTCGAGTTTGAGTCGGATTGCTAGTTCGAGTTTGAGTCTGACTACTAGTTCGAGTTCGAATCAGATTGCTACTTCGAGTTTGAGTCAGATTAGTAATTTGAGTTTGACAACAAGAAAAAGGCAAGTGCAAAATCAAAAGCCGCACAAAAGCCACAAGAAATTAGAGAAGAAAAAAAAGGCAAGTGCAAAATCAAAAGCCGCACAAAAGCCACAGGCAATTAGAGAAGAAAAAAAAAGGCAAGTGCAAGATCAAAAGCCGCATGTGCAAATTTTGTTCTAGGGTCTCCTGATTCCATCTAGAGAGAGTTTGGGTGACCACCCCAACAAAAAAAAAACGAAAAAAAAGAAAAAAAAATCAAATTGTTGTTTGGGGTGTTTTTGGTGACGACATTGGTGTCTCGGCTCGCGTCTCTAGTACGGTCTAGACTAAGATCAGCACAGTTTTGTCGTAGAATATTTATTCAGCTTGTTGTGATTAACATGGTGAAAGTTTGCTCCTTGTGCTAGTTCAGCCACCTAAAGCCATAGATTGACACCTGCTCTTGAAGTTGTTCATTACTTGCTGGTTGCCATCACCTTCTTGCTGAGATTTGTAAGAATAGGTAAGAGCTTGATTGAACAGGTTGAGAGTGAGCGAGTTATCTCCACCAGCACCTTTGTAGCTAGGGATAACGTTACCCTTTCATATTGGACTTTTTTTCTACTAACCATGGCAGGACGAGCAAATACAACTGAAGACGTGCATTCACCTCGCACACGGGGAATTATACAACACTTCGAACGCCAAGTGCGGCTACGCACAGAAGCGCTTGATGAGGATTTTCGAGTTACCAGTGACCGCCTTGGTCAATTGGAAAATATGCAGATCGACACCAACACCAAAATCAGCACGTTGGAGAGTTCCATTCAAACATTGAACACCTCTATTGGAGCCATCCTGCAGCGCCTTGAGGAGAGGGATCGTGGACGCAACGTAGATGGACAGGTGAGCAATGCTCCTAGTATTGTACGTGACAATGAAGATGACTATTCTGCAGATACGGAGATTGGGGAAGATGAGGAAGCTAGGCCACGGCGCCGGCTACAACGCAACCATCAAGGCATAGGTGGACATCGTCGGCGTGAGGTACGCAATCATGAAGATACTTTTAACAAGATCAAATTTAAGATACCTCATTTCATGGTAAATATGACCCTGATGCATATATTACTTGGGAGATTTCTGTTGATCAAAAATTTGCATGTCATGAGTTTCCTGAAAACGCAAGAGTTAGAGCAGCCACTAGTGAGTTTACTGATTTTGCTTCTATTTGGTGGATAGAACATGGAAAGAAAAATCCTAATAACATACCACAAACTTGGGATGCTTTGAAATGGATCATGCGGGCTAGATTTGTTCCTTCTTACTATGCACGTGATTTGTTAAATAAGTTACAACAATTGAGACAGGGAGCTAAAAGTGTAGAAGAGTATTTTCAGGAATTACAAATGGGTATGTTGCGTTGTAATTTAGACGAGGACGAGGAACCAGCTATGGCTAGATTTTTGGGTGGTTTAAACCGTGAAATTCAGGACATACTTGCTTATAAAGATTACAATAATGTTACCCGTTTGTTTCATCTTGCTTGTAAAGCTGAAAGGGAAGTGCAGTGACGACGAGCTAGCTCTAGAACTAATATTTCTGCAGGAAAGACTAGCTCATGGCAACCACGCACGACTACTCCTTTGACTGGGCGTGCTTCTCCGCCATCTTCTTCACAAAGTCGGGCAGCACCTTCTTCTTCCAGCAACAAGCCACGTGCTTCTTCCACTAGCTCAGCAGTAAAGACCACCCAAAAGCCCACCGAGAGTGCTTCTTCCGTAGCATCTACCGAACGATCTAGAGACGTTCAATGTCACAAGTGCAAGGGTTTTGGCCATGTGCAGCGTGACTGCCCAAGCAAACGTGTTCTAATTGTTAAAGATGACGGTGAGTACTCATCTGCTAGTGATTTTGATGACGATACATGTGTTTTGCTTGCAGCTGACTATGCAGGTAGCATTGAACATCAAGAAGAGCATATTGGTGCAGAAGATGCAGCGCGCTATGACAGTCTCATTGTGCAGCGTGTGCTTAGTGCACAAATGGAGAAAGCGGAACAAAATCAAAGGCACACATTATTCCAAACAAATTGTGTCGTCAAAGAGCGATCTTGCCGCATGATCATTGATGGAGGTAGCTGCAACAACTTGGCCAGCAGTGACATGGTGACCAAGCTGGCACTAAGCACCAAACCGCACCCACATTCCTATTACATTCAATGGTTAAACAACAACGGTAAGGCAGAGGTAACTAGACTTGTGCGAATCAATTTTACTATTGGATCATATAAGGATGTCGTTGAATGTGATGTTGTGCCTATGCAAGCTTGTAATATTCTGCTAGGAAGACCTTGGCAATTTGATAGAGATTCTATGCATCATGGTAGATCAAATCAGTATTCTTTTCTTTACCACGATAAAAAAATTGTGTTGCATCCTATGTCTCCTGAAGCTATTGTGCAAGATGATGTTGCTAGAGCTAGGAAAACTAAATATCAGGACCATGCTAACATTGAGAACAATAACAATGCCAAATCTGTGTTTGATAAGAAAAATGAGATATCTCTGAAGGGAAAATGCTTGTTTGCTACGAAATCTGATATTAATGAACTGATTGCTTCCACCTCTATTGCCTATGCCTTGGTATGCAAAGATGCTTTGATTTCCCTTTACGATGTGCAACATTCTTTGCCTCCTGCTGTTGCTAACATTTTGTAGGAATATTCCGATGTGTTTCCAAGTGAAATAGCACCAGGACTACCACCACTTCGAGGGATTGAGCACCAGATTGACCTCATTCCCGATGCTTCATTGCCCAACCGTGCACCATATAGGACAAATCCAGAAGAAACAAAGGAGATTCAGCGCCAAGTACAAGAACTACTTGACAAAGGTTATGTACGTGAGTCTCTTAGTACTTGTGCTGTTCCAGTTATTCTAGTACCTAAAAAGGATGGATCATGGCGTATGTGTGTGGATTGTAGAGCAATCAACAATATAACCATTCGATATCGTCATCCTATTCCACGCTTAGATGATATGCTTGATGAATTGAGTGGTGCTGTTGTGTTCTCAAAAGTTGATTTGCGTAGTGGTTATCACCAAATTCGCATGAAACTAGGAGATGAATGGAAAACTGCTTTCAAAACTAAGTTCGGTTTATATGAGTAGTTAGTCATGCCTTTTGGGTTAACTAATGCACCTAGCACCTTCATGAGATTAATGAACGAGGTTTTGCATGCATTCATTGGAAAATTTGTTGTTGTGTATTTTGATGATATATTGATTTATAGCAAATCCATGGATGAACATCTTGATCACTTACGTGCTGTTTTTAATGCTTTGCGTGAGGCACGATTATTTGGTAATCTTGAGAAGTGCACCTTTTGCACGGATCAAGTCTCTTTCCTTGGCTATGTTGTTACTCCCCAGGGAATTGAAGTTGATCAAGCCAAGGTAGAGGCTATTCAGGGGTGGCCTGTACCAAAGACCATCACACAGGTGCGGAGCTTTCTAGGGCTGGCTGGGTTCTATCGTCGCTTTGTGAAGGATTTCAGCACCATTGCTGCTCCATTGAATGACCTTACGAAGAAGGGGGTGCCTTTTTCTTGGGGCACCACACAAGATAACGCCTTTACCATACTGAAAGATAAGTTGACGCATGCACCTCTTCTCCAACTTCCTGATTTTTCTAAGACTTTTGAGCTTGAATGTGATGCTAGTGGGATTGGATTGGGTGGTGTTTTGTTACAAGAAGGAAAACCTGTTGCATATTTTAGTGAGAAAATGAGTGGGCCTGTTCTAAATTATTCTACCTATGATAAGGAATTATATGCTCTTGTACGAACTTTAGAAACATGGCAGCATTATTTGTGGCCCAAAGAATTTGTTATCCATTCTGATCATGAATCACTAAAGCATATTAGGAGTCAAGGGAAACTAAACCGTAGGCATGCTAAGTGGATGGAATTTATTGAGTCTTTTCCTTATGTCATTAAACACAAAAAGGGAAAGGATAATGTTATTGCTGATGCTTTATCTAGACGTTATACTCTTCTATCTCAACTTGACTTTAAAATTTTTGGATTAGAAACGATTAAAGATCAATATGAACATGATGCTGATTTCAAAGATGTATTGCTGAAATGTAAAGACGGAAAAACATTGAATAAATTTGTCCTCAATGATGGCTATGTGTTTAGAGCTAACAAGTTATGCATTCTAGCTAGCCCCGTTCGTTTGTTGTTGTTACAGGAAGCGCATGGAGGCGGGCTTATGGGGCACTTTGTAGTGAAAAAGATGGAGGATATACTTGCTGGTAATTTCTTTTGGCCAAGGATGAGGCGAGACGTGGAGCGCTTTGTTGCTCGCTGCACGACATTCAAAAAGCTAAGTCACGACTTAATCCACATGGTTTGTACATGCCTCTTCCTGTTCCTAGCATGCCTTGGGAGGATATTTCTATGGACTTTGTTTTAGGACTGCCTAGAACAAAGAAGGGGAGGGATAGCATCTTTGTTGTTGTGGATAGATTTTCTAAAATGGCACACTTCATACCTTGTCGTAAAAGTGATGATGCTACGCATGTTGCTGATTTGTTTTTCCGAGATATTGTTAGATTGCATGGTATGCCAAACACAATAGTTTCAGATCGTGATGCTAAGTTTCTTAGCCATTTTTGGAGAACGTTATGGGCAAAATTGGGGACTAAGCTTTTATTTTCAACTACTTTTCATCCCCAAACTGATGGTCAAACTGAGGTTGTGAATAGAAGTTTATCTACCATGCTTAGGGCTGTTTTGAAAAAGAATATAAAAATGTGGGAAGAGTGTTTGCCTCATGTTGAGTTTGCTTATAATCGTTCCCTACATTCTAGTACTAAGAAATGCCCTTTTGAGATTGTTTATAGATTTGTACCCCGTGCTCCTATTGATTTATTACCTCTTCCTTCAATGGAACGAGTGAATTTTGATGCTAAACATCGTGCTGAATTGATCTTAAAATTGCATGAAACCACTAAGAAGAATATAGAGTGCATGAATGCCAAGTATAAACTTGCTGGTAGTAGGGGAAAGAAAACTATCACTTTTGAACCTGGTGATTTAGTTTGGTTACATTTGCGAAAGGATAGGTTTCCTGATTTGAGAAAGTCTAAATTGTTACCTCGAGCTGATGGTCCATTCAAAGTGTTAGAAAGAATTAATGATAATGCATATAAACTCGAGTTGCCTGCGAATTTTGGGGTTAGTCCCACATTTAACATTGCAGATTTGAAGCCATATTTGGGAGAAGAAGAGGAACTTGAGTCGCGGACGACTCAAATGCAAGAAGGGGAGGATGATGAGGACATCAACACCCTCGATACATCCACACCAACTCGGCTACCGGTTTCTGGTCCGATCACTCGCGCTCGTGCACGTCAACTAAACTATGAGGTGAACTCGTTCTTGGCCTTATGTCCATCTTATCTAGACCGTGGAACTACGTGCTTTCTTGTTTTGCTTAGGAACAATGGAGAGGAGCCAATGGGAAGGGAATTCGCGCGGACGGAATTTGGACAGCAGAACAGCACCAACTTGTGACGGCCACCACGATTTCATACGGACTCCGATCTGGGCGTTCAAGTACTTCCTGGAAAGATTATCAAGTCTACTTTCAAACGGATCTGGCCTCATGTACATATCCTTTCGGAGTCGGCCGCAATAGTTATTTTAATAACAAGACCTTTTTCTGTCCAGGGTGCTGCATCACCAAAATTGGGCCCATGGCCCATGTATCGTTTGGAGTCCATTAGGGACTCGTGATTAGAGTTTCTCACGACCCTAGGGAGGTAATAAATAGTAGCAGCCACCCTCATTAGCTGGTGGGTTTTTGTTTATTCGTAAGTTAGCTTCTGCTGCTTCCTTGTACACGCGCGTGTCAACTAGATTGCCCGTCTACTTGTATCCAGAACCCCACTTTAGATTGATTCAACAGATAAGTGCTTGTTCTTCTTGTTCTTGCGTGTTCTTCGATTGCTTGCAGGAACAAAGGCCCTCGTGGTCAGGTTGATTGTGCGCCAGCAAGATCAATACAACTTCGGAGTCGGTGTACCGATCGCTAAGGCGCATCGTCTTGGGGACGGTGTAGTCGGATCGCCAACGTCTTCTCCTCCACAAATCGAACCCTCCTATTCTCATCGAAAGATCAGGAACCAAGATCCTATCAGCAATTGACGGTAGCAAGCAACCTAGTACTTCACATGATCCACAGGGAACTCCCAAGTGTCTCTTGTAGCTGTTTGAGTGTGGGAATAGCAAGAGTGTGTAGGATCAAGATGTTCAAGGACACTTTGAAGTCTTGTTCCGATGGGTTCGGTTGCTCAAGCGCTTTGAAGTCTTGGTTCTGGAAACCTCGTACACGGCCTCTTGAGCACATCCCTCTACTCGCTATCATACACATACAAGAAAACACATGCGAATCAATACAACGCACACATATTAATCAATATGCAATGACATGAATGGATGCAAAGTTCGATATTTAATTGTCTACGGTTGTTTATTACTTAGGTGCAACTAGCTCATACATGTTCATGCGCATTCGAATAGATTTCAGCGACTTTTGCGATGATTATTTGCTGCAGAAATAAAATAGGTGCAACTACGATTTAATTCTGTTTAATAGATTTGTTTCGTCGTGAAAATCAAACTCAGAAAAATTATCTACCGTAGGTGCGCACTTTGCGGTCGCGGGACGGAGGCGTAACGTAGACGAAGTAGACGGCGCAACGATCCTCCGGCGAAGAGATGACGACGGTGCGACGATCTCCGGTGAAGAGACGACGACGGCTTCTCCCTTCTTTCCTTCCTCCCTAGCGGTTGGCTTCTCCTCCCACCGGGTTTGCAGCAGCTAGGTTTTTTTCTCCTATTGGCTGCTCACGGATAGGGCTGCGGTGGCCTTCCCTACGTGCGCAAGGGTTATGGAAAAAGGGCAGGGGCTACAGGAGCCTTGGTTCCTTTTATAGGCGGTGGCAAGGCCACGGGGATAAGTCTCAATGGGACTCGGTACCCAGCCGTCGGGGAGTCCCGAGCGGGCACGACACCAGGCACGCGCGCCCGAGAGCCTCGCTCAGTTCTGAGTCAGCCAGCTCTCTGGTGCCGCTCGGTTGATTTGTGTTTCTTTCTTGTTTTTATTTGTTTATGATTTATTTTTTCTTTCTTTTCTCTTTTTTTTATATATTTTGTATCCTATTATATATATTGTTTTCTATATATATATATTCTTTCTTTCATTATATTTATTTTTTATTCTTTTGTTAAATATTCTCATTTATTTTTCTTATTACTTACATATATTTATATATATGTTTTATCTTTTATTTTTTCCTTCCTTTGTTCTATTCATTAATTTATGCATGAGAATGCATGCAATGCATGATACTAAAAATGAGGGTATTACAACTTGTTGTGTCACGATCAGTTATTCCTTGGCTGAGGTACAACATACCTATACCCACAAAGGGATGACGTGCACTTAACATGGGTTGAGTGTGATCCATTGTTCCTTGGCTAAGGAATAAAATAACTTCTGACCACATAGGAACAACTTGCACCCAATATACATTAGATGTGATATTGTCATTCCTCGGTTAAGGTACATCATACCTTTTAGCCACAAAGGAATAACTTACACCCAATGATGGTGACAATTCCCTTGAGCTTGAATGAGTACTTAAAATAGTTGAGAGCCTAATGCTCTCACATATTCGTAGCAACCCAATGGTTGCTCACGGAGGGTTTCCATGTCAATTCTCCGGCCTCATATAGTTATGGTTGACCTTCGGGCTTAAATGCCGATAGGTAGCAACCATCCTAATTTACTCCTTGGCCAAGAGATATTGAAATGTAATCCTCTTAGAGTTTCCAACAATGAGATCTTTGAATGCCTGCATAGTTATTTTACTCCTGCAAACTTCCTCTCTATGATAGAGAGAGATGGTTAGCTCCCAATACTTGTACAAGTGAATTTTCGGGTTACGTAACCCAATCTTCATTTGTAAGCACGGAGAAAACAAGACCAAAGTTGCATTGTGTCCAATTTCTAGTGTATCCATGAACAATGTATGAATCATTGCTAGGAGTGGGGATTTATGAATAAATCAAGTTGAACATTTTCTAAAGCTCCTACTCATAGCAGTGCAAGTGATATAAATACACTATGGATTCCTTCATCTTGTAAAATTTCTAACCATCATAGTTTTTTACAAGAGCAAGTATTTATCATTTGGGTCACCATCTTGAGCATTCCTCCACCATGAACTCGAGGGATGTGTGCTTGATGAGGCCTTCCAACCTCTTTACAAGTTTTGTCCTAGTTGCACTAAAATCAAGAACAAACAAAACAACTCAAAAACATGTTACGTGAGCCCAAAAGCATGTTGTACCCTTTATCAAATTGTTTTTCCCAACTCGAAATAACTTGCAAATGCATTGAATATTAAGGGAAATATTTTTGGTTTGAATTAGGCAGATAAATTCAAGTGGTTACGACCAAGGTTCATATCCAAATAAATTTATTTCCTAATTCAAAATTTTAGTTTTATGACGGTTGGAAATTTTACTTTCCAGCATGCAAGTATGAAAATTCAAACATGCAAAATGCAAACACAAAGATTGTCAGGAAATTCAAATATGCAATTGAGAAAGCAAATATGAGATGACTACCAATTAACTTATTGGCAAGGACTCACCAAATTGCTTGACATGCCAAATCCCTGAATCCCCTTTAGCGTGTCATTCAGACATGTGGGCCACATGGTGGCCCAAGCCTCTCTGTCATCTTGATGAAGACTTGTTGATGTAATGACGACTTTCCCCTCTTCATGATATTCTCTCATGAGCATGGTGAGGCTTGTCCTTCTTTAGGGGTGTTACTTCGACCTTCTTAATATTCCTTTGAGTTAACACACACTTTGATCATGGATCAAAGACTTCCTTTGGCATGATGACATGTGAACTCCACAATCAAACAAGAAACACTTCATCCACAATGTTACTTGCCTTAGGTTGCACAGGCTTGGTGAAGGGTAGGAATCCCAACAAGTGATTCTGGGATATCTTGGATCTTGAACGCTCTTTATGTTTCTTGTCCTTTGTCAAGAGCTTCACGTAAATGTTGTCTTGATTTCTTTGCCATGGAGAAGATACGTCAAGGTAGGCTAGTTTAACTTAAATCCCTTGAAATTCCCATAGCCTCCTTGATTACAAGAGTGATGTTGATTCCACCATTGCCACCCATGTTGGTGATAGCCATTAGAGTTGTGTTTGAAAGGAAGAGTCCTTATCGGTCTTAGGAAAATGATTCCCCAACTGGCCCATGTTGGCATGGATTTTCACAAATCATGTGAATATCCATGGCTTGGATCATCCCAACACTTCTTCATTGGCTTGATCTTCACGATACTTTAATGGGAGGTGTAGTTCCTTAGCTAGCATTTGCACCTTGTTAAATGGTGTGCATGCCAACCTAAGGGAACTAGAGCATTCTTCAATCCACCCCTTGAGTAGAGACCATATTCTCATCGATGATGAATGGGAATAGGACCCCTTCAGCTCCAGCACGAATGTGGTCATGGATTGGTGGAGACAACCAATGACATGAGTGTTGGATGAAGAGCCAACAATCCACCCCATGATGGAGGCAAATGAAGAAGAACTCTTTGAGCCTCCCCCATGCTTTGGGATAGATGACTTTGGCTCCTACTGGAAGCTGAAATTCTTTCGCGAAAGGCAATGGTATTGCCTAGCGGACATTTGTTGAGGTACGCCTTGAATGATCCTGTAGTTGAGCACTAGCGTCCTCGTTGGCCATCCCATGGAATGGGTTATCCAACACTACTCTATTTTCACCACAAAAGGAGAAAATAAACAAGGGTAATCCTGTTTAATAACTATCAGTACCAATAGCTTAATCACAAGTGATAGCTATCCTTCACTTCCTTTGCCTTCCCTGGCAATGGTGCCAGAAATGCTTGTTGACATCTACTAAGAAACATTAACAAATCATCCCTAATTATCACAACACTACTCTTATGATCAAGCTATAGTATACTAATCAATTATCAAGACAGGGATAAGTTGATAATATGGGTAGTGTGACACACACCTAAGCAATCTATTATAAAGGGTAATTGGGTCCTAATGGAGATTAGACTAAGAGTTGAGGAGCTGCTCCTACAATGCTTCTGAGCATGTCAATTGTCAATACTTATGCTAAGTTGTTCAACACGTCGGGTACAGGTTTACCCCTAGCAGTACTAGGACGAATCCTGCCAAGAGCCAATGTCATAGTCGAGCGTAGAGGATTACAAAGGACAAAGAGGACTGTCACCACCTACTGCCTACCTCTTAAATCTGTGGGTCTACGAGACATCCAACACTACTTAACAATCCAAGCACCATGCTAGCATATTAAGTAAATACCTTAAGAGCGGCGACACAAGCCATCCTAAGGCAATGAACTAAATCATCGTTGAACCAATGTCGAGACATAGCATAAGTTATTCATATTAACATGATCATATCATAACTACTTAGACTATAGTGGGGGTTTACAGTGTTTATGATGATAGTACAATGACATTAAGGCATGATCATAACTATTCCTACCACATACAGGGAATCCACAGTTAAACAAGAAACGCTTCATCCAAGCATATGAATAAAAGAAGACTAAGATAATATCTTTATTATGCATAAAGTCACAAATATAAGAAAAGATATATGAGTCATACCTTTCCCAACTTGGACTTGGGACTAGAGGCTTTCCTCTCTATAACCTAACTCAACCAAGGACTAAGAGAACTAGTGTATACAATAGAATGATGCTCAAGTGGTGTGTGTTGAAGTGAGGGGTGAGGGGTCCTATTGATAGGTGGAGAAGGGTCGGTTCCCACCACTAAAAGTGCACGAATCAGTCATCAACGACTTCTTCAAGCCGGGAGGAGCCAACACGTGGAAGCTGACCGAGTTTGGCATCAGGAAGGGGTCAGTCGACCTGGTCCTGGCTCCAAACAGCCTGTGCTTTCTCCAAGTGGCTTTCAGGTGGGTCCCATTGACTAATATAGAGTGTACACCATTGGAGGACTTGGATACTTCTGTTTGTGGCCCATTGGATCCGTGTGGTGCCACATGTTGACGCTTGATTGGCTGGGATGATATTTTATAGGATCCATCCCCTTGTTTCACTTATTTTCTGTATAAAATACCTGCATGCACCAATTTCTCCAAGGACAAGTGGAAATAGGTTAAATAGAAAGGTGATGTGTACAAGAAATGATATTTCCTTCTTATAATTGAGTTATATTGACGGGTGAAATTGGTATATAAAAGATGTCAACAGTGATAGTGCTGCAATTCCTAGTTTCGAAGTGACACATAGGTTTCTGGAGAAATTCTAAAAAAAGATTTAAATTACTCTCTTTTGATTGGAAATACCTACCAAAGCCATATGACGTTTTACATTGATAAACCTTATGCACATGCTATTTGCCTTCACATTGAGCCTAGTCAAACTAGCATAGTCCTATGTGGGAATTCATTCATTTCTTTTCGAGTTCAAGACTTCACTTGCACAAGCTATAATTCTACACTATAACTTAGCAAAATTTCAACATATCATCATTCCATAATAAAAAAGAGAAACTCCATGCCTTTCATGCTTAGTACTCTCTTCAAGTTTATTGCATAAAAGGGGAGTAGAAGACATGGCTACAAGAAAAAGAAAAAAACAAAGAATAAGAAAATGCATGGTTACATCAAGAGCATGAGAAAAAAAAGAGAGAAGAAAAGAGAAAAGTAGCCATGTTTCATCCCTACAATTAAAAGAGTCTACATAAATAGGACTCATCTCAACATCTACTTCCACTTTCATTCCATCACACATGCACAAGTCATGAGTAAAAAATTATTGAATTGATTTCTCCTAAGGCTTACTATTTTGACTTTAGCAATATTATTGTGGGGACCGGGGGTCCACACATTCCAGGAATCGCATTGGGTGGTGCCGTGTGATGCGGCACCCAACAGCACACAAGAAAAGTCTTACAAGATAACCAACACAAATATTTTATTTCACAAGATAATCCTCTTTTACGACATAATATACAACACAGTGGAAAATACATACTCATACTCTCAACCAACTATGCACAAGAGAAGTCATCCATGCCCACGGACGCTTCTCACTAGCAACACAAAACAGAGAGCAGCGACAAGGTTTCCGTGAGAGATACATCTCGGCAAGCTCGAGGTCTCACGGACAACCATAACATAAGCATAAGCTAATAATATCTGCAAAAACCACAATATAGCAACCGTGAGCACAAGGCTCAGCAAGACTTAACCGTCTCACCTAAACATGAAACTCTACATGCTGGAAACTTTAAAGACTGGGAAGCTTAATTTGCAGGAATGGACTCGCCGAAAGTAAATCCTTAGTGGTCCGTTTTAAAGTAGCATACGCAATCTATGGGCATAGCATCATTGTGAATTCCACAATCAAACAAGAAACGCTTCACCCACGATGATACTTTCTCAAGGTTGCATAAGCCTTATTCAAGTTAAATGTTTGAAAATTGTAAATTTAATTATGCTATCTCTATAGCAGCCAAGGTTGCAATACAAGAATTATTCATAACAGCATATTCATAATCTTTCCATTCATCTTTCTTACTACGTCAAGACTCAGTGTCCAAGTATGCTCAAATAACCGCGAGCGACGGTGATTGCAATAAAAAAAATACTCGGACTGCACGACACGTACGCCCATACTCGTAGTGGCCTCGGCACACTCCACTGATGTCGCACGTAGCCACCTTTCCCCAAATTCAACCACATCGAAACAGTTTGATCGACCCGAACAGTGAGCTCCCCTCAATGTGCACCTCCGCTGTGAGATGTTCATGAGTGAGTTACCTCCCATTGTACTAACAGCCGATAGCTTAAGCCGATTGAAAAGGTTCCAACATAGGATCCTCAAGGTACATCGATTTCCTGGGTTCCATATAGCCAGTATGCACCTGGTACAGTTCAAACTTGTCCAACAGGGCCAAGCACGAGACGGGCCTTAACCGACACAGACGGGGCTACCAATCCATCTCCCAACACCTGCCTCATCATTACCGACCCAGGCACGATGTGAGCAAACCAACCTACACAAATCCCCGTTCACGTCTCATATTAAAGTGTTAACGTTATGGTAACAACTCGCGAGTAGGTTTCCCTCACTCGACTTCTCTTGCAAGTAGAATTCAACTACTTGACTTGTGATTAATAAAAATGTGACCAATCTCGCGAGTAGTATCCAACATACTCGACTTCTACTGATCTTCTAACTAAACATTAAGCATAGCAATCTAACTCGAGGGAGTCTTATACTACCCATCCACTCCAATGATATTTGGGCGTGCATATGGAGTATTCAATCAGCATAGACCTAATGCACATATCAAGTCTATTCAATACAGTGTGTGTAAAAGCAAAACTTTAAAAGGCTCTTAAATGCAAATCGTGGTTTGCCTTTCGGTTGCGATAACAGTCAGCGATGATCAGTTAGTAACTGTCGGTACCCTGCGTACCGTATACCCCTTGGGACTACAAAAAGACAAAGGAACTTCACCTGTCTGAGTTGAAGACCTGCGAAGGTCCCACGTGTCATACGGGACCGGAACTGCCTCCCATCTATGGTTAGTCCTGGTGCTGCCACGTGTATACTGCAACCGGACCTTCAGCCCACACATGGGATAGCTCCGAGCTAAACACTTGAGCGGCACCCCCGGACCTAACCCCCGACAGAGGGAAGCTCCAGTACCGACACGTGTACATCTACACCGGACCTACCCGTCCTAGACGGAAAGCTCCGATGCTGCCACGTGTCCAACCACCAAACCTTCAGCCTCAACAATCAGACTGGTGGACCCCCAACGACTCGGACTATCAAGGGGTAATCAAAGACTTCAAGACCCGATTAAGTGTCATTAATACCATATTAATGACACACGATCGGATGACCCTTAATACCGGTAACGGCATTATCAAGCCCGTTACCATGCTATTAAGGGTAATTAACCTCATTAATTGTGTATTAAGCATCAGTAACTACCAGGGCCACATGTCGCGCCAGGCTAACGGTGTAACGACCGGTCCTTGTATCATAAAAGGACTTGTCGACGATACACAAGGGATGGCTCTCTTGAACCCTCCCATACACAGCTTTGATACCCAATACAACAACTACACACCCCGTGAAGTAGGGTATTATGCTCAGGCGGCTCGAACCACGTAAATCCTTGTGTTCATTTGACATCGTCTTTTGAATCTCTGCATGCCCAATACCGAACTACAAACTCCGCAGACTACCAACGGTAGTACCGGAAGAATTGCCAGATCAACACTCCGACAGCTGGCGCGCCAGGTAGGGGCGCCAGAGATTCGAAGATGGTGAACTCTGTTGCTGGATCGTCCAACGGCAACCCTGCAATGCAACCTGCTGGAGGCAATCCCTCCAATGTGCAGCAGCCGAAAGGTGTTGTGGATCCAGCAGGAGGCATGCCTCCACTGCCGCCATCCGCACTGGTAAATCGAGCTGGACAGCGGGATGGGGCATCTGCGTCGGTCACGGCATCAGCGAATAACAACCCTGAACACGCGCTCCAAGCCGTGCGTGCTCTTCTCCAACGCCCACCGCCTCCAGGTGCATCCCAGGGTGCAATGGAGTAGTGGAGGGCTGATGTAGAACACTTGGTTGCAGCAGCAACTGATCGCATCAGCAACCAAGGTCCTCCCCCCTCGGGGTGGGCCCTATCGCAACATCGGACTGTGTCGGGTAGACTTTGTCCGCACGCTTCCCAACATAGGAGGCATGCTGCGTCTCAACAAGTGACGTCACTGCCTTCCGGGGTGCGACGAACTCATACGGTAACCAGGCTTTCAACTCACGACCTCCGGGCGGAGCTTGATCGCCGTTACCGCCAACAGGACGGTCACGTCCATATCGAGTGGGCTCGTGAAAGGCGAGAGGCCCGAGACAGTCCTGCTCCCGAGGGAGTAGGAGGAGGATGTTCTGCTTTGGCCATGCACCTACGCATGGTCAGATGGACACAAAAGTTCCGGCCTCACCTGCCAGAGAAATTTAACGAGACTGTCAATCCCGCCGAGTTTCTCCAGATTTACTCCACCATAATTCTTGCGGCCGGAGGCAACGAGGCCGTAATGGCCAACTACTTCCCCGTGGCTTTGACTGGGACAGCCAAGTCCTGGTTCATGAGCCTTCCGTCCGACTCCATCAACAGTTGGGCAGAATTGTGCCAACAGTTCACCGCCAATTTCGGGAGTTCATACACCCGACCAGGCACCAAACTGGACCTTTTTGCTGTCAAGCAGAAGGGGGGAGAATCCATGTGAGCTTTCATCCAGAGGTTCTCCTAGGTACGAAACACTATTCCTTCTATCTTCAGCACCTCTGTTATTGTGGCATTTAGACAGGGCATACAAGACAAGAAGATGCTGGAGAAGCTGGCAACCAAGGAGATCACCAGCGTCACGGAGCTCTTCAGCTTGGCAGACAAATGCGCCAAAGCTGTGGAGGGTCGTGAAATGCACTCCCAACCACCTCCGAAGGACAACAAAAAGTTCTCCAAGGGTGAAGCCACTACCTCCGTACAAAAAGTTCTTACACGGAGTGGTAAGAAGAAGAAAAAGTCCAACGGCAAGAAGAAGTTGTCGGCCGGCACACCTACAGCTGCAGCTGATGTAGCTCCGGGTGGCCAGAGGCCACGCCCCGAGAAACAATCTCGGCCGTCGTCTGAAGACGGAGGCAGCTCCAAGATGTGGTGTCCTATACACAAGATGAACAACCACAACTTGGAAGGCTGTCGTGAGGTCCAGAACCTTGCCAAGCGCTACAACAAGTGCCAAGAAGAAGTTCCTTTCCGTCAAAGGGAAGGAAAACAGAAAGTCGACGAAGCTCCGGCTGAAGAGGAGTTAGGCTTCCAGGACCCTAAAAAAGTCTTGAAGGCTATTTAAACCTCCGTCGACGATGATTCTGACGTCTCCGACAACGAACGTCGGAAAACAATGAATACCATCTTTGGTGGTTCGTGGGACATCAACTCCCACCGAGTCCTCAAGACCATGCGGCGGGACATGGCCTCAGTAGCTCCCACCGCCAGGGCGGAGCTGCACCGGAAGTGGATGGACACTGCCATCACTTTTGATGCTTCGGACTGCCCTCGGAATATGGTCAGAGCTGGCCAACTCCAATTGATGGTATCTCCGACCATCAACAACATTCAACTCCACCATGTGATGGTGGACGAAGGTTCGGGGATGAACCTCATAAGCTTTGAAGCTTTTGTCAAGCTTCAGCTCCGACCTTTGGACCTTCGCCCCTCTCGACCTTTCTCCAGAGTAGGTCCGGGGGCCATAACCCCACTCGGTTCAATTAATCTTCCGGTGACCTTCGAGACCCGGGAGAATTACCGCACTAAGAAGTTGGTCTTCGACGTGGCGCAGATCAACTTATCTTTCAATGCCATTCTGGGCAGACCAGCCTTATACAAGTTCATGGCTGCTGCTCATTATGGCTACTTGGTGTTGAAGATGCCAACACCAGCCGGTGTTCTCCGGATCCGTGGAGATCGCACCACAGGAGTAACAGCTTTAGAAGAACTCCACGCGCTTGCTACAACGCTGGAGGAAGAATCTAGAAAGGAGCAGGCTCTGAAACCCCCGAGCATTCGTCATCGAGGATCAACCTCTGCACCTCCCGTGCAACCAAGCAGCGACACCGACATTCCCGTCAAAGTCGTCCAAATTGGTTCCGACGCCGCTCATACCACCCGTATATTGGGAGGTCTGAATAACAAATAGGAACTCGTGCTTGTCACTTTCCATCAGGCTAACGTCGACGTGTTTGCCTGGCAACCGTCACAAATGCATGGGATCCCTAGGGAAGTGATCGAGCACAATCTGGAGATCTATCCTGATGCTCGGCCTATACATCAGAAGCCTCGGAAGCAATCAGTAGAGCGACAGAACTTCATACGTCAAGAAGTGAAGAAGTTGCTTGAAGCTGGATTCATATGAGAAGTCTTCCACCCAAATGGCTGGCACACCCAGTTGTTGTATCCAAGGCCGGCGTGAAGCTTCGGATGTGTATCGACTACACTACATTGAATAAGGCATGTCCAAAAGATCCATTCCCACTACCTAGAATAGATCAGATAGTGGATTCCACCTCCGGGTGCGAATTACTGTGTTTCCTAGATGCATATTCTGGGTACCATCAAATCAGAATGTCTAGGGAAGATGAAGAACTTACCTCCTTCAGCACAGTAGATGGATTATACTGCTATACTACCATTCCATTTGGTCTCAGGAATGCTGCTTTAACATTTGTACGAGCTATGTACAAAACTTTTGGAGAGCTCATCAGAGACGTAGTGGAAGTGTATGTCAATGACATCGTCGTCAATATTAAAAACAAGGAGTCGTTCCTTGACACCTTGCAAGCTGTCTTCGACAAGTTGCGAGTCACTCGCATGAAGCTGAACCCAGACAAGTGTGTCTTCGGGGTTAGATCCAGAAAACTTCTTGGTTTCTTGGTGAATCACAGATGAATAGAAGCAAATCCAGCGAAGATAAAAGCTATTGAAGACATGCGGCCACCAGCCCGCATCAAGGACGTCTAGAAGCTGACTGGATGTCTAGCTGCCCTCACCCGGTTCATCTCAAGACTAGCAGAACGGGCGCTACCCTTCTTCTAGCTATTGAGGAAGTCCAGACCATTCCAATGGTTCGAAGAAGCAGAAAAGGCATTCCAGGAGCTGAAGCAGCTCCTCACCACCCTACCATCCTTGGTAGCTCTGAACCCTGGTGAGCCATTACTGCTTTACATTTTGGCAATTGACGAAGTTGTCATCATGGTCCTGGTTGCGGAAAAGCCAGAACCATCTCGAGTTCAGGGATCCAGACCCCCTCGGGAGGGTCCGGAGCTACTTGATGTCAAGTCTGGGTCCTAGCTCCCAGACCCAGATCCTCAAGGAGAGACTCCAGAGGATCCTTCTCCTTCAAATGAAGGAGTCACTGCTGTTGAGCAACAAGATCTGGACCCCTCCGAGAAGGTCTGGGTCACTTCACAAGAAGCTCCGTGTACCTCCAACCGGCACCCAAAGGTCGCCGAACAAGGTCCAGACCCCTCTGGGAGGGTACGGGTAGACGAGGAGGAAGCTCTGAGCCCCTTCGGGAGGGTCCGAACAGTCCAACGCCCAGTGTACTTTATCAGGGAAGTACTCCTATCTAGAGGTGCATAAGCTGCTCTCGCGCAGTTCTTATTGCCTCTAGGAAGCTTTGACACTACTTCTAAGCTCACAAGATGTCAGTGGTAACTTCTTATCCACTGCATGCAATCTTGCATAATCCCAACTCTACAGGGAATATTGCAAAGTGGGCGGTAGAACTGGTCGAGTTCAATCTGGTATTCGTCCTAAGACAAGCAATCAAGAGTCAAGCTCTGGCGGACTTCGTGGCGGAATGGACCCCCTCTCCATCAAATCCTGGGGGCCCTAGTGAGCAGAAGTCAGAAACCAAGGTTCTGGTCTTCACTGAGCCTCACTGGACTCTATACTTTGATGGCTCCGTGCAGAAGCAGGGGGCCAGAGCTGGAGTCCTTCTCCTTGCTCTGACCGAGGAGAAGGTTAAATACATGGTGCACCTTGACTTCAAGGTGACCAACAACATGGAGGAGTATGAAGCGCTAATTTATGTACTCAAGGTGGCACTATCGTATGGTGTCAAGCAGCTATTGGTAAAGGGTGATTCACAACTTGTTGTAAAACAAGTGAAAGGTGAATGTTGCTGCAACATCCCTCAACTAGCGGCATACCTACTTGAGGTCCAGAAGCTTCAGAAGGACTTCGACGTCCTGGATCTTTGCCATGTCCAGCGTCTCAACAACGCTGAAGCTGGCGAACTCTCGACGAAAGCTTCAACCAGGGCTGCAGCTCCCGACGGAACCTTCGTTCGGAGGTTGTCTAAACCTACAGCTCAGCCTGCTGAACTGAGCGAAGGGGGCGAGACCAGCACCTCGAAGCTGGTGGTCCCGATGGCCCTGTTACCATGGCGTCCATCAAGGGTCGTAGGTGCTGCAGGAAGCTCCGAGCAAACCAGCACACAAGACTCAAATCCTCAAGCTAGTTCCGATGCATGGATCTCGGAGATCCGGAGCTACTTGAAAGACAATTTCCTTCCTGAAGATAATGTATCCGCTGACTGGATAGTCAGATTGGCTAAAAGATACATGCTGATAGAAGGGGATCTCTACCAGCGCGGGGCCAACGTCGTCCTAATGCGGTGCATTACAAGGGAAGAAGGTTGCGAGATCCTCACGGAAATCCATGG
Organism: Tuctoria greenei; assembly: GCA_036927565.1. NCBI lineage: Eukaryota > Viridiplantae > Streptophyta > Magnoliopsida > Poales > Poaceae > Tuctoria > Tuctoria greenei. The sequence continues at coordinate 80,483,098 of JAYESD010000006.1, forward strand.
AGGCGAGTGTGGGTACCACACGTCTTCCCGCACGCTGGTTGGTAAAGCCTTCCGGCATGGCTTCTACTGGCCTACAGCGCTCCAGGATGCAACTGAGCTGGTGAAGAAATGTGAAGCATGCCAGTTCCATGCGAAACAAATTCATACACTGGCTCAGCCTCTACAAATAATACCTCCTACATGGCCATTCGCTGTGTGGGGGATGGATATCTTGGGACCTTTCTCAAGATCCGTCAGAGGTTACAAGTTCCTGTACGTTGCCATTGACAAATTCACCAAATGGCCAGAAGCAACTCCAGTTGTGACAATAAACAAGCATTCAACAATCAACTTCTTGTAGTCCATCGTATGCAGATTTGGAGTCCTAAACAAAATCATAACTGATAATGGGACCCAGTTCTCAAGCTCTGCATTCCAAGGATATTGCGAAGACCTCGACATCCAAGTCAGCTACGCTTCCATAGCTCACCCGACAAGCAATGGCTAGGCCGAGAGAGCAAATGCAAAAATCCTAAAATGACTCAAGATGCGCACATATGAGCGCCTAAAAAAACATGGAGCCAACTGGATCGAAGAGCTTTCGCCCACACTTTGGGCCAATAGGACAACTCCAAACCAGTCAACTGGAGAGACACCCTTCTTTCTAGTGTACGGAGTTGAAGCAGTCCTTCATCCGGAAATCACCTTGGGGTCGCTCTGGGTCCGGACCTTCGATGATGCCACGCAGGACCAGCTCCAGCTTGAAGACCTTGACCTCCTTGAAGAGGGAAGGTGCCGAGCAGCTCTTCGGAATGCCCGATACCGTCAAGCTCTTCGGTGCTATCACCAATGGCATGTTCAGAACCGACAGCTCAAGGAAGGCGATATGGTGTTACGGAGAATACTATCTAGAGAAGGCTTAAACAAACTTTCCCCCAACTGGGGAGGACCCTTTCGAGTGATCAAAGTATCCCGTCCCGGATGCCTTCGCTTGGCAACCGAGGATGGGAAACCTCTCCCAAATCCTTGGAACATTGAGCACCTCCGTAAGTTCTATGCTTAATATCACGGAGGTGAGTCTGTAGTTACATGTGATGTATGTTATAGAGTCATTGTACAGAGTCGGGTAGCTCCTGCGAGAGAACAGCCGGACCTTCCCCGGAAGGTCCGCAAAGTTCAGGCAACACTTGTCACAGTCTGAGAACTAAAAGTGTGGCTAGCTACATTGGGTCAAACGAGAAAAAAAACACACTTAGCCTGGTTCCGTACCCTAATAGTGTACTTGTTTCCCCTGTACCCCGGACCTATAATGAAAGACGTCATTTTGTGAAAACAGACTCCACGTGCATTTGTTTTGTACAGGCTCAATATTTTTTATTTTTCTCTTTCTTGTCTATAACAAAGTTGTGCAATTCTTAAGAAACTTTAGCTCGACCAGTTCATGTACAATTCGAGTTGCATTGTCTACTCTTTCAGGTCCAAACATTGTTAATGGACTACTCGTCTGAATGCCGCCAAGCCAATCTAGGGTTGGAGTGTGCTATCGACTTAGCCTGGTCATGCACCCTAAGTACGCCACTCTACCTACACCCAGGCAGGCTGAAGTAAGGCGAGTCCAGGAACGATCAGAACTGAAGGAAACAAGGCGGTGCACTTGATTGTATTTAGAATTGTGTTCGACCTAAAACTTTCTCGGGAATAGTAAGTTGCAGTTGAGTTATAGATAGGAAATGGATTTTACTATTTTTCTTGGCTTCAATTTGCAGGAAAAATAAAGGTTCTATGATGATGGTGGATAAAGCCGGAGCTATCAAAGCTCCGACATCCCCTAGGTGGCTTGTAGTCGGTGTTACAAACATTGATAGCAAGCATCGCTGGAGCTACATAGCTCCAGTAAAGCCAGGGGGCCAGCCGTCAATGTGAAAAAAGATGGTGGGAAGACTCTACAGTAGGGTCTGCTGTCGACACACCTCGTTTTGACAGAGGCCACTGTCGGAGCTACCAAGCTCCGACACCCCAGAGGACTAACCGTCGATGCTCTATGCGTTAATGGAGACTGCTGCTAGAGCTACTAAGCTCTGACGATGGTCAATGCCGGAGCTACTAAACTCCGACAACCTCAGGGGGCCTCTACTATCAAAGACTTCGGACCTACGTTCGAAGCACGCAAGTCTTCAACAATTGTTACATTCTTTTGGTTCATGTTCACAATCAAATTGTGTACATCTACCAGGGGGCCAAGTGAGACAAAGGTGTTGAAGACAAAAAATGAAATTCATAAAAATTTGGATTTCATACATCTGGAGACAAGAGATTACAAAATTGGAGAAAAAGAAGAGAGGATACAAGCGGAAGCTACAAAGAGATGGTCCTAGACTCTATGGAAGAACGAGGCGACCTTCTTGGCAACCTCCTATACGCTGGCTTGGGCAGCTTCTCCCTCTCTGTCGATGGGGCCTTCAAGCACCAGGTCCAAGGGCAATTGAGGGTCCTGGCTTGTGTAGCACGTCAGCACGAATTCTGCGACGCTCTTTGCTAGGGATTGCCCCTCGGTTTCCAGCTGGTCCGCGATGACATCGCCCATCTTGGTGAGCATGTTGCCTGCTGAACGCCTGCAACGCCTGGTCCAGCTCCGGCTCCGGATCATCCAGACGCACGGGACTAAAACCCATTGGCGTCAGCGCATTGTTGGCTTTTCCCAGGAAATCCCAAACTTGTTGGGACTCCACAGCCCTCGAGCTCCGCATCTCCTCCAAGGATCTTCTGGCCAACGCAAGCGCCGAATTTTCCCGGGCAAGGCACTCGACCTCTTTGGCGTTCTGCTGAATCTTTTCAGCAAACTTCCCTTCGAGTTTGTTGAGCCCTCCTCCTGGAGGTGGATCTTGTTCTAGCGGTCGACCAGGTCCTTCTCCCGGCCCCGCACCTTCTTCTCCCTGGCAGCAATTTCATCCTCCCTCTTGTGAAGGTCCTGTCCTCGCTGCCAGGCCTTCTTCTCCTCATTCTTGCAGCGCTCATCCAACTTCTTGGTGCCCTCCGCGAGACTCTTGTCACCCAGAGTTAGCCTCCGAGTAAGCTCTTCCTCCCTCTTCACGAGGTCATCCCGCAGCTCTGGGAGTTTTTGCTCTTCATCTTCGAGCTTTTTCTCCCGCTCCTCAGGGGCCTCTCGGCGCTTGACGAGACTGTCATGGATAGCGTCGAGCCTCTCTTGGCGATCACTCGCTGCATTATTAGCAGCTACAACCTGTTCGTAGATGGCCCGAGACTTGTTGTCAAGGGATCGCGTCATGCTTTCCCTCAAGTCGAGCAGCTAGCCCCAATACTTCAACCAGACCTTCTCCCTCTTCACCCACTCCTTGTCGTCAGCCAGCTTCGACTGCGTCAGCTTGGTCTCGAATTGGAGCCAGTTGCGCCACCTACTAAGAGTTTGGCGCTCCTCCTCGAGGGCCTTGCTGTCGTGGTAGAAAGCCAGCTGGACTTGATGAAGGCTAGAGCAGGCGTTGTCAATAGACAACGATAGGGGGATTGGGTCCGGACCTGCCGGGGTCCTCTCCGCTGGCTCCAGCGGGTTCTCCATGACAAAAATCGGGTCCCACTCTACAAGTGCAGTCCCCTGAGCTTCCACGGCACGAGGGCCGTCCTCTGGGATAGCCTCAGCCGCCGCCAAGGAAGGTCTTGCTACAGAAGTTTCAACCTCCGGAGTTGGCTCCGAAGGTTCCGCCGCCAGGTCATCAACAACTGGCCCCTCAGGCGGGGGGCCGGCAGCTTCATCTTGACACCCTGGCTCAGGCGCGGGCGCCTCTGGGACCACTGCCTCTGGAGTAGGCGTTGAAGATTCTGCCGGAGCTGAAGCCACTTCCGGCTCCGATGCTGGCGCCTCCACCACCACCTGGTCAGGCGCTGGCGCTTCGACCATCAGGGGATCGAGTGTCGACACCTCTGTAGCAACCCGCTCAGGCGCCGGAACTTCTTCGACGACTGGCTCGAGCGCCAGAACTTCATCAACCACTGGCTCTACCACCGGGACATCATCAACCACTAGCTCTGCTATCGGGGCTTCAACGACATCTAGCTCTAGGGCCAGAATCGTAGCTACCTCTGGCTCTGAGGCCGACGCGTCCATCATTTCAGCATCCAAACCCGGAGCTTCAACCTCCGGGGCAGGTGCTGCTGGTACATCTTCATTCTTGTGGTCCGGCGCTACCACAGGAGCTTTTGGGGATGAGTCGAGGTCCAGGACCACGACAGTCGGCGTCGGAGCTGCCGCAACCTCAGCCACCTCTTGGGGCGATGCTGGAATTGGAGCCGGAGCTTCCGTCTCCACAGCATCAGTTGCTGTCGCAGGAGCGGAAGCTTCAGTCCCTCTCTTGGGGACACTGCAGGCGAAGAAACTCAAGACGCAGTTACAACCAAAAAACAACCAACTGAGGTAAAAAATTTACCTCGGAAGGCTTCTACTCCAGCTAGCGCGGAACCTCTTCTCTGGACGCTCGGCGCCGGACCCTGTCGCTCCTGGCGTGCCAGCTCCGGAAGGTTCCTCGGAGCTCGCTGCTGCTGCCGGCGTCTCTTTGGTTGAGGCCCCCCTCAACCGGGAAGGACATCCGGACCCAGAGCTGGTACTGGAGCCGTATGGCCAGAGCTAGCACCCCGGGGAGATGCCGATGCTCGAGAGGTTGCCTCCGTTGAAGACCTTCCCCTCCGGGGAGAAGGAGCCGCTGTGGAAGGAGCAGGTCTGACGGACCTCCCGTTAGAGTGCTTCAACTTCCTTTTACGGCTCGAGGGCTTGGCCAACTCCTTGCCCTTGCCCACGACTTCAACTCTCTATCTCGAGGTGGATGGGGGACCACCCTTGGAAGCTTCGAGGATCGCCAACCCAGTGGTCGGACGCCTCTCGACTTCACCAAGGTCGTCAAGCACCGACATCTTCCGCTGGAGCTCCCTGCTGAACTCCACCTCCATGTTGAGAGGGAGGAAAGCCACCAGCGGAGTCAAGTCGTCACCCTCGACGTTGATGCCGTGCTGGAACTTCTTGAGGTGAAACTCCAAATTTGAGCATTCCATGTTGGACTTCAAACCGGTCTCGATCCGGTTGTCGTCCATCACACTGTTGAGGGCCCAAGCAAGCTTCTCCCTCTTCTTCAGCGGAGCCCATCTGTTAACCAAGAAGTTGCAAAATACCGCCTAAGGAGTCACCCATCCTTCCACGCATTGGCGGATCCTGGTCAGAGCAGGGTTGAAGGCATCCGATAACATGGAAACTTCGCTCCAAGCTTCAGTGTCGACATTGGGGAGGCCTTCGAGTAGCTCCAGCTTCTCATGCTCCTCCACCCTGATGATGATCTAATCCTTCTTCCAGTTGTCCCACTTCCCATAAGGGAATGACCACAAGTACTTGTACGGGAACTTCTTGCGCTTCACAAAATAATAGAAGCCAAGGTACTCGTCACTCTTGCTGGTGGTGTGGATGGTGAAGAAGGTGCAGAAGAGCTCGACGCAGGGGGGAATGCCCACCCACATCTCGCAGAAGTGGACAAAAATCGACACCAGAAGAATGGAGTGGGGGCCGAGGTGGTACAGCTGCAGACCATAGAAGTCTAGCAGCATCAAGAGAAAAGTGGAGAAGGGTGGGATCAGTCCCACCATGGCGTAGGCGGAGAAGTACACCATGTCACCAGCGTGTTCCTTCTTGAACAAAAGCTTGCGGTGCGGACCTGATGGTTGAAGAAGTCACTGGACCACCCTATGAGGGCCTGGACCTTCTTCAACTCACCATCGATCTTTAGTCGGCTCTTGCGGGGACCCAACTCCATCGCAGCACAGCGGGGCGAGAGATGAATAGCAAGCGAAAGTTTGGAGGATTTGAGCGCAAGTTCTAATGAAGGCATAAAAAATCCCCAAACGGTGCACGCTTTCCTTCTTAAGTAAGCCCCCGCAATGCTTGGATGGAAACTGCAGAGGACACGACGATACAATTCAAAACTTCACCCTACCAATGACAAGGGGGACCGAGGACACCCCGACAATCAAGTCGAGGATCTTACCCCAGGCGAACAGTTGTCATCATGAAAGGTGGAAGCCCAAAGGTGGCGGCCTAACAGGGCGCGCGGAACCGATACGATTTTCGTATCGGGAACCGGCGACCTTCAATTGCGTGAGATTCGCATGCTCAGATCTCACCTGCCGCATCTTGGATATGCCACATGGCGTTGGTTTAACTGCAAACTACCGCCAACGGCACATTCGAAGACCCTTGAAGACACGGCTCGAAAACCGAAGGATGGACCCACCTCTGGCAGAACGACTTCATCAAAAAGGTCTCTCCCAAAGGTGGGCCCAGGGGGCCACTATCGGTACCCTGCGTACTGTATACCCCTTGGTACTACAAAAATACGAAGGAACTTCACCTGTCTGAGTTGAAGACCCGCGAAGGCCCCATTTGTCATACGGGACCGGACCTGCCTCCCATCTATGGTTAGTCCTGGTGCTGCCACGTGTATACTGCAACCGGACCTCAAGCCCACACATGGGATAGCTCCGGGCTAAACACTTGAGCGGCACCCCAAGACCTAACCCCCTACAGAGGGAAGCTCCGGTACCGACACGTGTACATCTACATCGGACCTACCCGTCCCAAACGGAAAGCTCTGATGCTGCCACGTGTCCAACCGCCGGACCTTCAGCCTCAACAATCAGACTAGTGGACCCCCAATGGCTCGGACCTTCAAGGGGTAATCAAAGACTTCAAGAATCGATTAAGTGTCATTAATACCAGACACACGATCGGATGAACCTTAATACCGGTAACGGCATTATCAAGCCCGTTACCATGCTATTAAGGGTGATTAACCTCATTAATTGTGTATTAAGCATCAGTAACCGCCAGAGCCACATGTCGGGCCAGGTTAATGGTGTAACGACCGGTCCTTGTACTATAAAAGGACTGATCGACGATACACAAGGGATGGATCTCTTGAACCCTCCCATACACAGCTTTGATACCCAATACAACAACTACACACCCCGTGGAGTAGGGTATTACGCTCAGGCGGCCCGAACCACGTAAATCCTTGTGTTCATTTGACATCGTCTTTTGAATCTCTGTGCACCCAATACTGAACTACAAACTCCGCGGGCTACCAATGGTAGTACCGGGAGAATTGCCAGATCAACACTTCGACAGTAGCCTTCGCCGGGAATTCACTCCAAAGCACATCCAATAGAGAATTCTTCTCCTCCAGGTTGTGCTTCTCGTTGGCCACCTTCGTCGCGAACGCTATCGAAATGATATGCAATTAAGAGATTGCAATTACTTATTATGAAAATTGAAGTTGATTATAACTCAAGAAGGATTTATATTAGTTAGGACTTGAAGTTCTCTTGCTAGACTGGACAGCAACAGAAATGAAACAAGATGAATTTAGGCAATGGACATATGAGGTGAAATAGATATTGTTTTGTACATAGGGATGTGATCTCAATTTATACAGGTTCAACGGATGGTCTGAGCCTAAGAAAATTACAGTAAGTTCATATGGTCATGAAGGAATAACCAAGTAAGTTTCAGATATAGCAAATGAATATATTGGCCTACAAAATTTCTTAAGTGTTTAGCCTTATCTGAATTTTGGTTGTAATTCTAGAGGAGTATCATGGCTACCAGTGGTTGTATCATACATAGGGGGTCTCACTGGTTCTAATAAAAATTTGTTTCATAATTTTATAAGTATTATATTTTGATATATTTTATTTACAAGTGGGGATATTTTACTGAATTTTTTCTGTTGTTTTTGGGCATTATGTGACCAGTTAGAAAAATCTTCAGATTGAACTAGGTTATTAAAGTCCAATGAATCTCAAATTTTTACAGGACTTCAGCAAATTAGAAAACAACATTTTGGCAAGATTTCAGGTTTTTCTATGAAGCGAATCATCAGATAAAAATCAAACATGATTTTGCTTTGAAGGGCTCTACAGAAAAATCTAGGCATTTTCATGAAGATTGGGTTGTGTTTCTGGTTGGTGTGGATAAATATCAAACCAATAAGGTTGGTTTGACAAATTTTGAAGCTTTATACTGAGAGATATTCAATTTAGATCTTTGCACACGTTTCTGTACAAATTCTAAATGAATTTGTCTATTTTTATGTGCATAGAGAATACACAGGTGATTTGACTTTGTAAATGAAGACTAATGACCATGAAATATTTACTGGAGCTCAAGGATATTCAAATGAAGGCTCTGGAAAAATTTGGTATTTTTCCAAATAGCAGAACTATAGGAATTAATTCTATAAGCATTTTTATTTTTTGAATTATGTAGAAATTCATATGTACATTCATACAAACACAAGTGCTCCACTGGAAATTACTCTTCATGATGGTTCTAACAAAATTTATTTGGGAATTTTTGGACAAATCTACTAGCCATGGTGAATTTCTAAAGATTGGGTAGTTTCTACAATTATTTCTCTATTGGAAATTGACTGGACCGTTGACAGTGGGTCCCACTATTTAAAATTGGCCATTGGGATTGAAGCAACACCGTGGTTCACAACGTAGTCCTGCAGCCACACTTGATTCCGCGCCACAAACTGATCCGCAGTTTCGCAACAGGGGCTGACAAGTGGGGCCGGCCCGGGGTCTTCTTCAACCTCGGGCAGGGGCCGAGCGGCGGTGCCCGATGGTGGACCCGGCGGCGCTCCTCGCCGGTGGCTTTTACCCTGCATCTTACTGCCCCCAAATGGCCGCCTGTGCCTAACTCCACACGGGAAGAATGCTGGTGTGGTCGGGGAAAACCAAGGAGGGCCGGAAACGGTGTCTCCACGGCGGTGGCGGTCGGCAAGTCTCCGGCGAAGTCACTCGGTGTACAGAGAGCACCATAGCACTCGGGGTTTGATCGAAAGGCACCAGCGGGCAATAGGAACAAGAATATGAACCAGAATCGGGGAGAAATCGACTGCAAAAAGGATTACACCGGTGACCTAGGTCGAAAGGTCCGACCGTTGCAAGAGCTTGGATTCTAGCGAGTATGGTGGATGAAAATCGATGCCGTTTGATCCTAAAGGTCTGTCGGAACATGAGGATTCTATTATGTAGTTTAATTAGAAAATTTTTAGATGTGGAAACTGAATTCCTAGGCCGAAGTTTCTCTGTTCTTGAGAACGGCCGAAGTAAAAACTTCGCACGCCAGTTGAACCGTGTCCTGACTGGCATAGTACCCGTGGTGGAAAGTAAAGTAGGGTCAGGGCGAACCTTATTGCACGCTGAGTGAGCTGGGACTAAGCCCGGAGTGCTGTACCACCGTGGAAATCATCGCGACCGTTGAAACAGAGGAAGAAGAACTTGCGTCCGACACCGTCGGTAAAGGAAGAAGGCGACGGGTTAGCAGCTCAGGGAGGTTGAGGACTCGACGGCACACCCTTCTGCTGCCGGAGGCTGGCGCGCAAACACTTGCTGTGGATGGAAAACGTGGAACGGGAGGCGGGCATGGGGAGCTCGAGCAGAGCTGCGCCATGGGAAGAACTGCCGACAAGAGGCAAAGGAATGAAGAAATGGCACCAAGCAAATGTGGACAGGCTGTGGAGAGGAGGTGGCACATGCAAATGGAGTGGTGTCGCCATGGGAGAAGTTGAGAAGTGAAACACGTTCAGCTCAGCTCCATCTCTGTATGACAAGTGGGTCCCACAGCCCTCTCCACTCAAACCTTCTCTGTACAAAGAAATATCCCGCCAACTTGTGTCCAAAATTCATGAAACTTTGTAGATAGGCTCAAACAAATAACTATGATCTGATTCTGAAATTGGTTTTCAAGTTTGGATATGTTTCATGTGAAATTCAAATTCAAATTTGAATTTTACTAGAATTCAATGTACCCATTGAATTAATTACAATTAGTGCTCCAAATATTATGAAAATTTGTAGGGGTGCTATTTGAAATATTTTCAATCAAATGGTGAACTAAAATTTTTATCTTGGCAAAGTTTGAACATGAGTTAAATTTGAATTTTTGAATTCTCTCAATTGAGGTTTAAATTGGTTTGAATTTTCTTCAGATTCTAGTTAAATTTCTTTTTCCCCTCCAAATTTCAATATCTCCCATCTGAACTTTGCCTTTGTAATTTAGGGTTTTCTACAACCCTCCCCCTTAAAAGAATCTCGTCTCGAGATTACAAATAAAAGAGACGGAGGTAAAATATTACCGGAGATATGACGATAACATGTCCAGATACTTTGTACGGAGATAATCTTCACTCTCCCATGTTGCTTCCTCGATGGTGTGGTTACTCCATAAAACTTTATAAAACCACATTGCCCGATTCCTTGTGACACGAGACTTTTCATCTATAATCTGGATTGGATGCTCAACGTAGGTGAGATCCGGTTTCAATTCTTCCAATTCTTCGATACGGATGTCGGTAGATGGTTTGAGACATTTCCGTAATTGGGATATGTGGAAAATGTCATGAATGCCAGCTAGAGTTATTGGTAACTCCAATCTGTATGCAGCAGGACCACATCTTTCAGTGATAGCAAATGGACCGATAAATCGCGGAGCCAACTTTCCTTTTACTCCAAACCGATGAATTCCTTTAATCGGAGAGACACGGAGATAAACGTGGTCTCCAATGCTGAAGCTTAAAGGACGACGCCTTTTATCCACATAACTCTTTTGTCGAGACTGAGCGGCTTTGAGATTAGCTTGAATAACTTTTACTTGCTCTTCAGCTTCATTTACTAAATCAATTCCATATACCACTCGTTCACCAGATTCGCACTAGTTGAGTGGTGTGCGGCACTTTCTGCCGTAGAGAGCTTCGTAGGGTGCCATTTTGATACTATATTGATATCCGTTGTTGTACGAGAATTCCGCCAATGGTAATTGATCATCCCAATTTTTACCGTGGTGTATGGCCCATGCTCTTAACATATCCTCAAGTATCTGACTTACCCTCTCGGTTTGTCCGTCGGTTTGAGGGTGATATGCGGAACTACGAATTAACTTCGTCCCCAATGATGCATGTAGCTGCTCCCAAAAATGAGCAACAAATAGTGATCCTCTATCCGATACAATGGTGCGGGGAACTCCATGTAAGCACATAATTCTTGATATGTATAAGTCCGCATATTTCTTCGCATTATAAGCAGTATGCACAGGAATAAAGTGTGCTGACTTAGTTAACCGGTCAACGATCATCCAAATGGAATCGTGCTTGTGAAAGGTGAGAGGCAATCCGACAATGAAATCCATCCTCAGATCCTCCCATTTCCATGCCAGTATTTTCAATGGATGTAGCAGTCCGCTTTTCCTCATGTGGTCAGCTTTCACTCTCTGACATGTGTCACACTCGGACACATACTTTGCTATTTCTCTCTTCATACGTGTCCACCAAAATTTAGTATGGAGATCTAGGTACATTTTATTGCTTCCTGGGTGGATGGAATATTTGGACAAGTGAGCCTCATCCAAAATCTTTTTCTGTAGGTCCATGTCCCGAGGTACCACTATTCGATTCTTGAACCATAAAGTTCCTTGTTCGTTTTCCCGAAAACATTTCATTTCTCCACTTTGGATTCTCCTCTAAATATGAGACATTCCCTTGACTTTCTTCTAAGCCTCTACAATCTCCTCTCTGATGGTAGGTAGGAGAGCAAGGTTATACAAAGCGCCATAAGGAATCACACGTAGACTTGGTTCATCTTCTTCCATAGGACCGATGGTCAAATTATGAACGTGAGGCTTTCGACTAGGTGCATCGGCAACCACATTGGCCTTGCCGGGATGATAATGAATTTCAAGTTCATAGTCTTTGATTAACTCTAACCATCTCCGTTGTCTCATATTTAATTCCTTCTGAGTGAATATGTACTTCAAACTTTTATTATCTGTGTAGAGATGCACTAGATTTCCCATTAAGTAGGGCCTCCACATCTTCAGTGCAAGAACTACTACTGCCAACTCTAAATCTTGTGTCGGATAATTGTGTTCATGATTTCAGAGTTGTCTTGATACATATGCAATTACTCTTCCATCTTGCATAAGTACGCAGCCCAATCCAATGCTGGATGCATCACAATAAACATCAAACAATTTCATCGTATCGGGTTGAGCCAAGATCGGGGCTGTTGTGAGATGCTTCACTAGATTTTCGAAGGCTTCCTCACATGATTCACTTCATACATACTTGCTGCCCTTCTTTAATAAATCTGTCATAGGTTTATAAATCGTTGAGAAACTCAGAACGAATCTCCGATAATATCCTGCTAAACCCAAGAAACTACGGACTTCATGTATGGATGTGGGAGATTGCCATTTCAGCACTTGTACCACTTTACTCTGATCCACAGCTATGCCTTCTGCTGAAATAATATGACCAAGGAATGGAACTTGATTAATCCAGAATTCACATTTACTGAATTTGGCATATAGCTTGTGATCACGCAGTCGTTGAAGCATGATCTTGAGATGTTCAGTATGTTCCTCTTCTGACTTGGAGTAGACCAAAATATCATCGGTGAACACCATGACGAACTTGTCTAACTCTAGCATGAATATTGAATTCATCAAATACATGAAATGCGCTAGGGCATTTGTGAGACCAAAAGACATAACCAAATACTCATAAAGTCCATATCTAGTTGAGAATGTCGTCTCCGGTATATCTTCCGGTCGTATCTTAATCTTATGATAACCAGACCGAAGATCCATTTTGGAGAATACCCTAGCACCCACTAATTGATCAAAGAGCAAATCAATATGTGGTAGTGGATACTTATTCTTGATAGTCATAACATTAAGCGGACGATAATCCACACATAGCCTCAATGTCTTGACCTTCTTCTTGACAAAGAGAGCCGAGCATCCCCAGGGTAATGAGCTTGGGCGAATTAAACCTTTACTCAATAAGTCATTCAGTTGCTCCTTTAATCCAGCTAACTCCTTAGGTGCCATTTTATATGGTCGTCAAGAGATAGGTGTAGTTCCCTGTATTAATTCAATCTTGAATTCCACATCTCGGTCGGGCGGCATACCCGGCAGATCATCAGGGAATACATCTAGGAAATCACGGACCACTGGAATGTCTTTCAACTTACTGGTTTCCGAATGATACACTGCTGCACTTTCTTGAACCATGTCCTCAAGAATTAAGGTGTGGTGGCCGTGAGTTGAAGAGTTGAGCTCAACGGTGCGAGGATTGATGTTTAGAAGGATTTGTGGTTGCTTAACCACGGCATTCCCAAGATTACTTCAATCTTTTGACCTTCAAGGATAATAAGAGTAGTGGGATATATTCTACCACCCAAACATAATGGTGCTCGGGAGATAACATCACTTGCGGTAATATTACCTCCGGGTGAAGATATAAGATAGCAATGTTTTGTGGTAGTGGTTGGAAGCTGGTGCTTGAACACACAGGATTGACTTATGAAATTATGTGTAGCACCGGAATCAAAGAGAATCAATGTAGGTATATGGTTGAGAGTGAACATCCCTGTTAACACAGGTTCTCCTTCCAGTACACCCTCAATGGTAGTATAGTGGACACTGCCAAGCTTTGATTTCTTTTGCTGCTGATTTGGAAAATGACTTGAATGTTGAAATGATGACTGGCTGCAGCTTTGATTTCTCTCTGGACAATATCTAGTAAAGTGACCCATAAGACCACAAGTGAAGCACAGATATTTAGTCGGTTCTGTGCTGACTTGTAGATGAGAACTGGGTATCTCTGGCTGCGGTGGAAATGGATAAGAACTTATGTGCTGCTGCTGTGGGGGTGATTCGAAACTTGATGCAAGTAGCGGACGACTTTGATATGATGGTCGGACAGATGGCTGGCATTCTTGACCGGATGGCGAACGATATACAAACCGATATTTCTGAGCAACCACACCAGTGTTGTCTTGCGGAATACTCCGCTTTCTCTTCTCCGCTTGGAGATAAAGATCTGCCTTTTCTTGTAGGATAGCTGCATTGACTAATTCGTTGTACTTGCCGTGATTGAACAACGCCAACCGATCTCAAAGTTTGACCCTCACCCCTCTGAAGAAGTGATCACATCTTAACCTTAATGTATTCACATAGTCGGGCGCATATTGTGCCAAATGGTTGAACTCCTTAAAATACTCATGGACACTCATGTCTCCTTGCTTGAGTTCAACGCATTCCTCATACTTGGTCTCTTATAATCCCTGTCAGAATATGACGAGCACGGAAAGCCTCACGGAACTCAATCCATGCTATCCGATGACCTTCAGGGCGAGTTGCACTATATTCTGCCCACCATGCTCCGGCAGCTCCATGGAGTTGTTGAGCAGCGAACAATGTCTTCTGATAATCATCACAAGGAAACACACCAAATTTGGATTCCATTACACGAAGCCAATGATCTGATTCTAATGGTTCAGGTGCTTCCGTGAAGATTGGCAGTTGCGTTTCCAAGAAATCCAAATACCTGTTTCGAGGTGGAATAACTTGCTGCGTTTGATGACTTAGGCCCTGCTGCACCAAAGATAGAAGTAACTTAGTGTTCTCCTGGTGAGACTCGAACACTTTTTACATGACATCCACCAATACCGTTGATGGCGGTGCCTGCGGTGGATCCAAATCATCACCGTCTCGACGAGAACTTCCGACCTTACTCGATGAGCGAGTACGAACCATACTGCACAAATGAATTTGGGATGAGTCAAAGCTCGAGTCTCAGCAATAAGTGAAGATAAGGAAAACATGGACATGTCAAGAACTTTGTGAAAGTATAACAATATTCATGCTCGCGCAAATTTTCAAACTTATGCTTCAAAGACGAACTGTTCTGCCAGAAATGACCAGTCTGGATAAATTTGGGAATTTCATCCAGTTAGAAGCATAATCATGCTTTGAGGTGAACAAAAAAATTGTAGCTCATTTTCTGTCCTTTCCAAAATGTATTTATTTGCTTAAATATCAGTTCTAGTTAATGAGATATGAATTTCCAAAGTTGACAATGTTCCCAGATTTTGTGAGAAATTTTGACAGCACCTCCTTTGTATATAGCTGTTTTGTCCACAATTTTTCATATACAAAATATCCAAATTTGTCAAAACTGTAATTTAAAACATTGTCACATATCTCATCTATTTTCCAAAAATATATCATATGCCCTCATTCGATGTTTCTACTGAGAGTTATGATCAAATTGGTGAGAAGTACAGAAACAGTTCCAGTTTCTGTCCAGTTTTTAACAGGTTTTGAAATTTTCAAATTTTAGCTGGGATCCAGGGGGATTCTGCTCTGGTTATGAACAGAAATTATTTATAAGACTCACATACATTTTCAACCATGTATGGAACACCATCATGCGATAATTCTATCACGAGATATTACTTTTCAAACTGGAGCTAAGTTTCTGCCAGAATAACACAGAGAAGAACTGAGGTTGACAGTTTTGGTTCAAATTTTATTTTTATCATTTTAAGATAGGAATCTGCTTTGGATATTAACTTGACACTTTTGTGGCGATATACACCTTTGGCACAGATTTTAACCATTGATGTGCCGATGTAACCCGAATGCAATGCCAGTACTACGTCCTCACCAAATAAAAATCTTCAGCCGGTATTCCGGCATATGACTCAATGGTGGCAGTAATGATGTTCACTCGCAAACATTTTCTACTCGACCTACGAATAACGCGTTTAGTGTACC
This sequence comes from Tuctoria greenei, assembly GCA_036927565.1. Lineage (NCBI taxonomy): Eukaryota > Viridiplantae > Streptophyta > Magnoliopsida > Poales > Poaceae > Tuctoria > Tuctoria greenei. The sequence continues at coordinate 80,498,756 of JAYESD010000006.1, forward strand.
TGTCACTACACTCAAACTACTGATCAATCATATGGTACCGTACGGTGTACAGCCCGCATGGGCAAACAGTTCACAATAATATGTATGAAAGAAAAAAAACATTCGTCCCGTATCATTCCATATGGGCCGCCTCGAGTTAAGCCACGTCTGGAGGTACATGACCGGGTTTTCTACCACCCGACGGGGTCCCACGTCTTTGCAAGTGCTGCACCTGTAGGGGGCGCATCGGGTTATGTCCCACCCGACGGGGGCTCCCACTAACTTTGAAGCACGCTGGGGTACCGCGTGTCATATGTTCTCAGAAACATGGAAAGTTTCAAAGACTCATATTGAAATTTCCGTGCCAAGCCAGGTAAATAATCACATGCTACCTCTCGCATGGTGAGCTTACCGCAATTGATCCGCTTGCGGTGGCGTACCTTTCCTCTTACGTGATGTTGGAGCGTTGTTACAGAATATAATAACACATATGTTAGCTTTGCCACCTTAAGTAACTAATACTATAATAGACCTTATGTGGGCATATAACTAATCCTCACTCAACTACTTTGTAGTTTCAAAAATAGGCGCTTTTCAAGCGTGCTATTCCCAATACGGGTCTGATACCAAGCTGTGGGGACCGGGGGTCCACACATTCCAGGAATCGCATTGGGTGGTGCCGTGCGATGCGGCACCTAACAGCACACAAGAAAAGTCTTACAAGATAAACAACACAAATATTTTATTTCACAAGATAATCCTCTTTAACAACATAATATACAACGCAGCGGAAAATAGATACTCATACTCTCAACTAGCTATGCACAAGAGATGTCGTCCATGCCCACGGACGCCTCTCACTAGCAACACGAACCATAGAGCAGCGGCAAGGTTTCCGTGAGAGATACATCTCAGCAAGCTCGAGGTCTCACGGACAACCATAACATAAGCATAAGCTAATAATACCTGCAAAAACCACAATATAGCAACCGTGAGCACAAGGCTCAGCAAGACTTAACCGTCTCACCTAAACATGAAACTCTACATGCTAGAAACTTTAAAGACTATGAAGCTTAATTTGCAGGAATGGACTCGCCAAAAGTAAATCCTTAGTGGTCAGTTTTAAAGTAGCATACGCGATCCATGGGCATAGCATCATTGTGAATTCTACAATCAAACAAGAAACGCTTCACCCACGATGATACTTGCTCAAGGTTGCAAAAGCCTTATTCAAGTTAAATGTTTGAAAATAGTAAATTTAATTATGCTATCTCTATAGCAGCCAAGGTTGCAATACAAGAATTATTCATAACAGCATATTCATAATCTTTCCATTCCTCTTTCTTACTACGTCAAGACTCAGTGTCCAATATGCTCAAATAACCGCGAGCGACGGTGATTGCAATAAAAAATACCCAGACTGCACGACACGTACGCTCATACTCGGAGTTGCCTCAGCACACTCCACTGATGTGGCACGTAGCAACCTTTCCCCAAATTCAACCACATTGAAACAGTTCGATCGACCCGAACAGTGAGCTCCCCTCAAGGTGCACCTCCGCTGTGAGATGTTCATGAGTGAGTTACCTCCCACTATACTAACAGCCGACAGCTTAAGCCGATTGAAAAGGTTCCAACATAGGATCCTCAAGGTACATCTATTTCCTGGGTTCCATATAGCTAGTATACACCCGGTACAGTTCAAACTTGTCCAACAGGGCCAAGCATGAGACGGGCCTTAACCGACACAGACGGGGCTACCAATCCATCTCCCAACACCTGCCTCGTCATTACCGACCCAGGCACGATGTGAGCAAACCAACCTACACAAATCCCCGTCCACATCTCATATTAAAGAGCTAACGTTATGGTAACAACTCGCGAGTAGGTTTCCCTCACTCGACTTCTCTCGCAAGTAGAATTCAACTACTTGACTTGTGATTAATAAAAATGTGACCAATCTCACGAGTTGTATCCAACATACTCGACTTCTACTGATCTTCTAACTAAACATTAAGCATAGCAATCTAACTCGAGGGAGTCTTATACTACCCATCCACTCCAAGGATATTTGGTCATGCATGTGGAGTATTCAGTCAGCATAGACCTAATGCACATATCAAGTCTATTCAATACAGCGTGTGTAAAACCAAAACTTTAAAAGGCTCTTAAATGCAAATCGGTGCTTGCCTTTCGGTTGCAATAAAATTCAGCGATGATCAGTTAGTAGCCTTCACTGAGAATTCACGCCACAGCAGATCCAATAGAGAATTCCTCTCCTCCAGGTTGTGCTTCTCGTTGGCCACCTTCGTCGCGAACACTATCGAAATGATATGCAATTAGGAGATTGCAATTACTTATTATGAAAATTGAAGTTGATTATAACTAAAGAAGGATTTATATTAGTTAGGACTTGAAGTTCTGTTGCTAGACTGGACAGTAACAGAAAGGAAACAAGATGAATTTAGGTAATGGACATATGAGGTGAAATAGATATTGTTTTATACATAGGGATGGGATCTCAATTTATACAGGTTCAAAAGATGGTCTGAGCCTGAGAAAATTACAGTGAGTTCATATGGTCATGAAAGAATAACCAGGTAAGTTTAAGATACAGCAAATGAATATATTGGCCTACAAAATTTCTTAAGTGTTTAGCCTTATCTAAATTTTGGTTGTAATTCTGGAGGTGTATCATGGCTACCAGTGGTTGTATCATACATAGGGGTCTCACTGGTTCTAATAAAATTTGTTTCATAATTTTATAAGCATTATATTGTGAGATATTGAATTTACAATTGGGGATATTTTACTGAATTGTTTCTGTTATTTTTGGGCATTATGTGACCAGTTAGGAAAATCTTCAGATTGAACTAGGTTAATAAATTATAATGAAGCTGAAATTTTTACAGGTCTTCAGCAACTTAGTAAAGAACATTTTGGCAAAATGTCAGGTTTTCTATGAAGTGAATCATCAGATAAAATCAAACATGATTTTGCTTTGAAGGGCTCTACAGGAAAATCTAGGGATTTTCATGAAGATTGGGTTGTGGTTCTAGTTGGTGTGTATAAATATCAAACCAATAAGGTTGGTTTGACAAATTTTGAAGCTTTATACTGAGAGATATTCAATTTAGAGCTTTGCACAAGTTTCTGTATAAATTCTAAATGAATTTGTCTATTTTTATGTGCATAGAGAATACACAGGTGATTTGACCATGTAAATGAAGTCTAATGACCCTGAAATATTTACTGGGGTTCAAGGATATTCAAGTGAAGGCTCTGGAAAAATTTGGTATTTTTCAAAAGGGCAGAACTATAGGAATTAATTCTATAAGCATTTTTATTTTGTGAATTATTTAGAAATTCATATGTACATTCATACAAATACAAGTGCTCCACTGGAAATTGCTCTTCATGATGGTTTTAAAAAAAATTATTTGGGAATTTTTGGACAGATCTACTAGCCATGGTGAATTTCCAAAGATCGGGTAGTTTCTGCAATTATTTCTCTATTGGAAATTGACTGGACCGTTGACAGCGGGTCCCACTATTTAAAATTGTCCATTGGGATTGAAGCAACCCTGTGGTTTACAAAGTAGTCCTGCAGCCACACTTGATTCCGCGCCACAAACTGATCCGCAGTTTCGCAACAGGGACTGACAAGTGGGGCCGACCCGGGGTCTTCTTCAACCTTGGGCAGGGGCCGAGCGGCGGCGCCCGACGGCGGACCCGTCAGCACTCCTCGCCTGTGGCTTTTACCCTGCATCTTCCTGCCCCCCAAATGGCCGCCTGTGCCTAACTCCACACGAGAAGAATGCTGGTGTGGTCGGGGAAAACCAAGGAGGGCCGGAAACAGTGTCTCCACGGTGGCGGCGGTCGGCAAGTCCCCGGCGAAGTCGCTCGGTGTACAGAGAGCACCATAGCACTTGGGATTTGATCGAAAGGCACCAGTGGGTGATGAGGAACAAGAATATGAACTAGAATCGGGGAGAAATCAAGTGCAAAAAGGATTACACCGGTGACATAGGTCGAAAGGTCCGGCCGTCGCAAGAACTCGGATTCTAGCGAGTACAATGGATGAAAATCGACGCCGTTTGATCCTAAAGGTCCGTCGGAACATGAGGATTCTATTCTGTAGTTTAATTAGAAAATTTTTTAGACGTGGAAACAGAATTCCTAGGCCAAAGTTTCTCTGTTCTTGAGAACGGCCGAAGTAAAAACTTCGCACGCCGGTTGAACCGTGTCCTGACTGGCATAGTACCCGTGCGGGAAAGTAAAGTACGGTAGGGGCAAACCTTATTGCACGCTGAGAGAGGTGGGAGTAAGCCCGGAGTGCTGTACCACCGTGGAAATCACCACGACGGTTGAAACAGAGGAAGAAGAACTTGCGTCTGGCACCGTCGGTAGAGGAAGAAGGCGACGTGTTAGCAGCTCAGGGAGGTTGAGGACTCGACGGCACACCCTTCAGCTGCCGAAGGCTGGTGTGCAAACGCTTGCTGTGGATGGAAAACGTGGAATGGGAGGCGGCCATGGGGAGCTCGAGTAGAGCTGCGCCAGGGAAAGAACTTCCAACCAGAGGCAAAGGAATGAAGAAATGGCACCAAGCTGGGTTTTATAAGGGCAAGGGCAGCTATGGACAGACTGTGGAGAGGAGGTGGCACATGCAAATGGAGTGGTGTCACCATGGGAGAAGCAGAGAAGTGAAACACGTTCAGCTTAGCTCCATCTCTGTATGACATGTGGGTCCCACAACCCTCTCCACTCAAACCTTCTCTGTACAAAGAAATATCCCACCAACTTGTGTCCAAAATTCATGAAACTTTGTAGATTGACTCAAACAAATATCTATGATCTGATTCTGAAATTGGATTTCAAGTTTGCATATGTTTCATGTGAAATTCAAATTCAAATTTGAATTTGACTAGAATTCAATGTACCCATTGAATTAAATACAGTTAGTGCTCCAAATATTTTGAAAATTTGTAGGGGTGCTATTTGGAATATTTTCAATTAAATGGTAAACTCAGATTTTTATCTTGGCAAAGTTTGAACATGAGTTAAATTTAAATTTTTGAATTCTCTCAATTGAGGTTTAAATTGGTTTGAATTTTTTTTCAGATTCTAGTTAAATTTCTTTTTACCCTCACAATTTCAATATCTCCCATCTGAACTTTGCCTTTGTAATTTAGGGCTTTTACAATTATGTGTTGCAGATATGCTTAGTACATTCCCAACCTAGCTCCACATACAAGTCGTATTTAGTTGTAGGATGAATATAGGCAAAATGCATTTTGAGAGGATATATTTCCATTACACGGAAAGGAGTGACCGAGAGAATCAAATTGAGGTACTTGAATCTAAATTGAAACTCTCCGGAATTTTAGTGAAACTTGATCCCTAGGCTATGCTTGCTTCATTTGTTGTTCTATCTTTCAACTACCCATGAATAGGAGAAGGCATAAGCCCCATACTTAAGATGGGTGAAGTACCATAGCCAATTCTTGTAATACTTGGTAGAGTATTTTGTTGTGCACATGGTACTTTTGAAAAGTAAAATATTGCAGCAACTCTTGATCATCAACCTAAAGTCTTGACTTTGCTCGAGACGAGCAAAAGATAAGCTTGGGGGAGTTTGTTGACGGCTGTTATATCCCAATTTCATCCGTCAATAAAACTCAATTATGTGAAGGAAGGATAATTTCTTGCATAAATCACCTTTCTACTTAACCTATTTCCACTTTTGAAAGAATAGTGTGTGCAGGCATTTTATGCAGAAAATGAGGTAAAAGAGGAAGAACAATCCTATAAATTATCATCCGAGCCTATCAAGCATCGACACGTAGCATCACATGGATCAAATGGACCACAAACAGAAGTATCCGAGGCCATCCAACAGTGTATCACCGATATCAGTTAATGGGACCCACCTGGAAGTCACCCCGAGGAAGCACACAGGAAATGGTCTACTTTTATGTTCGGCCGAAGTGCCTGTTCGACCGAAGTAAAATGTCTGCAAAACTTGGTCAACTTCCACGTGTCGACTCCCTGTGGTGCTCTGATCACAATGAAGACTGTTTCACATGCTTTTGGTAGTGAGAACCGACCCTTCTCCAGCTATAAATAGGACCCCCTACCCTCATTTCTCACACACACCACTTGAGCTTCATTATATTGTATCTACTATCTTCCTTAGTCTTAGAGGAGTTTAGGATGTAAAGAGGAGAACCTCTAGTGCTTAGGCTAAATTGGGAAAGGGGTAGAAGAAGTCTCTCTCCCCCGAATTCCATATTGGGAAAGGTATGGCTCACATATTCCTTATTGTATTTGTGACTTTATGCATATACTTGGATGAAGCGTTTCTTGTTTGATTGTGGATCCATCTATGTGGTAGGAGTAGTCTTTATGATTATGCCATAACTATCTTAATCTATCATCATAAACACTACAAACCCCCACTATAATCTAAATAGTTATGACATGATCATGTTAATATGAATAACTTATGCTATGTTTCAACATTGGTTCAATGATGTTTAGGTTAGTCATTGCCTTAGGATAGATTGTACCATGGCTCCATTAATATTTACTTAATATGCTAGCATGGTGCTAGGATAGTTAAGTAGCGTTGGATGTCTCGTAGACCCACAGATTAAAGAGGTAGGCGGTAGGTGGTGACAACCCTATCTGTCATTTGTAATCCTCCACGTTCAGCTATGCCACAGGCTCTTTGCGGGAATCGCCCTAGTATTGCTAGGGGTAAACCCGTGTCCGATTTGTTGAACAACTTAGCATAAGGATTCACCATTGACATGCTCATTTGTATCTAACCTAGGCTATGTATATGTATACTAGAAGCATAGTAGGAGCAGCTCCCTAACTCTTAGTCTAATCTCCCTTAGACCAATTTACCCCCCTTAGAATAAAATGCCCCTTAGAATAGTTTGTCACACTACCTCCACATATTTATTACCTATCCTCACTAGAACCCTACCTAGACCAATCTACCCTTTCCATTTGATGATTGCTATACTTCCACTTAGCCTTCCTTTGGGAAAATATAAATGACACCCTTGGGAATACTAGTTAAGGGGAAATGCTACATCGATTGTTTCCGTGCGCTTGCGGATTTTTATATGTGACATAAGAAATATCATCTGGCACCATTGCCGAGGAAGGCAATTGAAGTATTAAATGATTGAGTAAATAGGATAGGACCCTGGGTAGTTTTTTAGTAGGATAACCCTTCTTTGTTTTCGCATTTTATGTGAAAACAGGGTAGTGTATGTCTGGTTTTTGCTTGCCGAAAAACTTTATTGATGTACCACCCTCATTTTCATGCATCATGCCCTACACACATTCATATACATGTTTAACATTAATCCACATAAAGAGGAATAAGTTTAAAATTGATTTGGAACAAAACCAATCTTAAAAATTCCGGAAGGTGTGGACTAGTCCGATTTTGCTGCGAACTAGTCCGATATCTCTCTGACCTCGATCGGACTTGTCCGTTTTTGCTGCGGACTAGTACGGTGTTCCATGAATCCTTGAAAATTTGCTAAGTCCCTGGACATGTCTGGACTAGTCAGGTGTTCCAGCGGACTTGTTTGTTTTCCTCTCTGACTAAAGTCGGACTCTCTGGACAACTTCGGACTAGTCCGGTCCTTTTTAGACTTGTCCGATAAATTGCGACTCTGAATTGATCTTTTGTTTTACGACTTTTTTCTTGGGTTTCATGTTAAGTGGGCTTAGGGATGTGGTGCCTAACTCTTTTGGAGCCCATATGGGACTCTAAAACCGGCCTCTACTCATCTCAAACTTGAAATCCATCAAACCCTAGCCTCCACCTCTATATAAACAACCCCACCTCTTGGCTTGACATCTATTTGCCACTTTTCCACCCCACCCAAACCCTAGTTTGTGGAGAGCCACCATCAAGGAGGGGGAAGGAGATCCCAAGCAAGAAGAAGAGGAGGAGGAAACGGAAGAGGATCAAGATCTCCATCAACTTCGAGTTCTTCATCAACAATCCACCATTAAGTTCTTCATCAACCCTAGATCGTCAAGATCCAAGTGTTCCCTCCAAGATCCTTGATTCATTGGAGTCCTAAACACCTGGTATACCTTATATTTTATTTTCCTTACGTGAATTCAACCCAGAATCCCCAAATTCACGTCGATCTAGAAAACCCTAATCTGCTGATCTTGCAAAGTGCGGACTTGTCCGGTCCCTAGCGGACTAGTCCGATTTTCCTGGTTAAATGGGTTCGAATTAATTCTAAAATTAGATCTAATCACATCCAAACCTGTATAAACTTGTTAAAATCTATTAGGACTAGATAGTGATCATTTAAAAGCAATCTATTAACAAGTTGTACTTTGCTTTTGTATTAATCATGCATGTCATGTAATATTGAGTAATATTTGTGCACTCTTTGATTGTGTTTCTTGTTTGTATGTTTATTGTGCGGATTAGACGGATTTGTGCTAGAGAGTGCCGCAGAGGATCTCCAGCACCAAGAGTTTGAAGGCTTTGACCCGAATCAATCCCAAGAGCAATGCATGTGTCCTTGAAGCATATTGATCCCGTTTTGAAATAAATTTTTTGTTTGCAAAACTGCATGCTTGTGTCAATTTGATGGGAATCCTATGGTACGAAGTTTACTAGCATTGTTTGACCACCCTTGTCACCTGGAATTCATGGTAGAGAGTCGGGATGGGCTTTTTACCTTTCTGCTTCACTTAATCAATTGGGATGGGAAAACAAATATACCACTTACCTTAATTATGTAATTATGAGATCATGATTAACGTGAACTGGTTAATATGAAATGGTAATGGGTGATCTAAGCAAGCCCGGTATAAGGATGGGTTGGATGATATGGTGGTTTGCTTGCTTTAGATCTAAGGACCGGTTCATGCGAGAATAAGCTAGGAATACAGTGCCACCACGAGGCCAAGTATGGGTATGGCATAGCTGATTAATTAGGGCTTTGCCAGTGCTATCTGGACCATTAAGGATGCTCGAGGAAGGGGTAGTCGGATTGGGTTTGTTCATGATTGGTGGGACTACCCTGGAATCCCAATGGCTCAAGATGGGGCCCTTGGTTTAAGATGTGCTCAGTTGGAGGCATCGCCATCGGTGAAACCTCAGTGGGATCTAAATAGGCTAGTAATCCCTTTGTAAAGGCTATTTTATGATCTCTTGGCCACACAACGATGGAAGTGTGAGACGGCATAGTAGAGGTTCTAGTCATCGAAAGGTGAGGAAATCACAAAAATGTGGGTAAAGTGGTACAAACTCTGCAGAGTATTAAAACTATCATGATAGCCGTGCTCCCGGTTATGAGCACCTAGACAACTTCCATGATTAGAGGGAAATTGGGATTTGGTTATGGTTATGGATGGTTATGAATTAAATTATGGTATTGAATATGGATATTGGTATATGATGATGGATATGGAATTTGGACTGGTATTATGATAACTACATGGCTTATGATGGGTTTATTTCATATACTTATACTATATTGCTTTTCAAATGTTTTAATGTACTTTTCAGCACTTAGCCATTATTATATTCGTCGTCTGTATCAGCTACATGTCATACTTTCCACACTTGCTGAGTACGACATGTACTCACCTTGCAATCCCCACCAACAGTTGTAGGTCAGGATTGGGAGTTTAACGATGATAATGCGGAGTTCTAGACCGTGTCTACTGTCAGTTTTGCCTGTGGAGTGTTGGAGATGTGCCATACCCCTTTGCTTAGTTGCTTAGTTTGCTTAATTAGTTTATTTCTACTGGATTAGTTGGAACATGTTATTAATAATCATTAGTGCTTGTATTCGAGGATATTCTGAATTCTATAATGAAATTAATCTTGTTCTGTGGTAATTATCTATTTATCGTTTGTGATGCACTTGTGTATGTGTGTTAAACATCCTGGGCACACATATACTGCACTTGGTTCATTTTTGGAACCGGGTGTCACAAATCAGTATCAGAGCCACATGTTTGACCGTAGGACGCATCCTAGATAGAATGGACACTTTAGAGCACATAGTAACACTCAGGAATCGATGTGTTATTGCTTGGTGTGCTGCTTGCTATATATATTGTTTGCTTATGTGCTTAATAGAGGATTTTGGGATGCTTTAGAATTGCCATGTCCACGTAGGCTAGTTAGTTGTCTAGTTTCATATCCCTTGATGCATATAGTTGGGGACGTTTTCTAATTCTTACATATTGCTTTTCTCTAGATAGTGAGGACTCGCAACCAGAGGGATGCTAATGATGAGGAGAACCATGGAGCACCTCAGAATAACCGTGGACAAGGACATGCTCAGGGAGCTATCAACATTGAGCAGCTATTGGCAATGCAAAACCAGCTCATGCATACCATGATACAAACTATGGGACAGCTGCAGGCTGGTAACATCAACAATCAGCCCCACATGCCTCCACCGCCACCCCCACCTCTTCATAAACGGTTGGGAGAGTTTACGAGGACTATCCATTGTAGTTGTCCTCCATTGGGTCTTGGGTTTTGCCTCGATGCATTGCTTTCTTGACCAAGGCCTGACTTAGGACATTGATGTGCAAAGTGTCCAGCTTCTCAACAAGTATAGCACTTCTTAACTCCACCAGAATTATTGGGACAAGCTTGGTTCTGAGCATTGGCACCAGGATAGTTGGCACGAGGTGCATAAGACATTGGAGTCCTAGGTGCATAAGACATTATGATCTACTCAAAGGATGAGAAGGAACATGAGGAACACTTGAGGATTACGCTGCAGAAATTAAGGGAGCATCAATTGTATGCCTCAACAAGTGTCAGTTTTGGTTGAGAGAAGTATCGTTTTTGGGTCATATCATTTTAGGGGGAGGAGTTTCGGTTAATCCAGGAAAAGTGAGGGACGTGTTAAAAAGGGAGCCCCTGCATAATGTAAAGGAGATCAGGAGTTTTCTTGGGATGGCTAGATATTACCGTAGATTCATCAAGGACTTTTCCAAGATAGCCAAGCCTATGATGGAGTTTATAATGAAGGGGAAGGCATTCCAATGGACTAAAGCTTGTCAAAACATTTTTGAGGAGTTGAAGAGATTAACAACGGCCCCAGTTTTGGTTTTGCCGGATGTAAGCACGAGTTTTGACATAGACGCCTCGAAACAAGGACTTGGATGTGTGCTCATGCAAGAAGGTCAAGTGGTCGCCTATGCATCAAGACAATTGACGAAACATGAGCATAATTACCCAACACATGATTTAGAACTTGTAGCCATGGTACATGCGTTGAAAATTTGGAGACACTATATCCTTGAACATAGGTGTGAAATTTATATGGATCACAAGAGTATTAATTATATTTTCACACAAACAGATCTGAATTTAAGGCAACGAAGATGGTTGGAGCTCATCAAAGATTATGATTTGGGGATCAACTATCATTCGGGAAAAGCCAATGTAGTGGCCGATGTCTTGAGTAGAAATTGAGTAAGTCACCAACTCACGGTTCAAGAATTACCATCCAAGTTATGCAAGGAGTTCAAATGGTTGAACCTCATGTTTGTAAATGAGATGGAGATGATGGAGTTAAACCCAACCTTAGAGCAAGAAATTCGGGAAGGCCAAACTAAGGATGAGGAAATTAAAGAAATCAAGGAAAGGACCCGAGAGGGGAGAGAATTCAGATTTGATGAGGATGAACATGGTACTCTATGGCTTGGTAAGAGGATTGTCGTGTCGAATGTGAAGCGTATTCGAGAGACAATATTAAAAGAGGCACATGACTCACCTTACTAAATTCACCCCGGTTGTACGAAGATGTACAAAGACTTGAAGACTTGCTATTGGTAGGATAGCAAGAAAAAGGACATAGCTGAATATGTAGCATTGTGTGATGTGTGTCAACGAGTTAAGGCGGAACATCAAAGGGCAGTTGGATTATTGCAACCAGTGAAGATCTCGGAATGGGAGCGGGAAGAAATTTGAATGGACTTCATAGTTGGGTTACCACGTACTCAGTCCAGTTACGACTCAATTTGGGTAATTGTGGATCGCTTAACAAAGTGAGCTCATTTTGTCCTTGTGAAGACCAAGTATACAGCTGCACAATTGGCCAAAATATACATGGAGCATATTGTGTGTTGACACGGAGTATCGAAGAAGATAGTCTCGGATAGAGGTTCTCAATTTACCTCCAGATTTTGGCAAAAATTGCATGAAGCATTGGGAACAAGGTTGAACTTCAGTTCAACATATCACCCTCAAACGGATGGACAAACCGAGAGGACCAATCAAATTTCAGAGGACATGTTAAGAGCTTGTGCTTTGAAACATGGGAAAAGTTGGGACAAGAGCTTGCCATATGCAAAATTTTTATGTAACAATAGTTATCAAGCAAGCTTGAAAATGTCACCATATGAAGCGCTTTATGGAAGGAAGTGTAGGACACCTTTATTCTGGAATGAGGCAGGAGAAACTCAAGTATTTGGTCCGGTTGTGTTGCAAGAAGCCGGAAAGCAAGTCCAAATAATTCGTGAAAACTTGAGGGCTGCCCAATCAAGACAAAAGGCTATGCAGACAATAGGAGAAGGAAATTAGCCTTTGAAGTGGGAGATTTTGTATACCTCAAGGTGTCACCGATGAGGGGTCATAAGAGGTTTAACACAAGAGGCAAGCTAGCACCTCGCTACGTTGGACCATTCAAGATTTTGGTCAAAAGAGGAGAAGTAGCGTATAAGTTGGAGATGCCAACTCATCTTTTAGATGTCCATGATGTGTTTCATGTTTCCCAACTCAAGAAGTGCTTAAGAGTACCGGAAGAACAAGTGCCAATGGAAGGATTGGAATTAGGGGCAGATTTGACTTATGTCGAACAACCGGTCAAAATCTTGGAAACCAAGGAGAGGGTCACCAGGAACAAGGTTATTAGATGGTGTATAGTTCAATGGAAGAACCACACAGAAAAAGAAGCAACATGGGAATTGGAGGATGATCTCAAGAAGGAATTTACCTATCTCTTCTCTTTTGCGTCGAATCTCGAGGGCGAGATTCATTTTAAGGGGTAGGTTTGTAACACCCTCGTTTTCATGCATCATGCCCTACATACATTCATATACATGTTTAAAATTAATCCACATAAAGAGGAATAAGTTTTAAATTGATTTGGAACAAAACCGCACTTAAAAATTCTGAAAAGTGCGGACTAGTCCGATTTTGGTGTGGACTAGTCCGATATCTCTCTGACCTCAATCGGACTTGTCCGTTTTTGCTGCGGACTAGTCCGGTGTTCCAAGAAACCTTAAAAATTTGCTCAGTCCCTGGACTTGTTCGGACTAGTCCAATGTTCCAGCGGACTTGTCCGTTTTCCCCTCTGACTAAAGTCAGACTTGTTCGATTTTTGGCTAGAGTTGTCCGATTTCTCTCTGGACAACTTCATACTAGTTCGGTCCTTTTCAGATTTGTCCGATAAATCACGACTCCGAATTGATCTTTTGTTTTACGACTTGTTTCCTGGGTTTCACATTAAGTGGGCCTAGGGACATTGTGCCTAACTCTTTTAGAGCCCATGTGGGACTCTAAAACTGGCCTCTACTCATCTTAAACTCGAAATTCATCTAACCTTAGCCTCCACCTCTATATAAACAAACCCACCCCTTGGCTTGACATCTACTTGCCACTTTTCCACCCCACCCAAACCCTAGTTTGTGGAGAGCAACCATCAAGGAGGGGGAAGGAGATCCCAAGCAAGAAGAAGAGGAGGACGAAATGAAAGAGGATCAAGATCTCCATCAACATCGAGTTCTTCATCAACAATCCACCATCAAGTTCTTCATCAACCCTAGATCGTCAAGATCCAAGTGTTGGCTCCAAGATCCTTGATTCATTGGAATCCTAAACACCTGGTATACCTTCTATTTTCTTTTCCTTGCGTGAATTCAACCCCGAACCCCAAATTAACGTCAATCTAGAAAACCCTAATTTGCTGATCTCGCAAACTTGTTCAGTCCCTAGCGGACTAGTCCGATTTTCCTGGTTAAATTGTGTCAAATTAATTCTAAAATTAGATCTAATCACATCCAAACCTGTATAAACTTGTTAAAATCTATTAGGACTAGATAGTGATAATTTAAAAGCAATCTATTAACAAGTTGTACTTTGCTTTTGCATTAATCATGCATGTCATGTCATATTGAGTAATATTTGTGCACTCTTTGATTGTGTTTCTTGTTTGTATGTTTATTGTGCGGATTAGACGGATTTGTGCTAGAGAGTGCCGTAGAGGATCTTCAGCACCAAAAGTTTGAAGGCTTTGACCCGAATCAATCCCAAGAGCAATGCATGTGTCCTTGAAGCATATTGATCCCGTTTTGAAATAAATGTTTTGTTTGCAAAACTGCATGCTTGTGTCAATTTGATAGGAATCCTATGGTACGAAGTTTACTAGCATTTTTTGACCACCCTTGTCACCTGGAATTCATGGTAGAGAGTCAGGATGGGCTTTTTACCTTTCTGCTTCGCTTAATCAATTGGGATGGGAAAACAAATATACCACTTACCTTAATTATGTAATTATGAGATTATGATTAACGTGAACTGGTTAATATGAAATGGTAATGGGTGATCTAAGCAAGCCCGGTATAAGGATGGGTTGGATGATATGGTGGTTTGCTTGCTTTAGATCTAAGGACCGGTTCATGCGAGAATAAGCTAGGAATACAGTGCCACCACGAGGCCAAGTATGGGTACGACATAGCTGATTAATTAGGGCTTTGCCAGTGCTATTTGGACCATTAAGGATGCTCGAGGAAGGGGTAGTCGGATTGGGTTTGTTCATGATTGGTGGGACTACCCTGGAATCCCAATGGCTCAAGATGGGGCCCTTGGTTTAAGATGTGCTCAGTTGGAGGCATCACCATCGGTGAAACCTCAGTGGGATCTAAATAGGCTAGTAATCCCTTTGTAAAGGCTATTTTATGATCTCTTGGCCACACAACAATGGAAGTGTGAGACGACATAGTAGAGGTTCTAGTCATCGAAAGGTGAGGAAATCACAAACACGTGGGTAAAGTGGTACAAACTCTACAGAGTATTAAAACTATCATGATAGACGTGCTCCCTGTTATGAGCACCTAGACAACTTCCATGATTAGAGGGAAATTGGGATTTGGTTATGGTTATGGATGGTTATGAATTAAATTCTGGTATTGAATATGGATATTGGTATATGATGATGGATATGGAATTTGGACTGGTATTATGATAACTACATGGCTTATGATGGGTTTATTTCATATACTTATAATATATTACTTTTCAAATGTTTTAATGTACTTTTCAGCACTTAGCCATTATTATATTCGTTGTTTGTATCAGCTACATGTCATACTTTCCACACTTGCTGAGTATGACATGTACTCACCCTTGCAATCCCCACCAACAGTTGCAGGTCAGGATTGGGAGTTTAACGATGATAATGCCGAGTTCTAGGCCGTGTCTACCGTCAGCTTTGCATGTGGAGTGTTGGAGCTGTGCCATACCCCTTTTCTTAGTTGCATAGATTGCTTAATTAGTTTATTTCTGCTGCATTAGTTGGAACATGTTATTAATAATCATTAGTGCTTGTATTCGAGGATATTCTGAATTTTGTAATGAAAGTGGTTAATTAATCTTGTTCTATGGTAATTATGTATTTATCGTTTGTGATGCACTTGTGTATGTGTGTTAAACATCCTGGGCACACATATACTGCACTTGGTTCATTTTCGGAACCGGGTCTCACAATTGAAGATTCCGAACCCCTTCTGAGAAATCGACCTCGTGTTGTTACTCCTCAGAAGCTTCGTGCGACAAAGCAAACAAGCTCTTCTGCACCAAGAACCGAAACTCCAATGGCCTAGAAGACCCTTCGTGAGTTTTTGGCTCGCTCTGCTAATAATGTGCCTATGGGGCCCATTGTGAACACGGGACACGTGAACTCTGAAATCAAGACTGGCCTAATAACTATGGTGCAAGCCAACCCATTTTGTGAGAAGGCCAACGAGGATTCAAGTGCTCACCTACAACAGTTCCTTGAGATCTGCAGCACTTTCAAGATCAAGGACGTCTCTCCTGATGTTGTCCGTCATAGGCTGTTTCCGTTCTCCCTTCTTAGGAGGGTGAAGCAGTGGTTCTATGTGAATTGAAGTATTGTAGACACTCGGGAGAAGTGTTCTACGGCATTCCTTGCCAGCTTCTAGCAAGACGCTAAGGAGTCTATTCCTGAGGCATGGGAGAGGCTGCAGGAGTACATCTTGGCCCCCCCACCATGGGATGCGCGGCTGGCTCATTATCCAAACTTTTACAACAGGATGATCCCTTCCACCGTGACCATATGAATGCTGCTGCTAGAGGGGCCTTCTTCTCATTAAAGTGCCCAAACCCAAAGATTTGATTGAGAAGATGGTGTCCAACATGGGTTGGAGCGATGAGCGTCTCCAAACCCATCAGCGAGGCATGCACACCTTGATGAGGTGGAAATGATCGATGCTAAATTGGACCTCCTCATGAAGAAGATTGATGGACAAGCCGGTGGTGAAGTATGTGGCAATGCCTATGCCTTAGACTCTCACATCACCTGTGAAGTATATGGCAACACGGGTCACTTGGTAATGGCTGCCCAGAGACTCATGAGGATGCCCTATATGAAGCCAACAATGGGAACAACAATGGCTATCGTCCACGAGGTCAAGGGTGGGGCCTACCATGCCCTTTCTTTCAAGGAGGGTACAATAACAACAATGGCAACAATGGTAATCAACCCAACTTGAGAGAGTTTGCCATTAGCCAATTGAAAATCAATGATGCCTTATCAAAGAAGGTATGGGCTAACGACGAGACCCTAGAAAGTATTAATGCCATGATTGAAGGACTATCCTCAGCCTTCAAGAACCAATTAAGCTTCAACAAGATGCTGGAGACTTAGTTGGCTCAACTAGCAGCTGATGTTCCAATAGTGGAGAATGGCAAGATGCCAGGTCAGCCTGAACCTCCCGTGGAAAATGTAAACATGATTTCTCTAGGGGGAAGGCAACTCAAAGTGCATCTAGGACTCCCTTGTGGGTTTTAGATGATTTATGACAAGCAAATGGGATCCTAACCTCTTTGTTGAGACGAGTGCAGGATTTTAATAGGAAAATGAGCAAAGTGCCAAAAAGAAGGAAGAATGAGGAGCAAAATGGAAATGAGCTCAAGGAAGAAAAATAGTAGGTCATTGTGTATGGAGTGTGTTAAGAAAACACATCCCAAGAGCTCAATCACAACTTAACACACACATTGCACAAAGTTACACAGGACCGGACTAGTCCGACTAACACCGGACTAGTCTGATATCCTTTCTCCATGAAATCGGACAAGTCCGATATCCATTGGACTAGTATGATATCCTTTCTGACTAGAATCGGACTAGTCCTCCCCAGTGCGGACTAGTCCTCAAAACACTTCACAAGTCACACAAAATCAGACAAGTCCGATCACAACCTGACTAGTTCCATATTCTTTCTGATCCAAATCAGACAAGTCTGATATTTACACGGACTAGTCCGACATACTCTCTAAACTGAATCGGACAAGTACTCCAAGTGCGGACTTGTCATCCTATAAAATTAGGGTTTCACATGTCCGGACAAGTCCGACGACTATCGGACTAGTCCGAAGATTTCCAATAGCGAAATTGGACAAGTCCATTCCTAGCCGGACTAGTCCGATATTTCGGAAAACTTAGAGTTTGCTACATACAGCACACCAGACTAGTTCGGTGACAGCCACAGACTAGTCCGATCTTTCTGTACCCTAATGGTCACTTTTAGAAACCCATATAAATAGAGTTGTACGACCATATTTTACTACTACTGGAACCCTAGCGCCGTCACACCTCCCAAGAGACTCAAAAACCACATCTCTCCACTAAATTAAGTGCAACAAAGATCAATCCTTTGAGGATTCACTACAGTTCATTGGATAGACACATTCAACACCACATTGAGCTCTTGGTTTGATTCTTTAACACACTCCTGCATTTTAATTGTAATCTTTTGAGTGTGTTCTTGGTGGTATTTTGTGTTGTAATCCAAGGGAGCTCCCAACGTGTGAGAAAGCCCCTTGAATTCGGTTATTCACCCCTTTGAGATAAGTGGAAGAGGATTGGCCTTCGTGGCGATCCGACGAGGGTAGGGTTGGCGAAGACCTGGTCCTTTTGTGGGCTCCTCAACGTGGATGTAGGTTGCCTCTGTGGGAACCGAACCACGAGATAAATCTCTTGTGTTCTTTTTGTGTTCATTGTCCTTACTTCATATCAATCTAGGGTTACAAATTGATTTTGATTACTTTACGTTGAAATATCAAGTATAAATTTGAATCATGATACAACCTGATTCATAACCTTGTGACACTTTGTCTAATCATATACTTCCGCTGCATATATTGAAGAACAAAGTTAATCGGTCAAACCTAATCAATCTAGTCCGTATACACCAGACTAGTCCACACTTTATCGGACTAGTCCGATTTCTCTGGTTTTGAACTGGTTGTTAAGTGTTGCAGGATCCGACAATTTTCAAAAAGGCCTATTCACCCCCCCTCTAGGCCACATTCAATTGGTATCAAAGCAGGGTCTTCAAGAAAGAGACTAATCGCTCGAAGGAGATCATGTCGGACATGGACACCACAAGATCAACAACCAAGAGAAGGTTGATGATGAAAAGAACCTCAAGGTGGAAAAGCTCCTCGAAGCCATTCAAGACTTCGAGGACGATGATGAGGAGATGCTGGAGCTTAAGGCGCTCCTAAGAAAGAAGACACTTTCCAAAGGGAAAGTAAAAGTGGAAGAGAAGAAGAAGGGGAGTAGTCACACCGACTACTCCTGATATCCTTTTAACTATGATCGTCTCAATTCCAATAGCAATCATTATTTGTCTATCCCACTTGGAAAAGCCCCACACTCTGATGGAAGTGATTACTCAATGTGGAGGCAAAATATGAAAATGCATCTAATTTCCCTCAATCCAAGTTTGTGGCATATTGTGTCACAGGGATAGATATTCCGGACGACGACGAAGAGCTCACCCCCAGCCAAGAGCAGGTAATTCACTGAAATGCTCAAGACGCGACTGTAATTACCTCTTCACCCAGTCGGGACGAGTTCACTAAGGTGGATGGACTCGAAATTGCAAAGGAGATATGGGACACACTACAAACTGCGCATGAAGGTGACCGACATGTGCGTGAAGCAAAAATCGAGATGATTGAAGGCGAATTAGGAAGATTCAAAATTGAAGAGGACGAGTCACCCCAAGAAATGTACAATCGATTAAAGACACTCGTCAACATGGTCAGATCATACGGAAGCAAGAAATGGAATGACCACGAAGTGGTAAAGCTCATCCTTAGAGCTTTTATGCCTCGCAACGTCACACTATGCTCCATGATTAGAGAAATCCCCGGATACAAAAGGTTGACTCCGGATGAACTGCTTGGGAAGATCATCAACTTCAAGATGACGGAAAAACAAGCACAACATGTCAAGGAGATTGCCGACCTCACTTCGGCAAATAAGAAAGGGGTTGCTTTGAAGTCCACTCTCAAGCCCCTATCCAAAGAAGCTAGAGAAGCACAACTAGAGGAAGATAGTGACGACGAAAGCGGTGAATTGGATGAAGAAGACATAATATTGTTCATGAATAAATTAAAGAGAATAATGAAAAAGAGACAAGGTGCAAAGTCAAGCGAAGGAAAGTACAAGGAAAGAACAAAGCCAAAGTTGAGGCGGGCATGCGATAATTGTGGTGAATACAACCACTTTATAGTTGACTGCCCATATGAGGAGAATAAGAAAAAGACCAAAGAAGCCAAGCCTCAACCAAAGAAATTCTTCAAGAAGAATAAACAAGCCGAACAAGTGCACATCGGAAAGGAATGGGACTCAAATGACGAGTCCTCATCGTCCGAAGAAGAAGAGATGGCTAGCATAGCCATCGAGAAGACATCCAAGAAGTCTACCCTTTTCCCCACACTTGGCGCATGGAAGGGAGATGGCACTTGCCTTATGGCAAAGGAAGGTAAACGCAAGGTAACCATTAAACCCTCTTCTGTGCATTCCTATTCTAGCGATGATGAACTCAATAGTGATAATGAGGACATGCTTATTGGACTAGATAGGAAAACTGCTACTAAAATGAAATTTTTGCTTGATCAACTTGTTGAGAAGGAGAGATTAATACATCGTTAAGAGGACATGATCATCTCCCAAAAGGAGGAATATGTCAAACTTGACAAACTTCTAGAACTTGAAAAGGAACGAAGCAAATCACTAGAGATTGAGTTAGCTTCGAGCATGGAAACTTGCTTGGAGCAAACTGACTCGAATGCCACCATCAAGGACCAACTTGCTGACCTAATCAAGGTCAACAAGATCCTTGAAGTGTAGGTTGAGTCACTCAAGCTAAGTGAACCTTCCTCCTCTTCGAGTTCACCTTCTCAACTAACTAAAACTGATTTTGCTCATGCTTGCACATGTAAGAAAAGTGACACCAGTTTGAAGGATAAGCCAACTTCTACAAAGGAAAAACATCCTGCCCAATGTGGCATATTTGACAAGGAGAAGATCAAATATGCACGTAGTGCATACTTGGTCAAAAGACCTCCAAATGTCAAATATGGCATTGGTTATTCTTATGGTGAAAAGCAACATGCTGGAAGCCATAAGAATAACAAGGAGAGGATTACCTTTGTGAAAGGAAGACCCTCTGAAACTGGAAAGTCACAGATTAAGACTGTAACTACACAGGAACACCAGACTAGTCCTGTACATAAACAACAACAGCTATTGTTTAAAACTTTTGATACCTCCTATGTGTTAATGAGAAATAACTTTGGCAAGGTTTAAAGATTTTTTGTGTCCATAACCCTAGCTGCCGCTAAACCCTAATTTCCCTCACCTCCACTCTTGCCTCGCGCGCTCTCTCTCTTCGTGCTCGAGCTCCCTAGGCGATTCCTTGCTCCCTCCACCAAAAAGCTTTGCATTTGGGCGAAAATCAAACTTGTCCACTTGAGGATTGAAGCTAGCGGACTTGTCCGGCCTTCAACACCCTCATCTCCAAGTTTCAAGCAATTTTTCGAAAATTTTCGCTCAAACCCTAGAAATCCCAAATTTCTTCATTGTTGATCAAATAGCCTAGCATTCCTCGCTATATACATGATTTCTTGATGTATTGTGTGTATGCTAAGGTCGTTGTGCATTAGAATTCACCATTTATCCAGTCTCTTAGGTTTTTGAGGATGAACACCAGACTAGTCTGGTCCATGCACGGACAAGTCCGGTCCCCCGGACTAGTCCATGCCTGTGCACCAGACAAGTCCGATGTTTCTGAACTCAAAACCTAATTCTTCAATTCCTTAATGCAATTCCTTGCTACCTTTTCACACCTATGCCTTGTGTCATTCATTATCATTCATACCACTCATTGTCAGGTCATGTTGAGCTCCGGCAATGGTGTCTCCGATTTTGAGGCCGAGATGGACCATGAGGTGGCACCTCGGACCTCGACGGGTCTTGGCATGAAGCGTCAAGAAAGACCGTCCGAGCCAGCTCAGTCTCCTCCACGGACTCGGAGGAAGGTGCTAGCTAAGAAGCCAGTCTCCAAGGCAGCTGCATCATCGAGTGGCCCTCGCCAAGCAAAGGGCAAGGGAAAAGGGTTTGCTACAGGTCCGGTTGGCCCGTTGAAACTTCATGCTCCAAGGGAAGGGGTCCGGGACCAAAATGAAGAGAAGTTCAACGGGAAGGGTAGTGACTCGGCGGCCAAGTTCAGAAGCATCGATTGGTATGGCCAACCGAAGCAAGCGGCTGATGGAAGATTCTGGTGCAACTTCCATGCTGATTTCTACAGATCGGTGTATATCCCAATGAAGACACTAGTTGTGCGTAGTAAGTGGATTAACTAGGCACATTTTGAGAAGAAGGGCTGCTCACCGTTCACTGATGTAGTAAGAGCCATTGAGAAGCATGGACTGAGATATCTTTTTGCTTTCAGAAATAACTGTAATGATGAAGTGATTGCGCAGTTCTTTGCGACCTGTCACTTCTCTAGTGAGGATGAGGAGAGTGTCACTTGGATGACCTATGGATCCAAGTACAACATTACTCAAGAAGACTTTGCTAACCTGCTTCACCTTGACACCACAAGATCTGATTGCTTGGTCATACACAACATTGGTGTCATTGACAAGGATAGGATGAAGTTCCTATATGAGCAAAAATCAAAGTTCAACCCTCCTTCTACCAAAAACATGAAACCATTCTTTGTGGTGTTGAACAGAGTGTTAAGGAATACAATTGCTCCCAAGGATGGAGATGCTGGGAGTGTGCAAGGATACCTCCGGACTCTGATGAGATTCATAAGAAAGGACCGCCCATTTGATGTGGCGGAATACACTTGGAATGATATGGTGAACATATCCTGCACTCCCAACAGATCTTGCGGATATGCTCCTTACCTAATGTCTGTGATTGAGAAAGTCACTAACATTGAGTTTGTGAAAGATGTGGAGCATCTCCCCTTGAGGCCTCAAATGCCTCAAAAGCCGAGTGTGCAGGCTGCTTCCTCGCCGGCCTCCAGTCCCGAGGCACTAGCAAGGTCAAGTGAAGATGCTAGGGCTGCCCCTGCTTGTAGTGCAGCCCCTAAAAAAGGTTCAGCCAGTGGTATTCTCAAATATCTGGCTGCTATCTTTGCCTCCTGCAAGAAGGTTGAAGTGAAGGCCCATAAGCTCAACAAGTAAAGAAAGGAGGACATGAAGTATATCAAGGCAAATGTGAAGCAAATTTGCCAAAAGCTGGAGATTGAGCCAATTGGGTCTCCAACAATCTCGGAAGACTCAGACTCTGATTTCACCGAGCTCGGGCCCTTGACTCCCTCCGAGCTTGCCTACTTTGGCGTTGGGGGCTCGAGTACCTCCGCACCTCCTCCTCCTCATCAAGCTGAAGATGAAGATGATGAAGACGACGATGAGAGGACCGACAGCGAAGAGTGAAGACCCTAGGACCCTCCTCTCCTTCTTTTTGGTGTCTTGATGCCAAAGGGGGAGAGATTGAGGGGGAGTCTTAGTCTTAGCTTAGCTGCAGTTTGCGAGGAGAGAGCTCTATGTTTTTTTTTTCTTTTTTACTCTTTTGTGGCTTGTAATTTTTTAACAATGACCTTATGTTAGTTATGGTTCTGTGATGCAATGATTTGATCCTTTCAGTAGTATTTATGAAAACTGTGATTTTGCTCTAGAATGACATATATGCTTGCTATTAGGTACTTAATGTCCATTATGTCATTCTCAATGTTTCAGTGCACTTAGTTATGCATCCCACCATAAAGAATGCACATATGGACTATGCTTTCACTACTTGATGTATTTTGGACCCATATGTGCATGCTTCATGAAAATCTCAATTTTTATCATATTTTGTGAAATCTCAATTGGTTGTCATCAATCACCAAAAAGGGGGAGATTGAAAGTGCATCTAGGACTCCCTTGTGGGTTTTAATTGATTTATAACAAGCAATTGGGATCCTAACCTCTTTGTTGAGATGAGTGCAGGATTTTAATAGGAAAATGAGCAATGTGCCAAAAGAAGGAAGAATGAGGAGCAAAGTGGAAATGAGCTCAAGTAAGAAAAATAGTAGATCATTGTGTATGGAGTGTGTTAAGAAAACACATCCCAATAGCTCAATCACAACTTAACACACACATTGCACAAAGTTACACAGGACCGAACTAGTCCGACTAACACCGGACTAGTCCGATATCCTTTCTGCACGAAATCAGACAAGTCCGATATCCATTGGACTAGTCCGATATCCTTTCTGACTAGAATCAGACTAGTCCTCCCCAGTGCGGACTAGTCCTCAAAACACTTCACAAGTCACACAAAATCAAACAAGTCCGATCACAACCTGACTAGTTCGATATTCTTTCTGATCCAAATCGGACAAGTCTGATATTTACACGGACTAGTCCGACATACTCTCTAAACTGAATCGGACAAGTACTCCAAGTGCGGACTTGTCATCCTATACACTTAGGGTTTCACATGTCCGAACAAGTCCGATGACTATCGGACTAGTCCGAAGATTTCCAATAGTGAAATCGGACAAGTCTGTTCCTAGCCGGACTAGTCCGATATTTCGGAAAACTTAGAGTTTGCTACATACAGCACACCAGACTAGTTCGGTGACAGCCACGGACTAGTCCGATCTTTCTGTACCCTAATGGTCACTTTTAGAAACCCATATAAATAGAGTTGTACGGCCATATTTTACTACTACTGGAACCCTAGCGCCGTCACACCTCCCAAGAGACTCAAAAACCACATCTCTCCACTAAATTAAGTGCAACAAAGATCAATCCTTTGAGGATCCACTCCAGTTCATTGGAGAGACACATTCAACACCACATTGAGCTCTTGGTTTGATCTTTAGCACACTCCTGCATTTTAATTGTAATCTTTTGAGTGTGTTCTTGGTGGTATTTTGTGTTGTAATCCAAGGGAGCTCCCAACGTGTGAGAAAGCCCCTTGAATTCGGTTATTCACCCCTTTGAGATAAGTGGAAGAGGATTGGCCTTCGTGGCAATCCAACGAGGGTAGGGTTGGCGAAGACCTAGTCCTTTTGTGGGCTCCTCAACGTGGATGTAGGTTGCATCTGTGGGAACCGAACCACGGGATAAATCTCTTGTGTTCTTTTTGTGTTCATTGTCCTTACTTCATATCAATCTAGGGTTACAAATTGATCTTGATTACTTTACGTTTGAAATATCAAGTATAAATTTGAATCATGATACAACCTGATTCATAACCTTGTGACACTTTGTCTAATCGTATACTTCTGCTGCATATATTGAAGAACAAAGTTAATCGATCAAACATAATCAATCTAGTCCATATACACCGGACTAGTCCGCACTTTACCGGACTAGTCCGATTTCTCTGGTTTTGAACTGGTTGTTATGTGTTGCAGGATCCGACAATTTTTAAAAAGGCCTATTCACCCCCCTCTAGGCCACATTCAGCAACTTGCTGAAGGACCGTGGATAACCCTTCATTCCTTGCTCGATTGGGGCTCACTACTTTGACAAGGCACTTTGTGACCTTGGAGAAAGTGTGAGTGTGATGCCCAAGGTGGTCTTTGACCAGCTGAACTTCACAGAGCTCACTCCAACACAAGCAGCTCGAACTGGCTGATTGAATCCATTATCTGGTGAGTATTGCTGAAGACGTTCAGGTGAAAATCTGGAATTGCTTCATACCCGTGGATTTCATGGTACTCGACATGGATGTCGAGAAGGATACCCTGCTCATCCTTGAGCGCCTGTTCCCTAGCACTGCGAAGGCTCGCATAAATGTGGGAGCTGGAGAAATCCACTTCCATATCAATGGCAAGGAGGAGAAGTTTAACTTTGGCCCAAAGTTGGAGCAATGCTCCATGATTCACATCAAGTATGGGCCGAATGTTAAACACATTCGAGAGGTCGAAGTCACACCTCCAAAGGTGGATTCGCTCATTGCATTCATGCGACAATTGATCTATGCGTAGAACCCGTATTATAGTCCACGACGACACCCTAAGAAGACAGAGAAGCTCGGGCCTCCCCAAAGGCCCAAGTCCACCAAGCCGCCAAAGAAGGAGTGGCGAAAGAAGCAATACAAGCCATCCGAGCCCATCCCCCCGAGCCCATATGTCATGAAATGAAGACGGAGGAAAAGTCCATCTCATCGGACTATGGTGAGACATAGCCAATAGGAAATTGGTAGTTTTCCTTTTATTTGATTTTTTTCTTCATTTAGTTTTTCCACTTAGTTGATTTTTCCCCACTGCATATTTGGTTTTACTTAGCAAGTTGAAAATCTTATATCCTCAACCATCGTTTTTATTTCTTTATTTTTTATATAAAGAAAATTGTTGGATTTGAAAAGGGGTTTTATTGGAAAAACAATTTTTCTAAGCTGCAAAATGACATTTCACCAAAAGAGGGAATAGGGGGCCCACATTTCAGTGCGGCCAAACGCCCTGATCGGTCGAAGTGGAGAAATAGCCAAAATGGCTCTCTCTCCTCCAACGGCTACATTTGAGCCTCTTATGACCGTTGGGGAGTGTAGACTACAAATGGTGGTCGTGAGAAGCACCCCTCTTCACACTTCATCTCATTTTACTTCTCCCCAAGTCACTCTTTTTGCTAACATTGTTTTTCTTGCTCTTCATTGAAGCACTCTTGCTTAAATCAAACTCAAAAAGATTTGCTTTCGTTAGCATTTGCAATTTGCTCTCATGTTCTTCAACGGAACATTCATCGAGGGTTTTGTTTTCACTAACATCACTTCTTTTCGACTTTTTAGCCTTGTTGTGTTCTTGCTTGTTGTGGCCATGAAAGGAATGAAAATGTGTTTGGGAAGAGGAAGGGGGCTGCAGACCCAGGCCATGGTGGAGACTCAGAGGCACATCTCTCCCCCGTTGCTACACCAAGTCCACGGAGGAGGAGTGTATATGAAGACACCCCCATGGGTGAGAGGAGCTACCAGCATCAACTTCTCCACGACAACGACCTCAACATACAAAGTGAAGTTGAAGATCAAGCATGCAAGCTCCTCCAAAATCGTGAGTTTTATCACACTAAAGCTTATGATCCGGATTTTATCTCCATGATAGGTATGAATTCCGAATTATTTTCCATTTGGCATGCATTAGGATGAGAGAATTTTGCTCACATAGAGTAGAAAGGTTCACGTCTTCTCACTATACAATTCCTTTGCACCCTCAGAATAGGATTTGATGGTATTACATTTAGATTATTTCAAAAAAGAATACAACATCCAATGGAAAGAATAAAGTGAAATCCAAGGCTTCCAAAAACATTGTTTGCTAGATTTAGACACTTTGCTTGTGTTTGACAAACAAATTTTTGGAATTAATTGACTAGTGAGGTCAGATGTAGTGCTCCTAGGAATAGCCACTTGCAAAATCCTACTTTACGCTTCATGCACAGATGGGTGGCTATGACTATGTTCCCTAGGGGAGATATTAGAGTAGTCCGTGATGACGAACTAAAAATATTATTTGCCATGATTAAGAAGATAAGAGTTGCTCTAGTTATTTCCATGATGACATAATGGTTAGATAATATTTCGAGGACATGGCCAATTGAGTGCAATTCATCGATTGCCCACATTGCTACTAGGGTAGGAGCATTAGAATATACTCGGTTTGAGTACATTGAAACTGAATGAGAATTGATTAATGAAGATTATCTAGTGAAAGGACATACCCTTAAGCATAATCGTGACGGCTCTTTAATATTTTATTATCCCATCTTTGTCAATCAAATTTGGTTACCTAACTCGGATTTTCATTTGTACAAATTTCGGAGACTAACCATTGATCTTCTTCCCAACGAGGAAGCTCAAAGAAGTAATGTCTCTCGCAGGGTAACTAGAAGTCGTGCATGAGTGTGGCGATACCTCCGACAACCTCCACAGCCCATGAGTGCCAAGAGGAAGAGAACCTAACAGGTGATGCACCTGATGGACTTAACCTCAAGCGTATGAGGCCGATGGACTGCCTTGGCATGGATGGTCGAGAACTGCATGCAAGCCATCCCTATCCACTTCAAGCTCTAGCGGCTTGCCTCCAACGTCCATGAGAGGACATTGTTCCTTTTCGGCTAGAAGCCATCATGACTATAGCCAAGGAATGATGGATATCACTAGACTAAAGGGAGATCTTGTAGTGAGGATGGGAGACATCTACAACACACTCCAAGAGAATGTCCAAGATACCCAAGACTAACAACAACACATGGAGACTCAGTTCGCCAACTTCAACTCCACACTACAAAAACAACAAGCCAATCTTGCGCCATACTTCCATCATCAAGGGTTCAACCCTTATCATGGAGGTGATTGAAGAACAAGCTTGGGGGAGGACCACCACTTGAGGTAAATCGTATCACATACATTGCATATTTATTTTCCATTCATCCACCATTCACCCTACATCTAAAAAAATAATTTAGATTTGCTTTCAATAAAATAAAGATGTAGCGGTAAGAATGATGTAGAATTCACATGGATGAAATGATGAATAGTTGCTCTGTTTTATTTTTTCTAAGTCCCTAGTTTACAACTTGCTACTCTCCAAATATTGCTTTCGTTGGCTAAATTTGACTTTGCCTTGATTTAGAAATTGTGGGTAGCATAAGCTTAATCTAATTCTAAGTTGTTGTGAGATACGATATAGTGATAGGGCTGCTATTCCTAGTTTGAAAGTGACACATAGATTTCCTGAGAAATTCTAAAAAAAAGATTAAAGTTACTCTCATTTGATTGGAAATACCTACCAAAACCATATGATATTTTACATTGATAACCCTAATGCATATGCTATTTGCCTTCACATTGAGCCTAGTCAAACTAGTATAGTCATATGTGAGAATTCATTCATTTATTTTTGAATTCAAGACTTCACTTGCACATGCTATACTTCTACACTAGATGTTAGCAAAATTCCATCATATCATCATTCCACAATAAAAAAGAGAAACTACATGCCTTTCATGCTTAGTACTCTCTTCAAGTTTATTACATAAATAGGAGTAGAAGACATGGCTACAAGAAAAAGAAAAAGAAAAAGAAAATGCATGCTTACATCAAGAGCAGGAGAAAAAACAGAGAAAAGTAGCCATGAGTCTACACAAATAGGACATCTCAACATCCACTTCCACTTTCATTCCATCACACATGCGCAAGTCTTGAGTTAAAAATTTTTGAATTGATTTCTCCTAAGGCTTACTCTTTTGACTTATCAATATTATGTGTTGCAAATATGCCTACAACATTCTTTACCAAGCTCCACATACAAGCCTTATTTAGTTGTAGGATGAATATAGGCAAAATGCCTTTGATAGGATATATTTTCACTACACAAAAAGGAATGATCGAGAGAATAAAATTGAGATAATTAAATCTATATTGAAACTCTCCGGAATTTGAGTGGAACTTGATCTCTTTGCTATGCTTGCTCCATTTGCTGTTCTGTCTTTCAATTACCCATGAATAGGAGAAGACATAGGCCCCATAATGACTTAAGATAGGTGAAGTACCATAGTAAATTCTTGCAATACTAGGTAGAGTATTTTGTTGTGCACATGGTACTTTTGAAAAAAAAAACATTGTAGCAACTCCTCATTATTAACCTAAAGTCTTGACTTTGCTCGAGACAAGCAAAGGATAAGCTTGGGGGAGTTTGTTGACGGTTGTTATATCCCATTTCACTCATCAATATAACTCAATTATGTGAAGGAAGGATCATTTCTTGCACACATCACATTTCTACTTAACCAATTTCCACTTGTCTTTGGAAGAATAGTGCATGCAGGCATTTTCTGCGGGAAATGAGGTAAAGAGGGGGAGCAATCTTATAAATTATAATCCCAGCCAATCAAGCACCAACACGTGGCATCACATGGATCAAATGGCCCACAAACAGAAGTATTTAAGGCCATTCAACAGTGTATTACTGATATTAGTTAATGGGACCCACTTGGAAGCCACCTCGATGAAGCACACAGGAAGCGGTCCACTTTTTTGTTCAGTCGAAGTGCCTGTTCGGTCGATGTAAAATGTTCGCAAAAATTGGTCAACTTCCACGTTTCGACTCATTGTGGTGCCCTGATCACGATGAAGACTGTTCCAAGCGCTTTTGGTGGCGGGAACTGACCCTTCTCTAGCTATAAACAGGACACCTACCCTCACTTCTCACACATACCACTTGAGCTTTAGTCTATTGTATTTACTATCTTTCATAGTCTTATAGGAGTTTAGGATGTAGACAGGAGAGCTTCTAGTCCTTAGTCCAAATTAGGAAAGGAGTAGAAGGAGTCTCTCCCTTCCCAATTCCAAATTGGGAAAGGTATGGCTCACATAATCCTTATTGTATTTGTGACTTTATGCATAACAAAGATGTTATCTCTAGTATTCTTTTATTCATATACTTGGATGAAGCGTTTCTTGTTTGATTGTGGATTCCATATATGTGGTAGTAGTGTTTATGACTATGCCCTAACAATCTTAATCTGTCATCATAAACACTACAAACACCCACTATAGTGTAATTAGTTATGACATGATCATGTTTAAACATTGTCTCAATGATGTTTAGGTTAGTCATTGCCTTAGGATGGCTTGTGCCGCGGCTCCTTAGGTATTTACTTAATATGCTAGCATGGTGCTAGGATAGCTAAGTAGTGTTGGATGTCTCGTACACCCACAGATTGAAGAGGTAGGCAGTAGGGACAGCCATAACTGTCCTTTGTAAACCTCCACGTTCAGCTATACCGTAAGCTCTTTGCAGGAATCGCCCTAGTATTGCTAGGGGTAAACCCGTGCCTGATGTGTTGAAGGTGGTGACCTGCATGATTGTCGACGATAAGTATGTCTCCATAATGTACAACTGCTAGCCGCTCTACATCACCATCGACTTGAGGGCCTAATTGCGGAGCTTGATGTCGAAGGTCAACGTGTTCGGCGTTGTCCGTCTGGACCCTGAAGATACGACTGGGGCTTCGGCGGTCCTAGAGCGGTGCCGTGCTGCAACGTAGCCAAGGTTGGGGTCTTCCCAACATCCTTCAGGAAGGGCGGAGGTTGGGCTCTCAACAGCCTCTGACAGGACGGAGGGCAGCCAGCGAGCGCTAGCTCGAGCACCGGGAAAGCGTTCCTATACCCTGGCTGCGAGCCCTACCACCTCTGTGCCAAAGAAGCGGAAGCTAACTCAGGGGGACGGTACCCCAATCTCCCATCACGAGGGAGCCGGAGGGGCTGAAGCCTCTATCGTCGACTTGGTCTCTGATTCTAGCAGCGGCTCTGGTTCTGGAGGAGGCATAGAGGAGTCTGCGCTGATGGTCGTGCCGACACGAGCCATCCAAGAGCAGGTGCCAGAGGTTGTGGCACTGGCCTTGTCATTGGGCCCAGGGGGCCTCAATCCGCCATGCGAGCAGCGAGGCCAGGGTCTCTAGAGCAGTCTTGCCCGCGAGTAAGCCAAGATTTCTTCCTTCGCTATCTTTCATTATTTCTTTTCTCTAATGGATTTAGTTTTGGCTTTTCAGGGCATCGTTGGCTGACATAGTGCCCTTGGTACTTCCAAGGGTGGGCTTGGTAGCTCTCGCACCTCCCAGAGCTGGAACAGGGTTGTTGTGTCGCGTCCTAAGCCTGGCGGTGCATCGGCTTCCAGTGATGCCGATGTTCCTTCTCCTCCGTCCGTTGGAGCAGATGAGGCTAAGGCGAGGAGGTGGACACCTTGGCCATCGTGGCTACCCCTGGTGGAGCGGACCCGCCCACCGCTGACACTGTGACAATGCCCGAAGTCATCGACGTGTAAGACGGCGACTCGCCACCAACGGCCGGTGATACCTTTGAGGCAGGGGGAGTGCTTCGGTGCCGGGCAGTGATGCTTTGACTCCTTGAGCTCCAGCCGGGGAGCCATCTGATCCCCAAGCATTGGTGGCTACAATGGAACTGGCAAAAGAGGTGGAGGGCCAGCCGTCTATGGCGACGGTCATGCCAATCCCCCTCTCTGATGTTGTTGCTGTGGCCCAGTCCTCCTTGCGCTAGACGGAGGCTACTTTCGCCCAAGAGTGGGATTAGTTTGCTGAGGAGAGGCACCTAGTGAAGCTGGTTGACACCAAGAATATGGAGCTCGAGGCGAAGGTCCTAAAGGCCCATGCTATCGCGAGGCTCGCCTGAAGCTATGCAAGGATAAGCGGCTGGAGTTGGCAGAGCGGATCTTGGCGATGAAGGAAGAAGAAGTCTCCTGGAGCCTCCGTGGACTCAATTATGTGAAGGAATTGTCATTTCTTGCACACATCACCTTTCTATTTAACCTATTTCCACTTGTCCTTGGAGAAAATGGTACACGCAGAAGTTCTATGCAGAACTAATGTGAAACAAGGGGATGGATCCTATAAAATATCATTCCAGCCAATCATGCGACGTCAGATGGCAGCACTTGGATCGAATAGCTCACAAACAGAAGTATTTGAGGCCACCCAACGGTGTAGCACCCATATCATAGAATGGGACCCACCTGTCAATCACTAGGACGAAGAACTAGCCGTTTGGAGCCAGGACCAGGTCGGCGACCCCCTTAGTCGACTGACTAGTTACTGGTGCCAAACGGGGTCAAATGCCATGTGTGTGCTACTCCCGGCTTGAAGAGGTCATGGATGACTGATTCGTGCTTTTGGTGGTGGGAACCAACCCTTCTCCAAGCTATAAATAGGACCCCTCACCCCTCACTTCAACACACACACTTGAGTATTCTTCCATTGTATCCACTACTCTTCATAGGTTTAGAGGAGTATAGGCTGTAGAGAGGAGAGCCTCTAGTCCATAGTCCAAATAGGAGAGGAGTAGAAGGAGTCTCTTCCCAATTGGGAAAGGTATGTTTCCCATATTCCTATTTGTATTTGTGACTTTATTCTTAATAAAGATGTTATCTTTAGTCTTCCATTGTTCATATACTTGGATGAAACGTTTCATGTTTGATTGTGGATTCCATGTACGTGGTAGGATTAGTATTTATGATTGTACTATACCATGCTTATTACATCATCATAAACACTATAAACCTCCACTATAGTATAATTAGCTATGATATGATTATGTTAACATAAATCACTTATGCTATTAATTAACACTGGTTCAGCGATGATTTAATTCATTGCCCTAGGATGGCTTGTGCCTAGTCTCTTAAGGTAATAACTTAATATGCTAGCATGGTGCTAGGATAGAGAGTAGCATTGAATGCCTCGCAGACCCACAAATTGAAGAGGTAGGCAGTAGGTGGTGACAGCCCTATCTGTCCTTTGTAATCCTCCAGGTTCGGCTATACCGCATACTCTTGGCGGGAATCGCCTAGTGTTGCTAGGGGTAAACCCGTGCCCGATGTGTTAATCCACTTAGCATGAGAATTCATAATTAACATAATCATTATTAACTAACTTAGGCTATGTATATGTACATTAGAAGCATAGTAGGAGTATCTACCAAGCTCTTAGCCTAGTCCCTCTATTACTTTTTTTATCCTCGTAGGATAGAATGCTCTTGTATGTGTAACACTACCTCGACATATCAATTAACCCATCCTTGCTAGAATCATACCTAGATTAACCTAGCCTCTCCATTTGATGATTGCTTTACTTCCATCTAGCCTTCCTTTGGGAAAATATAAATGACACCCTTTGGGAATACTCTTAGAGGGGAAATGCTACATCGATATTTTTCGTGCTCTTGCGTATTTACATGTATAATATAAAACCTATCAACAAGCATTTCTAGCACCCTGCTATGGATGAATTGTTAGTAGTGCGTAGGAAATATCAACAGGATCAAGGGATCCGGGACTTCCTGGCCCGTGTCAGGGCATTGTTGGAACCCCTCAGACTTGGTACCATGCCATGTGGGGAGCCGTATCATGGGGTGGCCGAGCTGCTCTCAGCTTTGGACTCCTTCTGCTTGACGTTGGGGTTGGTGAACACCGGCCTTACGAGGCGTATGGAGATTGAAGGAAGGGAGCAGGCGGAGCAAGTGGCCTCCCATGTCTTGGTGTGCTTCCGGAGTTGGTACCCGCAAATCTCGCTGGAGTCAGTAGAGAAAGGACCCATTGATGAGCGAGAGGAGGAGGCGAGGGTCGAAGTCCAGGACCTTGCCAAGCAGGTGGCCTCTTCGTTCCAGCGGAGTTGAGACTGGCGGCCCCCAGGTGGAGCACCTTGTAACCAGGGATGGCCCCTTTGTACAAATAACTGTTAATGAGTTTGAATTTATGTTTTGCTTGTTGGCTTGTCTTGTGCTTCTCAATCTGTCGCTCCAAGTCCTTAGCTGCGTAAGGGCTTGGGAAATTTTGCCAAGTTCATTAGTTTTTGAGGAACCAACGATCGCACATTTGACATGGTAAATCTTGTCGTCAGTTGACGTCCTGCCTATGGAACCCCCTTAGAGTTCGCCCACTGGTAGGTGTGGCCCTGTGGATGGGCACACCTACCACTTGATCGCAAGGTGTCTTCGACAGGCCCTTAGCAGAGCGGGGGAGTGAGTGGATGGCTTCAGTGGGGCTCGTGGTGCCATGTTTTGTTAGAGTCACCGACGGTAGGCCCCCTGGGAGGTGGCGGAGCTGGATGCTCCAGCATCACCCACCATCATTGCAGAGACGCCGATGGCAGGCCCCTTGGTTGTTGTCGAAGCTGGCTACTCTGGCGTTGCCCACCATCATTGCAGAGACGCCGACTTTAGGCCCCTTGGGTGTATCCAGAGCTGGCTGCTCTGGCATCGCCTGCCATCATCGTAGATTCGTCGATGGCAGGCCTCTTGGGAGGTGCCGAAGCTGGATGCTCCTGCATCACCCACCATCATTGCAAAGTTGTCGACGGCAGGCCCCTTGGGACGTGCTGGAGCTGGATGTTCCGGCATCGCCCACCATCATCGCAGTGATGCCTTCGACAGGCCCCTTGGATGGCGCCGAAGCTAGCTGCTCCGGCATTGCCTACCATCATCGCAGGGTCATCGACGGCAAGACCCCTTGGGTGGTCTTGGAGCTGGCTGCTCCGACGTCGCCCACCATTGTCCAAACATCCTGCAAGTTTCTATACATCCTTTACGCGGGTTGGAGGCCGCATTAGCTCTACAACCTTGATCTTCTTCGGTTTTGGCCTCGATCCCTCGGTGTGAGAACAAGATACCAAGGATCTTCCCAGCTTTGACTCCCAACACGCACTTGTCGAGGTTAAGCTTTGTGCATGTGGTCTTCAATCTATCAAAGACTAGGGTGAGGTTGTCGAACAATGATGTATGTGTTTGGATTTTGACAACGATATCTTCGACGTACACCTCTACCAGATCCTGAATGAGGTCCCCAAATGTTTTGTGCATGGCACATACAAAAGTAGGGAGGGCATTCTTAAGACCGTAAGGCATGGAGACATAGCAGTAAAGGCCATCTACGATTATAAATGCAGTATGCTCTTCATTCTCTCTAGACATGGGGATTTGGTGGAACCCTGAGTAAGCATCTAGAAAGCAGAGCAAGTTGCATCCCGAGGTTGAATCTATGATTTGATCTATCATAGGGAGAGGGAATGGATCTTTAGGACATGCCCTGTTGAGGTTGGTGTAGTCGATGCACATTTGAAGCTTCTCACCAGCTTTGGGGACAATGACAGGATTGGCCAGCCACCTGGGATGATGGACTTCCCGAATGAAGCTAGAATCGAGCAGCTTCTAGATCTCTTCGCAGATGAAGTTCTGTCGCTCGATGGACTGCTTTCATGGCCTCTGCTGTGCCGTCCGGGCATCAGGATAGATCTTTAGACGATGCTCGATGACCTCCCTGGGTATGTCGGGAATCTGTGATAGATGCTAGGCAAACATGTTGATGTTAGCTCTCAGGAAAGCGATGAGCTTTGATTCCTGCATGCTTTCCCACAATGCAGGTAGTCTGGGTAGCATCTGAGCCGATCTAGATAGTCTT
The DNA here is from genome assembly GCA_036927565.1 of Tuctoria greenei. Taxonomy (NCBI): domain Eukaryota; kingdom Viridiplantae; phylum Streptophyta; class Magnoliopsida; order Poales; family Poaceae; genus Tuctoria; species Tuctoria greenei. The sequence goes on from JAYESD010000006.1 coordinate 80,534,330, forward strand.
GATGGGTACGTCGTCGTTGTCAGAGGGTTGCACCATTGGTGCAGTGGCATAGTCACGCTCGCGCGAGCTCGGCGAAGGCTGACTAGGTCCACCACCGCCCAGGGCAGGTGCTAGGGCTACTGCTAGTGCTTGGAGCTCCTCCAAAGCAGACACCGCCACTGAGCGATCTCCGAAGATCTTGAGGATGCCGGAGGGAGTCAACATCTTGAAGACGAGGTAGCCGTAGTGGACTAAAACCATGAATCGGTACAGGGTTGGCCTACCAATGATGGCTTTGTAGGGGAGGCTGACTTCCGTGACGTCAAATAGGATATTCTCTGTCCTAAAGTTCTCGGTTATCCCGAGGATCACCCGGAGGTGAATGTTGCTGTACGGGATAATCTTCTCTAGCCCTACCCCCGAGAATGATCTCAACGGGGTGAGCTTGGACACAGGGATTTTCCGCTTGTCGAAGGTTGCACGATTGATGAGGTTGAGGCCGGCACCGCCATCTACCAGGACGTGGTGGAACTTGATATTGGCGATGGTGGAGGCGACGAGGAGGGGTAGAAGCCTGACTCTAGACATGTTCTTGGGGCAGACGGAGGTGTCGACGCTAATCGACATCTCCATCCATCTGTGATGCGGCGTCCGGGCATCAGTAGGATATAGTGATGCTACCACTCAGCACAGGGTCTTGACTGCATTCTGGGTTGTGGATTCCCAAGATCACCCACAGATGACGTGGAGTGCTTTGCGACACTTGTAGTCACTGTTGAGAGTGAGGTCCTCAGCCTGGTGGACCGTTTCAACGGCCTGTTCAAGCCTTTAGAACTCCATCTCCACGTCTTCATCGACCTGGTGGTTGACCTTTTACGGCTTGATCTTGCCGCTGCTCGCAAGCTTGATGCTTACCATTGTGATGAAAACACAACCACTTTTTTGAGGGAAAATCCCCTACCTTGCACGCCAAATGTCAAAGAGTTAATGCAACACTTCCCTCGAATCTGCTAAGGAGCAGCCTGTGGAGGTTCTTTGATTGGTAGGGCTTAGTCCTCTATCAAGTGATCGTGCGTATGAGAGTATGAGATGGTCATTTTTCATTGTTCGTATGCCGCAGGAGTGTAACATCCTACTCCACGATGAGGTTGTATTGCTAGTGTGTGTGTGTTGGGGATTGATTGGCTGTCCCTTGTAATGGTGGTGGTCTGGTCCTTTTATTGACAAGACCAGATGCCTTACAAGTGGGGTCTGGGGCCCGACAGGTGGCCTCGGGGCGATCTTATCCTAAAGATCTATGGCTTCTCGCATAAGCTTTCTTGCACTACAGCTTGAAGACTCGCCTCCTTTCCACCTCAGTCACCAGTGGCCCATGCGTAGTAGCTGATGGTGTCAGGGGATGTCCCGTCCGTCTGTCTGGTCGCCGCAAGCTACCCACTTGGTGGAGCAGGGTAGGCCTGCGGTGTCTTCAGTGTGATGTGATTGGGCGCTGCGGTCTCTAAGCGTTGGTGTGCTCCACGTTACCAGCCGGAGGTGGCCTGTCTTCAATGCTTGACTTAGACGGGGCGCACCATCCCTTAACTCCCGCACTTCACCGCCCATGGTGAGTTGCGGGACACGTGGCAACTTCATGGTTGGCCTGTGCCAGGGGAGGCCAGGTTTGGTTCTTAGGGACATGTGTCAGCTCTGCAGCCCTTCAGGGTACATGGCAGCTCCGGAGCCTTTCTCTGCAGGAGGCGTCTGGCCTGATGCTTTGAGCCACGTGGTTGCGCAAGACCTCGCCCTATCGTAGGATGAGGTCCCGATCGAACACATGCCATCTTGGGAGCCCGTACCACCAGGGAGCTGGGTCTGATCTTTGTGGTCCATGTGGTAGTGCCGGATCCCGTACTTGAGGAAGGCCAGGGTCCGGCACCTTCTGGACACGTGGCGCCACTGAACGTACCAAGGCACTTTCAGCCTATGTGTGAGGGTACCCCGTTTGCAGGGTATCGACAACGCCCTTAAAAGCAACCAAGTCATTGCTTCTTCTTGTGACGATCACACCCTCGTTACTGAAAAGACAATTATAACCTTTTTTGCATAGTTCTGATATGGACAATAAGTTATAATCAAGTAAATCAACATGCAAAACATGGGAAAATGTGTGATTAGGGGATATAGCAATTTTACCAGTGCCAAGGATTTTACTTTGGCTATTGTCCCGAAATTAAATTCCTTCACTTGGATCTTCATTTTCTTCATACTCCACAAACATTTTCTTCTCTCCAGTCTATGGTTTGTGCAACCACTATCAGGGATCCACTTTGTGCCATCGGGGGAGTATGACTACAAAATAGAGTTAAGCCCTGGTTTTAGGTACCCAAGCGGTGTTGGGTCCTTTGGTGTTTGTCAAAAGGCACTTGGGCACCCACACACAATGTTTTAGACTCTTGCGGAGTGGCTCAACATACCTAGCATAAGGCTTGCCAAACTTGTTCCTCAATAAAACATATGAGGCATCAATATCATGGAACAATGGGTGAGGTTCATTTTTAGGTATGTCAAGTGAAGTAGCAATGTTCTTTCCTTTGTTATTATGATATGAACCTTCCTTGATAAAAACAATCTAATCTTTTGAATGTAGCCTAGAGGGGGTGAATAGGCTTTTTGAACTTTCGTTGGAACCTGAAACACTTAACAACTTGATCAAATACAGAGAAATTGGATAAGTCCGGTGTGGTGCGGACTAGTCCGATGTGTGCGGACTAGAACGATCAAGTTTGATCGATGATTTCACGTCAAGTACTCTATGCAGCAGAAAGTAAGTTGTAACTTGAATGTATCACGACAATGAAACTAGGTATGGCACAAATAACTTTGATTTCAATGTTTCAATGTAGGTTACACAAGATTGAGTAAACCCTAGAATGAGATGAACAATGAAACAAAGATGCACGAGACATGATTTTATCCCGTGGTTTGATTCTCACGAAGGAAACATACATCCACGTTGAGGACTCCATGGAGGACCAGGTCTTCACCAACCCTACCATCGTCGAATGGCCACGGAGGCCGATTCTCTTCCACTAACCACAAAGGGTCAAATAACCGTGTTCAAGGGGCCTTCTCACAAGTTGAGGGTCCCCAAGATTTACAATGATGAACACCACCAACACACTCTAAAGATATGCAATAAACAACAAGAGTGTGTGAGAGAATCAAACCCAAGAGCTCAACATCGTGTGGAACAAGTCTCTCCTTTTGATCAATGCTAATCCTCAATGATTTAATCTTTCTAGGGTTACAATGTGTGGAGAGATGTGTATTTTGGGCTCTTGGAAGGTGTGACGGCACAGGGGGTCAAGACAGTTGGTTGTAGGGCCGTACACCTCTATTTATACTAGGGTTTCCAAAAGTTACCGTTAGGGTTTGCGATGTCCAGACTAGTCCGTGGTGGACTCCGGACTAGTCCGGCGTGCGGCATGTGGGAAACCCTATGTGTTCTGATATATCAGACTTGTCCAGCAATGAGCACACTAGTCCGATTTGTTCTCTGGAAGTGTTCGGACTAGTCCGGCACATATCAGACTAGTCCGGTGTGGTGAACCTCATGTAGAATTGAGGACAAGTCCGCAGTTGGGGGACTTGTCCGATTTTATTCAGAGATTTTTCGGACTAGTCCGTGGTTATATCAAACTTGTCCGTTTATGTGTGAAGTGTGAAGACCTGAGGACAAGTCTGCACTAGGGCGGCTTTGTCAGTTGTTAGTCAAAAAGGTATCGGACTAGTCCGTGGTGATATCGGACTAGTCCGGTGCTGTGAAACCTGTACTGTTTGGGGACAAGTCTGCACTAGCAGAACTTGTCCGTTTCTGGACAGAGAGATATCGGACTAGACCCGTGAATATCGGACTAGTCCGGACCTGTGAAAATTTGTGCAGTGAGGGTGATTTCTTTTGCTTGAGCTCTTGGGGTGTGTTTCTCCAACACACTCCATACACAATAAAATATTCTATTCAGCTCTTGAGCTCTTTTCCATATAGATCCTAATTCTCCTTTCTTTGTGCGCTTTCTTCATAATTTCATTAAAACATGTGCTCATCTTAACAATTTTGTTAGGATCTCATTTGTTTGTCATAAATCAACCAAAGCCCACAAGGGATGCCTAGATGCACTTTCATATTTACCATTATTGGTAGTTCTATCATTTTGCTTTCTCTCCAGAGAATAACCAAGACCATCTTTGACAAGAGGATGTCTTGTGTTGATATATGCATTTTGTGCATATGACATCTTATCCTTGTCAAAGATGCCACATTTCTGTGCTTTCTTGTTTTGTGCCAATTTGAGTTCATCCTTTAGTTTGAGAATTAAGTTAGAGCACTTGCAAGTTTGAGTTGCTTCAGATTCGACATTTGTGGAAGGTGAGCTCTTAGAGGAAGAAGGTGCATTGATCTTGAGAGACTCAACTTGTGTTTCAAGGATATTGTTAACTTTTGTCAAGTTAACAAGTTCATCCTTTAGAATAATTGTTGTGTCCTCAAGATTTGAGCAAGTTTCCATGCTAAAAGTGAGTTCACGCTCAAGTTCCTTGCTTCTTTCTCTTTCAAGCTCTAAGAGCTCCTCAAACTCTTGACATCTCTCCTTTTGTTGGATGAGCATGTCCTCTTGATGATTGATGAGCTCTTCTTCCTCAAATATCTCATCTGACAACGACTTTATTCTTTTCGAAGTGTTCTTACTCATAAATTTAAGCATGTGTTCATTTTCACTACTACTATCAAGGTTATCATATGATGAAATCGAAGAAGATGGTTTAGAGTTAACCTTCTATCTTCCCTCCTTGGCCATGAGGCTTGTTGACCTTGATCCCTCTAAGGTGGGAAAGAGCTTGTTATATCTTGATGACCTCTTCATGGCAATTTTTACCACCTTGTCTTCATCCCCGGAGGAGGAGACTTCATTTGAGTCCCACTCCTTTCCAAGGTGGACTTGTCCCGATTGCTTCTTCTTCTTGAAGAATTTCTTCTCCTGTGATTTGCCCTCCTTCTTCTTCTTGTCTTCATGTGGGCGATCCATAATGAAGTGGCTATACTCACATCAATTGTAGGAAGCCCTCTTTGATCTTGTCTTGGACTTCTCCTTGTTCTTTATCTCATGATGGAAGCCCCCTTTCCTCCTTCTCATCATTCCTTTGAACTTGTTGATGAGGAGCACCCCTTATCGGTGTCGAGGTTCTCTTCATCAATTTCTTCTTGTTCTTGGGATTTGGATGATGTTGCTTTGAATGCAACATCCTTCTTCTTTGACGAGGTGAGCTTTTGAAGATCATTGTAGAACATAGTCTATCGCTCCATCATCTCGTGGATGATGATTCTTCTAAGAATTTCTTCCGGAGTCATTTTGGTGAACCTCGGACTCTCATGGATCATGGAGCAAAGAGCAACATTTCAAGGCATGAATGCCCGAATCATCCTCTTTACCACTTCGCGGTCCGTCCATTGGGTGCATCCATATGAACGGCTCTTGTTCATGAGGAACTTGAGGTGGTTGTACATGTCTTGGAGGGTCTCAGCATTCATGACGGTTCTCCTTCGATCTTCGCCTCGCTTATCACTCGGTTCCCTTCATGCGCCGTCTTGAGCTTGTCCCAAATGTCCTTGGCCACCTCCAATCCATTGACTCGATTGAATTCTTCTCGAGTCAAGGAGGTGGTGATCACTCCAACCACTTGAGCATTGCGGTGGAGTAGGACGACTTGCTTTGGGGTGATGTCGTCCTCTTTCCGTGGAAGATGCACATCTGTCCACACAATTTGCCACAAACTAGGATTTAAGGAAATCAGGTGCATCTTCATGTTATGCTTCCACATTGTGTAATAATTTCCATCAAATTGAGGAGGTTTACCCATGTGAATAGACAAGTATGATTGTTAGAAGTTAAGCGATGATAATTGAAAGGGTATTGGGAGTAGTCTTATGGACCACTCCCATTGATGCCATTGGTCTCTTTGGTATCCTTCTTGGGAAGACCTTGCTTCTCGCGAAGTTGTTCCTTGACTTGACAGACTTCCTCGTCATCATTAGGATCATCTTGAAGCACATCGACGTTCTTCATCTTGTCTTCTCTGTCATCGGTCACCGGAACCTCGTTTTCACGCCTTCCGGCCATCATTTCTTCGAGTGGTTAGACCCTTGATGGAGAGACCTGCTCTGATGCCAACTAAAGTTGCCTAGAGGGGCGATTAGGCATAATGACCGGAAATGAATTAATAAAACAATATTAAAACACAGAGACCGGACTAGTCTAGGTCAGGGTCGGGACTAGTCCGTTCAGCACACAGGGAAACCCTAAAAACTTTATTTTTATGATTTTTTCTTCGATTTTAGTTCAACAAAAAGTGGATACACAATATAGCAACCTAATACAAGTTGGATTGACGATTATGAGTGATTAGATTGCAAGATTATGATGATGAACAATATGAAGAACAAGATGAACTCTAAAAGCAATTCTAGTGACAAACACGAAAGTAAAGTGTCACAAGAGGCACAGTGTTTATCCCGAGGTTCGATCCCACAGAGGAACCTAGGTCCTCGTTGAGGAGCCCACGAAGGGCCTGGTTGCTCAACCCCTCCCTCTCCATGTCATCTGGAGGACAACTTGGCTTTCCACTATCACAAAGGGGTAACTGCAATGTTCTTGGGGCTTCTAACAAGTTGAGGCTCCCACAAATGATCAACAACAATAAGCACACGAATCTCAACAGCCACAAGTCACAAAGACGCAACACCAAGTGCAAGGGATAAAACTGAGAGCCAAAGTTCTTCCTTCTCCCCTTGTTCCAAACCCTAATCCACTCATGATTTGGTTCTATAGGGCAAGTAGGCCAGTGAGAAGGCTTAGGAAGGCAAAGGATGCTTGTGGCAGTGCTAGGGTTCAAGAGTTACAAAGTGGAGGCCGGGGGATCCCTTTTTATAGGGGCCCCGACATCTAATGTTGCCACCAACTAAAGTCTGGACTAGTCCGGCCAGGGGCCCGGACTAGTTCGGCCAACTGGGACCACTCAACATCACACTTCTGCCAAGTGGTGACGCAACTGCCGACATTTGAATTTCAAACGGTTATGGCACAATGGACTACTCCAGCCAATAACGGACTAGTCCGAACTACAACAGAATGTCTTGGTCCATCTAAAAATGGACAAGTCTTGCAACATAGGACTAGTCCGGCCCACTGGGGCAAACAAGTCTGGCCAACAGGAATTTGCCTTGGAAACCCTCTTCTCACACAACCACGGACTAGTTTGGCTCAAAACGGACTAGTCCAAAGTACAACAGTAACCTTTAGTCTGGCTGAAAACGGACAACTCGGGTAGGCTCGGCCTAGTCTGGCCACTGTGGCAGACAAGTCCGGCCTCTCGAGACTTAGCTCAAGAAACACTCACCAAGTGTACAACGGACTAGTTTGTTCCAAAACGTACAAGTACAAAGTACACCAGAGAGCTTTAGTCCGTCCTAAAAGGGACTAAGCTGACACACCGAGACTAGTCTGGCCTTGAACCCGGACAAGTCCGGTTAACTATGGTTTTCTCTTGACAAGGCTTATCACTTAGGTTTTCTCTCAACTAATACTTTCAGCCCTCTTCTATGATCTCAATGCACTTGATACACACACCCTCACACACAATAGGCTAGTCGAAACTCAACTCATTAGAAACCCTAATTTCTACTCTTGAGTCTTCGATGCCCATTTCAGCCTTTTCCTTTTTAGGGTATTTCATCCATTTCAATTTTACACCTATGCTTAAGATCAACAAATCTCATTAGTTTCTTAATTTTTCATCATCAATGATCCAAAACTCACACGGATGCCTAGATGCACTTTCACCAATGCGTTGCACTAACACCAAGACTGAGTCCTTGCGCAACTACGCCCAGTGAAGGACATCGTTTGGGAAATCATCTCGGCGGCCACCGATGTTGCGATGGGCCCAATGTCATCTTCAATGTTGTCGATCTCTGCTCCAGATTGATTGGACGCCAAGCCCTCCCCGATTACCCGGAGGTCAATACCGTTGTAGACCAGGGCTGCCCGAGCACCCATCTCGGCACCAGCAACAGCGGTCGCCCATAGACGAGCATCAATCCACCCCGAGACCTCAGCTAGTCCGTCGCTCGGACACATGTCTGAAAGGTCCATGGAGTAGCAAACAGATCGAGCGGCACTGTAGATCATGCCCAGGTCTCCCCAGACCACCTCAAACCTCCGTGGAGCCTCATCCAGCTGAGACACCAAGGTGACCCCGTCATCGGAGGCGTCGGTCCCCAACTAACTATTAAGCGATCAGCCAAAGTCTTGCGCCAGACACTCGGTGCCGTATAACAAGTCAGCTCTGCCACTTCTCGGATGACGTGCTACCTTCACTCCAAAGTCTCGAACGCCCGGTTGAGTTCTTGAAGCTGCAGAACCAACTTCAACCGTTCTCCAGGTGCACTGAGCATGACTATGCAAATTGCATGTCTGGCTACTTGAATAGTGCTCAGCTCCTTGTCCCACGCAGTGAACGAATCCTCCGCGAGCGCAAGCCGGGATGCGAGCTTTGCGAACACCCAAGCGTTAGGCACACGAAACATCTCAAAACAAGCCATCCGCTCATATGCAGAGAAAAGGGAGGAGCCGGGAAACTGACCTTCCCTGTTGCCCGGGCGGTATCAGCCTCGGCGCGAACCCTGGACAACTTGTCAGCAAACTTTTCCACCGCATGCGGTAGCCAGTCGATTTCATCCTGGCCCGCAAAAATCAAAATGAAAGATCCTCCCGCCTCCTTTAGGGCAAGGTCTGGGGCAACCAGCGCCTAACTGAGATATTTGCCCGCCTCCCTCGCCTTAGCACAAACAGTGCCCGCCTCCGATCAGGGCGTATTGGCATCCTCTGAGCCCGCTCGGGCTGCTCTCGCGCCGCTCGGAGTTCAGACTTGAAGGAGCTCCAATAGTCCTGTGCTTCACAAAGAAAGCGTGACCTCTCGGGCCTCAGCCGTGACAACCTCTGTGAAAGGAGCCAAGTCAACTGGCAGTGAAGAGAGAAGACACGAAACGAGGGTGGGATAACTCGGTCATCGAGAATCGCACCTAGAAGGCGCCCAGACACATCAAGAGCCAGTTCGATCCCTGCCCCCAGTTTCAGCTAGGCTTCGTAGAGCCGCAGACATATGTCAAAGGCTCCACCTTGGAGATGCTCCAAGTCGGTCGTATCCTCATCATGGGACCCGGAACCCCTTGGACCCTTCCCGTGTGGTCGAAGTTCTCCGAAGGTCTGGGGGCGGATGGGGCGAGGGCACCGATTTGTTGCCCCCCAGCTCCCGGGGGCGGGGAAACGTACAAGACGAGAGTCACCAATAGTGTCTTGATTGGGGTCGCCTCCATCGGCACTGTCACTGGTCCTGCCAGAAGAGACACAGGCGGCATCTCGATCACCGTCACTACCGCCATTGCCTCCTCCGCGGCTGACAGTATCGTTGTCGCCTCCTTCGCACCCGATAGTTCCATCGTGGGCTCGTTCACGGTCATTGCCATCGCCGACGCCTCCTCCACGACCGTCGCTGTTGCCGTCTCCTCCTCCACGACTGTCACCTACTCTACCATCGGCACAACCATTTCTAACAGAGGGACGGCAGGCGGTACCCTGATTGCCATCGTCCCCATTGCCCCCTACATGGTCGTCACAGGTGGCGTTACCTCTGACGCCAATGACGCAACCGCCCTCGACTCCATGAGCGTCGTTCTCACCTCCAGAGGCAGCAGGGCCACCATGACACCTTCTGACGAAGCCAGCGGGAATTGGTGGCAGCTAGGCTAGCATCACTACCTTCGTCGCCTCGAGAACAACAATTCCCACTGGAAGAGCCTTTCCCGTCGACTGCGAGGCGGGTGAGACCACAGTCGCCTTTCACAACAAGGCAATCGACTCTGCCTCATACTGCCTGCATCACAACAGGGCATAAGGGTCAAAGATTCAAAGTGTGGGACAAACCTCGACAAGAATTGGTGCCCCACTCGTGGCTCCTGACTCGACGATGACCTGGAGCCTTGAATCGCGGGCGGCGGAGGCGTCACCTAGACTTCCGAGGTGTGAGCCCCGGAGTTCGATGCTGAGAGAGATGACGACCCCTGATCGATTCCGCCCTCACCCTCTTTGCATGATGGCAAGGGCTGCACATCGCCTCCTTCTTCCAATTCACGGGGTCCTCGGCCGGCGAGGCGGAACCGGCCTCCGCCCCGGACGTCTCTGACCTGGAACGATCTTCTGAGTCAGAGAGCTTCGGCTTTAGAGGGGGACTCCGACCCTCCCACTCCACGACCGGGACCTCCCTCTGCTGTTGAATGTGGACCTCCTCCTGATGAAGCCACCGGTCCTTCTCTCGGTCCTTCCTCGACTTCTCCTCCAAGGCTCGCTGTGCCTTCGGCTCCCACTCCCCCTTGTCCTCCGGCGGCTTGGGTAATTAGGTGATGATGGTGAGACCCTGCCGAGGGGACACTCATGACACGTTGGGAGGGGACCGCCCATGGTTCTACACGGGGCGCATCCCAGGAGCTCCGTCACCCTCTACAAGACCTGGGGCAGCGATAACTCCTCTGGTGACTCTCTCGTCGTGTCCTCGATCAAGTCGTACTGCCACAAATTGCTGGCCCTATTCCAGCTTGGCAAAACCCGACGCTCCAAAAGGACCCAAAGGAAAATCTCGCTTGTTAGGCCCTTCGACTCCAGCTTCTTCACTTCCTCGAGAAACGGATGCAGGAGGCGCATATCCCTCGCCGGACATACCCAGATCCAAAAGTCTGAAGGAACTGGCACCCTACCGGGGAAGCTCGACAGGCCAGGTTCCATGTTCTTGAGGTATAACTACTTTTGATGCCAGTCTTCAAGGAGTTTGACGATAAAAGATGGAAGCACTATGAAAGGCGAGGCCGAGCCTCGGCGCGCCCAGAGCTGACGGGTGAAACCGGAGTCTCGAAAGGAAGAAAGTAGAAGAAATGTCTCCAAAGAAGGAAGTGGCGGTTCATTTCAAGAAAGGCCTCGCACAAGGTGACGAAGAACGAAATACAGAGCACCGAACCCGGTGTCAGGTGATGGAGCTCTAGTTGGTACTCATTCAGAAGCCTCTGAAGGAATTGCGTCGGCGGCAGCGCCAAGCTCTAGCAATGGAAGGACAGGAAAGACACCACCTTTCCGTCCAGTGTCAGCAGGACACGCTTACCACCAGGACAATGGGCGCGATAGCAATCGTCGAGCGACAACAGGCCCTGGGAACCCGGGCTGTCAAGCTTCCTTGAGAATACAGAGGATGGGCTCCACCACGCCATCGAGCAAGTGGTGCAGAGAACAATTATGATGGCAGGGGAAGTTTTTCTTTCTTTTCTTTCGCTCAGCAACACAAATCTCTTTCTCTGATTTGGCAAGAAGAACGACAAAACGCGAGGATCGGGAGACAGATTGGAAACGCTATGGAGGTAAGGGTTATTAATGTTAGGACCTTTTGTAGCACCTGGCGGGGAGGTTACGAGCGAGCTTTTTGAAACACATAGGGGTGCCAAGGCGATCGTGGCCATTAGGACACATCACCTCGGTAACCGCATCATGGTGGACCCATGGACTGGAGCGTTGTAGAGCATGCCGCGGGCCTCCGACTCCTCGTAACCAGTGCCATTTTGGACCGATTATATCTTCAAAAATATGTGATCAATTGAATTGGATTGTCGGTCAGCCTTTCTTCTAAGTCGTACCAGTGTCGACTCCAAATTGCGCGTTTGAGACCTATGTGTGTTGAATACATTGGAAATTATATTAAAAGTGAGGGTTTACCTGCAAAGTTTGAATATATCATAAAAACTTAGTTTGGATTGTCCAGTCTTTTCATATGTGCATTTGGGAGTAACAATTACCTTTAACTTGTATTGCACAACACATTTTGCATTGCCGACACTATTCACTATGTATCGGGAGTAACATTTATTGTCACTTAGTTCAGACTGTCCGAACTTTTAAATGTTTTAGGAGTAACAACTACGTTCACTAGTTCAGACCGTCTGAACTTACTAATTGCATTTCGGGAGTAACATTTACTTTTAAGAAGTTCAGACTGTCCCAACTTTTAATGTGTATTTGGTAGTAACAATCACTGTCGATTTAAAATGCACTGCTCCGTTTTAATTCAGATGCTCTGTTTTTAACTTGCAATATTTCAAACTTGCTTCTTTACTTATGGGAAGTTTGCTTAGTATTCATTTGCTAATTTTTTGAGTGTTTTAGCTGATCATTGTGGATATTATTTTTTCTATGTTTGCAACATGCTTATGTGAGGCTCTCACATAAGATGTTGTGGTTTTCGAACTAATGTGAGTCAAGTCGTGGACTTGTACTCGAAAAAGTTGCTTGTTCGTTCATGTGCAGGTGTTGCTTGATGTCAAGACATGGCCGATGAAAGTGCATCTAGGCATTTCCTCATGGATCTTGGACGATTGATGACAAACGAATGAGATCCTAATGAATTTATTGAGATGATTGCAGGTCTACAAAGACTAGATCTTATGGTGCACTCAAAAAGGTGAAAAATGAGGAGTGAGTAAAGTAAAGTCCTTGTCGACACCCTGCGTAACGGACACCCCTTGGGGTTGCAAAGATCACAAGGAAACTCCATTTACCAGATATGAAGACCTCTGAAGGCCCCACATGTCAGCCGTAACCGGACCTGCTTCCCCGACATGGTTAGTCCCAGAACCACCACATGTATCATAAGACCGGAGCTATCGCTCACACATGGGAAAGCTTCGAACTGGATACCAGTATGGCACCCTCAGACCAAACCCCAGACAGAGGGAAACTCTGGTACCGACACGTGTCCAACAGCACCGGACCTACCCGTCCACGATGGTAAGCTCCAGAGCTGCCACGTGTCCGAACTGCCGGACCTTCAACCTCAACAATCAGACTGGTGGGCCCCCAACAGATCGGATCTTCAAGGGGCAATCAAAGACTTCAAGACCCGATTAAGTGTCATTAATACCACATTAATGACACACGATCGGAAGGCCCTAAATACCAGTAACAGCACTATAAAGGCCTGTTACCACGCTATTAAGGGTAATTAACCTCATTAATTGTGTATCAAACATTAGTAACCGTAGGGGCCACATGTCAGGCCAGGCTAACTATGTAACAACTAGTCCTTGTACTATAAAAGGACTGGTCGGCGATACGCAAAGGGGGACTCTCACGTGCTCTCAAGCACACACAATGATTGAAAGCTCTTAGACACTCAATACAATAGCTACACACCCCGTGGAGTAGGGTATTACGCTCAGGCAGCCGGAACCACGTAAATCCTTGTGTCATTGGCCATATTCTTTGAAATCTCTGCGCGCCCATTACCGAACAATAAACTCCACGGACCACTAATAGTAGTGTCGGGAGATCTGCCAGATTTACACGCCAACAGTTGGCGCGCCAGGAAGGGGGTGCCCGAGATTTCAAGAATGGTGAACTCAGCTGTTGGATCATCCAATGGCAACCCCACTGCGCAACCTGCTGGAGGCAATCCCTCCAACATGCAACAACCAGCAGGTGTCATGGCTCCAGCAGGAGTCATGCCTCCGCCGCCACCGCCTGCACCAGCAAATCAAGCTGGACAATAGGACGGGGCATCTGCGTCGATCACAGCATCAGCGAATACCAACAATACTGAACACGCGCTCCATGCAGCACGTGCTCTTCTCCAACACCCACCACCTCCGGGTGCATCCCAGGGTGCAATCGAGCAATGGAGGGCTCATGAGGAACATTTGGTTGCAGCAGCAGCCAATCGCATCAGCAACCAAGGTCCTCCCCCCTTGGGGTGGGCCCCATCGCAGCATCGGACTTTGTCGGACAGACTTGGTCCGTACGCTTCCAGAAATAGGAGGCGTACTGTGTCTCAACAAGTGACATCGCTTCCTTCCGGGGCGCAACGTACCATACAGTAACCAGACTTTCAACTCATGACCTCCGGGCAGAGCTTGATCGCCGTTACCAACAGCAGGACAACCGCATCCATATCGAGCGTGCTCGCGAAAGGCGAGAAGCTCGTGACAGTCCTGCTCCCGAGGGAGTAGGAGGAGGCTGTTCTGCTATGTCCATGCACCTACGCATGGTCAGATGGCCACAAAAGTTCCGTCCTCACCTGCCAGAGAAATTTGACAGGACTGTCAATCCCGCCGAGTTTCTCCAGATTTACTCCACTGCAATCCTTGCAGCCGGAGGTAACGAGGCCATAATGGCCAACTACTTACTCGTGGCTTTCACGGGGACCGCCAGGTCCTGGTTCATGAGCCTTCCGCCCAACTCCATCAACAGCTGGGCGAAATTGTGCCAACAATTCACCGCTAATTTTGGGAGTTTATACACCCGACCAGGCACCGAACTGGACCTTTTTGCTGTAATGCAGAAAGGGGGAGAATCCCTGCGTTCCTTCATCCAGAGGTTCTCCTAGGTATGAAACACTATTCCTTCTATCTCTAGCGCCTCTGTTATTGTGGCATTTAAACAAGGTGTACGAGACAAGAAGATGCTGGAGAAGCTAGCAATCAACGAGATCACCAGCGTCACGGAGCTCTTCAGCTTGGCAGACAAATGTGCCAAAGCTGCGGAGGGCCATGAAATGCACTCCAAACCACCTCAGGAGGATAACAAAAAATCTTCCAAGGGCGAATACACTACCTCCAGGAGTGGAAAAAAGAAGAAAAAGTCCAATGGCAAGAAAAAGCCGTCGGCCGGCGCACCTACTGCTGCAGCTGCTACAGCTCCGGGTGGCCGGGGGCCACGCCCCGAGAAATGACCTCGACCTTCATCTGAAGATGGCGGCAACTCCAAAATGTGGTGTCCTATTCATAAGTCGAACAGCCACAACTTGGAAGACAGCTGAGAGGTCCAGAACCTTGCCGAGCGCTACAATAAGCGTTGGGAAGAAGTTCCTTTCCGACAAAGGGAAGGAAAACAGAAAGTCGACTTAGCTCCGGTTAAAGAGGAGTTAGGCTTTCAGGACCCTAAAAAAGTCTTGAAGGCCGTTTACACCTCTGTTGACGACAACTCCGATGTCTCCGATAATGAACGTCGGAAAAACATGAACACCATTTTTGATGGTTCATAGGACATCACCTCCCGCCATGTCCTCAAGACCATGCGGCGGGACATGGCTTTGGTGGCTCCCACCGCCAGGGCGGAGCCGCACCGGAAGTGGATGGATACTGCCATCACTTTCGACGCGTCAGACTGCCCTCGGAATATTATCAGAGCTGGTCAACTCCCATTGATGGTATCTCCGACCATCAACAACGTCCAACTCCATCACGTAATGGTAGACGGAGGCTCGAGGCTGAACCTCATAAGCTTCGAAGCTTTCGTCAAGCTTCAACTCCGACCTTCAGACCATTGCCCCTCCAGACCTTTCTCCGTAGTAGGTCCGGGGGCCATAACCCCACTTGGTGCCATTACTCTCACCGTGATCTTCGGGACTCGGGAGAATTATTGCACTGAGAAGTTGGTCTTTGACGTTGCTCAGGTCAACTTACCCTTTAACGCCATTCTGGGTAGGCCAGTCTTGTACAAGTTCATGGTTGCGGCTCATTATCTCTACCTGGTGTTGAAGATGCCGACACCAACTGGTGTTTCCGGATCCGTGGAGACCGCACTGCCGGAGTGACTGCTCTGGAAGAACTTCACTCGCTTGCTACAGTGCAGGAGGAAGAATCCAGGCAGGAGCAAACTCCGAAACCCCCAAGCATTTGTCAACGAGGCTCAACCTCCGCACCTCGCGTGCAACCAAGTGGCGACACCGACATTCCTGTCAAAGTCGTCCAAATCGGTTCCGATGCCGCTCAGACCACCCGTATATGGGGAGGTCTAAATGACAAATAGGAACTCGCGCTCATCACTTTCCTCCGGGCTAACGTTGACGTGTTTGCTTGGCAACCGTCACAAATGCCTGGGATCCCTAGGGAAGTGATTGAGCATAATCTGAAGATCTATCCCGACGCTCGGCCTGTACATCAGAAGCCTCGGAAGCAATCAGTAGAGCAACAAAACTTCATACGACAAGAAGTGAAGAAGTTGCTCAAAGCTGGATTCATCCGATAAGTCTTCCATCCAAAATGGTTGGCAAACCCAGTCGTTGTACACAAGGACGGCGGGAAGCTTCGGATGTGTATCGACTACACAACCCTGAATAAGGCATGTCTAAAAGATCCATTACCACTACCTAGAATAGATCAGATAGTGGATTCCACCTCCGGGTGTGAGTTACTGTGTTTCCTAGAAGCATATTCTGGGTACCATCAAATCAGAATGTCTAGGAAAGATGAAGAGCACACTTCTTTTATCACAGTAGATGGATTGTATTGTTATACTGCCATGCCATTTGGTCTCAAGAATGCAGCTTCAACATTTGTACGAGCTATGTACAAAACCTTTGGAGAGCTCATCAGAGACGAAGTGGAAGTGTATGTTGATGACATCGTCGTCAAGATCAAGGACAAGGAGTCACTTCTTGACACCTTGCAAGCTGTCTTCGACAAGCTGTGGGTCACCCGCACAAAGCTGAACCCAGACAAGTGTGTCTTCAGGGTTAGCTCCAGAAAGCTTCTTGGATTCTTGGTGAACCACCGAGGCATAGAGGCAAATCCGGTGAAGATTAAAGCTATTGAAGATATGCGGCCACTAGCCCGCATCAAGGACGTCCACAAGTTGATTGGATGTCTAGTCGCCCTCAGCCAGTTCATCTCAAGACTGGCGGAACGGGCACTTCCCTTCTTCAAGCCGTTGAGGAAGTCTGGACCATTCCAATTGTCTAAAGAAGCAGAAAAGGCGTTCCAGGAGCTGAAGCAGCTTTTCACCACTCTACCAAGCTTGGTAGCTCCGAACCTTGGTGAACCTCTACTGCTTTACATTTCGGCAACTGACAAAGTTGTCAGCATGATCCTGGTTGCGGAGAGACCAGAACCGTTACAAGCTCAGGAATCCATATTCCTCCGGGAGACTCCTCTGGGTCCCAGCCCTCAGACTTGAGTCAACAAGGAGTTACTCTTGCTAAACAAATGGATCCGGACCCCTCCGGGAAGGTCCAGGTCACTCCAGAAGAAGCTCCGGGTTTCTTCAGCAAGAACTCGGAGGTTCCCGAAGAAGGTTCGGACCCCTCCGGGAGGGTCCGAGTCGATGAGGAGGAAGCACTGGGCCACTCCGGGAGGGTCCGGACAGTCCAACGCCCAGTGTACTTCATCAGCGAAGTACTCCATGATGCCAAGACTCGATACCTAGAGGTGCATAAGCTGCTCTATGTAGTTCTTATCGCCTCTAGGAAGCTTCGCCATTACTTCCAATCTCATAAGATCTCAGTGGTGACCTCTTATCCACTACGTGAGATCTTGCATAATGCCAATTCCACTAGGAACATTGCAAAGTGGGTAGCGGAATTGGCCGAGTTTGACCTAGAATTCGTCCCAAGGCAAGCGATCAAGAGTCAAGCATTGGCGGACTTCGTGGCAGAATGGACCCCCTCTCCATCAAACCCTGGGGTCCCTAATGAGCAGAGGCCGGAACTCAAGGCTCCGGTCTTCACCGAGCCTCACTGGACTCTCTACTTCTACGGCTCCATGCAAAAGCAGGGGGCCAGAGCTGGAATCCTTCTCCTCGCTCCGACCGGGGAGAAGGTTAAATACATGGTGCACCCTTACTTCAAGGTGACCAACAACATGGCGGAGTATGAAGCACTAATTTACGGGCTAAAGGTGGCACTATCATATGGTGTCAAGCAGCTGTTGGTAAAGGGAGGTTCGCAACTCATCATTAAACGGGTGAAGGGTGAATGCTCCTGCAACAATCCCCAACTAGCTGCTTATCTCCTTGAAGTCCAGAGGCTTCAGAAGGACTTCGAAGTCCTAGACCTCCACCATGTCCAGCATATCCATAACGTTGAAGCGGATGAACTCTCGACGAAAGCGTCAACCAGAGCTCTGGCTCCCGACGGAACCTTCGTTTGGAGGTTGTCAAAACCCACAGCTCAGCCCGCCGATTTGAGCGAAGGGGGCAAGACCAGCACCTCGAAGCTGGCGGTCCCGATGGCCCTGTTACCATGGAAGCCATCAAGGGTCATAGGTGCTGTCGGAAGCTCCGAGCAACCCAACACACAAGACTCAAATGCTCAAGCTAGCTCCGATGCATAGATCTCGGAGATCCAGAGCTACTTGAAAGACAATATCCTTCCTGACGATGATGTATCCGTTGACCGGATAGTCAGATTGGCTAAAAGATACACGTTGGTAGAAGGGGATCTCTACTGGCACAGTGCCAATGCCGTCCTAATGCGGTGCATCACAAAGGAAGAAGGCTGCGAGCTCCTCGCAGAAATCCATGGAGGCGAGTATGGGAACCACACGTCTTCCCGCACGCTGGTCAGTAAAGCCTTTCGACATGGATTTTACTGGCCTACGGCGCTCCAGGATGCAACTGAGCTGGTGAAGAAATGTGAAGCATGCCAGTTTCATGCGAAACAAATTCACACACTGGCTCAACCTCTACAAATAGTACCTCCTACATGGCCTTTCGCTGTGTGGGGGATGGACATCTTGGGACCTTTCCCAAGAGCTGTCGGAGGTTACAAGTTCCTATATGTTGCCATTGACAAATTCACCAAATAGCCGGAAGCAACTCCAGTTGTGACAATAAACAAACAATCAACTATCAACTTCTTGCAGTCCATCGTATGCAGATTTGGAGTCCCGAACAAAATCATAATATATAATGGGACCCAATTCACAAGCTCTGCTTTCCAAGGATACTGCGAAGACCTTGGCATTCAAGTCAGCTATGCTTCCGTAGCTCACCCGGCAAGCAATGGCCAGACCGAGAGAGCAAATGCAGAAATCCTAAAAGGACTCAAGACACGCACATATGAGCACTTGAAAAAACATGGAGCCAACTGGATCAAAGAGCTTCCGCCCACTCTATGGGCCAACATGACAACTCCAAACCGGTCAAATGGAGAGACACCCTTCTTCCTGGTGTACGGAGCTGAAGCAGTCCTTCCTCCGGAAATCACCTTGGGGTAGCTCCGTGTGCGGACCTTCGATGAAGCCACGTAGGACCAACTCTGGCGTGAAGACCCTGACCTCCTTGAAGATGGAAGGTGCCAAGAAGCTGTTCGGAATGCTCGATACCGTCAAGCTCTTCGGTGCTATCACCAATGGCATGTTCACAGCCGACAGCTCGAGGAAGGCGATCTGGTGCTACGGAGAATACAATCCAGAGAAGGGTTAAACAAACTTTCCCCCAGCTGGGAAGGACCCTTCCGAGTGATCAAAGTATCCCGTCTTGGATGCGTTCGCTTGGCAACCGAGGATGGGACACCTCTCCCTAATCCTTGGAACATTGATCACCTCTGTAAGTTCTACGCTTAATATCACGGAGGTGAGGCTGTAATTACATGTGATGTATGTTATAGAGTTATTGTACAAAGTCGGGTAGCTCCTCCGAGAGGACAGCCAGACCTACCCCGTAAGGTCCGCAACGTCCATGCAACACTTGTCACAGTCTCAGAACTAAAAGTGAAGCTAGCTACCTTGGGTCAAACGAGAAACGAAACACAGTTAGTCTGGTTCTGTACCCTAAGAGTGTACTTGTTTCCCCTGTACCCCGGACCTATAATGAAAGACATCATTGTGTGAAAACAGACTCCACGTGCATTTATTTTGTATAGGCTCAACATTTTTTATTTTTCTCTTTCTTGTCTATAACAAAGTTGTGCAGTTCTTAAGAAACTTTAGCTCGACCAGTTCATGTACAATTCGAGTTGCATTGTCTATTCTTCTAGGTCCAAACATTGTTGATGGTCTACTCGTCTGAATGCCGCCAAGCCAATCTAGGGCCGGAGTGTGCTATCGACTTAGCCTGGTCATGCACCCTAAGTACGCCACTCTACCTACACCCCGACAGGCTGAAGTAAGGCTAGTCTAGAAACGATCGGAAATGAAGGAAATAAGACGGCACACTTGATTGTATTTAGAATTGTGTTCGACCTAAAACTTTCTTAGGAATAGTAAGGCGCAATGAAGTTATAGATAGCAAATGGATTTTACTATTTTTCTTGACTTCAGTGTGTAGGAAAAATAAATATTTCATGATGATGGTGAATGCAGCGGGAGCTACCAAAGCTCTGACATCCCCTAGGTGGCTTGTGGTCGATGTTCAAACATTGATAGCGAGTGTCGCTGGAGCTATTCAGCTTCGGTAAAGCTACCAAAGCTCCGACATCCCCTAGGTGGCTTGTGGTCGATGTTCAAACATTGATAGCGAGTGTCGCTGGAGCTATTCAGCTTCGGTAAAGCTAGGGGGCCAGACGTCAACGTGAAGAAAAGATGGTCGGAAGACTCTACAGTGGAGTCTGCTATCGACACACCACGTGTTGACAGAGGTCACTGCCGGAGCCACCAAGCTCCGACACCCCAGAGGACTAACCATCGACTCTTTACGCGTTGATGGAGACTACTACCGGAGCTACTAAGCTCCAATGATGGTCAATGCCGGAGCCACTAATCTCCGACAACCTCAGGGGGCCTTCACTATCGAATACTTCGAACCTACGTTCTACAACTGTTACATCCTCTTGGTACATGTTCACAATCAAATTGTGTACATCTACCAAGGGGCCATGTGAGACAAAGATGTTGAAGACAAAAAATGAAATTCACGAAAAACTTGGATTTCATTAATCTGGAGACAAGAGATTACAAAATTGGAGAAAAATAAGTGAGGATACAAGTGAGAGCTACAAAGAGATAGTCCTAGACCCTATGGAAGAACGAGGCAACCTTCTGGGCAACCTCCGATACGCTGGCTTGGGCAGCTTCTCCCTCTCCTTCGATGGGGCCTTCAAGCACCGGGTCCAGGGGGAATTGAGTGTCCTGGCTTGTGTAGCACGTCAGCATGCATTCTGTGACGTCCTTCGCCAGGGATTGTCCCTCGGTCTCCAGCCGGTCCGCGATGACATCGCCCATCTTGGTGAGTTTGTTGCCTGCCGAGCCCAACGCCTGCAACACCTGGTCCAGCTCTGGCTCCGGATCATCCGAACGCACGGGACTAAAACCCATTGGCGTCAGCGCGTCGTTGGCTCTTCCCAGGAAGTTCGTAGCCCTTGTGCCTCGCATCTCCTCCAAGGATCTTTTGGCCGCCGCAAGCTCCGAATTCTCTCGGGCAAGACGCTCTACCTCTTTGGCATTCTGCTGAATTTTTTTAGCAACCTACCTTTCGAGTATGCTGAGCACTTCCCCCTGGAGGTGGATCTTGTTCTGGCAGTTGACCAGGTCCTTCTCTCGGCCCCGCACCTTCTTCTCCCTTGCGGCAACAACCTTCTCCTGCTTGTAGAGGTCCTGTCCTTGCTGCCAGGCCTTCTTCTCCTCTTCCTCGCAGCGCTCATCCAATTTTTTGGTGTGCTCCTCGAGACTCTTGTCACTCAAAGCTATCTTTTGGACAAGCTCTTCTTCCCTCTTCACGACGTCGTCCCGCAGCTCCAGGAGTTTTTGCGCTTCATCTTTAAGCTTTCTCTCCCGCTCCTCAAGAGCCTCCCAGCGCTTGATGAGACTAGCGTGGATGGTGTCGAGCCTCTCCTGGTGATCATCCGCCGCGCTATTAGCAGCTTTAGCCTGCTCGTAGATGGCCCGGGACTGGTTGTCAAGGGATTGCGTCATGCTTTCCCTCTCATCCAGCAGCTTACCATAGTATTCCAGGCAGACCTTCTCCCTCTTCACCCCCTCCTTATCATTAGCCAGCCTCGACTGCGCCAGCTTGGTCTCGAATTGGAGCCGGTTGCGCCACCTCCTAAGAGTTTGGCACTCCTCCTCGAGGGCCTTGCTGTCGTGGTAGAAAGCCAGCTGGACCTGACAAGACTGGAGCAGGCGTTGTCAATAAACAACGACAGGAGGATTGGGTCAGGACCTACTGGGGTCATCTCCGCCGATTCCAGCGGGTTCTTCGTAACAAAAATTGGGTCCCACTCTACAAGAGCGGTCCCCTGAGCTTCCACGACACTAGGGCCGTCCTCCGGGATAGCCTCGGTCGCCGCTGAGGAAGGTCCTGGAGTAGAAGTTTCGACCTTCGGAATTGGCTTCGAAGGTCCCGCCGCCAGATCATCAACAACTGGCCCCTCAGGCGGGGGGGGGGGGGGGGGGGGGGGGGGCGGCAGCTTCATCTTGGCACCCTGGCTTAGGTGCGGGCACCTCCGGAACCACTGCTTCCGGGGCGGGTGTAGAAGATTCTGCCGGAGCTGAAGCCACGTTCGGCTCCAACGTTGGCGCCTCCTCCACCGCCGGTTCCGGTGCTGACTCCTCGACCACCATGGGCTCGAGCGCCGGCACCTCTACAACAACTGGCACAGGCGCTATTACTTCTTCGACGACCGGCTCTACCGCCGGAACTTCTACCGCAACCGGTTCTACCATCGGAGCTTCCTCGACAACTGGCTCAAGCGCTGGAACTTCATTAATACCCGGCTCTATCGCCGGGACTTCATCAACCACCGGCTCGACTGTCAGGGCTTCAACAACATCCGGCTCTAGGGCCGGAATTGTAGCTACCTCTGGCTCTAAGCCTGGAGCGTCCATCATTTCAGCATCCGAACCCGGAGCTTCAACCTCCGGGGCAGGTGCTGCTGGTACATCTTCATTCCCGTGGTCCGGCGCTACCACGGGAGCTTTTGGGGATGAGTCGAGGTCCAAGACCACGACAGCCGGCGTCAGAGCTACCGCAGCCTCAACCACTTCTTGGGGCGGCACTTGAATAGGAGCCGGAGCTTCCGCCTGCACAACCTCATCTGCTGTTGTAGGAACCGGAGCTTCAACCCTTTTCTTTAGCACTCTGTGGATGAAGGACGAAGAAACTCAAAACACAGTTACAACAAAAAACAATCAACTGAGGTAAAAAATCAAAAATTACCTTGGAAGGCTTTTGCACCAGTTAGCACGGAACCTCTTTTCTGGACGCTCGGAGCCGGACACTATCGCCATTGGCATGGTGGCTCCAGAAGGTTCCCCAGAGCTCGCTGCTGCTGTCGGTGTCACTCGGGTTGACGCCCCCCCTCGACCGGGAAGGACCTCCAGACCCAGAGCCTTCAGCTGGCCCTGGTAGTGGAGCCGCATGGCCGGAGCTAGCACCCCGGGGAGATGTCGATGCTGGAGTAGTTGCCGTCGATGAAGACATTCCCCTTCGGGGAGAAGGAGCCGCCGTGGAAGGAGCAGGTCTGACGGACCTCCCATCAAAGTGCTTTAGCTTCCTTTTACGGCTCAAGGGCTCGGCCAACTCTTTGCCCTTGCCCACGACTTCAACTCTCTATTTCGGGACGGAAGGGGGACCACCCTCGGAAGCTCTGGAGATTGCCAACCCGGTGATCGAACGCCTCTCAACGACACCAAGGTCGTCAAGCACTGGCATCTTCCGCCAAAGATCTCTATTGAACTCTGCCTCCATGTTCAGAGGGAGGAAAGCCACTGTCGGAGTCAAGTCGTCACCCTCGACGTCGATGTCGTGCTGGAAATTCTTGAGGTGAAACTCCAAAGTTGCACCCTCCATGTTGTACTTCAAACCGATCTCGATCCGGTCGTCGTCCAACACACTGTTGAGGGCCCAAGCAAGCTTCTCCCTCTTTTTTAGCGGAGCCCACCTGTTGGTCAGGAAGTTGCAAAATACGGCCTGAGGAGTCACCCCTCCTTCCACGCATTGGTGGATCCTGGTCAGAGTAAGGTTGAAGGCGTCCGATAACACCGGAGCTTCGCTCTAAGCTGCAGTGTCGACATTGGGGAGGCCCTCGGGCAGCTCCAGCTTCTCATGCTCCTCCACCCTAATGACGATCCAATCCTTCTTCCAATCGTCCCACTTCCCAGAAGGGAACGACCACAAGTACTTGTACGGGCACTTCTTGCGCTTCACAAAATAATAGAAGCCAAGGTACTCGTCACTCTTGCCGGTGGTGTGGACGGTAAAGAAGGTGCGGAAGAGTTCAACGCAGGGGGGTAATGCCCACCGACATATCGTAGAAGTGGACAAAGATCCACACTAGAAGGATGGAGTGGGGGCCAAGGTGGTACAGTTGCAGACCATAGAAGTCTAGCAGCATCAAGAAAAAAGTGGAGAAAGGTGGGATCAGTCCCACCATGGTGTACGCGGAGAAGTACACCATGTCACCGACGTGCTCCTTCACGAGAGGAAGCTTGCCGGCGCGGACCAGGTGGTTGAAGAAGTCAGGGGACCACCCCATGAGGTCCCAGACCTTCTTCAAATCACCGTCAGTCTTCAGTCGGCTCTGGCGAAGACCCAACTCCATCGCAGCACAGCGGGGCAAGATATGAAAAGCAGAGCGAAAGTTTGGAGGATTTGAGCACAAGTTCGAATGAAAGGCGTAAAGAACCCCCAAACGGTGTGTGCTTTCCTTCTTAAGTTAGCCCCCACAACGCTTGGATGGAAACCGCAGAGGAGCCGATGATACCATTCAAAAACTTTACCCTGCCAATGACAAGGGGGCCTGGCTCCACCCCGACGATCAAGTCGAGGTCCTTACCCCAGGCGAATGGTTGTCATCATGAAAGGCGGGAAACCCGAAGGCGGCGACCTGACAGGGCGTGCAGAACCGATACGATTTTCGTATTGGGAACTGACGACCTTCAATTGCGTGAGATTCGCATGCCAAGATCTCACCTGCCGCATCCAGGATATGCCACGGGGCGTTGGTTTAACTACGAACTACCGCCAATGGCACATTCCAAGACCCTTGAAGACACGGCTCAAAAACCGCAGAATGGACCCACCTCCGGCAGAATGACTTCATCCAAAAAGGTCTCACCCAGAGGTGGGCCCAGGGGGCCACTGTCGGTACCCTATGTACTGGACACCCCTTGGGATTGCAAAGATCACAAGGAAACTCCATCTACCAGATTTGAAGACCTCCGAAGGCCTCACATGTCAGCCGTAACCGGACCTACTTCCCCGACATGGTTAGTCCCAGGGCCGCCACGTGTATCATAAGACCGGAGCTATCGCTTACACATGGGAAAGCTCTGGACTAGATAAAAGTATGGCACCCCCGGACCTAACCCCAGACAGAGGGAAGCTCCAGTACCGACACGTGTCCAACAGCACCGGACCTACCAGTCCACGACGCTAAGCTCTGGAGCTGCCACGTGTCCGAACTGCCGGACCTTCAACCTCAACAATCAGACTGGTGGGCCCCCAATGGCTCGGATCTTCAAGGGGCAATCAAAGACTTCAAGACCCGATTAAGTGTCATTAATACCATATTAATGACACACGATCGGAAGGCCCTAAATACCAGTAACGGCACTGTTAAGGCCCGTTACCACGCTATTAAGGGTAATAAACCTCATTAATTGTGTATCAAACATTAGTAACCGCCAGGGTCACATGTCGGGCCAGGCTACCTGTGTAACGACCAATCCTTGTACCATAAAAGGATTGGTCGGCGATACACAAAGGGGGACTCTCACGTGCTCTCAAGCACACACAATCACTGAAAGCTCTTAGATGCTCAATACAATAGCTACACACCCCGTGGAGTAGGGTATTACGCACAGGCAGCCCGAACCATGTAAATCCTTGTGTCATTGGCCATATTCTTTGAAATCTCTACGCGCCCATTATCGAACTATAGACTCCACGGACCACTAATAGTAGTGTCGGGAGATCTACCGGATTTACACGCCGACAAGCCTAAATGATCAAGGAAGCATAAAGTAGATATAAATGTATAGGATTTGTGTGAGAGACACATCCCACGAGCTTATATCCTTGCATAGAGAGTAAGGGCTAAAATCAATTAATTATGTAATTCACTGAAGCACCAGATAAGTCTGTTCTCCAATGGACTAGTCCGATGAACTTACTGTTCTCCCACAGACAAGTCTGGAACAGCACCGGACTAGTTTTTTCAACTCACTGACCTCACTCGGACAAGTCTGAACATTAGCCAGACATGTCCGTTCAACATTTTGTTGTTTCACGCAGACAAGACTACGTAAGAAAGGCTCATCCGAGACGAGCCTGAACGAAGAACGGAGACGAAAAAGAGTGTGCCTCCGTCGTCGCGTCTCGCATTATGTAGTCATCAGAGACATGTGGCGGGAACGTCGCTAATCAGCATAAGTGCGAGAAAAGCTCAAAGATACTGCGTATTCTTTATTTGAGTCATACCAGACGTGGTTTGCGGAGTCATCGGAGACGAGCAATTAGCTCATCGCCCATCAGCATACATGGGAGACAAGCTCTAATACAACGCATCGTAGATTTATTGACTAATTCGAGATGGGCTTTATGGCAGCTCGTCGTAGATTTGTTGACTGATCTAAGACGAGCTTTAAGGATGTTGGTCTCCTTTTTTAGGTAATCTGAGATGATCTCTGTTACAACTCGTCGCGGATCTTTTACAGGCAGGATCTCCTATGAGGTGCCCCCACCCCTGATTATCCTGGTTGTCGGCTGCATCCTGGAGCTAGCCAGGATTTGGCAGACGCATTGCTAGTGTCAGCAACATACACATACATGAACATATGTATACCCAAAAATATCACATCACAAATTATATTGACCAATAAAATATTAACAATGTGTCAAACGTGGTTATCAAGTATACTAATTACACAAAGAATGCCCCCCTGTTCATCCTGATTACAAAGTAACTAATTACATACATCATAACTGTCGTCATCTAATCCTAGATACCGGAATAAAAATTCTCCTGATCAATGAATTCATTAACGATGAGCCTTCATAGCCTCTAATGCTCCGACTGAGACATCCTCAAATTATATAAAATCACTAAAATCATATAAAACATTATGAAATTGCAATCACATTCGCTTAAACAGTCACATAAGGAAGCAAATATCTGAAGGCTTAGGAACAAATTAGTATACAATTGTAATAAACATAGGAAATGTTAGTGAATGATGAATCGGCTTACTTGTGGCACAGGCAGTTGATGAGCATCTGCAAAGCATTAACAGAGAAATTTTTCTTATCATAAAGGACATGGTAGTGAGCTGGTGTGTTTGTCCTCTAAAAAACCAAACAATTTACATTCCATTGATGCATTAATAGCCTGATATTAAAAATCTTTGAAAGCAACACCAACTATGGCATAGTATCTTGATTCTATCATGGCTGCAAAGGAAGAAATCAAACTCACTGGGATGGCAAATGCTAGTGTCAACCACAGTTCCTGCAGTTTGAATGCTTTGCGAATCAGAATTCATAATATACATTCATAGTCAAAACAAATATATTACCTCTGCATTGGACGTAAACAAGGGAGATGAATATGTTCAAGGACACCAACCACAGAGAAAATTTCCACTTATGTGAAAGTGGTGGCGTGCTCACACCGATTACCGAGGTCTGGGTCCAGGCGGCGGCGTGCTCCGAGGACAGGGGACGAGGCGGCATGCTCCAGCATGCTCAACTCTCTGATGACGAAGGTCGGGGTCGACGGCAGGGTCAGGATCAACAGTAGCATCGCGACAATGATGAAAAGTGAGTTGAGGAAGAGGGATGGCGACAGCGTGCTCAGGAGCTACAGTTTCTAGGACGAGAGAGTGCGCGAGAGCTAAAATTTTTTACCAAATGTTGGGAGACACTGCACGAGAGATAAAAATAGCAAAACTAGGAGACGAGCCTTTATAACACCCATCTCTCATTTTAGCGTCTCCCTTAGGTCGAGAGAGCGCAAGTAAGTTTTGCGAGAAAATTTTTGCCAGAGAGCGCGCGAGAGCTAAAAATAGGTCAAAAATCAGAGCCAAGCCTATATAATGTTTGTCTCTCATTTGTCTGTCCACCTTTTGCCGGAGGTCAAAATCAGTGATGGGCCTCAATAAAGTGTGTCTCTCATTCGGTCGTCTCCCTTTTATCAGAGGTCAAAAATCGGAGACGCGCGTGTTTAAAGTTCGTCTCTTATGTGCTCATCTCCCTTTTCCACTCGCACGACATCGTGAGCGTCCGTTGTAGGGATAAACAAACGCAATGACATTGCAATTCAG
The DNA here is from genome assembly GCA_036927565.1 of Tuctoria greenei. Lineage (NCBI taxonomy): Eukaryota > Viridiplantae > Streptophyta > Magnoliopsida > Poales > Poaceae > Tuctoria > Tuctoria greenei. Next base: position 80,562,405 of record JAYESD010000006.1, read on the forward strand.
GGATATAATTGGAATTCAGGGATAAACAAACGCAATGGCATTGCAATTCATAGATATTTTGCAGCTCAATGAATTTCATAGTTCATACACATTGCGTGTCCTCTAAACTATACATTTCTATTTTATTCCTATGAAGCTTCCATCGATCAATCTAAACTGTATCGTCTAGCTTGCTCCTAAACAGGTCTCTTATATTCCCCTGGATTTTAAAAATATTGATATTTTTTTAAATGAACAAATGTTGAATGAGGAATGATAAATAACCTACGTTGGTCACAAACACAAAGTTACTAACCTTGATAAGTAGATTATAGCAATCATTCTGAACATCGGGCGCATTAGGCTGATGAACCAAATGTTGAACTTCAAGTAGTATAGTTTTGATTGTCGAACCAGACCACCACCCCCAAAATATTAATTTAAGCAATATAAGAAACCAGTTCAAATAAGTTCGGCAACAGTTACTAATTACTTGAGCAAAATAAGTCTATCTTAAAGTCTCTTGATCAAGAACCCCAAGGCAGAGTGCTCATGAGCGATGAACATTTGGGTTGAAGAAACCACGTGGAAAGGCGCATCTTGGAGGCACCAACGGATAGTCCTTCGAGAAGGAGATTGTCAGAGGGTAGTAACCACCTTCCTAGTAAGTCTACAAAGCAAATTCATTAATAAGAGTACGATGTTATACTGGATATGATTGTGCTTGTTCTTCATGACTTACCCCTTTTTTTACCGAGGACGATGCACTGTCACTTCAATAAATCTTCCGACTCAGGCTTCGTAGAGAAATTGGACAAACAAGTCACGCAAATGGCGGCAATCCATGAAATTGCAAATATAAAAAACAAACAAGACAAAAAAAAAACAAAACTACAGTTAACTTCAACAGTCCATTGCAGAGCTACATACAACCAGACCGGTGTGCCCTATGTACATACATAAGGATAGTTCTTGTGCCATGCCAAGCGCTCCTCCTTCAATCGGTTATGCGCCAAATCGATATCAAACCCTGCCATGAACAGTGATGACGATGAGGACGGTGACAATGACAACGGTGATGGAGAACAGAGGCGACGATCGCACTGGAGTTGGTTGAATAGAGGAGGCGGTCGCATTGGAGTTGGTCGATCAGTAAATGAGTAGCGTGGCCCGAGGAGGAGGTGTGGGGAAACTTAATGGCCAGCAGCGAAGAGACACGAGAGATAAAAGCGAGACAAGCGAGATTGAAGCGAGACAAGCGAGATATGAAAGCGCATCTTCCATTGTTGACAAAGAGAGACATGTGGCACAAGGACTATGGAGAACTTAATTTCGGTGGCAGTGGTGCAGAGACGTGTGTGACCGGCATGCGTGACCTTTCATTTCCCCGAGGCAGTTTTGATGCATCCCATTGTCCCATCAATGTGTGCAAAACCAACCACTCCATCGTTGGCTCCATACAGACCTTATATAAGACGTGCCTTCACCCATCAGTTCTCCACAAACACGTCTCTCTTTTGCATCTGTTTCTTCTTCTTTGTCTTCTCCATGCCGACGACCCACCACCACCATGGCCAATGTTCTATCGCCAAGCCGCCGAGGGAGCCACCCTGCAAGAAACAGTGTTGTAGCTCCCACGAGAAGCTCAACAACAAGTGTCGCCTCATTATGGCGCGCAAGGGGTACAAAAGTACGTCTCGGGCCATGAGTTCCTTGGGTTTGGGTACCCTTTCAAAGTTTACTGGAATGGGTACCATCGACCACTACCTCTACGCCTCACGAGAGTGGCTGATCGTCTCGACATTCTGTTCGAGATGATGGCCCAGGTGCTTGGCACCGAGTGCCGCAGTAACCTAGTGGCAGCGAAGAAGACGAACCTCAGTCGTGGGGTTGCACCGCCAGTGCAGCCGGAGCAACCGGCGCAGCTGGCCCAGGCTCCTGTTGCATTGGTGCTGGAGTCGCCGTCGGAGGAGGAAGGGTAGGATTTAGTTTTTATTTGTTGTTTTTAGTTTATGTTTTTCTTTTCTTGTGTCTTCTTGTACTTTTTCCTTGGGTTTTGTAATATATTGTGTTAATGAATGACATTTATCTGTGTTCATCTGTGTGAATGACTATTATCTTGTGTGTTCAACTGTGTGAATGAATGAATGTGTGGTGTGGTCATCGTGTTCCTCAGGAATCATAAGGAATGATTTAATTATTTTTTGGACAAATGAATGACTTAGTTGTCAAGTGAATGTGCTCTATGTTCAGTGATCTGTGTCATATCAACAGTGAGCCGAAGCAAAATGGAGAAAATCATGAAGCTAAAGGAGACGTGGGGAATAGGAGATGCGATTTGTCGTTAAGCTCGTCTCCCTTTTATCATAGGAGAGGGAGACATCAAAAATAGGAGACGCGCTTCATTATTAAGCTTGTCTCCATTTTGCATCGCGTACTCCGCACAGACCTCATATAAGGCACGCCATCAGTTCTCCACAAGCGCATCCCTCCTTTTGTATCAGTCTCTCCTCTTCTGCTCTTCGTTTGTCTTCTCTACATAGACAACCCATCATGTATAACGTTCTGTTGCCAGCCCGCCGAGGGAGCCACCCTGCAAGAAACAGTGTTGCGGCTCCCCAGAGAGGCTCAACATTGAGCTGCTCAAGAAGATGGCCAAGGTGCTTGATAGGCTGTTTGAGACAATGGCTGAGGTGCTCAGCGTCGAGAGCCGCAGTAACCTGGTGGCGGCAACATCGAGGAACCTCGGTCGAGAGGTTGCACTGCTGGACCAGCCTGAGCAACCAGCGGAGCAGTCGGATGTTGACAGTCTTTAAGTGCCATATTTAGACTGTCAATTCACCTCATAATGAGCAGGAAAGAGAAACACAACGTAGTGGTAGGGTTAAAAACTAACCAATTACACAAGTGTTGGTGTTCATTTGTATGCAGGCGAATTTAGACCCAAAATACCAAGAAATGCAGGGAGTAATCCATAAAATTGGATTTCAACGAATCAGGCGATGCCTCGTGTCATCACATGGATCAAATGGCCCACAAATAGAAGTATTCCAGGCCATCCAATGGTGTAGCACAAAAATCAATCAATGGGACCCACCTAGCAGAGACCTGGAGGAAGCACACCGCAAAAGGAGCCAAGACCAGGTCGGTCGACCCCCCTAGTCAGCCGACTATGTCCTGGCACCAAACACGGTTAAACACCACGTGTTGGCTCCTCCCGGCTTGAAGAAGTCATGGGTGACTGATTCACGCGCAATTAGTGGCAGGAACCGACCCTTCTCCCCCTATAAATAGACCCCATATCTCACTTCACACACACACACACACCAAACGTTGAGAATAGAATACCATCCCCAAAGGTTTAGAGTAGTCCTAGACGCTGCCAAGTAGAAGGAGAGTGTTGTGAAGAGTTTAGGAGAAGGAGGTTTGGGCTTGTCAAGTCCCTCTTCTACACTCGTACCCCTACAAAGGTGTTATTCAAATCAAGTAAGCCTTTGTGAATTCAATTAAAGTTTGATTCTCAATTCATTGTAGTTTGCACAAGTAGTTACTTGTGGGTTCATTGCTTTAATTTATTAGAGGATCTAGTTGTAGCTTTGTGTTCGAAACAACTAGAGTTGCGATTTAGAACGTAAGCATGTGCTTAGGTTAGGAATTACCAGTGAATATCTCGTAGACCCACGGATTGAAGAGGTAGGAAGTAGGTGGTGACAGCCCTATCTGTCCTTAGGAATCCTCCACGTTCGTCTATGCTATAGGCTCTTGGCGGGAGTCATCCTAGTGTTGCTAGGAGTAAACCCATGCCCTAAGCAAGCAGTTACTGCAAATTCTTTTGAATTAGAATCAATACTTTGAATTCCTCTCTCTTCCTTGCCTACAAAACAACTTTGTGTCCTTGGGTGAATTAGTTTGTAAGATTACACACATGTTCTTTGGATTCGATACCCTTGGAATACTCTCTTAAGGGGAAGTGTTACTTGACAATTTTCGTGCACTTGCGGATTTTTATTTGTGACGTAAGAAACGTCAACAAGCATTTCTGGCACCGTTGTCGTGGAATTGTTGTTGTTAATCTTCAAAACTTGTTCACCCTTGTATCTATCTTCTTATCTTATTTTTCCTTTTCTTACCACCACCACCTTTATGGAGCAGCCCTCCATTCTTTCATATTCTGCCCTAAAAGGCAAGCTTTGTGAGCCACCTCCTTCGGTGGAACCCATTTGTTCTACTAGCTATGAACTTCGCTCTGGCTTTATAGCCATGATTCAGGAGAAATCCTTCTTAGGAACGGATTGTGAAAACCCTTACCGCCAGCTAAGAGTGTTTGAACAATTGTGTTCATGCCTTCTAATCAAAGGTATGACACAGGAAACTCTCAAATGGAAGTTGTTTCCTTTTTCCCTCAAGGAAAAAGACAAACAATGGTACGACCACAACGTTGGGAAGAGAAACAGAAAATGGAACGAGTTACAAGACAGATTTTGTCTTGCTTTCTTTCCAATTGCCTAAATTGTTTCCTTACAGAAGGAAGTACTATGCTTCCAGCAAATGGTGAAGGAATCCATAGGTGCAGCTTGGGATAGATTTTGTCTTTTTAGAAATTCCGGCCCAGATTTGTCTATCTCTGATCCGTTGCTTTTGCAAAACTTCTATATAGGATTGAACAAAGAGTTTGATATACATCTTGACATTACAACTGGAGGATCTTTCCTCCACAAGACACCAGAAGAAGGCAAGGATCTTCTAGACCAGATTCTAGAAAATTCTTTCTTCATTATTTGTCTTAATGAGACCCTTCGGGAGGAAGTAGTGTCAAGATCCGAGGATAAACCCATAGACAAGGAAGAACATATCTCTTGCCTATCTCAAACCTTACCGGATGAATCCTCTCCCAAACCAAAAACTACGAAGGAAGAAGAAATTCAACCTTCAGAGTTTCCCTTCTACTTCGAGGAAGAGATATTTGAAGATTTTGGAAATACCTCGAAGTATTGTTTCCATAGGAAACCATCATTACCATTAACTCCACCAGACCCACCTGATGGAGTGTTCATCCAACAAATGGTCAAGGAGTTAACCTCTATTTTAAGTAGGGAATGGACCGCAGAAGTTGAGCAGTCACCCGAAATTCTTTGGATGACCTCACCTTTGGCAACTATTCTATGTTTTATTAGAGGAACACCAATGAAGGTCCTATACAACCCCACTATTGGAGCAAGTCTCATTTCCGACTCTTGTGCTCTCGCCACTCCGGGCGATGTGCCATTGGCACCAACATGTAAATCTTTCCGAGGTTCCTTCGGAAACCTCCTTGAAGGATGCGGGGTTTTACAACAAGTGTCTATGAGAGACAAAGATGGTGTGGCAATCCTAGACTTCCATGTGTTCGAATTCAAGATTTCGACATTATGATTGGGATTCCCATTGAAAAATTTCTCATGGAAGTCCCTTGGAAGGAAGCCTCAATATCAAACTTGGACGGAGGAAATTCTCTACTCCTATCCTGTGCTCCAAGAATACATCCGTAGAATCTCCCATCCAAGATGACCCTTTAGAGTAGGTTAGAACTCTTCAATTCATAGCTCCTCCTGAAATTGAAGGAGAAAAAGATTTCATCCAAGAGGAGATGAATTTCAGGAGGCAATTGAATTGCCGAAAGAAGAGTTCTTTCCAAAACCTCGTGTTGAGCTAAAAAATCTATCCCCACGCCTATGTTATGCCTTTCTAAATGGTGATTTTGAAGCCCCAGTCATCATAAGTGACAAGCTTTCAGATGATGAGACTCTCAAACTCATTGACATGCTAGAAAAACATAGAGGTGTTTTTGGCTATTCATTAGAGGATCTCAAGGGGATTAGTCCACCGTTATGCACCCATCGCATTCCCATTGACCTCGAGAGTGTCCCTTCAAGGGAACCTCAAAGGCGATTGAATAATGCGATGCAGGAAGTTGTCAAGAAGGAAGTCTTGAAACTTTGGCATGCTAGGATTATCTAACCTGTCCCTCATAGTGAATGCGTAAGCCCAGTCGAAGTAGTGCCTATGAAGGGATGTATGACGGTCATTGTCACGGGTTGGAGGATGTGCACAGATTATTGAAAACTCTATAAGGCTACAAGGAAGGATCATTTTCCACTGCCTTTCATTGATGAGATGTTAGAGCGGTTGGCAGAACACTCCTACTTTTTTTTCCTTGATGGGTATTTAGATTATCATCAAATCCAAATCCACCCCGACGATCAAAGTAATACCACATTCACAAGTCCCTATGGAACGTATGCCTACCAGTGTATGCCATTTGGACTGTGAAATGCTCTTGCCTCTTTTCAAAGATGCATGACATCTATCTTTTGTAACATGATTGAGGAGATCATGGAAGTTTTCGTGGACGATTTCTCCGTCTATGGGAAAACTTTTGATCATTGTCTGGAAAATTCACACAAGGTCTTACAAAGATGCCAAGAGAAGGACCTCATACTTAATTGAGAAAAGAGCCATTTCATGGTCCGTGAGGGCATCGTTCTTGGACACTTAGTGCCCGAGAGTGGGATAGAGGTGCACAAAGCAAAGATTGAAGTCAATGAAAAACTTCCACCTCCTATCAATGTTAAGGGAATCCACAGCTTTTTAGATCATGCGGGGTTCTATCGGCGATTTATCAAAGATTTCTCAAAAGTCGCTAGACCCCTCACTAACCTATTAGCTAAGGAAGATCCCTTTGATTACGATGGTGAATGCCTCAAATCATTTGAAACTCTCAAAAAGGCACTCATCTCAGCTCCAATCATTCAACCTCCCGATTGGACGCTGTAATTCGAAATCATGTGTGATGCTAGTGATTTTGCTCTTGATGCGGTCCTAGGCCAAACAAAAGATAAAAGGCATCATACAATAGCCTACGCTAGCAAAAATCTAACAGGAGCTCAACTCAATTATGCCACAACTGAAGAAGAGCTCTTGGTGGTAGTTTTTGCTATCGATAAGTTTAGGTCCTATTTGGTTGGAGCCAAGGTCATAGTCTATACAAACCATTCTACCTTGAAGTATTTGCTCGCCAAAAAGGATGCTAAACCAAGGATAATCCATTGTATTCTTCTAATCCAGTAATTTGACTTAGTAATCAGTGATAAGAAGGGAGTAGAGAATTTTGTGGCAGATCATCTCTCACATATGGAAGTCACCCAAACCATGGACATTCCTATCAATATCTTCCTACGAGGTGATATGCTTCTCAAGGTGACTGACTCTCACCCTTGGTGTGCGCATATCGTGAACTTCATGGTCACGGGATACGTACCACTAGGAGAAAACAAAAAGAAACTCATCTATGAGAGTCTAGACACCTTTGGGATGACCCATACCTCTATCGAGTTTGTGCCGATGGCCTTCTTCGAAGGTGTGTCCTATCAATAATTGAAGGCACCAAGATTATTGAGAAATGCCATGCTAGCCCCTATGGTGGCCATCACGGTGTTTACCGTACCCAGGCAAAGATCTGGCAAAGTGGATTCTATTGGCCTTCTATGTATGAAGACACAAAAGAATTCATTCGCATATGTTGGAAATGCCAAAAGCATGGAGGAATCTCAGCTCGCAATGCGATGCCCCTAACATATAATCTACAAGTGGAATTATTTGATTTGCGGGGTATTGATTTCATGGGACCTTTCCCTAGGTCCTATGATTGTGAGTACATTCTGGTGGCTGTAGATTATGTGTCAAAATGAGTAGAAGCTTTGCCATGCAAGAATGTTGATTCCAAGCAAACTAGAAAAATGTTCTATGAGATCATTTTTCCACGCTTTGACTCTCCTCATATGGTCATAAGTGATAGAGGGTCTTATTTCATAGATAAGACCTTCCGAAACTTTTCGAGGGAGCTTGGTGTCCAGCATCACATTGCTACCCCATACCAACCATAAACAAGTGGTCAAGCAGAAACATCTAATAAGCAAATTAAGAATATTCTACAAAAGACCATCTTGGAAATGGGAACATAATGGAAGCATAAGCTACCCAACGCATTGTGGGCATATCGTACTGCCTACAAACTCCCATCGGCATGTATTCTTTCCAACTTGTCTATGGGAAGACTTGTCATCTTCCTGTAGAATTGGAACATAGAGCCTGTTGGGCCACTAAGCGGTGGAACATGGACCTTCATGAAGCAGGAAAACACCGATTGAAGCAACTCTCTGAGTTGGAAGAATGGAGAGATAAGGCGTACCGTAGCGCCAAAATTTACAAGGAAAGAACTAAAAGGTGGCATGATAAGAGGATTACGCCTAAAGAGTTCAAACCTGGAGATAAAGTTCTACTCTTCAATTCTAGGGTTAAACTCTTTGGACATGGGAAGCTCAGAAGTAAATGGGAAGGACCCTTCACTGTAGTAGAAACATCATCTCATGGAGCAATCACACTCCAAGGTGATGATGATCAGCTATTTAAAGCGAATGAGCACCGACTCAAATTATTTCTTGAATACCAAGAGGAGGAGGCAGAAAAATAAATTGACGTGATAAATCCTATTGATTTTCACGTAATTTCTTTAAATTCTATCTAAATTCTCCGCGTCTAATTAATGGGCCCATCCAATTATTCATCTATGGGGTCCATTAAGCCAACTCATGAAAACATGGCCCGAATGAAGCCAGGAAGGGTTTGGCCGAACCCTAGGTTTGGCCGACCTCCCCCTTACGCCATCAGCTTTCTGTTTACTTATGCAGACTCTCCCGATGTATCCTAACAAGACTCTCGGTGCTATCATGATTTCCCCGCTTATATATTGACAGGAATAGAGAGGAGAAACATGCACTATCCAGAAAAACCCATGTCCTGTTCCTCCCATCCAAGTCATGGCCGACAAGAAAATTGTGCCTCATCCCCACTCTAGCTCAATTTTCAACCTGGGCGGAGACATCACACTGGATAATGACAAGTCCCCCCTCGCTTTGGAGTCCGTCATGACATTAGATGTTGTACCTCTCACAATGATCCTGCCACTGACGACGACTCCACGTGGGTGTAGCACCACACCTCGTGGTGCTGCAAGGTCACTCTCCCCTTGGAGGATGACCATGAAGTCGACGACGCCTGCACTCCGTTCGCCTACGGCTGGCCTTAAGTCAGTCAAGACACGTCTTTTTCTTGAAAAAGACGAGTCTCTCCCAGCGCTGTAGCCTGGCGAGGAATTCATGTACACTCTGAAGACCAAGGACGGTGACGTAGTGAGCCACCACTACAAGTCACCTACGCGTACCTCGCCTGAGTGTGTGGGAGGCCATCTTATTATCCATGGGATGCGCAAGCCTGAAAGAGGCTATGCAAGATGTTTTTTCAAGCAAATGGATAACTTGGCGATGGAGGAATCGACGGGCTCGTCACCCTCCAAGATTAGGCATCAACTCTCGCCACCTGCCATCAGAGGGCCACCTGGCCAATTTTAGGATAGAAACGGGAAATCTCCTCGTGCCCCCAAAGTGGCATAGCTTTCTAAGGAGTTAGCTTCTCTCTGTTTGGAGAACAAGAATTTATCGGACTTAGTGGCTGAAGGGCGCATTAAGAGGGCAAAAATGAAGGATGAACACATATCAAGGATGAGATTGATGGTGTTCGCCGTGGCATGGGCACCAAGTTGAGGCACATATGCAATGCCGTCGAGAAGCCCGACATCTACAACGCTCCATAGTTTAGATGTCCCGACCGCATAGGATGCTTACTAGCTTAATTTAGTTTTATTCCAAAATTTTATTTTATTAAATTTAGATTGAGTAATTTAAGCATCCCCATATTTTGAGTCCAACAAAGTGAACTTACCGGTTCATCTAACCCGGTAAAGTTCTCCCTTTAGTTTATTTGCGTTGAATAAAGAATTCAGAGAACAAGTGTGGGGGAGGTACCCCAAATTCACGAAATCCTGACGTACAAAATTAGCGTTGCATCTTAATACATGTCGCAACCGAACATACGACTTGACACATCGAAACAGAGCAGCAGGAAGGCCAGCAGGGGGTCAGTCGAACCCCCTGGTCGACCGACCTAGTGTGGGCCCCACACGGCTCCGTTTTGCTCTACAAATTCGGTTTGGATCTCTTACCCCTAAATATGCATACTACATTACTGTTTGAGTTGATTTAATATTTAATGCTGAATATGTGAAACAATTCAACTCAACAGTTAGAGTTTAAAACTTGGTAGTCAAAATTTGCTTGACCTGAAAATTTGAATACTTTATATGTCGATCTACTGCCTTGTTTATGATTCCCACAAGCAAAATAGGAAAAACACATCATCTAAGTATTTGACTAGTGTGATATGGTAAATGAGTTACTTGAGGAAATATCTCTTTGCTTGAGGTTGATTTTGATGTTTGCACAATTTGGAGTCTTGAACTTTTTCTGATTCACTCATTGGACAATTAATTACCGACCACGACCATATGACATAAATTCTTGAAGACCACATACATATGCCACTTTACCTTTCATTAAACTTTGTCAAACTCATGACCTAATTGAGTGACATGCATGAACCTTTTACATAGAAATTCTTGTGCACCTTAGTCATGCAAAAATCTCTCACATTGAGAATTTGTATTCATCATTCATCCACCCAATAAAGAAACTCCATATATTTTAGTCATCAATTTCTCTATAGAAAAATAAAAAGGAGTAGAAAACATGGCTACTAAAAAAAAGAGAGAAGAGAAGAAAAGAAAGTATCCATGTTTCATCCTTAAAGAGAGAAAAACATTGGAGTCCACCTTTATCCATTCCATTCATATGCACAAGGATTTTCTTTGTTGATTTGTTTGTTGCATAAGTCTCTCATAGGATCAATTTTTTGACTTAGTAATACATGAATTGCAATGTGTGTCACATTTATCCCTACCAAGCTCCAGATATAGCCATATTTAGTATAGGGACAAAATTGGCACAACATGCCAAGGTGAGGATAAAAACACTTTGAGAGACTTGAGAGATTTCAAATAAGAGATAAGGGCAATTGTTTCTTTGACATTCCGAATATAGCAAATCGTCAGATCATTTCGTAAGGGGAAAATCCAAGAGAACTACATTCCAACCATTCCACTCTTCAAACACCCAAGATTGATGTCGTAGCCATATTCAACAGAGGGAATTCATGAAGTGAGGTATAAGTTGAAACATCTAGTATTCTCTTTTTCGAATTAGAGCAAATTTATGACAACACCTTAGTTCATTTTCTTTCCTTCACTCGAGGACGAGCAAAGGACTAAGTGTGGCGGAGTTTGTTGACGGTCCTTAAGTGCCATACTTAGACCGTCAATTCACCTCATAATGAGCATAAAAGAGAAACACAACAAAGTGGTATGATTAAAAACTAACCAATTCCACAAGTGTTGGTATTCATTTGTATGCAAATGAATTTAGACCCAACATACCAAGACATGTAGGGAGTAATCCATAAAATTGGACTTCAATGAATCAGGCGACGCCACATGTCATCACATGGAACAAATGGCCCACAAACAGAAGTCTGTGAGGCCATCCAATGGTGTAGCACCAAAATCAGTCAATGGGACCCACCTTGCAAAGACCTGGAGGAAGCACACCGCAAAAGGAGCCAAGACCAGGTCGGCCGACCCCCCTAGTCATCCGACTAGGTCCTGGCGCCATACACGGGCAAACACCACGTGTTGGCTCCTCCCAGCTTGAAGAAGTCATGGGTGACTGATTCGCACACAATTAGTGGTGGGAACCGACCCTTCTCCACCCTATAAATAGAACCCCACACCTCACTTCACACAAACACCAAAAGTTGAGAATAGAATACCACTCCAAAGGTTTAGAGTAGTCCTAGAGGCTGCCAAGTAGAAGGAGAGTGTGGTGAAGATTTAGAAGAAGGAGGCTTGGGCTTGTCAAGTCCCTCTTCTACACTTGTACCCCTACAAAGGTGTTATTCAAATCAAGTAAGACTTTGTGAATTCAATACAAGTTTGATTCTCAATTCATAGTAGTTTGCACAAGTAGTTACTTGTGAGTTCATTGCTTTAATTTTTTAGAGGCTCTAGTTGTAGCTTTGTGTTCGAAACAACTAGAGTTGTGATTTAGAATGTAAGTGTGGTTCTTAGGTTAGAAATTACCAGAGAATATCTCGTAGACCTATGGAATTAAGAGGTAGGCAGTATGTGGTGACAACCCTATTTGTCCTTAGTAATCCTCCACATTCGGTTATGCCATAGGCTCTTGGCGGGAGTCATCCTAGTGTTGTTAGGAGTAAAACCATGACTGAACCAAGCAGCTACCGCAAATTCTTTTGAATTAGAATCAATACTTTGAATTCCTCTCTCTTCCTTGCTTGCAAAACAACTTTGTGTCCATGGGTGAATTAGTTCGTAAGATTACACGCACATTCTATGGATTCGATACACTTGGAATACACTCTTAAGGGGAAGTGTTACACGATAGTTTCTGTGCCCTTGCGGATTTTTATCTATGACATAAGAAACATCAACACTAGAGCAGCCAATCAGTGTTCGTATTACACCGGCGCCGGAGTCGGCACCAGAGGAGGAGGAGGAGGATTTAGAGTTTTCTTTTGTGGTTTTTAGTTGATGTTGTTTTTGTTTTCTTGTGTCTTGTACTTTTTTCTTGTGTTTTGTAATATGTTGTTAATGAATGAATGTGTTATCTACGTTCATCTGTGTGAATGAATATTATCTTGTGTGTTCATTGTGTTCCTCGGGAATGAAAATTCATAAGGAAGGTGTCGGTACCCAGCAGACCGGGTACCCTCGCGCACAATCTAGAGCCACCAAGGTGCCTCACCTCCCAACAGGGATAGGGTCCGAGAGCGCCACGTGTTCAAACAAACCTAGACCCGCCAACCTCAGATGGGAAGTCTGGGGTGCCCACGAGATATCCAAAGGGGGAGAGCTCATCTCCACCTTAACAAAAAGCTCTGAGACAGCCGCGTGTCCAGCAGGACGAGACCCGACCTCCTCTGTAGGGGTGAGCTCCCAAGCTGCCATGTGGCCCACAAAGTCGAGACCTGGCCTCCCCCACGAAGGTGAGCTCCCAAGCTGCCACATGGCTCACGAAGTCGAGACCTAGCCTGCCCCACGGAGGTGAGCTCCCAAGCTACCACGTGGCCCACAAGACGGACATGGCCTCCACCATGGCGGAGAGCTCCCCGGAGGTCGCATGGTCAGTCCACTTGCCCCTGATAAGATAGTAGGAGAGTTAAGAGGGCAGTGCGCCTTGTCTCCATCAAGCCTTGAAGATACGCGGCTTCCCCAGACGCATGGCGTGGCGCACACCTAATGTCAGGTACCGCTACGACTAATCGCATCACAATGAAGGCGCCGCAGGCCTATCCAACTCCGCCAAGTGGGTATCTTACGGCGCAAGAGACACTTGGATGGGACATTCCCTGGCAATGTTAGCAACAGCGCGTGGGCTACTGACGACCCGGGCGGCAAGACGGTGAGTCCTCAAGTCCGCGGTCAGAGCAAGCTTGCAGAAGAAGCCTTAGATCTTTTTAGATAAGATCGCCCCGGGGCCACCTCTCGGGCCCCGGGACCCCACTTGTAAGGCATCTGACCTTGACTATAAAAGGCCCAGACCGCCATCGACACAAGGACCAGACCCGGATTCCCCGATACACACACATACGCATACACACTCACCAAGCAATTCAATCCACTGTGGAGTAGGGTGTTATGCTCCTCGTAGCCCGAACCACGTAAATACAATTGTCTCATACTCTTCCGCTAGAACACTAGTTTGAGGCCTAAGCCCCGCCAAACCAGAACCTACGTGGGATGCTCCTTAGCAGATCTGGGCAAGTGTCGTATTGACTCTTCGATATTTGGTGCGTCAAGTAGGGGCTTTTTTCCCTCAAAAAAAGTGGTAGCGCTTTCACCACCATGGTGTTCATCAGGCCCGTGGAAGGCAGTTTCCGCGACCGTCGTGCGGGGACCAGATCCGTCGCTCGAGCGGTGCTCTCTGGTCCGTCTCGACCGCGTGCAGGTACGGCTGGCCAAAATGGCACGCCGGGACACACCCCAGCCCAGTCGAATCCATCAGCACCGAGAGCTCTTCTCCACCACCCACCGTTGCTGAAAGCCTCTCAGGGGGCAGCTCAGCAGTGGGTCCAAGATATCGACCATCTCGCTGTCACAGCCATCAACTCCCCCAATAGGGGAAAGGCACCTCGTGTCGCTGTCACGCACGCTGTCCATCGATCGTCACTCCGCCAACTCCCGCTCCTCCAAGCCTACGAGCATTGGCCGGTTCTCCACGGAGGACCTTAGGGCTGAGCTTGACCGTCATCAAGCTCACATGGATGGTCGTGTCATCATCGAGCGGCAGCAAGAGAGGCCGCACAACCTCAACAATGAATATGTCCCTCAGTTCCCTATTCACGACGTGTCCTCCGTCCAAGGTGCGCTGCAGGTAAACCATCCGCCACCTGACCAGGAGTATGTCGGCTCGACACCTCCCATGCAGTACTCGGTGTAGCAGGATGTGCAGCAGCAGTACTTGGCGCAGCCGTACCATTGCAGCAACGCATGGCACAACTAGTGCCACAACCGCAGGTCCAGCAAGTGTCGCACATCGGGCAGCAAACCCCCTTGGGGTATGCTGTCCCATCTGCCTCTCTGACGAAGCCCATCCCCACCTCCACTTCGCGATGTGGATGTGCAAGTTCCAGCCACATATCCCGGAGAGGTTCGACGGAAGCATCAATCCGGCGGAGTTCCTACAGATCTACACCACGACACTCCTTACTACGGGAGCGGATGAGACCATCCTGGCGAACTACTTCCTAGTCGCCCTGACTGGGTCGGCCCGCTCATGGCTGATTGAATGTGGCCTAGAGGGGGGTGAATAGGCCTTTTTACAAATTGTCGGATCCTTCAACACTTAATAACCAGTTCAATACCAGAGATATCGGACTAGTCCGGTAAAGTGCGGACTAGTCTGGTGTTCACGAACTAAGTTGATTAAGCTTGATCGATTAGATTGATTCTTTTACGTATGCAGCGGAAATATAGAATCAAATAAAGGTTTCAATGTTATATGCTAGATTATATCACAATTAAATCTTATGTTTAACAGTTCAACGTGAGATAAGCAATGATTATGAAACCCTAGGTTATATTGATGAATAAGAACAATGAACACCAAAAACAAGACAAAAGGATTTATCCCGTGGTTCGGCTCCCACAAAGGCAACTTACGTCCATGTTGAGGAGTCCACAAAAGGACCGGGTCTTCTCCAACCCTACCCTCGTCGGATCGCCACGAAGGCCAATCCTCTTCCACTAATCACAAAGGGGTGAATAACTGAATTCAAAGGGGCCTTCTCACATGTTGATAGCTCCCTTGGATTACAACATGAAATACCACCAAAACACACTCAAAAGATTACAATTAAATCGTAGGAGTGTGTTAGAGAATCAAACCAAGAGCTCAATGTGGTGTTGAACGTGTCTCTCCAATGATCTAGAGTGAATCCTCAAAGGGTTGATCGTTGTTACACTTAATTTCGTGGAGAGATGTGGTTTTTGAGGCTCTTGGGAGGTGTGACGGCGCTAGGGTTTGAGAGTTGGAAAAATATGGCCGTACAACTCTATTTATATGGGTTTCTAAAAGTGACCGTTAGGGTTCAGAAAGTTTGGACTAGTCCGTGGTGGTCACCGGACTAGTCCGGTGTGCTGAGTGTAGCAAACCCTAAGTGTCCCGAAATATCGGACTAGTCCGGCTAGGGGCGGACTTGTCCAATTTCGCTACTGGAAATCTTCGGACTAGTCCGATAGTCATCGGGACTTGTCCGGTTATGTGAAATCCTAAGTGTATAGGATGACAAGTCCGCACTTGGAGGACTTGTCCGATTCATATCAGAGGGTTTTTCGGACTAGTCCGTGCAAACATCGGCCTTGTCCGATTTGGATCAGAAAGAATATCGGACTAGTCCGGATGTGATCGGACTTGTTCGATTTTGTCTGACTTGTGAAGTGTTTTGCGGACTTGTCCGCACTGGGGAGGACTAGTCTGATTCAGGTTAGAAAGGATATCGGACTAGTCCGATGGATATCGGACTTGTGCAATTTCGTGCAGAAAGGATATCGGACTAGTCCGGTGTCTGTCAGACTAGTCCGGTCCTGTGTAACTTTGTGCAATGTGTGTAATTAAATGTGGTTGAGCTCTTGGGATGTGTTTCCTTAACACACTCCATACACAATAATCTACTACTCTTCTTCCTTGAGCTCATTTCCACTTTGCTCCTCATTCTTCCTTCTTTTTGGTACTTTGCTCATTTTTCTATCATAAGCCTGCACTCATCTCAACAAAGAGGTTAGGATCCCAATTGCTTGTCATAAATCATCCAAAACCCACAAGGGAGTCCTAGATGCAACTTCACTGATGAACCTTCCCGAGGGATCTATAACCTCGTGGGATGAGTTGTGCCGGCAGTTCACGGTGAACTTCGGCAACTCCTACACGCGCCTCGGCACCGAGCTCGACCTCCATGACGTGCGATAGCAACCCAAGGAGACGTTGCAGTCATTCATCTAGCGTTTCTCCCAGGTACGCAACTCCATTCATAACATCCCAAATGCCTCTGTCATAGTGTCATTTCACCAGGGAGTGCGAGACCGCAAGATGCTCGAGAAACTTGCCATGCACAATGTGCAAGACGTCTCTGAGCTCTTCTCCATCGCCGATCAGTGTGCCAGAGTGGCAGAAGGCCACGACTGGCATGCTCAGCCCGCCCCCGGATCGGGCGGGGCTGGCCAGACCAGAGAAGGAGTCGCTACCCCTGGTTGTGGCAAAAAGAAGAACAAGAACCAGGGTGGCGGCCAGAACAAGCCACTGAATGGATCCCCCATCGCGGCAGCAGCCGCAACCGAAGGAGGCAAGCCGCCAGGCCCGGAGAAACGTCCTCGCCAGCCACCAGCCACTGACGAAGATGTCGAGCCCTACCCGATGCACAAGACTCATGAACACACCACGAGCGAGTGTCAGGAGATAAAAAGGTGCGCCGAACGCTATCAAGAACGGGCGCAGTAGCGCCCGGACGACGCCCCCTTCTGCCAACGGGAGGGCAAGCAGAAGGTCGAACCCAAGGTCAACAATGACAAGGAGCTAGAGTACTAGAAGCAATAGCGGGCCGTCAAAGTGGTCCACCAAGATGAGGACTCCAACGCTAGCAGCGACAACGAGCGTCGCAAGACCCTCCACGTCATCTTTGGAGGGTCTTGGGATCCCGCGTCCCAGAACGCGGTCAAGACCCTTCATCGTGCGGTGGCTTCGATAGCCCCTGTACCCACTTCAGCGCAGCACCGCCGCTAGAATGAGACGCCGATCAGCTTCGACGCCTCTGACTGCCCCAAGAACATGGCTAGGGCAGGGGTACTACCTCTCCTAGTCGCCCCCCACCATAGCCATAGTCAAGCTCCATTATGTCTTGATAGATGGCGGGGCCGACCTCAACCTCCTCAGCCGGGAAGCATTCGCGCAGCTGCAGATCTCGGTGTCCAAGCTTGCACCCTCAAGCCCATTCTCGGGTGTGGGACCTGGGAGCATCATCCCGTACAGCAACATCCACATGCGGGTGACCTTCAGGACACCTGACAACTACAGAACGGAGAACATCCTTCGATGTCGCCTATGTCAGCCTCCCCTTCAATGCCATCATCGGTAGGCCTGCACTCTACCAGTTCATGGTTGTAGCTCACTATGTCTACCTCATCCTGAAGATGCCAACCCCCTCCGGCGTCCTCAGGATCTGCGGAGATTGCACCGCTGCAGTGTTAGCCTTGGAGCAGCTCCAAGCACTCATAGCAGACCCAGCACCTATCTCGAGCGACGCTGGATCAAGTCGACCTCCGCCAAGCTCACGTTAGCGCAGAGCACCTGCCGCGCCTCACCTACAGCCCCCGGGCAGCACCAACACCTCTGTCAAAGCTGCCAAGCCCAGTGTTGGCTCTGCTCGGACCACTCGCAAGACGAGCGGTCAAGGTGGGAAATAGGGATAACTCGCTCATCACCCCTCTAAGTAGCTATTGACAGAAAGGTTGCCCACCAACCATCGCAGCTACCCATCGAGCTTTGGGCACCCCTATAATAAATACTAGGTTTAGTAGAATAGTGTAAAAGATTTGTAGGGCTTAGGAGCAGCAATAAGGACAACCGAGCACCGGGAGGGTCAGGTCCAGATTGCACAGTCATCTTAGCTTGGTTCCAAACCCTAAGCATGTGCACCCTGCCTCCCTCGTCATCCGGAGGCAAGCCGTTGCCCTCTTTTGTAAAAGCCTATCTCCTCCTACAAACCCCTATCAGAAATTCACTGTTTTACTTAAAAGCTTCTTCAAAACTTTGTTCATTTAATTACGCATTAATTTTATGATCATGCCATGATAAACTCATTTACCATGTGTTACCTTCATATTCACCGTCGCATACTCTGTAACTCGTCCTTGCTAGAGTCATACAATCCAACTACAAGCGGGCCAACTTGAGGTACCTACAGTGTGTGAAAGGTTCTCCCGGCTGCTCTCATAATTAGGGACCCGTGGCACCAAATGGTCCCCCAGGAAAGGTCTGTGCCGAGCAGGAGGACCAGGGGGTGCAAATTGCTTAGCTTGGTCTTGCACCCTAAGCAAACACACCCTGCCTCCTAATGCTACAGCTGAGTACTAGAACCAGAGAGCTCACACCCTAAAGATGACAGGTGCCAAACCTCGGAGAACCAATGCATTGAATTATACAAGCCCTGTACGTCAGTCAAGGATTGTAAGACATGGCAGAGCTAAGGAGAGGAAGAGGTATAACTGACGAACAAGGCTAGCCCCCCTCTTTCTATATGCAGGACAAACGCCATAGCATCCAGCTCTGGCACCTCCCAAGGGGTTTGCCGATGACGTCTACACGAAGATGGTGGACGACGCCGGAGCATCCAGCTCTGGCACCTCACAAGGGGCCTGTCGTCGACATCCCAAAACGTGAACGACAGCACCAAGCGTGGATAAGTGACTAAACTCTCCTGCCCCGCTCTTGTTGCTAACAAGGTTCCCTTGTGATGGCCTGTAAACCAGGGGCCCGCCGTCGACGTGTCTACGAAGATGGTGGACGACGCTGGAGCATCTAGCTCCGGCACCTACCAAGGGGCCCGTCATTGACCCTACACGAAGATGGTGGACGACGTCGGTGCATCCAGCTCTGGCACCTCACAAGGGGCCTGCCGTCGACTTCCCAGAACATCAACGACAGCACCAAGTGTGGATAAGTGAGTAAACTCTCCTGCACCACTCTTATTGCTTACAAGGTTCCCTTGCGATGGCCTGTAAACCAGGGGCCTGCCGTCGACATCTCTACGACAATGGTGGGAGACGCCAGAGCATCCAGCTCCAACACCTCCCAAGGGGCCTACCGTCGACGTCTCTACGAAGATGGTGGACGACGCCGGAGCATCCAGCTCTGGCACCTCACAAGGGGCCTGCCATCGACGTCCCAGAACATCAATGACAACACCAAGCGCGAATAAGAGAGTAAACTCTCCTGCCCCACTCTTCTTGCTAACAAGGTTCCCTGGCCTATAAACCAGGGGCTTGCCGTTGACGTCTCTATGACAATGGTGGACGACGCCGGAGCATCTAACTCCGGCACCTCCCAATGGGCCTGCCGTCGACGTCTCTACGAAGATGGTGGACGACGCCAGAGCATCCAGCTCCAGCACCTCCTAAGGGGTCTGTCGTCGACGTCTACACGAAGATGGTGGACGACGCCAGAGCATCCAACTCTGGCACGTCACAAGGGGCCTACCGTCAACGTACCAGAACGTCAACTACAACACCAAGCGTGGATAAGTGAGTAAACTCTCCTGCCCCGCTCTTATTGCTAACAAGGTTCCCTTGCGATGGCCTGTAAACCAGAGCCTGCTGTCGACGTCTCTACGACGATGGTGGGCGACGCCGGAGCATCCAGCTCTGGCACCTCCCAAGGGGCCTTCCTTCGACGTCCCAGAACGTCAACGACAACACCAAGCGTGGATAAGTGAGTAAACTCTCCTGCCCCGCTCTTGTTGCTAACAAGGTTCCCTTGCGATGGCCTGTAAACCAGGGGCCTGCCGACGACGTCTCTACAACGATGGTGGATGATGCCAGAGCATCCAGCTCCAGCACCTCCCAAGGGGCCTACCGTCGACGTCTCTATGAAGATGGTGGATGACGCCAGAGCATCCAGCTCCGGTACCTCCCAAGGGGCGTGCTGTCGACGTCTACACGAAGATGGTGGACGACGCTGGAGTATCCAGCTCCAACACCTCAGAAGGGGCCCGCCGTCGATGTCCCAGAACATCAAGGACAACACCAAGCGCTGATAAGTGAGTAAACTCTCCTTCCCTGCTCTTGTTGCTAACAAGGTTCCCTTGCGGTGGCCTGTAAACCAGGGGCCTACCATTGACGTCTCTACGAAGATGGTGGACGACATCGAAGCATCCAGCTCAGGCACCTCCCAAGGGGCCTACCGTCGACGTCTCTACGAAGATGGTGGACGACACGAGAGCATCCAGCTCCAGGACCTTTGAAGGGCCCCGCCGTCGACGTCTACACGAAGATGGTGGACGATGCCAAAGCATCCAGCTCTGGCACCTCACGAGGGGCCTGCTGTCGATGTCCCAGAATGTCAACGACAGCACCAAGCGCGGATAAGTGAGTAAACTCTCCTGCTCCACTCTTATTGCTAACAAGATTCCCTTGCGATGGCCTGTAAATCAGGGACCTGCCGTCGACGTCTCTACGACGATGGTGGACGACGCCAGAGGATCCAGCTCCGGCACCTCCCAAGGGGCCTACTGTCGACGTCTCTATGAAGATGGTGGACGACGTCAGAGCATCCAGCTCCGGCAAATCCCAAGGGGCCTGCCGTCGATGTCTACACGAAGATTGTGGACGACGTCGGAGCATCCAGCTCTGGCACCTCACAAGCTGCCTGCCGTCGACGTCCCAGAACGTCAACTACAGCACCAAGCGCGGATCAGTGAGTAAACTCTCCTGCCCCACTCTTGTTGCTAACAAGGTTCCCTTGTGATGGCCTGTAATGCAGGGGCCTGTCGTCGACGTCTCTACGACGATGGTGGACGACGCCAGAGCATCTAGCTCTGGCACCTCCCAAGGGGCCTACCGTCGACGTCTCTACGAAGATGGTGGATGATGCCGGAGCATTCAGCCCTGGCACCTCCCAAGGGGCCTACCGTCGACGTCTCTATGAAGATGGTGGACAACACCGGAGCATCCAGCTCTGGCACCTCCCAAGGGGCCTGCCGTCGATGTCTACATAAAGATGGTGGACGATGTTGGAGCATCTAGCTCCGGCACCTCCCAAGGGGCCTACCGTCAACGTCTCTACGAAGATGGTGGACGACGCCAGAGCATCCAGCTCTGGCACCTCCCAAGGGGCCTGCCATCGACGTCTACATGAAGATGGTGGACGACGCTGGAGCATCCAGCTCTGGCACCTCACAAAGGGCCTGCCGTCGACATACCAGAACATCAACGACAGCACCAAGCGCGGATAAGTGAGTAAACTCTTCTGCCCCGCAATTGTTTCTAACAAGGTTCCCTTGCGATGGCCTGTAAACTAGGGGCCTGCCGTCGACGTCTCTACGATGATGGTCGATGACGCCGGGGCATCCAACTCCGGCACAACCCAAGGGGCCTGTCGTAGACGTCTACACAAAGATGGTGGACGACGCTGGAGCATCTAGCTTCAGCACCTCCCAAGGGGCCTGCCGTCGACGTCTACACGAAGATGGTGGACGACGCCAGAGCATCCAGCTCTGGCACCTCACAAGGGGTCTGTCGTTGACGTCTGCACGAAGATGGTGGATGACGCCGTAGCATTCAGCTCTAGCACCTCCAGAGGGGCCAGTCATCGATGTCTACATGAAGATAGTGGATGACGATGGAGAATCTCCCAAGGGGCTAGATCAAGAAATTCTATGATCAAGTGCTAGATGTGCTT
The DNA here is from genome assembly GCA_036927565.1 of Tuctoria greenei. Lineage (NCBI taxonomy): Eukaryota > Viridiplantae > Streptophyta > Magnoliopsida > Poales > Poaceae > Tuctoria > Tuctoria greenei. The sequence continues at coordinate 80,584,397 of JAYESD010000006.1, forward strand.
AGCCAACTAACCACATCTACCAAGGGGCCTTTAAGGGGATCCACATGCAGAAAATCAACGGACGACACTTCAACCATGTCAATTGTGCAAATTGTTGGTCCTGAGAAGCCAACGAGCTCAACAAGGGTTCTGCAAATCCCTGTGTAGCTAAGGACTCAGAACAACAGTTGAAAAGCATAGAGACAATGCAAGAAGCCAAACACAAGTTCGAATTCATTAAGGAATTCATTACAAGGGAGAGTGAACCCCGAGTACAAAAAAGAAAATAAGCTACCAGCCTCGGCCCTGACTGAACTGCGCTACGACATGTTGGGCGGCTTCCTTAACCTCCGCCTCTGCTGTAGCCTCGTGTTCCTCAACAGGGCCTTCAAAAACTGGCTCTAGTGGCAAATCAGGGTACCGACTCCGGTAGCACACCAAGACATGGGATGCTACCGTCTCCACCGCTGCCCTACCCTCAGCTTCCAGATGCTGAGCCAGTAGACGCTCCCGCAGATCAAGCTCCTGACCGCGGTGCTCTGCTACCTGCTTCTGGGCTTGAACGTCAAGATCGTGCAGGAGGAGTTCTTGATGCTCAGCTAGGTGTTGCGCTCGGTCCCGTGCCAAATTACTCTCCCGAAGCTCAAGGTCTTTGAGGCGGGACTGCAATCTGTCCTGGTCGGCCTCAGCCCGGGCCATCATCGCCTACGCTGCCACCTCTTGTTCGGCGACAGCAGCCTCCCTCTTGGCAACGTCGGCTTCCTGGCGACTCAGGGCATCTCAACCGGCAGCAAGAGTGTGCAAGCGGGCGTCAACAGTGTCGTTGGCTGCCTTGGCGTCGGCCAGAATCTTTTGGGTCAAGGCGTCTGAGGCCCTCACCAAATGGTGCCTCACCTCCAGTTCTTTGCTCTCCTTCTAGTACTTCGCCTTCGCCTTGGCGATCGTGGAGCTCAGGAGACCCTTCCTGCCTCGAAGGCGCTCTCCCTCGGCATGCAACTTCTCCCACTCCGCAATAAGAGCCTCTTGCGCCCGATGGAGGTTGGATTGCACCTGAAGGATGCTAGATTGCATCAAGTCCATGATGTCGAAAAGCCGTCCGGCTGCGCCGAAGTCAGGGAAGGGCATCCGGTGATCATCTCAGGGACCCCTTCCTCCCGTAGCGGTGAAGGCAAGGCCACCAGCAATGGAGATCTTGCCCCCGGAGTCTGAGCAGGAGTTGCGGTGCCATCTGACACAGCAGGGCCATCACGGCTCAGAGAGCCGCCCACCGAATCAGCGGCCATGGAGGTCAGACCCTCAGCCCCCAGAGTCGGCTCCAACATGGCCTCTGCCACGACGGTCGGAGGTGCCACTGCCACGACGGCCGGAGGTGTCTCTGGCGTGACAGCTAGAGATGCAACCGAAGATGCTTCACTACCCACGCTGGGCACAGTCGCCGTAGCAGCACTCCCCTGAACAAGCTTGGCAGGTTGCCCCGCTAGCACAGCCGTAGTATCCTCAGCCGCCTTCAAAATACTTCCGGGCACTACCCCCGGCTGTAGGGGCATCACAACAGCTGACATAACCCTGCAAATCAAGATCAAGCCCTGACGAATCAACATAGGCAGGTGAGACAGTAGAGCAAGCATTGGCAAGAATGCCTTACTGATGTCCCCGGAAGCTCTAGCGAGCCTCCACTTTCGGTGACCCTGAAGTAGCGGGCCCTGGCGATGGTGTAACAGGCGATGCCATCTCGGTAGGGCCTCTGCAAAACCACCAGCAGTGTCGCCGCACTGCGCTGGTGTGCTTCCACCAACCCCGATAGAGCCACCTCCCGAGCTGCCGACGATGTCGGCTTGAGGCCTCTTTGCCTGAGGCTCCATAGGTGTGATGCTGTCGGAGTCCCCTATGGTATTTTGGACCACGAAGCCGTCGGCGATGCTGGATGACGTACTGACCACCGACGATGGTGGAGCCGCTGCTTGATGGAACGAACCTCCACTCGAAGAACCACCGATGCCAGTTACTGAAGAGTGGCGAGCCGGTGGACGCTGACTTGGAACGAGGTCACCTGTGGTGGCACCCTCTTTGGAGACCGAGGGCACTTCTCCTACACGACATCGACCACCAGGGCCTTCCCTTTGCCTACATCGGGGATCGGTGCCCTCCCCTTATCTATGTCGGGGACCAGCGCCTTGCCTTTCCCCCCAGCAACGGGTGCTTCCTCTGCCCCGGAGGCTTCGGAGCCTGAAGAAGGTGTGGACTCCTCCGAAGAGTCGACGATGGCCAGGCCCCGGCTCACATCGCCAACCTGCCGCGGTGCAAGACCAATCGCATCCAAGTTGGGCATCTCCTTCGGAACCTTCGTCCGAAGGTCTCGATCCATGCAAAGTGGTGGGCAAGCCTGCGGAAGGTTGAAGACGTTGCCTGACAGCAGGTCATTGCATGCCTTGGACATTGCTTCAAACACCTCCTGCGGGTTCATCTCCGTGTTGCGACCCCTTAGCAACCTGATACCATCTTGGAGCCCAAAGTAGAGCCATGTTGGGCAGCAACTGTGCTGGAGAGGGGCCAGACGGCGGCAAATGAAGTCGGCCATCACCGACAACTGCGACAGGCTGTGGTCCACCAGGAATCGGATCCTCTCCATCACCGTCTTATACTCCGCATCAAGCTCCAGGCGTTCCTCCCAGGCCGCCTTCCTAATCGCCGGCAAGCCGGTGGGCAAGACCAGTGATCGTGAGCATCGGCATGTACGACCACCCAGTCGCTCCTCCAGGCGGGCCACATCGACGGGGAGAGCAGAGTAATGTACTTAACGGTACTGGAAGCAGAAGCCACCGAGGAAGTTGGCTTTCCTCTTCTTCCTGGTCCGCCTCAGCACGAAGAACAGCCAGAACACCGACACGCATGGAAACAGGAGGGACAAACCCGGAGTATGCGTACACCTTGAACAAGACAATCCCCTTCTCCCCCATCTCCAGTGGCAAGGAGCCAGGATGGATCAGATCCCGTCGTTCCTTGTCCTCCCAGCCAAAAAACCGCCTCACAGGTGAGACATCCTCCATCCGGAAAGGAGACAAAGTTGAGTCCGTTGGAGCAGGGGGTTGAGAACCTCAATAATAGACAGACACACAAGAAGGGAGTCGAAGGCTCGAATGCTTGGGGCGTGCAGAAGAAAGCAAATTCCATTGCCCATAAAGGTACCTTTTTAAAGCACCCTAGTGGCATTTGGGCGCACTGTGCAAATTTGAGCGGCCTCCAAATCAATGGCTCGTAACACAGCATCCATGACGAGCGGGCCCAGGTCCCTCGTCAGAAAAGCCAGCTCGGGCAGTTCCCCGTGAGAGAAGGCAACCCGGCGGTTCCCGTAAAGATGGAAGTGAAAGCAGCAGAAGTGCAGCAAGCGCCTTGGGAACCGTCACAATAATGTCGCAGCGAGCAAAGATCCCGTCGCCACGACCCCTCAACCAGAGAGGGATGCGCGGTCGCAGCAGCATAAGAGCGCACTGCTTCGACTGATCAAGACAAAATTAAAAGACTGCGCGGTAAAACAGCATAAGGCCCCACCCTCGGGCTCATCGCCTCACCCCAAGGTGGACCTAGGGGCCACTGTCGGTACCCAGCAAGCCGGGTACCTTCGCGCACAAGCTAGAGCCGCCAAGGTGCCTCGTCTCCCAACAGGGAAAGGGTCCGAGGGAACCACGTGTTCAAAGAAACTTAGACCCGCCAGCCTCAGATGGGAAGTCCGAGGTGCCCATGAGACATCCAAAAGTGGAGAGCTCAGCTCCACCTTGACAGCAACCTCCCAGGCAGCCACGTGTCCGGCAGGACGGGACCCGATCTCCTCCGCAGGGGTGAGCTCCCAAGTTGCCACATGGCCCACAAATTCGAGACCTGGCCTCCCTCACTAAGGTGAGCTCCCAAGCTGCCACATGGCCCACGAAGTCGAGACCTAGCCTCCCCCATGTAGGTGAGCTCCCAAGCTGCCACGTGGCCCACAGGACGGGCATGGCCTCCACCATGGCGGAGAGCTCCCCGGTGGCCGCATGGTCAGTCCACTTGCCCTGAGCAGATAGTAGGAGAGTTAAGAGGGTGGTGCGCCTAGTCTCCATCAAGCCTTGAAGATACGCGGCTTCCCTAGATGCATGGCATGGCGCATGCCTAATGTCAGGTACCGCTAAGACTAATCACATCACAGTGAAGGCGTCGCAGGCCTATCAAGCTCCCCCAAGTGGGTAGCTTACGGCACCAAAGACTGTTGGATGGGACATTCCCTGCCAATGTCAGCAACGGCGCGTCGGTAACGACCCGGGCGTCAAGCCGGTGAGTCCTCAAGTCCGCGGTCAGAGCAAGCTAGTAGAAGAAGCCTTAGATCTTTAAGGATAAGATTGCCCTAGGGCCACCTGTCGGGCTCTGAGACCCCACTTGTAAGGCGTCCATCCTTGGCTATAAAAGTCCCGGACCGCCATCGATACAAGGACTAGACTCATAATCTACAATACACACATACGCATACACACTCACTAAGCAATACAATCCACCGTGGAGTAGGGTGTTACGCTCCTTGCGGCCCGAACCACGTAAAAATAACTATCTCATACTCTTCCACTAGAACACTAGTTTGAGGCCTAAGCCCCACCGAACAAGAACCTCCACGGGCTGCTCCTTAGCAGATCCGGAGGAAGTGTCACATTGACTCTTCGACAGAAGGATTTGATTATTTTTGGATTTAAAATACAACGGTGAAGGTACTCTATATTTGAATGATTATTTAGTTATCAAGATAATGTGCCCTACATTCGTTCTGCAATGTGTTCATTTCTGTCTGTAACCAAAGCCAAAGGAGACGTGCTTTCTGTAAAGTTTGTCTCATTTCCTTCGCAAATAGGAGACGTTCTCTATTAGTCGCTCATCTCCCGTTTGTCAGAGGATCGGGCGTGTCTCGGATATTTCATAAATGAGACACGCCTCATAGTACATCATCTCCTTTACACTTATCCGCGCCTTTCTTTCGTGAACCAACATCCCCGCTGAGGAGGGCTCATCTCGTTTACCTATATCAGTGGCGATCGCCTTTGATCTCGTCTCTGATCTTTGTCTCCTATTTCCATTTCTAACGTATTGGTTGCAAAACTTGGAGTAATCTGCCATCACAACACACAACTCAAGATTGTCCTGTTGCAGACTACTCCGATTAACTTTCTATAATCACCACGGACTAGTCCATTGAACTTTCTGTTCCAATTCGGACAAGTTCGGTACACCTCAAACAAATTAGGTTTGCAGGTGTGCTACACTGGTCACGCACGTTTTTCACAGCACATTGGACAAGTCCCGTCCCCTGAGTGGACTTGTCTGTCCATCGGGATCCCTAATGGTAACTTTTTGAGAAATTCTATAAATAGGTGATCCAGGACACCACAACTAAGTAACCGTACAAAACAGTCAACAACTAAGAACCCTAGCGCCGTCATACGTCCCAAGAGCATGGAAACACTTCTCCCCACACATCTACAGCCCTAAAATGTTAAATATTTTGGGAATCAAGATTTGGGAAAGGGAGATCATTTTTTATGCATTGTTGAGCTCTTGGGGTTTGATCTCTCATACACTCTTGCATCTATAGTAAATCTTTTGAGTGTATCTGATTCGTTTTTCCTCACTGTAATTTGTGGGAGCCCTCAGCGTGTGAGGTTGCCCCATTGACTTGGTGATTACCCCTTGATAGTGGAACTCAAGTTGGCCTTTGTGGTGACTTGAAAAGGTAAACGGTTGATTGAGGCCCGACTCTATGTTAGCTCATCAACGCGGATGTAGATGATCTCTTTGTTGAGATCAAACCTCAGTAAAAATCTTTGTCTCCTGTGTTCCAATTCTTTACTTTTGCAATCATCATCATCTAGGGCATAGGGTTGATCAATCTTGCAATTTGAATTAATTTTGTATTCCTCCTGCAAATCACTCATCCTAATCACTTACTCATGTTATTAGGATAGTTTACTATATTTCGCTGCTATATCATTTGGGGAGAATACATTAAACAGTCTATCTTTTCGTAGGTATAACTAGCATACCGAACTAGTTCGTACATACACCGGACTTGTCTGGCCCTCCTGTATTTGACATTTCTGTTAAGTGTTGCAGGAAAAGTTTCAACGCCTATTCGCCCCCCTCTAGGCCACATTCATTGGTATCAGAGCGAGGCTCTCCTTTTACTAGACTCACAGCTCAGAGAGACAAATTACCACTGACAAGACCAACGAGATCCTGAAGATGCCCATTATTGGAGGCGAACAAGACACCATGGCGTTCGATGTACTCAAGGAGCACAAAAACGATGATGAAGAAGTGCGTGAACTCAAGGCTCTTCTAAAGAAGAAGCTTCTAAGCCAGAAGCACAAGAAGGTAGATAAAAAGCGAAAAGGGGGTAGTCATCAAGACTACTCCCGGTATCCTTTTAATTATGAGAAGCTTAACAACTACAATAACTATCTTTCCATTCTCATGGGAAGACCTCCACAGTTTAATAGCAATGATTACTCAATGTGGAAATATAATATGAAGATGCATCTTATTTCACTAAACCCAAGTCTTCGGCATATAGTCTGTACAGGTATAGATATCCCAGACACAAACAATGAACTCACCTAGGAGCAAGAACAAGCAATTCACCGCAATGCACAAGCCGTTGCGGTGATCACTTCATCCTTGAGCCGAGAAGAGTTTACCGAGGTGGATGGATTGGAAAGTGCCAAGGAAATATGAGATACCCTCAAGGCAGCGCACGAAGGAAATCGCTCTGTTCGAGAAGCAAAAATTGAAATGCTTGAAGGGGAATTGGGGTGATTTGCCATTGAAGACGGTGAATCCCCTCAAGAAATGTACAACCGCTTGAAGACACTCATCAACAAGATATGTGCTTATGGAAGAAAAAGTAGACTGATCAAGTGGTTATAAAAAAGATGATAAGAGCCTTCATGCCTCAGAATGTCACTTTATGGTCAATGATAAGGGAGAGCCCCAGGTTCTACAAAATGACCCCCGATGAAGTTCTTGGCAAAATTATCAATCACGAGATGATGCAGAAGAAGCTCAATATGTGAAGAATCTTGCTAAGCTCACCTCATCAAAGAATCAGGGGGTGGCCCTCAAGGTGACTCGCAAATCAAAAGACAAGAAAGTCCATAAGGTGCAAGACGACGAAGACACTGATGATGTAAGCATAGATATGGATGATGAAGAGATGGTGCTCTTCATGAAAAGATTCAAGCCCGTGATGAGAAGAAGAAAAGGGGACAACTCTAGTGAAGGCAAGAACAAAGACAAGTCCGGAACTAGGAGGTCATGCTACAATTGTGGTGAATATGGGCACTTCATAGTTGACTGCCCATATGAAGAAGATGACAAGAAAAGGAAGGAAGCTAAACAACAAGACAAGAAGACATTCAAGGAGAAGAAACAAGTAGGCCAAGCACATATTGGCAAGGAGTGGGACTCAAATGATGAGTCCTCCTCCGAAGACGAAGATAGGATGGCAACCATTGCCATCGAGAAGCCTTCCATGAAGTCCACTCTCTTAACAAACTTGGGAGGATGGAAGGAATATAGATGGCCAAATGGCCTTGTCGGGCCAGCCCGGCCTGAACCCGATGGGCTCAGGCCTGGAGAACCTGGGCCCGGGCACAGCCCAAAGAGAGGACAGGTCGTGCCGGGCCAGCACGTCGGGCCTGACCCCAGGCCCTGGCACAGCCCGAGGAAGGTTCCATCGTGTCGGGCCGTGTCGGGCCTAGAGTGGGCCTTTTGTACCGGGCTAGCCCGAAGCACGAACGATCATCAGTAAACAATACCTCTATTTGTACATAGAATTATTAGATTTCATATAGTGCACGGACCAATACAATCCAAGTTACGTATTATAGAACACCTAGTTTTAAAGAGTTACTTAATATGGGCTGCCTCGTTAAAACCTTTAGGTAAAACTTCCCTTGAGGATAGAACTCTAAAGGAAAAAAGAGTGCATCCCCAGCCCTTTTGGTGTTCTACAACTACAAATAAAAGTTGACAGATTCAGTCATACAGACATACAGTTCGAGTTTAACAATTTACTGAGATACAGGCACATCGTCAAGAAACACGTTCTTCGTCTTTTCTTCCAAGTCTTGATCACTGATGTTGTGCTGCTACCTCGCATCACCTTATTCCCAATCTTTCAATAGGGACAACATTTCCACATGCTCTGGAGTAAGCTTTCATCGTCTTTCTGCAATAATTCTGCCACACAAACTAAACGCAAACTCTGAAGATATTATTGAAACAGGAATAGTCATTATATCCTTAGCTAAAATGAACAGAACCAGATATGTTCTTTTGTGGTCTTGTCACCAATTAAGTATATTAAATGTATCATCAAACTGAGCAACTGAATCACTATCTAGTTTAATTCAGAAATAGTACAACTAACTGGAACACAATTAGAAGTGGTACGAGCAACATAAGTCAATGTAGAAGAAGAAGATGAAGATGCATGAAGGCCTACCAAAAATTCTATTCCAACTACTTACCTGCTTACCTGCTCTAGAAGATAGCTGTAAGGGCCTCTGCAATCTCACAGAACCAAATTTAGATTCATATTTGGCAAACATGAGGTTCAACTCAGCTCTAACATTAGTATAGTAACTAGAGTTGTCTTTGTTAAGTAATTGAGAAAGTAGTCGAAGGACACTATTAAAACCAGTCAATTTACCTCTAGGATCTAAAATGAAAGCAACTGAGTACAACATAGGTATTTCACCCCAATACTTTAAAAATTTTGATTTCATAGGTACTGCAACAGGTCTAAGCAAGGCGTCATTTTCAAACTGACTCAAATGGTCAGCTTTCTCAAGTATTGCATGCAACATCAATGGACTAGTAGGATAATACACACCAGACAAGGATACAGTAGAGAGATAGAATACACTTAAAAACTTTAGCATATGCTCGGCTACATACCAGAGTTCATCTGTTAGCAGAAGGCATCCACCAGAACTAGAAGTCTAATAATGAGTTGCAATGAAAATAGAAAAGGTATCTCTGTAGGGCACAAGATGTTTCAACAGCAAGTATGTTGCATTCCATCTAACATCCATGTCTAAACCAAACTTATGGTGACGAACTCCCGTGGACAAGCAAAAAGACTTGTAAGATGCAATGTGTTGGTTAGATGAGTTCAAAAAGGATATAGCAGTTCTGAAATCCTCAAGATAATTTTTAATTAATTTCTAGACCACATTTGACAATCAAATTTATAATATGGCATGCACAACGTTGATGCAATAACATAGCACCAGCATATGAAGATAAAACAAAAGTTAACTCTTGTATAGCATGAGAATTAGAAGAGCATTGTCAAGTGTAATAGGATGAATTTTCTCAAACATGCCATACTCAGAAACAACAATTTGTATACGTTCAACAATGTTCAAACCAGTATGGGAGCAATCAATTAACCTCAAGCCAACTATCCTCTTCTCCAACTCCCATTCAGTAGTTACAAAATGAAAGACCACACTAAGGTAGTACTCTTTAGCATTTCCAGACCAAATATCAGAAGTTAAACATACACAAGAAGTTTCATTCAACAGTTCAATGATAGTAGACCTTTTCAATCAAAAATAGTTTTCAAGATCCCTTGTAGTAGACTGTCTAGACACAGATTTATAACTAGGATTATGTGCAAATCTAATGTAATCTTGAAATGTAGGGGTAGCACCAGTATGCAGAGGTAGGCCAAGTCTAGCAATCATCCTAATTAGTTCATTTCTAGCAATGACGGGATCATATTGGAAATGAGTTACAACGCCATCAGAACTATAGTGTAAATGAGACTGAGAACGTGCAGAAGCAGCCAAAATCTTTCTTTTACATGATTTAGCATGTCTAAGAAGATGACCAGTACCAATACAACTCCTAGAACTCAATTTAGTTTTGCAGTAGTTGCACTTAGCCCCATACCTGACTTCATCTTCTGTCTTCAACTCCTCCATGTCTTGCCACACTCCAGATTTCCTACCAAACAAGTAAACAAACATCACTGGACAATGGACATAAAATATACTACACTAAATCACTAATGAAGATTGAAGAGGTGGAAAAAAGTAATCTTTTCTTAGTTGTGCTCGTAGTCAGGGTTGGGCATCCATCCACATAGACCGGCGCCGCCGCCGACGAACCGGTAGCAACAGCTGCAACTCCAGCACCAGCACCAGAGGCAGAGGGGAGTGATGCTTCTGCATCGATGTTGTCATCAGCATCTGCACCCTACAGAAGGTGAAGATCCTCCTCGTTTATGGGTGCATCAAAGGCAGGAGTGGAATCTGCAGAGCAAGATATGCGCTCTGCAGCCGTGAGATGTGTCGAGAGGAAGGCCGAATTTGGGCTCCAGTGACGGTGGAGACATGGTCGGATCTGGACTCCAATGGGGGTCCTAACTCCTAAGTCTCGATGCCGACAAGGAGTGGAGGCGGGACGAGTGGAGGCGGCGCTGAGTAACTGAGGAGGCGAGGAGAGTTGGAGAGGCTGAGAGATGGACGGATCTGGGCTCCGACGATGGCGAGGTCCTAACTACTCAGCGTCGATGCCGACGAGGAGCGGAGGCGGGAGGAGTGGAGGCGACACAGAGTCACTGAGGAGTCTAGCAGGGCTGGAGAGGCCTAGAGATTGCCGGATCTGGCCTCCGGCGAGGTCCTAACTCCTAAGCAGCAACGCTGACGAGGAGCAGAGGTGAGAGGAGTGGAGGCGGCGCTGGTCGCCGAGGAGGCGAGGAGAGCTGGAGTCTGGAGAGGCGAGGGTTAGGGTCTGAACCGTTCGAGGGATGCGGCAGCAGGCGGCCGACCGCTGAGGCCTCATTTATATAGAGGATCGGGCCGTGCCCGTGCTACGTTGGCCTAGTAGTGCCAGTCGGGCCTCAGGTCGGGCCCTGTCGAGCCACCTCATTTTGTGTCATGCTGGGTTAACTCATCGGGCCGAGGTCTGAGCCCAGGCACGGCCCACCAGTGCAGTCGGGCCGGCCAGAGCCCGTTACCTTACGGGTCGTACCTTACGGCCAAAATGACCGGGCCTCGGGTTGGCCCGAAAAGCACGACCCAGGTGGCCATCTATAGGAAAGTGTCGAACAACACTTGCCTTATGGCCAATGAAGGCAAGAAAAAGGTCATATCTAAACCCTCATCTTTACATTACTCTGGTGACGAGTTTGATAGCAGTGATGGAAATGAACACATGCTTTAGGGCTTAAGTAAAAGTGCATTTGCTAAAATGAAAATGTTGTCGGATGAAATATTTGAGAAGGAAGACCTTATCAACCGACAAGAAGATATGCTCATCCTTCAAAAGGAGAGATATTTTGATGTTGAAAAGGCTATTGAGCTTGAAAAGGAAAAGAGAGAAGCACTTGAGTGTGAGCTAGCCTTGACCAAGGAAACTTGCTTAAATCCAAATGATTTGAATGTTCACTTAAGGATGAGCTTGTTGGCTTGAAAAAAGTTAACAAAAATTTTCAAGGACAAGTTGAATCACTCAAACAAAGTGCTCCATCCTCTTCTAAGAGATCACCTTCTTCAAATATCGAGTCTATTCCATCTAAAACTTGCAGTTTTGCTAATTAGGTTCTTGACCTGAAAAATGAGCTTAAACTGGCACAAAGCAAACATTCACCTAAAGGTGGCATTTTTTTACAAGGAGAAAATCAAGTATGCACGAAGTGCATATTTGGTTACTAGAGCTCCTAATTTCAAGGATGGCCTTGGATATTCTCGAGGTGAAAAGCTTAACGCTAGAAATCCCAAGAATAATAAGGAATCAATTACTTTTGTCAAGGAAAGCTCAAATCAAGTTAAGAACACCAAACATGTTCCTTCCTTTCATGAAAAGTTAAAAATGGACCAAACATCATGTTTCATGACTTTAATGCCTCATATGTCATTATGAAGAATGAATTTAATAATGTTTACGCCAAGTATGTTGGGCCACTCCACAAGAGTCAGAAATTTTGAATGTGGGTGTCCAAATGTCTCATCGCTAACCTCAAAGGACCCAAGAAATGCTTGTTGACATTTCTTACATCACATATCATCTCTCAAAAGAGATGAGGTCCGCAAGCGCACGGAAACTGTCATGTAACATTTCACCCAAGAGTAGTCCCAAGGGTATCATATTTATCCCAAAGGAAGGCAATGGAGTAAACACTACTCTTATGATAAAGTTATGGGATACTAATCAATTATCAAGACAGGGGTAAGTTGATAATACATGGGTAGTGTGACACACACCTAAGCAATCTATTCTAAATGGTGTATGAGTCCTAATGGAGGTTAAACGAAGAATTGGGGAGTTGCTCTTACGATGCTTCTAATATACATATACATAGCCTAGGTTAGATACTAATGAGCATGTCAATGGTGAATACTTATGCTAAGTTGTTCAACATATCGGGCATGGATTTACCCCTAGCAATACTAGGGCGACTCCCGCCAAGAGCCTGTGGCATAACCGAATGTGGAGGATTACAAAGGACAAATAGGGTTATCACCACGTACTGCCCACCTCTTCAATTCGTGAGTCTATGAGAAATCCAACGCTACTTACTATCATAGCACCATGCTAGCATATTAAGTAAATACCTTAGAGGCTCGAGTACAAGTACCCCTCTAAGGCAATGACTAACCTAAACATTGTTGAACCAATGTTGAGACATAGAATAAGTTATCGATATTAAGATGATGAAATCATATCAAATTAGACTATAGTGGGGGTTTGTGGTGTTTATGATGATAGATTAGGAGTGAGATGGCATAATCATAAAGACTACTCCTACCTCATACATGGATTCCACAATCAAACAAGAAATGTTTCATCCAAGTATATGAATAAAAGAAGACTAGAGATAATATTTTTACTATGCATAAAGACACAAATATAAGAAAAGATACATGAGCCATACCTTTCCCAACTTGGACTTGGGACTAGATGCTCTCCTCCCTATAGCCTAACTCCACTATGGACTAAGAGAACTAATGTATACAATAGAATGATGCTCAGGTGGTGTGTGTTGAAGTGAGGGGTCCCTATTTATAGGTGGAGAAGGGTCGGTTCCCGCCACCAAAAGCACGTGAATCAGTCACCACTGACTTCTTCAAGCCGGGAGGAGCCAACATGTGGAAGCTGACCGAGTTTGGCGCCAGGACCAGGTCGGCTGACTAGGGGGGTCAGTCGACCTAGTCTTTGCATTGTTTCACGTGTGCTTTCTCCAGGTCATTGCCAAGTGGGTCCCATCCCATGATATGGGTGCTACACTGTTGGAAGGCCTCGGATACTTCTGTTTGTATGCCATTTGATCCATGTGGTGCCACATGTCGGCACTTGATTGGCTGAGATGATATTTTATAGGACACATCCCCTTGTTTCACTTCAATTCTGTATAAAATACCTGCATGCACCAATTTCTCCAAGTACAAGTGGAAATAGGTTAAATAGAAAGGTAATGTGTGCAAGAAATGATATTTCCTTCACATAACTGAGTTATATTGACAGGTGAAATTGGTATATAACAGCCGTCAACATACCCCCTCCAGTGGATTCAAAGAGGTGCTTGATAGGCACCAACCACATGACCATAGAAAAGAAAATATTCATGGGGTATAATGAAAATGCAAGTTCATCTCCACCTGAACCATCAATTACAAGACTCAAGTGCTCAAGATGTACCTCAACCGGAGAGCAATGATCAAGGGGGAGCTTCTGCACAAGATCAACATCAGCAGGATCAAGATGATCAATATTATTATGGAAGCAATGATCAAAGGGGGCTGAAGAAAATGAAGAAGAAAAAGTGGATACAAGACCATAAATGCATCACCCAAGAGTGCATCAAGAACTTCGTCAAAAGTCCAACATGGATAAAGACAGGCTCCAATGAGAACTAACTTGCATTCCCACCACAACGAAGTTGATCCAAATATAGTCCAAAGAGGTATACCGTTCTATTTTTGCCTCTATTGTATCTTGGTGCATCTAGGCAATAATAAAACTGGTATATCAACCTTTGTTCGTAATTTATTATACTCTTGTGCATCTAGGCTCGATATCATACTGAGTATATGTTTTGTGTGCAATGTTTCAAGCCACATTTAGAGAAACATTGCATACCTAATTAATTCTTCAAAGTTTACTTACTTTTGCTAAAACTCATCCCTTATCTCAATTTTCTCTTGAAAACTATTTTAATTATTGAATCTTGGTGAATCATAGCCATTGTATGATAGTTGATTTGTTGGATTTGTTGAAATAAGAAGTTATGATTCATACGCCAAACCGGACTAGTCCAGTACTTGGTGCGGACAAGTTCGGTCAATCAGACAAGTCCGCATCCTGAAATCGGACAAGTCCGACCCCTTGACAATTTGAACTATAAATTCTTGTCTCCACAAAGTCTAATTCTCATTCTTACCACACCTTGTACTCTATATGTCAGGCACAATTTCGTCCGCATCAGATGATTGCATGTTTGACATTGAAGCCGAGCATGATCGCAAGAGAGTGGCCAGGGCAAAAGAACTAAGAAGCAAGAAGTGCCATGACCATGATGCAAATGATTCTCCTCTTAATTCTATGCTCCCAATAAAGAGGAAGGAGACAGTGAAGAAGCCATCAAGCAGAGATGGTGTTGGTGCCAGCTCAACGACACCAATAGAAGCACTAGAAGGGCAAAGGACATGCAAGTGGACCCATTGGTACACTAAAGATGAAGTCTCATGTACACACAACAGACAGACATCTGAAGATGATTTCATTAGAAAAGGAAATGATTTGGATGACAAGCTCAGAAAGGTTGAAGTCTATGAGCAGCCAAAGCAATCAGCAGACCCGAGGTTCTGGAGCCACTTCCATGCTGATTTTTATGAACATGTCTACAGGAGGATGCGAAATCTAGTGGTTGCTAATCAATAGGTGGACATGACTTATTTACAATCCAAGAATTTTCAAGCATATCATGAAGTCTTGGAGGCAGTGGAGAGGCATGGCTTGAAGGATCTTCTATCCTAACAATGAAGTCATCACCCAATTTTACTCTACTCTCTATTTAGCCCATGATGATGGGGATAAGATGATTTGGATGACACATGGATCCAAGTATAATGTCACTTATGAGGAATTTGCCATGATACTTCACCATGAATATACCTTGAACAACAAGCTCATTATTCATAACTTGAAGCCTTTGGAGAAGGATGAGATAGAATTCATCTATGATACAAGAATGACATACAAGTCTCCTACCACAAAGTACTTGAAGCCATTCTTTGCCGTGCTTAATAGAATTTTAAGGAAGACTATTGCTCCAAAGGATGGAGATACAGGGACAATTCAAGGAACTTAAAGGACCTTGATGAAAGTGATAAGCAAGAAAAGGACTTTCAATGTCTTTTGATATATCTACAATGACATTGTGAACATCTCAATCACTCCAAATAGGTCTTGTGGCTGTGCACCATACATCATGTTCATGAATGAGAAGGTAACCAGCCTTGAGTTTGTCAAGGATGTTGAGCATGCCAGCTGTTGACGGCTGTTATATACCGATTTCACACGTCAATATAACTCAATTATGTGATGGAAATTTCATTTCTTGCACACATCACCTTTCTATTTAATCTATTTCCACTTGTACTTGGAGAAATTGGTGCATGCAGGTATTTTATACTGAAGTGAAGTGAAACAAGGGGATGGATCCTAATATCATCCCATCCAATAAAGCGCTGACATGTGGAACCACATGGATCAAATGGCCCACAAACAGAATTATCCGAGGCCATCCAATGGTTTAGCACCATATAAATGGATGGGACCCACCTGGTAGTGACCTGGAGAAAGCACACGTGCAACAGTGCAAAGACCAAGTCGGTTGACCTGGTCCTGGTGCCAAACTCGATCAACTTCCACATGTTGGCTCATCCCGACTTGAAGAAGTCAGTGCTGACTGATTCGCGCGCTTTTGGTGGCGGGAATCGACCCTTCTCCACCTATAAGTAGGACCCCTTATCCCTCACTTCAACACACACCACTTGAGCATCATTCTATTGTATACACTAGTTCCCGTAGTCCTTAGTGGAGTTAGGCTATAGAGTGGAGAGCCTCTATAACACCCTCATTTTAATGCATAATGCATTGCATACATCCTCACACATGTTTAATATTAACCCATGTAAAAAAGAAAAATATTAAAATGGATTTGGGCTTAATCTGGAATATTCAGTCTGTTAGAGTACGGACTTGTCCGTCCTTTGAACCGTACTAGTCCGGTATTGCCCTTTTGACTCAGAAAATTTAGTTTCTTCAGAGTCTGGACTTGTCTGGCACAGTGTGCGGACTAGTCCGTTGATGGCTCTGATGTTGTCCGGACTTGTCCGATTTCGAGCAGACTAATTCGATTGTATCCAGAATTTTAGTCCGGAAAGCCTTTTTCTTTGAACTCTGGACTTGTCCGGCCTTATACACCGGACTAGTCTGATTTTTCCTCTGTTGCCAAATGGACTTGTCCGGTCCCCATTGCGAACTAGTCTGACTTTCAGAATTCAACTCGGATTCTTGTATTTCTCCACGATTTGTTTTTTGGGTAATTGCAAAATTTGGGCCCAAGAACATCGTGCCCAACTTCAGAGAAGCCCAAGTGGACCCCACCTCAGCCCCTACATGTACCCTACCAAATTCTACATGGAAATCACCCCAAAATCCTAAATTTCCACCTCTATATAAACAACCCAATGCCTCACACCTCTCCACTCCAATTGAAAACCCGTTGCTGCCACCTTTGCATTGTGCCATTGTCAATATCAAATCCAGAGGCAAGTGGGAGGGGAGAAACACGAAGAAGGACCAATCAAGATCAATCTTCATCGAATCTCCAACGAATTGACATTCTTCCTCATCACTCTTCATCAACTCATCTCCATCAAGCCCTAATTACCAAGATCCAAAGTCTCACGTAAAACCTTGATCTTTTGATCTCTAAACATGTGGTATACCCTTTACATTTGAGCTTCTACGTCAATTCAACCCCAATTCTCTCAGATCCAAAAAACCCTAATTTGCAGTCTGGCCAGGGCGGACTAGTCCGGCCTCTGAATCTGAACTATGCTGAATTAATTCTAATTCAACTCAAATCAATTCCAAACTTGTTAGAAACTATTGTAACTAGTTAGTAAACATTATTAGCAACTCATTAACAAGTTTTACTTCACAATTGCATTAATCATGCATATCATGGCATATTGAATACTATATGAGCATTATTTGATTCAATTGTGTGTTTTGCATGTTTGTCGCTCAGAATAGAAGGAATTGTCGTAGAGAGTGCTTTCGAGGACCTGCAGAACCATAACTATGAAGCCTTTGATCCAAATCAAGCTCATAAGCAAGGCAAGTGTCCTTGACCATATTGATCCCGTTTTAAAGGTTTTGTCTCCAAAATTGCATGCTTGTGTCAAAATTGATGGGAAACCCCGATTGTAGGAGTTTACTAGTTTAGTATGACCACCCTTGACGCTTGAACACTATGTAGAGAGTGGGGAAGGGTATTTTGCACTTTTTGTTTCACAATGCTAAATTGGGTTTCAGAAATAATCAAATGGTTTAATTGTGAACTATTGAACATATGAATGATGAGAATTGGTAATATTGACCCTTTAGCAACATGGTGCCTAGGGATCTAGACAAGTTGGTAATGTGGAATGGGTTGGACTACTTTTGGTGGTTTTGATTGCTTTAGATCTAAGGACCGGTTCATGGAGCGACCATCCAGGATTTACAGTGCCACAACAAGGGCAAGTATGGGTGCGACTTAGCTGACTAATTAGTAAATTGCTGGTGCTATTTGGACCATTAAGAATGCTCGAGGAAGGGTTAGTCAGATTGGGTTTGTAGAGATTGGTGGGACTACCTTGGGATCCGAATGGCTCAAGAGGGGGCCCTTCGTTGGATATGCTTAGTTGGAGACATCACCACCGGTGAAACCTCAGTGGGGTCTAAATAGGCTAGTAATCACTTTGTAAAGGCTATTTGGTGATCTCTTGGCCACACACTTAAGGAAGTGTGAGACAACATAATTGAGATTCCATAGTCATCGAAAGGTGATGAAATCACGAACTTGTGGGTAAAGCGGTACAACCTCTGCAAAGTGTGTCTAAAACTATCATGATAGCCGTGCTACCAGTCAATAGCAACCTAGACCCTCACATGATTAGAATATAGACTTAAATACGCTTTGATGGCTGAAATTGAATTGGGAATCGATATTGGTTTATTAATTGGCTTTGGTATATGGAATTATTGGAATTGAGATAAATGAGCAGTTATGAGATGATTATGGTTTATTATTGCTAGAATTGGTTATTTAAGTTGAAATTGATGTTATTTGGTTTATTTGGGATGGACCTCACTTAATAATGATATAAATGCATTTTCAACTGTTTTGAATGTACTTTTATGCAATTAGCCTATTTATCTACCGTGCCTTGTTTAAGCTACATGTCATACTTTCCAACACTTGCTGAGTACGACACACCCTTGCTATTCCCCCACCAAATCCAGACGAAGACGACAAGGTGGAGTACCAGGATGCCTTTGAGAAGTTTTAGGCGTGTGTTTTGCCGTCAAACCTTCCTATGGAGATTGGAATCATTAGTGTTTAGTTTTTTCGCTGCAGTTTCATTAGAGCTTGTATTCGAGACTATTTGGTTTGTAATAAGGTACTATTTTTAGCATTATTATTCGAGACATGTTTTGTATCTGTTTATCAATTGTGAAACACTTGTGTATATGTCTTAAACATCTTGGGCACACATATGCATTACGCTTTGTTCATTTTTGGAACCGGGTGTCACAATTTGGTATCAGAGCCGTGTTTGACCGTAGGATGCATTCCTAGTTAGAATGGACACCACAAATCACTTAGGACTTCTTTACTATTCAAAATTTGCCAGTTTTGCATTACCTGGCATCCCACAAGCTATATAATGTGGGAAAAAACTGTGTTTTGCTGCTGCTGCAATTTTTGCTGTTTTTGCATCTTTTTGAGCAAATGTACACCCTCTCATCTAAATGTATGGCTGCTGCAATTTCAGAACTGATATTCGTATTTTCCTCTATTTCTCATGTTTTCTTGTAGATGGCTCACACCAAAATGACACCCCGCAAGAGAGCTTGTTTGCCACCCTTGGAAGCAAGCATAGGCCTCGCAAGGAGCACGAAATGGAACCAGCCCAAGAGGAGGAAGAAGTGAATTCTCCCACAAAAGAAGTTGGGCATGAACACTCCAACACGATGGAGGAAGACCTTGAAATGATGGAGACCTACGGTGATGAGGAAGAGGAAGATCCAGAGATGGTAGAAATCTATGAAAGTGAGGAGAGTGAAGATGAAGCCCAAGATGAAGAGGAACCAGAAGAGGAGGACCCTGCTGCACCAGAAGAAGTACTTGAAGCCCAAGGGAACACATAGCAGCCAAGTGAAGCCAGGAAGGAGGACAAATGCATAGTTTGCCGCAATGCTCAAGAATTCCGTTCTAACGACACTGATGGAGGTGTTGCAGCTAGGCAATTGAAAGAGTTCCATGATTTATGCAAGATGCACCTGGAGTACTATGTCAAGAGGATTCCTCGCCATGGACGTGATGAATGGAGGGCTCAAGTTACTATTCTTACTAGAGATGAGGTGGTCACCCAACACTTTGCATCCACATGGAGAAGCACCAGGGAGCAAGCTATCGATGATGTCGCTTGGGATGCACTTACTAGATTGTGCCACATCTATCGGGAGAAGATTGGAGATACTAGCTTTGTGCTGCACCCGCAACGCAAGAATGGAACAAGGGAAATCTTAAGGTGTAACACCCTCAATTTTTGGATCATGCATTGCATACATGTTCATGCATTAAACATTAGTAGGATAAAGGAAATATAATAAAACATAAAACATACATATACAAGATATGTGTAGCAAAGAATAAAAAGAAAATAATAATATAAAACATGTATTAGAGAACAAATATAAAAATAATAATAATATATATAGAAAAAATATGAGAAACCTAAAGAAAGAAAGAAAAAAAAGAAAAGAAAAAGAAGATTCTGGAACCTTCCGGAAGTTTCCGGGGGAAGCTTTGCTTCACCCGCGGAAGTTTCCGGGCAAACAATGCCCGGGTGCACCATGCCTGCCAGGCCGCCCGAGGTGGCCCACCCAGCGCGCCTCGCACCGCTCCTGCTCCCGCGCGCCCTAGCGCGTCCAAGCCCGACTTGGTACTGAGCTCGCCGCCTATAAAAACTGCCGAAGCCTCTAACGTTTTCCTCGACCGAAGCAATTTCCAGCGCTAAAAACCCTAGCCGCCAGAGAGTAAAAGAGGAGAAAAAAAGGAGAGGAAGAAGAATAAAAGGAGGAAGAAATCGTCGTCCGCCGGAGATCATCGCGCCGCCGTCGTCGTGCCGCCGGAGGACCGCTGTGCCATCCACTTCGTCTACACGTCATCTTCGTCCTGCGATTTTTGAAGCCGTCGCATCTACGTTAGGATTCGTTTTTCTGATGCAAAATTTAGCGATGTATTAGATTTAATAACCAGAATTTAATCATAGTTGCACCATCTTTTTATTTTCAGCAGCATTAGTTCTCGCTAAAACCCCCATAAACTCGCATAAACACGTATGAACTAGTTGCATCTAATCAATAAACAACCATAGTTAATTAATAATTGAACTTTGCATGCATGCATGTCATCGCATGTTGATTAATATGTGTGCATCATGTTGATTTGTATGTATTTTCTTGTATGTGTAATCATGAGTAGAGGGAAGTGCTCAAGAGGTCGTGTACGAGGATTTCCAGAACCAAGACTTTGAAGCGCTTGAGCAACCCTATCCGTCGGAGCAAGGCAAGTGTCCTTGAAGCATACTGATCTTGTTTTAAAATAAATGTTTTGTTTGCAAACTGCATGCTTGTGTCAATTTGATGGGAATCCTATGGTAGGAAGTTTACTAGCGTTGTTTGACCATCCTTGTTGCCTGGAAATTTATGGTAGAGAGTTCGGGGCTTTTTACCTTTTTGCTTCGCTTAACTAATTGGGATGGAAATAACTATACCACTTAACTTAATTATGCATTTATGAGATTATGATTAATGTGAACTGGTCAATATGATATGGTAATGGGTGATCTAAGCAAGCCTGTTATTTAGATGAGTTGGATGTACGGTGGTTTGCTTGCTTTAGATCTAAGGACGGGTTCATGCGAGAATAAGCCAGGACAACAGTGCCTCCACGAGGCCAAGTATGGGTGCGACGTAGCTGATACATTAGGGCTTTGCCAATGCTATTTGGACCATTAAGGATGCTCGGGGAAGGGGTAGTCGGATTGGGTTTTTTGATGATTGGTGGGACTACCCTGGGATCCGAATGGCTCAAGAGGGGGCCCTTGGTTAAAGATGTGCTCAGTGGGAAGCATCGCCACCGATGAAACCTCAGTGGGGTTTAAGTAGACTGGTAATCCCTTTGTAAAGGCTATTTTGTGATCTCTTGGCCACACACCAACGGAAGTGTGTGATGTGACCGACGGGTCATGGGCATAAGGGAGGTTCTTAGCTACAGAAAGGTGATGAAATCATGAACATGTGGGTAAAGTGGTACAAACTCTGTAGAGTCTATTAAAACTATCATGATAGCCGTGCTCCCGATTATGAGCACCTAGACAACTTCCATGATTAGAGGGAACTTGGTATTGGGATGGTATTTGGGATGGTTATGGTTGGTATTATGGTTATGGATGGTTATGAATTAAATTCTAGTATTGAATATGGATATTGGTATGTGATGATGGATATGAAATATGGACTGGTATTATGATAACTACATGGCTTATGATGGGTTTACTTCATATACATATAATATATTGCTTTTCAAATGTTTTAACGTACTTTTTAGCACTTAGCCATTATTACATTTGTCATTTAAATCAGCTACATGTCATACTTTCCACACTTGCTGAGTACGACATGTACTCACTCTTGCAATCCCCCCCCCCCCACCAACAGTTTCAGGTGCTGGTTGGGAGTGTATTGAACATAATGCGGAGTTCTAGGCCGTGTCTGCCGTCAGCTTTGCCTGTTGTGTTGCATGGAGCTGCGCTATACCTTTTGCTTAGCTGCATAGTTGCATATTTAGTTATTTCCGCTGCATTAGTTCAAACTTGTCATTAATATTCATTAGAGCTTGTTATTCGAGGATAATATGAATTGTGTAATAAAATTTGGTTACTTAATCTTGTCTTGTGGTAATTATATGTATATTGTTTGTGATGCACTTGTGTATGTGTGTTGAACATCCTGGGCACACATACACTACACTTGGTTCATTTTTTGGAACTGGGTGTCACAAATTGGTATCAGAGCGAGGTTGACTGTAGGACGCAACCTAGATAGAATGGACACTTTAGAGCACATAGGAGCACTTAGGAATCGATGTGTTTTTGCTTGGAGTGCTGTTTGCTACATATATTGTTTGCTTGTGTCCTTAATAGAGGATTTTGGTATGCTTGAGCATTGCCATGTCCACCTAGGCTAGTATAGCTAGTTGTTTAGTTTCATATCCCTTGATGCATTTAGTTGGGGACGTTTCTAAATTCTTACCTATTGCTTTTCTTTAGATGGTGAGGACTCGCAACCAGAGGAATGTCAATGATGAGGAGGAGAACCATGGAGTACCTCAGAAAAACAATGGACAAGGACCTACTCAGGAAGCTATCAACATTGAGCAGCTATTGGCAATGCAAAACCAGCTCATGCAGACCATGATACAGACAATGGGACAGCTGCAGGCTGTTAACATCAACAATTAGCCACACATGCCTCCACCACCACCCCCACCTCCTCGTAACCGATTGGGAGAGTTTATGAGGACTAGGCCGCAAACCTTTGCTCAAGCTGCTGACCCTATGGATGCCGATGATTGGCTCAAGTCCGTGGAGAAGAAGCTAGCTATTGTCCAATGCAGTGACCGAGAGAAGGTCCTATTTGCTTCTCATCAACTAGTTGGAGCAGCTGCAAATTGGTGGGATTCCTTATGCAATGCTCATGAGAACCAAGAGAGAATTACTTGGGCCGAATTCAAGGAGAACTTCCGTTCTCATTATGTGCCCGAGGGAGTTATGATCTTGAAGAGGCAAGAACTCGAGAACTTGAGGCAAGGAAGGTCGAGTGTGGGTGAATACCTCAATAAATTCACTCAACTTTCAAGGTATGCGCCTGAGGATGTGAGCCGGGACAGCCGAAAGCAATACTTATTCATGAAGGGCTTGAACAATGAGATCCAAGTGCAATTTCTCAATTGTGACTACGCCAATTTCCAGAAGCTTGTGGACAAAGCAATTGTGGTGGAGAATAAGGTCCGTCAGATGGAGCAAGATAACAAGAGGAAAGCGTCATATCAAGGACAACAAGGAAGCAATGTGCGCCCTCGCTTTGCACCACCTAATGCGCCTTATTTTGGCTCCTCTAAACCTGCTCATCGCCCTAGTTATGCACTGCGACCAACTCAGTTTGTGCAGCAGCGCCCTGTCATACAAGCACCTAGGCCTCCAATTCCCTATGCACCTCGAGCCAACTTTCCTGGTGCAAATGTTCAGAATGAAGTTCGTCCAAATTCTGGTGGAGTTAAGAAGCGTTATACATGTGGAGAAGTTGGACACTTTGCGCATCAATGTCCTAAGTTAGGCCTTGGTCAAGGAAGCAATGCGCCGAGGCAAAACCCAAGACCCAATGGAGGATAGCCGCAAGGAAGCCATGGACAGCATAATTTTGCTCATGGCAACGTGAACCATGTCTCAAGGGAGGATGCTCAACAAGCGGATGACGTGGTCATTGGTATGTCTCTCGCTAACTCCAACCCCGTGACTATGTTGTTTGATTCTAGAGCATCGCATTCATTCATTTCATCGAAATATGTTGCCAAGTATAGTTTGCCTATCTCTCATGTGAAGTTTACTCTATTGGTTAAGTCTACTGGAGGAGAGATGAGGACAAATATAGTATGTCCAAAAGTAAGCCTTAGAATAAGGGGGGTAGACTTCTCCACCAACCTCATTGTTTTGGATTCTCAAGGATTGGACATTATACTTGGTATGGACTGGTTGAGGAAGCACAATGGAGTTATTGAGTGTGCCACAAAGATGGTGAAGTTGACTAATGAAGAAGGGATCACTGTAGAATTTGAAGCATCTCAAACCGAACCGAAGCGATTGGAGCTGAATCACATGGACGGTGCCGCAATTGAGGAGATTCTGGTGGTGTGTGAATTTTTGGATGTTTTTTCGGACGAGTTGCTAGGTATGCCACCTGATTGAGACATTGAGTTTGTTATTGATTTAATTCATGGAACTGTACCTATAGCTAAGGGGTCATATAGGATGCCTCCTATGGAATTAGCGGAGCTCAAGAAGCAGATTCAAGAGCAACTAGAGAAGGGTTTTATTTGCCCAAGATCTTCACCTTGGGAAGCGCTCGTCCTATTTTTGGACAAGAAGGATGGATCCCAAAGGATGTGCGTAGATTACCGAGCTCTCAATGAGGTAACAATCAAGAACAAGTACACCTTGCCACACATAGAAGACTTGTTTGAGCAGATGAAGGGTGCTTGTGTCTTCTCTAAGATTGATTTGAGGTCGGGATACTTTCAAATGAAGATTAGACCATCGGACATACCTAAGACAACTATTAGCACGATATGGATCTTATGAGTACACCGTGATGTCCTTTGGATTGACAAATGCACCTGCCTATTTTATGGATCTCATGAATAAGGTATTCATGGAGTACTTGGATAAGTTCGTCGTGGTGTTTATTGATGACATTATGATCTACTCGAAGGATGAGAAGGAACATGAGGAACATTTGAGGCTCATGTTGCAGAAATTGAGGGAGCATCAATTGTATGCCAAGTTCAACAAGTGTCAGTTTTGGTTGAAAGAGGTGCCATTTTTGGGTCATATCATCTAAGGAGGAGGAGTATCGGTTGACCCCGAAAAAGTGAGGGACGTGTTGAAGTGGGAGCCACCGCAAAACGTAAAGGAAATAAGAAGTTTTCTTGGGATGGCTGGGTACTACCGAAGGTTCATAAAAGACTTTTCAAAGATAGCAAGCCCATGACGGAATTGCTAATGAAGGAAAAGGCTTTCCAATGGACACAAGCTTGTCAAAATAGTTTTCAGGAGTTAAAGAAGAGGTTGACAACAGCCCCAGTTTTGGTACTGCCGGATGTGAGCAAGAGTTTTGATATTTACTACAACGCATAGAGACAAGGACTTAGATGTGTATTGATGCAAGAAGGACAAGTGGTCGTCTATGCATCAAGACAATTGAAGAAACAATAGCAAAATTACCCCACACATGATTTAGAACTTGCAGCCGTGGTACATGCGTTGAAGATTTGGAGACACTATATCCTTGGACATAGGTGTGAAATTTATACAGATCACAAGAGTCTTAAGTATATTTTCACACAAATGGATCTGAATTTGAGGCAACAAAGATGGTTGGAGCTTATCAAAGATTATGATTTGGGGATCAACTATCATCCGGGAAAAGCCAATGTAGTGGTCAATGTTTTGAGTAGAAAAGGAGTAAGTCATCAACTCACAGTTCGAGAGTCACCATCCGAGTTATGTAAGGAGTTTGAACGGTTGAACCTTGGATTTGTAAATGAGATGGAGATGATGGAGTTAAACCCAACCTTAGAGCAAGAAATTCGGGAAGGCCAAACTAAGGATGAGGAAATTCAAGAAATCAAGGAAAAGACCCAAGAGGGGAGAGAATTCAGATTTGATGGGGATGAACATGGTACTCTATGGCTTGGTAATGTGAAGTGTATTCGGGAGACAATATTAAAGGAGGAACATGACTCGCCGTACTCAATTCATCCCGGTTGTACAAAGATGTACAAGGACTTGAAGACATGCTATTGGTGGGATAGCATGAAAAAGGACATAGTTAAATATGTAGCATTGTGCGATATGTGCTGGCGAGTTAAGGCGGAACATCAAAGGCCAGCTGGACTATTGCAACCATTGAAGATTCCGGAATGGAAGTGGGAAGAAATTGGTCTGGACTTTATAGTTGGATTACCACATACTCAATCCGGTTATGACTCAATTTGGGTAATTGTGGATCGCTTAACCAAGTCAGCTCATTTTGTCCCTGTGAAGACCAAATATATAGCTGCACAATTGGCCGAAATATACAAGGAGCATGATGTGTGTCGACACGGAGTACCGAAGAAGATAGTCTCGGATAGAGGTTCTCAATTTACCTCCAGATTTTGGCAGAAATTGCATGAAGCATTGGGAAAAAGGTTGAACTTTAGTTCGGCATATCACCCTCAAACGGATGGACAAATCGAGAGGACCAATCAAATTTTGGAAGACTTTTGAAGAGCTTGTGCTTTAAAGCATGGGAAAAGTTGGGAAAAGATCCTGCCATATGCAGAATTTTCATACAACAATAGCTACCAAGCAAGTTTGAAAATGTCACCCTATGAAGCACTATACGAAAGGAAGTGTAGGACACCTTTGTTTTGGAATGAAACAGGAGAGAACAAAGTATTGGGTCCTGATGTGTTACAAGATGTTGAAAGGCAAGTTAAAATAATTCATGAAAACCTAAGGGTTGCTCAGTCGCGGCAAAAAGGCTATGCGGATAATAGGCGAAGGAATATGGCATTTGAAGTTGGAGATTTCATATACCTGAAAGTGTCACCTATTCGAGGGCAATGCCAGTTTAACGCCAAGGGAAAACTGGCACCTTGCTATATCGGGCCATTTAAAATTCTGGACAAGCGAGGAGAGGTAGCTTATCGACTTGAGCTGCCAGCGTATCTCTCCGATGTACACGACGTGTTTCACGTGTCTCAACTCAAGAAGTGTCCGAGGGTGCCGGAAGAACAGGTGCTGATGGATGAGTTGAGGATTTGTCCTATGTTGAGCAACCTATCAAGATCTTGGACGTGAACGAAAGGGTCACGAGGAATAAGAGGGTTCGTTGGTGCAAAGTGCAATGGAACCACCATACGGAAGTTGAATATACGTGGGAACGTGAAGAAGACCTAAAGGCAGAATTCCCTCATCTTTTCTCCATGCTATCGAATCTCGAGGGTGAGATTCACTTTAAGGGGGGTAGGTTTGTAACACCCTCAATTTTTGCATCATGCATTGCATACATGTTCATGCATTAAACATTAGTAGAATAAAGGAAAAATAATAAAACACAAAACATACATATACAAGATATGTGTAGCAAAGAAGAAAAAGAAAATAATAATATAAAACATGTATTAGAGAACAAATATAAAAATAATAATAATATATATAGAAAAAATATGTGAAACCTAAAGAAAGAAAGAAAGAAAGAAAAGAAAAAAAAGAAGATTCTGGAAACTTTCGGAAGTTTCTGGGGGAAGCTTTGCTTCACCCCCTGAAGTTTCCGGGCAAACAGTGTTGGGGTACACTGTGCCTGTCAGGCCGCTCGAGCCGGCCCACCCAACGCACCCCGCATTGCGCCCAGCGCGCCCTAGCACGTCCAAGCCCGACTCGCTACCAAGCTCGCCGCCTAAAAAAACCGTCGAAGCCTCCGACGTTTTCCTCGACCGAAGCGATTTCCAGCGCTAAAAACCCTAGCCACCGGTAGAAAAAAGTTAGAGAGAACAGAGGCTACGCCAGAGAGTAAAAGAGAAGAAAAAAAAGGAGAGGAAGAAGAAGAAAAGGAGTAAGAAATCGTCGTCCACCGGAGATCGTCGCGCCGCCGTCGTCATGTCGCCGAAGGACCGTTGCGCCATCCACTTCGTCTACGCGTCATCTTCGTCCCGCGATCTTCGAAGCCGTCGCATCTACGGTAGGATTTGTTTTTCCTATGCAAATTTTAGCGATGTATTAGATTTAATAACCGGAATTTAATCATAGTTGCACCATCTTTTTAATTTCGGCAGCATTAGTTCTCACTAAAACCCCCCGTAATCTAGCATAAACACGTATGAACTAGTTGCATCTAATCAATAAACAACCATAGTTAATTAATAATTGAACTTTGCATGCATGCATGTCATCGCATGTTGATTAATATGTGTACATCATGTTGATTTGTATGTATTTTCTTGTATGTGTGATCACGAGTAGAGGGAAGTGCTCAAGAGGTCGTGTACGAGGATTTCCAGAACCAAGACTTCGAAGCGCTTGAGCAACCCTATACGTTGGAGCAAGACAAGTGTCCTTGAAGCATATTGATCCTGTTTTAAAATAAATGTTTTGTTTGCAAACTGCATGCTTGAATCCTATGGTAGGAAGTTTACTAGCCTTGTTTGACCACCCTTGTCGCCTGGAATTTTATGGTGGAGAGTCAGGAAGGGCTTTTTACCTTTTTGCTTCGCTTAACTAATTGGGATGGAAACAACTATACCACTTAACTTAATTATGCATTTATGAGATTATGATTAATATAAACTAGTCAATATGATATGGTAATGGGTGATCTAAGCAAGCCTGATATGTGGATGGGTTGGATGTACGGTGGTTTGCTTGCTTTAGATCTAAGGAATGGTTGATGCAAGAATAAGCTAGGACTATAGTGCCACCACGAGGCCAAGTATGGGTGTGGCGTAGCTGATTAATTAGGGCTTTGGCAGTGCTATTTGGACCATTAAGGATGCTCGGGGAAGGGGTAGTCGAATTGGGTTTGTTGATGATTGGTTGGACTACCCTGGGATCCGAATGGCTCAAGAGGGGGTCCTTGGTTTAAGATGTGCTCAATGGGAGGCATCGCCACCGGTGAAACCTCAGTGGGGTCTAAATAGGCTAGTAATCCCTTTGTAAAGACTATTTTGTGATCTCTTGGCCACACTCCAACGGAAGTGTGTAATGTGACCGACGGGTCATGGGCATAAGGAAGGTTCTTAGCCACCGAAAGGTGATGAAATCACGAACATGTGGGTTAAGTGGTACAAACTCTGCAGAGTCTATTAAAACTATCATGATAGCCGTGCTCCCGGTTATGAGCACCTGGACAACTTCCATGATTAGAGGGAACTTGGTATTGGGATGGTATTTGGGATGGTTATGGATGGTTATGAATTAAATTCTGGTATTGAATATGGATATTGGTATATGATGATGGATATGAAATATGGACTGGTATTATGATAACTACATGGCTTATGATGGGTTTACTTCATATACATATAATATATTGCTTTTCAAATATTTTAATGTACTTTTCAACACTTAGCCATTATTACATTCGTCATTTGAATTAACTACATGTCATACTTTCCACACTTGCTGAGTACGACATGTACTCACTCTTGCAATCCCCCCCCCCCACCAACAGTTTCAGGTGATGGTTGGGAGTGTCTTGAAGATAATGCGGAGTTCTAGGCCGTGTCTGCCGTCAGCTTTGCCTGTGGTGTTGCATGGAGCTGCACTATATCTTTTGCTTAGTTGCATATTTAGTTATTTCCGCTGCATTAGTTCAAACTTGTCATTAATATTCATTAGAGCTTGTATTCGAGTATAATATGAATTGTGTAATAGAATTTGGTTAATTAACATTGTCTTGTGGTAATTATATGTATATCGTTTGTGATGCACTTGTGTATGTGTGTTGAACATCCTGGGCACACATACACTGCACCGCGTGTCACATAAGGCCGCAGGATGGAGCTCAAGTCAGTTCTCGTGCCGTTGATAGATCTGAGGTAGTATTGGTGAACCTGGGAAATCGCAATGCTGATGCTATGGAAGAGATCCGTTACCTCCGTAAGAAGCTGTTTATCATGGAGAAGCAAGTGGAAGTCCATGCCACTGTGGAGGTCAATGGTGTAGCAACCTCTCTAGCACCTACATGCACGGCCAACTCACCCTGACGCGCAGCCATGTATACTTCGCCACAGCCGTCGCCTTCGCCGCCTCACGGCCAGGACAGCCACGACTAGCATAATTAAGTCTAGGTCTCCTATCTAGAAGTTAGAAAAACGCTTATATCGTCTTAGTCATGTTTAGTGTGGTGTGCTAAATTTTCTTGGTGTTCTTGTGCTTGTGTGCTTTGTGCGAGTTGTGGGACGTCTAGCGTTTTGTCCACATCCGCACATAGTAGAGGGTGGTGGGATGATTGTCCATATCCTCTAATAGGGCTATTGTATTAATAAAGAAGTTGTTAGTTACATATACTTTGATGCATATAGTTGGGGCGTTTCCTTTCAAATTCTAAATTCTTCCGTATCTATTATTCTTTCACCAACAGATGTCGAGGACTCGTAACCATAGGAATGCCAATGGAGAGGAGGAGAGCAACGAAGCACCTCAAAATAAACAGGGACCTGCCCAGGGGCTATCAACCTTGAGCTGCTATTGGCTATGCAGAACCAGCTCATGCAGACCATGATACAGACTATGGGATGGCTGCAAGCTAGCAACAACAATCAGCCCCACATCCCGTGATCCCCGCCACACCACAACCGTTTGGGAGAGTTCACGAGAACTAGGCCACCAACCTTTGCTCAAGCCACCAACCCTATGGATGCTGATGATTGGATCAAATCCGTAGAGAAGAAGCTAGCCATTGTTCAATGCAACGACCGCGAGAAAGTGCTTTTCACTTCTCATCAACTAGTTGGAGCAGCTGCAGACTGGTGGGAATCTCTATGCAATGCCCATGAAAATCAAGAGAGAATCACCTGGGCTGAATTCAAGGAAGAGTTCCGTTCTCACTATGTGCCAGAGGGAGTTACGATACTAACAAGGCAAGAATTTAAGAACCTCAGACAAGGAAGGATGAGTGTGAGTGAATACCACAATAAATTTACTCAACTGTCTCGATATGCTCCAGAGGACATCAGCACTGATAGCAGGAAGCAATATATGTTCATGAGGGGACTCAACAATGAGATTCAAGTTCAGTTGCTCAATGCTGACTATGCAAACTTCCAGAAGCTGGTTGACAAGGCCATTGTGGTTGAGAACAAGATTCGAGACATGGAGCTAGACCACAAGAGGAAGTTGCCATATCAGGGACCGCCGCAAGGAAGCAATGTCTGTCGTCGCTATGCACCACCTGCTGCACCCTATTACAATCCATTTGCTGCCACATATCGCCCTACTTATCCACCACGACCGCAACAGCCAATGCAGCCACACCCACCCATGCAAGCACCTCGCTTACCTATGCAGCCTGCGCCACGCCCAAATATGCCTGCTTATGCTCAAAACCAGCCTCGTCCTAACTTTACTGGCGCCACATGTGGGAAGACTTGCTATGCTTGTGGTCAGACAGGACATTTCGCAAATTAATGCCCAAGATCAGGTCAGGGTCAGATGAACAATGTTCCAAGGCAGAATCCAAGGCCCTATGGAGGAGCGGCTCAAGGCAACCGTGGGCCCCAAAATTTCGCTCGTGTCAAGGTGAACCATGTATCTGCAGAAGAGGCCTAGCAAGCTGAAGATGTTGTGATTGGTATGTTTATCGCAAACTACAACCCCACGACTATATTATTTGATTCTGGAGTATCCCATTCATTCATCTCATTGATGAGGACATCAACACCCTCGATACATCCACACCAACTCAGCTATCGGTTTCTGGTCCAATCACTCGCGCTCGTGCACGTCAACTAAACTATGAGGTGAACTCATTCTTGGCCTTATGTCCATCTTATCTAGACCGTGGAACTACGTGCTTTCTTGTTTTGCTTAGGAACAATGGAGAGGAGCCAATGGGAAGGGAATTCGCGCGGACGGGATTTGGACTGCAGAACAGCACCAACTTGTGACGGCCACCAAGATTTCATACGGACTCCGATCTGGGCGTTCAAGTACTTCCTGGAAAGATTATCAAGTCTACTTTCAAACGGATCTGGCCTCATGTCCATATCTATTCGGAGTCGGCCGCAATAGTTATTTTAATACCAAGACCTTTTTCTGTCCAGGGTGCTGCATCACCAAAATTGGGCCCATGGCCCATGTATCGTTTGGAGTCCATTAGGGACTCGTGATTAGGGTTTCTCACGACCCTAGGGAGGTAATAAATAGTAGCAGCCGCCCTCATTAGCTGGTGGGTTTTGTTTATTCGTAAGTTAGCTTCTGCTGCTTCCTTGTACACGCGCGTGTCGACTAGATCGCCCGTCTACTTGTATCCAGAACCCCACTTTAGATTGATTCAACAGATAAGTGCTTGTTCTTCTTGTTCTTGTGTGTTCTTCGATTGCTTGCAGGAACAAAGGCCCTCGTGGTCAGGTTGATTATGCGCCAGCAAGATCAATACAACTTCGGAGTCGGTGTACCGATCGCTAAGGCGCATCGTCTTGGGGACAGTGTAGTCGGATCGCCAACGTCTTCTCCTCCACAAATCGAACCCTCCTATTCTCATCGAAAGATCAGGAACTAAGATCCTATCAAGTGGTATCAGAGCAAGGTTAATCGGTGAGAGTGCTACCATTACTTTTCTTTCTGCTGTTATCATCCTATAGTCCAGAAAAAGCTCAAAAAAATACCAGATCTATTTTTTTCCATTATTCCTAGACCATTGTGCCTTTTACTTTCTCCACTTAGTCAAGACTTGTTGAGTTCATGGTTGCTTCGACGAGTCAAGTTGCTGGTCTTTAGTTTTGCACCACTAGAGTTTCGAGTTCGTGTCACATTCGGTCACCTAGTTCGAGTCAGATTCGTAGTTCGTGTTTGAGTCGGATTACTAGTTTGAGTTTGAATCAGTTTGCTAGTTCGAGTTTGAGTCGGATTACTAGTTCGAGTTTGAGTCGGATTGCTAGTTCGAGTTTGAGTCGGATTGCTAGTTCGAGTTTGAGTCAGATTACGAGTTCAAATCAGATTGCTACTTCGAGTTTGAGTCGGATTGCTAGTTCGAGTTTGAGTCTGATTACTACTTCGAGTTCGAATCAGATTGCTACTTCGAGTTTGAGTCAGATTAGTAATTTGAGTTTGACAACAAGAAAAAGGCAAGTGCAAAATCAAAAGCCGCACAAAAGCCACAAGCAATTAGAGAAGAAAAAAAAGGCAAGTGCAAAATCAAAAGCCGCACAAAAGCCACAAGCAATTAGAGAAGAAAAAAAAGGCAAGTGCAAGATCAAAAGCCGCATGTGCAAATTTTGTTCTAGGGTCTCCTGATTCCATCTAGAGAGAGTTTGGGTGACCACCCCGACAAAAAAAACGAAAAAAAAATCAGATTGTTGTTTGGGGTGTTTTTGGTGACGACATTGGTGTCTCGGCTCGCGTCTCTAGTATGGTCTAGACTAAGATCAGCACAGTACTGTCGTAGAATATTTATTCACCTTGTTGTGATTAACGTGGTGAAAGTTTGCTCCTTGTGCTAGTTCAGCCACCTAAAGCCATAGATTGACACCTGCTCTTGAAGTTGTTCATTACTTGCTGGTTGCCATCACCTTCTTGCTGAGCTTTGTAAGAACAGGTAAGAGCTTGATTGAACAGGTTGAGAGTGAGCGAGTTATCTCCACCAGCACCTTTGTAGCTAGGGATAATGTTACCCTTTCATATTGGACTTTTTTTCTACTAACCATGGCAGGAGGAGCAAATACAACTGAAGACGTGCATTCACCTCGCACACGGGGAATTATACAACACTTCGAACGCCAAGTACGGCTACACACAGAAGCGCTTGATGAGGATTTTCGAGTTACTAGTGACCGCCTTGGTCAATTGGAAAATATGCAGATCGACACCAACACCAAAATCAGCACGTTGGAGAGTTCCATTCAAACATTGAACACCTCTATTGGAGCCATCCTGCAGCGCCTTGAGGAGAGGGATCGTGGACGCAGCGCAGATGGACAGGTGAGCAATGCTCCTAGTACTGTACGTGACAATGAAGATGACTATTCTGCAGATACGGAGATTGGGGAAGATGAGGAAGCTAGGCCACGGCGCCGGCTACAATGCAACCGTTAAGGCATAGGTGGACATCGTCGGCGTGAGGTGCGCAATCATGAAGATACTTTTAACAAGATCAAATTTAAGATACCTCATTTTGATGGTAAATATGACCCTGATGCATATATTACTTGGGAGATTTCTGTTGATCAAAAATTTGCATGTCATGAGTTTCCTGAAAACGCAAGAGTTAGAGCAGCCACTAGTGAGTTTACTGATTTTGCTTCTGTTTGGTGGATAGAACATGGCAAGAAAAATCCTAATAGCATACCACAAACTTGGGATGCTTTAAAACGGCTCATGCGGGCTAGATTTGTTCCTTCTTACTATGCACGTGATCTGTTAAATAAGTTACAACAATTGAGACAGGGAGCTAAAAGTGTAGAAGAGTATTTTCAGGAATTACAAATGGGTATGTTGTGTTGTAATTTAGATGAGGATGAGGAACCAGCTATGGCTAGATTTTTGGGTGGTTTAAACCGTGAAATTCAGGATATACTTGCTTATAAAGATTATAATAATGTTACCCATTTGTTTCATCTTGCTTGTAAAGCTGAAAGGGAAGTGCAGGGACGACGAGCTAGCTCTAGAACTAATATTTCTGCAGGAAAGACTAGCTCATGGCAACCACGCACGACTACTCCTTCGACTGGGCGTGCTTCTCCGCCATCTTCTTCACAAAGTCGGGTAGCACCTTCTTCTTCCAGCAACAAGCCACGTGCTTCTTCCACTAGCTCAGCAGTAAAGACCACCCAAAAGCACACCGAGAGTGCTTCTTCCGTAGCATCTACCGGACAATCTAGAGACGTTCAATGTCACAAGTGCAAGGGTTTTGGCCATGTGCAGCGTGACTGCCCAAGCAAACGTGTTCTAATTGTTAAAGATGACGGTGAGTACTCATCTGCTAGCGATTTTGATGACGATACATGTGTTTTGCTTGCAGCTGACAATGCAGGTAGCGATGAACATCAAGAAGAGCATATTGGTGCAGAATATGCAGCGCGCTATGATAGTCTCATTGTGCAGCGTGTGCTTAGTGCACAAATGGAGAAAGCGGAACAAAATCAAAGGCACACATTATTCCAAACAAAGTGTGTCGTCAAAGAGCGATCTTGCCGCATGATCATTGATGGAGGTAGCTGCAACAACTTGGCCAGCAGTGACATGGTGACCAAGCTGGCACTAAGCACCAAACCGCACCCACATCCCTATTACATTCAATGGTTAAACAACAGCGGTAAGGCAAAGGTAACTAGACTTGTGCGAATCAATTTTACTATTGGATCATATAAGGATGTCGTTGAATGTGATGTTGTGCCTATGCAAGCTTGTAATATTCTGCTAGGAAGACCTTGGCAATTTGATAGAGATTCTATGCATCATGGTAGATCAAATCAGTATTCTTTTCTTTACCACGATAAAAAAATTGTGTTGCATCCTATGTCCCCTGAAGCTATTGTGCAAGATGATGTTGCTAGAGCTAGGAAAACTAAATATCAGGACCATGCTAACATTGAGAACAATAACAATGCCAAATCTGTGTTTGATAAGAAAAATGAGATATCTCTGAAGGGAAAATGCTTGTTTGCTACGAAATCTGATATTAATGAACTGATTGCTTCCACCTCTGTTGCCTATGCCTTAGTATGCAAAGATGCTTTGATTTCCCTTTACGATGTGCAACATTCTTTGCCTCCTGCTGTTGCTAACATTTTGCAGGAATATTCTGATGTGTTTCCAAGTGAAATACCACCAGGACTACCACCACTTCGAGGGATTGAGCACCAGATTGACCTCATTCCCGGTGCTTCATTGCCCAACCGTGCACCATATAGGACAAATCCAAAAGAAACAAAGGAGATTCAGCACCAAGTACAAGAACTACTTGACAAAGGTTATGTACGTGAGTCTCTTAGTCCTTGTGCTGTTCCAGTTATTCTAGTACCTAAAAAGGATGGATCATGGCGTATGTGTGTGGATTGTAGAGCAATCAACAATATAACCATTCGATATCGTCATCCTATTCCACGCTTAGATGATATGCTTGATGAATTGAGTGGTGCTGTTGTGTTCTCAAAAGTTGATTTGCGTAGTGGTTATCACCAAATTCGCATGAAACTAGGAGATGAATGGAAAACTGCTTTCAAAACTAAGTTCGGTTTATATGAGTGGTTAGTCATGCCTTTTGGGTTAACTAATGCACCTAGCACCTTCATGAGATTAATGAACGAGGTTTTGTGTGCATTCATTGGAAAATTTGTTGTTGTGTATTTTGATGATATATTGATTTATAGCAAATCTATGGATGAACATCTTGATCACTTACGTGCTGTTTTTAATGCTTTGCGTGAGGCACGATTATTTGGTAATCTTGAGAAGTGCACCTTTTGCACGGATCGAGTCTCTTTCCTTGGCTATGTTGTTACTCCACAGGGAATTGAAGTTGATCAAGCCAAGGTAGAGGCTATTCAGGGGTGGCCTGTACCAAAGACCATCACACAGGTGCGGAGCTTTCTAGGGCTGGCTGGGTTCTATCGTCGCTTTGTGAAGGAGTTCAGCACCATTGCTGCTCCATTGAATGACCTTACGAAGAAGGGGTGCCTTTTTCTTGGGGCACCACACAAGATAACGCCTTTACCATACTTAAAGATAAGTTGACGCATGCACCTCTTCTCCAACTTCCTGATTTTTCTAAGACTTTTGAGCTTGAATGTGATGCTAGTGGGATTGGATTGGGTGGTGTTTTGTTACAAGAAGGAAGACATGTTGCATATTTTAGTGAGAAAATGAGTGGGCCTGTTCTAAATTATTCTACCTATGATAAAGAATTATATGCTCTTGTACGAACTTTAGAAACATGGCAGCATTATTTGTGGCCCAAAGAATTTGTTATCCATTCTGATCATGAATCACTAAAGCATATTAGGAGTCAAGGGAAACTAAACCGTAGGCATGCTAAGTGAATGGAATTTATTGAGTCTTTTCCTTATGTCATTAAACACAAAAAGGGAAAGGATAATGTTATTGCTGATGCTTTATCTAGACGTTATACTCTTCTATCTCAACTTGACTTTAAAATTTTTGGATTAGAAACGATTAAAGATCAATATGAACAAGATGCTGATTTCAAAGATGTATTGCTGAAATGTAAAGACGGAAAAACATTGAATAAATTTGTCCTCAATGATGGCTATGTGTTTAGAGCTAACAAGTTATGCATTCCAGCTAGCTCTGTTCATTTGTTGTTATTACAGGAAGCGCATGGAGGCGGGCTGATGGGGCACTTTGGAGTGAAAAAGACGGAGGACATACTTGCTGGTCATTTCTTTTGGCCAAGGATGAGGCGAGACGTGGAGCGCTTTGTTGCTCGCTGCACGACATGTCAAAAAGCTAAGTCACGACTTAATCCACATGGTTTGTACATGCCTCTTCCTGTTCCTAGCATGCCTTGGGAGGATATTTCTATGGACTTTGTTTTAGGACTGCCTAGAACAAAGAAGGGGAGAGATAGCATCTTTGTTGTTGTGGATAGATTTTCTAAAATGGCACACTTCATACCTTGTCGTAAAAGTGATGATGCTACACATGTTGCTGATTTGTTTTTCCGAGATATTGTTAGATTGCATGGTGTGCCAAACACAATAGTTTCAGATCGTGATGCTAAGTTTCTTAGCCATTTTTGGAGAACGTTATGGGCAAAATTGGGGACTAAGCTTTTATTTTCAACTACTTGTCATCCCCAAACTGATGGTCAAACTGAGGTTGTGAATAGAAGTTTATCTACCATGCTTAGGGCTGTTTTGAAAAAGAATATAAAAATGTGGGAAGAGTGTTTGCCTCATGTTGAGTTTGCTTATAATCGTTCCCTACATTCTAGTACTAAGAAATGCCCTTTTGAGATTGTTTATGGATTTGTACCCCGTGCTCCTATTGATTTATTACCTCTTCCTTCAATGGAACGAGTGAATTTTGATGCTAAACATCGTGCTGAATTGATCTTAAAATTGCATGAAACCACTAAGAAGAATATAGAGTGCATGAATGCCAAGTATAAACTTGCTGGTAGTAGGGGAAAGAAAACTATCACTTTTGAACCTGGTGATTTAGTTTGGTTACATTTGCGAAAGGATAGGTTTCCTGATTTGAGAAAGTCTAAATTGTTACCTCGAGCTGATGGTCCATTCAAAGTGTTAGAAAGAATTAATGATAATGCATATAAACTCGAGTTGCCTGCGAATTTTGGGGTTAGTCCCACATTTAACATTGCAGATTTGAAGCCATATTTGGGAGAAGAAGAGGAGCTTGAGTCGCGGACGACTCAAATGCAAGAAGGGGGGGATGATGAGGACATCAACACCCTCGAAACATCCACACCAACTCAGCTACCGGTTTCTGGTCCGATCACTCGCGCTCGTGCACGTCAACTAAACTATGAGGTGAACTCGTTCTTGGCCTTATTTCCATCTTATCTAGACCGTGGAACTACGTGCCTTCTTGTTTTGCTTAGGAACAATGGAGAGGAGCCAATGGGAAGAGAATTCGCGCGGACGGGATTTGGACTGCAGAACAGCACCAACTTGTGACGGCCACCACGATTTCATACGGACTCCGATCTGGGCGTTCAAGTACTTCCTGGAAAGATTATCAAGTCTACTTTCAAACGGATCTGGCCTCATGTCCATATCTATTCGGAGTCGGCCGCAATAGTTATTTTAATACCAAGACCTTTTTCTGTCCAGTGTGCTGCATCACAAAAATTGGGCCCATGGCCAATGTATCGTTTGGAGTCCATTAGGGACTCGTGATTAGGGTTTCTCACGACCCTAGGGAGGTAATAAATAGTAGCAGCCGCCCTCATTAGCTGGTGGGTTTTGTTTATTCGTAAGTTAGCTTCTGCTGCTTCCTTGTACACGCGCGTGTCGACTAGATCGCCCGTCTACTTGTATCCAGAACCCCACTTTAGATTGATTCAACAGATAAGTGCTTGTTCTTCTTGTTCTTGCGTGTTCTTCGATTGCTTGCAGGAACAAATGCCCTCGTGGTCAGGTTGATTGTGCGCCAGCAAGATCAATACAATTTCGGAGTCGGTGTACCGATCGCTAAGGCGCATCGTCTTGGGGACGGTGTAGTCGGATCGCCAACGTCTTCTCCTCCACAAATCGAACCCTCCTATTCTCATCGAAAGATCAGGAACTAAGATCCTATCACTCATCAAAGTATCTAGCAAAGCGTAGCATGCCCATATCATACGTGAAGTTTACTTTATTGGTTAGATCTTCTGGAGGAGAGATGAGGACAAATATAGTATGTCAAAAAGTAAGTATTTCCATAAGGAGGGTAGAATTCGTTACCAACCTTATAGTCCTGAATTCCCAAGGCTTGGATATCATACTTGGAATGGATTGGTTAAGGAAGCATAACGGAGTGATTCAATGTGGTACTCGGATAGTGCAATTGACAAATGAGGAAGGAGTCAGTATATAGTTCAAGGCAGTACAACCGACAACCGAGAAGGCAATGGTGAATCACGCAGAAGGAGTGACCTTGGAGGAGATTCCAGTTGTTCGAGAGTACCCAGAAGTGTTTCCTAAGGAATTGCCAAGTATGCCACCTGATCATGACATCGAGTTTGTTATTGATTTAATACCTGGAACTGCACCTATAGCAAAGAGGCCATATAAGATGCCTCCTATCGAATTAGCAGAGCTCAAGAAGCAAATTAAAGAGTAGTTAGAGAAGGGTTTCATACGTCGAAGCTCGTCGCCATGGGGATCCCCAGTGCTTTTCGTAGATAAGAAGGATGGATCCCAGAGAATGTGTGTATATTACCGATCTCTCAACGAGGTGACAATCAAGAATAAGTACACACTGCCCCGCATTGAAGATCTGTTTGACCAGATGAAGGGAGCCAGATCTTCTCTAAGATTGATCTTCGATCGGGATATTTCCAAATAAATATTAGACCATCGGACATACCCAAAACAGCTTTTATGACACGGTAAGGGTCCTATGAGTACACGGTCATGACATTTGGATTGACCAACGCACCTGCATACTTCATGTATCTCATGAATAAAGTCTTCATGGAGTATTTGGATAAATTAGTGGTAGTGTTCATTGATGACATCATGATCTACTCGAAAAGTGAAGAGGAGCACGAAGAGCATCTAAGTTTGACTTTGCAGAAATTGCGAGAACACTAGTTGTATGCGATGTTCAACAAGTGCAAATTCTAGTTGAGGGAGATATCATTCCTAGGTCATATCATATCAGGACGAGGAGTGTCAGTCCACCCAGGGAAGGTTAGAGATGTGGTGAAGTTGGACCCGCCGATGAATGTGAAGGAAATAAGTGATGAGGACATCACAACAGCGGAGACGCACATTGAACTGCAAGGACCAATCACAAGAGCACGAGCACGGTTAATAAATCAGCAGGTGAACTCGTTCCTAACTTCCTTTGCACATGAGTTTGAGAATAGATTGCTATGTGATGATTTAATTGTTATTAGGAACAATGGAGAATATCAACAAGTGAAGGAAGAGGCCTTGGGAACGTGGAGAACCTGTTGGGATGTCCACAAGTTGATGGAATCAGTTTACAACTCGGACTTGAGTTCAACTCAGAGTCCAGGAGCAGTCCACCTTAAAACGGATGCCCAGGATGCATACTGACTCCGTTTTCGATGTTCCACATATGCACAGAAAGAGGAGAATATAAAATTTCCAATGCCTCTAGTTCCACCTCAAATTTCATCTGAAGTTATTGGGAATCATTGAAACAATCGAGTCCAGAATTTTGTCCCTTGCCGTGCCACCGAATCGGGCCTTTGGGCCTTGTATCCCGTATGATTCCATTAGGGACGCGTCTAAGCATGTTTTGGCCGAACCCTATCCTTTAAATACTGAAGCCGACGGTCATATTCGGTGGGTTTTGCTTAGATCAATAATATCACCATTCTACAGTTTGTGAGACCCCAACTTCGTGATTTCATATCGTGTCTTCGACGTTCTTGCTTGTGTTCTCTGTTGCACTTGCAGGGATTAGCCTTCTTGGCGTGGTCAATCGTGTAAAGCACGGTTGATAACCAATGAATCGGTGGTGTAGTGATTGCAGAGGTACTCGAACTGCTCGAGTGCCGCGGATCATCAACATCGAGTTCTCCACCACAATTGACTTACCTTTCGGAAGATCGGGCCTTAAACTACTCATCAATTGGTATCAGATTTCCAGGTTGCCCATGAGTTATCTTTGTTTTCCTTCCATTAGATCGGTTTTTTCGTACCTAGAGTCCACAGAAAAGACACAAAAAAATAGATCATTTTTTACCGCTTTCTAGACTATAGTGCCTGCAGTTTGTTTTTCAGTTTGCATTGTTGAGTTTGCATTCGTGTGGTCGAGACTTGTTGCTGGTTTACCTTTGTGTTTTGGGTCTTAGTTATCGTATTTCATCCTTAATTTCTTGCTGTTCGATACCAATTCCACAATCCCTAAACAACAAACTGATCCACCACGTTCATCGGTTTGCCCTAGGTAGCCGCCTTGCGTGAACTCCCGCATCGCCAGCCCTAGATTAGGTGACAAACCTTTGTACCACTCATCCTTTAATCATCACACACCACCCCATTAGTTGCTGTGCAAATTCCTGGTCGTTTTCATATTCGACCTGGAATCAACATCCAAAAACCGTAACTCGAATAGTCTACCTTAAAACGGCCATAACTTTCGCATACGAACTCAAAATTGGGCATTTTTTTTCAAATTGATCTATGCAAAATTTCGCATATGGTTTTCTGTGGTTTTGCCGCGTTTGGTAAAAATTAGATTGCCCAAATTCCCCTCGAAAGACAGGTTATCCGGCCTCCGAAGTTTCAGCACGGATTTTAAAAGATCTTCTTGATTTTCTATAGGCCGCATATTACATTCAATTGAGCTGAAAAGTTGTGTGCTTCATATTTTTGTGCTCTCGAGTAAAGAAAAATATCAAAAAAAATATTATGGAAAAGAAAAAATAGTGAAGAGCATGCATATTAAAGCAATTGGCCTATACTACTTGTGCTGTGATTGTTGGTTATATCATTTTGTCGTACTTTTGCCTTGCTACTTCCTTGTGTTGTGCTTGGCCCTAGAGCACTTGGTTGACCAGCAACAGTTTCCTACATTGAACACTAATTCAACTTTGATTACATGTTAACGATTTTCTGCTTATTAGCCACCATATTCTGCCATCCAAGCTCCACCTTTCTCATGAGCATAACAGGTACCTTTGCAATCACCCTATTGACGGTCCTTAAGTACCATATTTTGACCGTCAATTCACCTCATTATGTGCATAAAAGAAACACAAAACATAGTGGTAGGGCTATACACTAACACAATTCCACAAGTGTTGGTGTTTATTTGTATGCAGGTGAATTATTACCCAAAATACCAAAACAGGCAGGGATGAATCCATGAAAATGGATTTCAACGAATCAAGCGATGACACGTGGCAACACATGGATCAAATGGCCCACAAACAGAACAATACGAGGAGATCCAATGGTGTTGCACCCATATACATCAAGGGGGCCCACTTGGAAGCCACCTGGAGGAAGCACTCCCCAAGGGGAGGCTTGACCAGGTCGATCGAACCAGGGGTTCAGCCGACCCCTTCCTGGCGCCAAACCCAGTCAAATGACACGTGTTGGCTCCTCCCGGCTCCCTGGAGTCAATGGTGACTGATTCGCGCGTTAATTGTGGTGGGAACCGACCCTTCTCCACTATAAATAGACCCCCTCATCTCACATCTCACACACACCAAAAGTTGAGAATAGTGTTACACTCCAAAGGTTTAGAGTAGTCCTAGAGGCTACCAAAGTAGAAGGAGAGTGTGGTGAAGAGTCTAGGAGAAGGAGGCTTGGGCTTGTCAAGTCCCTCTTCTACACTTGTGCCCCTATAAGGTTTTACTCAATCAAGTAAGCCTTTGTGAATTCAATACAAGTTTGATCTTTTATTCTTAGTAGTTTGCACAAGTAGTTACTTGTGGATTCACTGCTTTAATTCATTAGAGGCTCTAGTTGTAGCTTTGTGTTCGAAACAACTAGAGTAGTGATTTAGAATGTAAGTGTGGTGCTTAGGTTATAAATCATCAGTGGATATCTCGTAGACCCACGGATTGAAGAGGTAGGCAGTAGGTGGTGACAGCGCTATCTGTCCTTCGTAATCCTCCACGTCCGTCTATGCCATAGGCTCTTGGTGGGAGTCGTCCTAGTATTGCTAGGAGTAAGCCCGTGCCTGAAGCAAGCATCTGCTGCAAACTACCTTGAATTAGGATCAATACTTTGAATTACTCTCTGTTCCTTGCCTACCAAACAACTTTGTGTCCTTGGGTGAGCTAGTTTGAAAAATTAGCACACATGTTCTTTGGATTCGATACCCTTGGGAATACTCCTTAAGGGGAACTGCTACAACGGTATTTCCGTGGGCTTGCGGATAACTCTGTGGTGTTAAGAAATATCAACAAGCATTTCTACTACTCTAAAACTTTGGAGTGTAGCACTATTCTCAACTTTTGGTTTTTGTGATAAGTGAGGTGAGGGGGTCTATTTATAGGTGGAGAAGGGTCGGTTCCCGCCAGAATTAATGTGCGAATCAGTCACCATTGACTCCAGGGAGCCGGGAGGAGCCAACACATGTCACTTGACCGGGTTTGGCGCCAGGAAGGGGTCGGTCGAACCCCTGGTTCGGCTGACCTGGTCAAGCCTCCCCTCGCGGAGTACTTGCTCCAGGTGGGCCCCCTGATGTATATGGGTGCAACACCATTGGATCTCCTCGTATTCTTCTATTTGTGTGCCATTTGATCCATTTGTTGCCATGTGTCATCGCCTGATTCGTTGAAATCTATTTTCATGGATTCATCCCTGCCTGTTTTGGTATTTTGGGTAATAATTCACCTGCATACAAATAAACACCAACACTTGTGGAATTGGGTTAGTGTATAGCCCTACCACTATGTTTTGTGTTTCTTTTATGCACATTATGAGGTGAATTGACGGTCAAAATATGGTGCTTAAGGATCGTCAACAAACTCCCCCACACTTAGTCCTTTGCTCGTCCTCGAGTGAAGGCAAGAAGAACTAGAGTGTTGTCATGAATTTGCTATAAGGTAGAAAATAAGGATACTAGATATTTCAACTTATATCTGAATTCATAGATCCCCTTTGTGTATGTGGCTACCACATCAATCTTGGGTGTTTGAAAAGTGGAACGGTTAGAATGAAGTTCCCT
This sequence comes from Tuctoria greenei, assembly GCA_036927565.1. NCBI lineage: Eukaryota > Viridiplantae > Streptophyta > Magnoliopsida > Poales > Poaceae > Tuctoria > Tuctoria greenei. The sequence continues at coordinate 80,628,634 of JAYESD010000006.1, forward strand.
TGGATCATTCTCTGCTGAAATGATTTGGTAGTTGCCGTATTTGAAAGTCATAGGAACATTTGCCCTTGCCTTCTCGATCGGAATCTCTCAAATCTCTCAAAGTGTTTGAGTCCTCACCATGGCATGTTTTGCCAATTCTTGTCCCTATACTAAAAGTGGCTATATCTGGAGCTTGGTAGGGATGAATGTGGCACACATTTGCAATGCATATGTTACTAAGTCAAAAACTTGATCCTATGAGAGACTTATGCAATGAACAAAGTGAAGGGAAAATTCTTGTGCACATGAATGGAATGGAGGGGTGAGGTGATAACTCCCATAAATTTGCTCTTTTTTTAAGGATGAAACATGGCTACTTTTTTTTAGCACTCTTACTCTTTTTCAAGAGTGGATGCTTTTCTTTTTCTTGTATCCATGTCTTCTACTCCTTTTTATTCTTAGAGAGACTTTAACTTGCATTGTATGGAGTTTCTTTTTGACGGATGGGTAATCGATGGACGCAAACTCTCAATGTGACAAATTTTGCATGAATGGAGTGCACAAGAGTTTTCAATTGAAAAAGTTCATACGTGTCACTCAATTGGGTCATGGGTTTGACAAAGTTCAATGAAAAACAAAGTGGCATATGCTTCTGGTTTTCAATGAATGTATCATATGGCCTTGGTGGATATATAAATTTCCAATGAGAGATTTAGGCAAAGTTCAAGACTTCAAATAGTTACAAATGTCAAAATCAATTTTCAAGCAAATGGATGATTTCTAAAGAACTCATTTACCATATCACACTAGTCAAATACCTAGATGATGTGTTTTTTCCTATTGAATTATGGGAATCATAAACAAGGTAATGAATTGAAATATAAAGTATTCAAATTTTCAGCTTAAGCAAATTCTTGACTACCAATTTTTTTTTCAATTTGTTGAGTTGATTCATTTTAGATATGCAATGAAAAATATGAAATCAACTCAAATAGCAGGGTAGCGCATAAAATTGGGGAAAAGAATTCCAAACTGATTTTCTGGAGTGAAATAGAGTCATACGGTGCGAAAAAACAAGTCGGTCGACCTCCTGTTGGCTCTTCTATGGCTCTGTTTTGTTGTGTCGTTTTGCTCATTCGGTGGCGACGTGTTTTGATATGCAACGTTGATTTTTCACATTGGGGTTTCGTGACTTGGAGACATGTTTCCCCCACACTTGTTTCCTGAATTGTTTATTCAACAAAATAAACTAAAGGGGGAACTTTACCGGTGTTAGATGAACCGGTAAGTTCACTATACTGAAATAAAAATATGGGGATGCTTACATTATTTAACCTAGCTTTAGAAAACAAATGTTTTTTTAAAAAATAAAATCCTAAGTATTAAGCATCCTATGCTATCGGGACATCTAAACTATGGTGCGTTGTAGATGTCGGGCTCCCCGACGGCATTGCACAAGCGCCGCAGTTTGGCGCTCATGCCACGGCGAACACCGTCAATATCCTCCTTGAGGGCCATGATGTCGTCCTTCAGTTCCGCCCTCGTGATGCGCCCTTCAGCCACCAAGTCAGTCAGCTTCTTGTTCTCCAAGCGGAGAGAAGCGAACTCCTTGGTTAGTTGTGCCACTTTAGGGGCACGAGGAGAGTCCTCATCACTGCCCTCGAACTAACCGGGTGGCCTGTTGATGGAAGGTGGTGGGACATGTCGCCTAATCTTGGAGGGCGACGAGCCCGTCGACTCCTCCATCGCCAGATTATCCACGCGCTTGAATAGGCCCTTAGCGTAGCCTCCTTCGGGTTTGCGCACCCGTGGATAAGAAAGCGATCTCCCATGCATTCCGGCGAGGTATAGGTGGGCGTCTTGTAGTGGTGGCTGACTACATCGCCATTCTTAGTCTTCAGTGTGTACATGAACTCCTCGCCGGGCAGCAACGATGAGAGAGACTCTTCTTTTCCGTGGAAAAGACGTGTCTTGACTGGATTCAGTCCAGCCAAAGTTGGACAGCATGGCGTCGTTGACTTCATCAGCGTTCTCCGAGGGGAGAGCGACCGGACAACGCTACAAGGTGTAGGGTTGCGCTCGCGCGGAGTCGTCGCAGGTGGGATCATGGCAAGGGGCTTCACATCGATCGCCATGACGGACTCCAAGGCGAGGGAAGTTTTGTCGTTGGCCGGTGTAATGTCCCCGCTCAAGTTGAAGGTTGAGCTGCAGGAGGCGTGAGGCACAATCTTCTTGTCGGCCATGACGAGGACGGGAGGAAGATGATGATTCAATGAGGTGTATAACATTCCTCTCTGTTTCCGTCCTTTAAGTAGGCGGGGAACAACACGTTTCACCGAGGATTTTGTGGAGGATATCGAGGAGGATCAACACAAGAAAACAAAATGCGAACGGCGCGAAGGGAGAGTCGGCCGACCCTAGGGTTTGGCCGACCCCCTTCTGGCTCCGTTCAGGCCACATTTTCTCAGGTCGATTAAATGGGCCTCATAGATGAAGAATTGGATGGGCCCATTAGTTGGACGTGGAGAATTTGAACAGAATTGAAAGAAATGGCATGGAAATCGATTAGATTTACCATGTCAAATTCTTTTTCTGCATCCTTTTGGGAATCGAGAAATAATTTGAGTTGGTGCCCATTCACTTTGAATAGTTTATCGTCATCACCTTGGAGTGTGATTGCTCCATGGGATGAAGTCTCTACTACAGTGAAGGGTCCTTCCCATTTACTTCTAAGCTTCCCATGTCCAAAGAGTTTAACCCTAGAGTTAAAGAGTAAAACTTTATCTCCAGGTTTGAACTCTTTTGGCGTAATCCTCTTATCGTGCCATCTTTTGGTTCTCTCTTTATAAATTCTGGCACTGTGGTACGCCTTATCTCTCCATTCCTCCAACTTAGAGATTTGCTTCAATCGGTGATATCTAGCTTTGTTAAGATTCATGTTCCACCGCTTGATGGCCCAATGCGCTCTATGTTCCAATTCTATGGGAAGATGGCAAGTCTTCCCATAGACAAGTTGGAAAGGAGACATGCCGATAGGTCTCTTGTAGGCAGTACGATATGCCCACAATGTGTCGGGTAGCTTTTTCTTCCATCCCGTTCTCATTTCCAAGACAGTCTTTTGCAGAATATTTTTAATTTGCTTAGTAGATGTTTCTGCTTAACCATTTGTTTGTGGGGGGTATGGGGTAGCAATGTTATGCTGGACTCCAAGTTCCCTTAAAAAGTTCTGGAAGGTCTTATCTATGAAATGAGACCCTCCATCACTTATGACCATACGGGGAGTTCCAAAGCATGGCAAAATGATTTTATGGAACATTCCTTGCTTGCTTGGAATCAGCATTTTTGCATGGCAATGCTTCTACCCATTTTGACACATAATTGACGGCAACCAAAATATACTCGCAATCATAAGACCTAGGAAAAGGTCCCATGAAATCAATACACCATACATCAAATAATTCCACTTGGAGATTGTATGTTAGGGGCCTCACATCGCGAGCAGAGATTCCTCCATGCTTCTGGCATTTCCAACATCTACGAATGAATTCCTTGGTATCTTCATACATTGAAGGCCAATACAATCCACTCTGCCAGATCTTTGCCTGAGTATAGTAAACACCGTAATGACCACCATAGGGGCCAGCATGGCATTTCTCTATAATTTTGGTGCCTTTGATTGATGGGACGCACCTTCTAAGAAGGCCATCGACAAATACTCGATAGAGGTAAAGGTCATCCCAAAGGTGTCTACTACTCTCATAAATGAGTTTCTTTTTGTTCTCCCCTGGTGGTACGTATCCCGTGAACATAAAGTTCATGATATCTGCATACCAAGGTTGAGAGTTTGTCACCTTGAGGAGCATATCATCTCGTAGGAAGTCATTGATAGGTATGTCCATGGTTTGTGTGACTTCCGTATGTGAAAGATGATCTGCCACTGAATTCTCTACTCCTTTCTTATCTCTTATTTCCAGATCAAATTCTTGGAGTAGAAGAATCCATCGAATTAGCCTGGGTTTAGCATCCTTTTTGGTAAGCAGATATTTCAAAGCAGCATGGTCTGTGTAGACTATGACCTTTGCTCCAACCAAATAGGATCTAAACTTTTCGATAGCAAAAACTACTGCTAGGAGCTCTTTCTCAGATGTGACATAATTGAGTTGGGCTCCTATCAGAGTTTTGCTAGCGTAGGCTATTGTGTGATGCTTTTTATCTTTGGTTTGGCCTAAGACCACACCAACAACAAAGTCACTAGCATCACACATGATTTCGAATGGTAGCATCCAATCAGGAGGTTGGATAATTGGAGCTGAGATGAGTGCATTTTTGAGTATATCTAATGATTTAAGGCATTCATCATTGAAATCAAAGGGAGCTTCTTTAGCTAATAGGTTGGTGAGGGGTCTAGCGATTTTGGAGAAATCCTTGATAAATCGTCGATAGAACCCCGCATGACCTAAAGGGCTGCGGATTCCCTTAACATTGATAGGAGGTGGAAGTTTTTCAATAACTTCAATTTTAGCTTTGTCCACCTCTATCCCTCTCTCGGACACCAAGTGTCCAAGAACGATGCCTTCCCGGACCATGAAATGGCACTTTTACCAATTAATCACAAGGTCCTTCTCCTGGCATCTTAGTAACCCTGTCTAAATTTTCTAGACAATGATCAAAAGTTTTTCCATAGACGGAAAAATTGTCCATGAAAACTTCCATGATATCCTCGATCATGTCTGAAAAATATAGACATCATGCATCTCTGGAAAGAGGCAGGAGCATTACACACTCCAAAGGACATACACCGGTAGGCATAGGTCCCGTAAGGACATGTGAACGTGGTCTTACTTTGATCATCGGGATGGATAGCAATTTGATGATATCCCGAATACCCATCGAGGAAACAGAAGTAGGAGTTTTTTGCCAATCGCTCTAACATCTGATCGATGAAGGGCAATGGAAAATGATCTTTCCTTGTTGCCTTGTTAAGTTTTCGATAGTCAATGCACATCCTCCATCCTGTGACGGTCCGTTGAGGAATTAATTCATTCCTCTCATTTTGAACGACCGTCATACCTCCCTTCTTTGGCACTACTTGAACTGGACTTACCCATTCACTATGAGGAACAGGGTAAATAATCCCGGCATGCAGAAGTTTCAAGACTTCTTTCTTGACAACTTCCCGCATCACATTATTCATTCGCCTTTGAGGTTCCCTTGAGGGGACACTCTTAGGGTCAATAGGAATACGATGGGTGCATACCGCTGGACTAATTCCCTTGAGATCTTGAAGTGAATATCCAAAAACAGCTCTATGCCTTTCTAACATGGCTATGAGTTTGAGCGTTTCATCATCTGAAAGCTTGTCACTTATGATGACAGGGGCTTCCAAATCGCCATTTAGAAAGGCATAACGTAGGCCTGGAGGTAGAATCTTGAGCTCAACAGGAGGTTTTGGGGAGGGCCCTTCTTTTGGCAATTCTATTTCCTCTTGAAATTCATCCTCCTCTTGGACGAAGTCTTCTTCTCCTTTAATTTCAGGGGGTTCTAAAAATTGAAGAGTCCTAACCTCCTCCATTGGCTCATCTTGGATGGGAGATTCTGCAGATGTGTTCTTTGAACGAGGAATAGGCATGGAGAAATTTCTCCCTCCAAGATTGATATTGAGGCTTCCTTCCAAAGGAACTTCCATGAGAAATTTCTCTATTGGAATACCTATCATGATGTCCAAATCTTGGATTTCGAACGCATGAAAATCTAGGAGAGCCTCAACATCTTTGTGTCTAACAGACACTTGTTGCAGAACCCCACATCCTTCAAGAATGGTTCCGACTGAATCTCGGAAGGATTTGCGTGTTGGTGCCAATGGCAGATCTCCAAGAATGGCGAGAGCACAAGAATCGGAAATGAGATTTTCTCCAACCGTAGGGTTGTATAGGATTCTCATTGGTGTCCCTCTAATAGATCATAAAATGGTAGCCAAAGGTGAGGTCATCTGAAGAATTTCGGGTGAATTCTCGACTTCAGCTGTCCACTCTCTACTTAGGATAGAGGTCAACTCCTTGACCGTCTGACGGACGAACACCCCGTCAGGTGGTTCAGGTGGAGTTGGTGGCAATGAAGGTTTCCTATAGCAACAATACTTTGAGGTATTTCAATAATCTTCAAAAAGCTCTTCCTCGAAGTAAAATGGAAATTGCGAGGGTTGAATTTCTTCTACCTTCGTAGTCTCAGGTTCGGGAGAGGATTCCTCTGGCAAGGCTTGGGGTAAACAAGAAATGGGTTTATCCTTGTCCAAGAGTGTATCCTCCATTCCTGACACGACTTCCTCTTGGGGAGGCTCATTAAGACCCATAATGAGGGAATAATATTCTAGAATTATGTCCAGAAGATCCTTGCCTTCTTCTGGAGTCTTATGGAGGAAAGATCCTCCAGCCGTAATGTCAAGATATAGGGCAGACTCTTTGTTCAATCCCATGAAGAAATGTCGCAAAAGCATTGGATCAGGGATTAACAAATCTGGGCCAGAATTTTTCAAAAGAGAAAATCTGTCCCAAGCTGCACCTATTGATTCATTCTCCATCTGCTGGAAGCATAGTACTTCCTTTCGTAAGGAAACAATTCGGGCAATGGGAAAGAAAGCAAGACAAAATCTGTCTCGTAATTCACTCCAATCACCGTTTGTCTTCCCAACGCAGTGGTTGTACCATTGTTTGGCTTTTTCCTTGATGGAAAAAAGGAAACAACTTCCATTTGAGAGGTTCATGTGTCATACCTTTGATTAGAAGGCATGAACACGGTTGCTCGAACTCTCATAGATGGTGGTAAGGGTTTTCACAATCCATTCCTGAAAGATTGTTCCCGAACTATTGCTATAAAGTCAGGGCGAAGTTCATAGCTGGTTGAACAAATAGGTTCCGTTGAAGGTTGTGGCTCACAGAACTTGCCCTTCAGAGCAGAGTAAGAAAGAATGGTGGGTTGTTCCATTTATATGGTGGTGGTAAGGTAAGAATAAGAAAGGTAAGATGATATATAAGGGGGATATGATACGAGGGTGATTTAGTTTGAAGATTAACAGTAACCGTTCTCTGGCAATGGCACCAGAAATGCTTTTGGTATTTCTTAACACCACAGAGTTATCCGCAAGCGCACAGAAATACCGTTGTAGCACTTCACCTTAAGAAGTATTCCCAAGGGAATCGAATCCAAAGAACGTGTGTGCTAATCTTTCTAACTAGCTCACCCAAGGACACAAAGTTGTTTGGTAGGCAAGGAACAGAGAGAAATTCAAAGTATTGATCCTAATTCAAGGTAGTTTGCAGTAGATGCTTGCTTCGGGCACGGGCTTACTCCTAGCAACACTAGGACGACTCCTGCCAAGAGCCTATGGCATAGCCGAACGTGGAGGATTACGAAGGACAGATAGGGCTATCACCACCTACTGCCTACCTCTTCAATCCGTGGATCTACGAGATATCCACTAATGATTTATAACCTAAGCACCACACTTACGTTCTAAATCACTACTCTAGTTGTTTCGAACACAAAGCTACAACTAGAGCCTCTAATGAATTAAAGTAGTGAACCCACAAGTAACTACTTGTGCAAACTACTAAGAATAAAAGATCAAACATTTATTGAATTCACAAAGGCTTACTTGATTGGGTAAAACCTTGTAGGGGTACAAGTTAGAAGAGGGACTTGACAAGCCCAAGCCTCCTTCTCCTAGACTCTTCACCACACTCTCCTTCTACTTTGGTAGCCTCTAGGACTACTCTAAACCTTTAGAGTGTAGCACTATTCTCAACTTTTGGTGTGTGTGAGAAGTGAGGTGAGGGGGTCAATTTATTGGTGGAGAAGGGTTGGTTCCCACCACAATTAATGCGCGAATCAATCACCATTGACTACAGAGAGCCGGGAGGAGCCAACACATGTCATTTGACCGGGTTTGGCGTTAGGAAGGGGTCGGCCGAACCCCTTGTTTGGCTGACCTGGTCAAGCCTCCCCTCGAGGAGTGCTTCCTCGAGGTGGCTTCTAGATGGGCCCCCTTGATGTATATGGGTGCAACACTGTTGGATCTCCTCGTATTCTTTTGTTTGTGGGCCACTTGATCCATGTGTTGCCACGTGTCATCGCCTGATTCGTTGAAATCCATTTTCATGGATTCATCCCTGCCTGTTTTGGTATTTTGGTTAATAATTCACCTGCATACAAATAAACACCAACACTTGTGGAATTGGGTTAGTGTATAGTCCTACCACTATGTTTTGTGTTTCTTTTATGCACATTATGAGGTGAATTTATGGTCAAAATATGGTACTTAAGGACCGTCAACACACCCCACGCTTCATTGGTTCATCTCACCATCCACACCACCTGCTGTGTCGGTAAGAACACTTGCAAGAGCGTGGTAAGATGCTTGAGCGAGAGAGATTGTTTTCTTCCACCTTTCATATTGTCACTGTAGTTGATAGGGATAACATCTTTTTGTTGTCTTTTGTTTCCTACTAACAATGGCAGGGGAAGACAATGATGACGAATGTGTTCAACATGCTGAGTTACATCATATGATCAAGACCATGACAGATATGTTCGCCAAATACAACGCATCAATAGAAGAATCATTGGCGAACTTGACTCGCCAACTTGATGACCTTGCTCTTCGGATGAATACTTTTAAGGCTCAGTTGCCTCTCACTAGAAGACATGAAGACAATGCTTTTGATGATATGGAAGATCACAACAATCAGCCAAGACTACCACTTTATCATCGAGGTACAGGAGGTGATAATCATCATAATAATTATAATTGTCCTCCTGATGATCCTTTTGCTAAAGTGAAATTTACTATACCCTCTTTTCTGGTTCTTATGATGTTGAGGCTTATCTTGATTTGGAGATGATAGTATAGCAAAACTTTAATGCCCATCTTGTTCCTGAACAACATAGAGTTCGTCAAGCCACTAGTGAGTTTAAGGACTTTGCTATCATACGGTGGAATGAACTTGTTAAAACTAGAACTGATCCTCCAACATGGGATAGATTAAAGGAAGCTATGCGTGTTTGATTTGTTCCTCCATCTTTTCAGCGGGACCTTCGCAAAAAATTGCAGCGCTTAGACTAAGGTAACATGTCCGTAGAGGAGTATTATCAAGAGTTACAAAAGGGTATGCTGCATTGTGGGGTAGTAGAGGACATGAATGATAAAATAGCTCGTTTTTCAACGTCTACACCATCCAAAACAGTACCATCTTCGACCCCCCGTGCAGCGACTACACCATCCAATGGCGGCCAACGAACTACACCTGCTGCTCCACCTTCTCGCGTGCCGGAGGGCAGCAAGGCGACATCATTCAAGCCTTCGTCATCCACTCCTTCTATGAGTCGTACTTCCAACATTAAGTGTCACCACTGCCAGGGACTTGGTCATATGATGAGAGATTGCCCGAGCAAACGAGCATATATAGCACGCGACGATGGCGGGTATGATAGTACTTCGGATGTTGAAGATGAATATTCCCTTGCTACTGACTTTACAGATCTAAATGACGAACACACCGAAGAAGAGGTACTTGGTATAGCGGCGACGGAGAACTATAGGAGCATCATTGTGCAGCGTGCCTTGAGCTCCAAAGTGGAGGCCTACGACAAGCTAAAATGGCACAACATCTTCCACATGTTTCTCGTCGTCAAGGACTGTCATATACACACTATAATCGATGGAGGTAGCTGTAATAACTTGGTGAACACGGACGTCGTCAAGAAACTTGGTTTGACAACAAGAGCACACCCTCATCCATACCACATTCAATGGTTCAACAACAGCGCTAAGTTTCGGGTAACACAAACAGTGAGAATACATTTTTCAATTGGTTCTTACCATGATTTTGCTAATTTTGATGTCGTGCCTATGGATGCTTGTTCTCTTTTATTGGGTCGTCCTTGGGAATTTTATACAGATGCTATTCATCATGGTAGAACTAATAAATATACTCTCATGCATAAAGGAAAGAAAATCACTTTGCTACCCATGACTCCTGCTGAAATTGTGCATTTTGAGAAGAGTAAAATTCGTGATAGTAAAGGAACAAAACTAGAATCTGAAAAACAGCAAGTCATTAAGTTAAAATCACCATCGTTGCTCGCAACTAAATGTGACCTTGCTGATTTATTCGATGCTAAGGGGATGTGCTATGCTTTAGTATGCAAAGAAGCCATGTTTTCACTTCATTAATTGTCTATTGCATTGCCCCCTACTGTTGCTAACCTTTTGCAGGAGTTTGAGGATGTGTTTCCCTCCGAGATACCCCCTGGTTTACCACCTATGAGAGGCATTGAACACAAGATCGATTTGATTCCAGGAGCAAGTTTGCCAAATCGTGCAGCATACAGGGCAAATCCAGATGAAACTAAGGAAATTCAGCGATAAGTCCAAGATCTTTTGGACCGCGGGTACATCCGTGAAAGCCCTAGCCCTTGTTTCGTTCCTGTTCTTGTAATTCCTAAGAAAGATGGTATTTGGTGCATGTGTGTTGATTGTCGAGTGATTAATAACATCACCATTCGATATCGTTATACTATTCCTCGCTTAGATGACATGCTTGATGAATTGAGTGGTGCTATCGTCTTCACCAAAATTGACCTGCATAGTGGTTACCACCAAATTATAATGGCACTAGGAGATGAATGGAAAACTGCATTTAAAACCAAGTTTGGACTTTATGAGTGGTTAGTCATGCCTTTTGGTTTAACTAATGCACCCAACACCTTTATGCGATTAATGACCGAGGTTTTACGTGCTTTCATTGGACAATTTGTGGTGGTTTACTTCGATGATATCCTCATTTACAACAAGCCATATGATGAACATCTTGATTATTTACGTGCTATTTTTACTGTTTTGAGAGATGCACATTTGTTTGGTAACCTCGAAAAGTGCATCTTTTGCACCAATCGAGTATCGTTTCTTGGCTATGTAATTTCCTCACAAGGAATTGAGATGGATGAGGCAAAAATTGAAGCGATCACTAGCTGGCTAGCCCCAACAACCGTCACGCAGGTTCGTAGTTTTCATGGTCTTGCAGGTTTTTATCGCCGTTTTGTGCGGGATTTCAGCACCATTGCAGCACCTTTGCATGAGCTAACGAAGAAGGGAATGCCATTTCAATGGGGCGAACAGCAGCAACAAGCTTTTGAGGCTCTCAAATCGAAGCTTACACAAGCACCATTGCTACAATTTCCTGATTTTGGCAAGACCTTTGAGCTAGAATGCGATGCAAGCAGCATTGGTATTGGAGGCGTTCTCATACAAGGAGGTAAACCCATTGCTTTCTTTAGTGAAAAACTTCATGGTCCTTCTCTTAATTATTCTACTTATGATAAGGAATCGTATGCCTTAGTGCGAGTATTACAAACTTGGCAACATTTTCTTTAGTCTAAGGAGTTTGTCATACATTCCGATCATGAATCATTGAAATATCTTATGTGTCAAACCAATCTGAATAAACGACATGCTAAATGGATTGAGTTCATAGAGTCGTTTCCATACATCATTAAGCATAAGAAAAGGAAGGAAAATGGCATTGCTGATGTATTATCTAGATGTTATACCATGCTGTCCCAACTTGATCATAAAATCTTTGGTTTGGAAACAATGAAATCACTATATACTACTTATTTGGACTTCAAAGATGCTTTTGAAAATTGTAGAGAATGAAGAACTTGGAATAAATATGTGCTGCGAGAGGGTCTCCTCTATCATGCTAACAAGCTATGTGTTCCAGCTAGCTCCGTTCGTCTACTACTTTTGCAGGAAGCACATGGAGGAGGTTTGACGGGACATTTTGGAGTGAAAAAAAAAACTGAAGATGTGCTTTCCACACACTTATTTTGGCCAAAGATGAGGCGTGATGTCGAGCGCTACGTGTAACGATGCACTACTTGCAATAAATCTAAGTCTTCGCTGCCTTTTAAGATTGTTGAAAAGACTAATGATAATGCATATAAGCTTGAGTTGCCTCCCGATTTTCGGGTTAGTCTCACATTTAACATTTTAGATTTGCGATTGTACTTGGGAGAAGAAGATGAACTTGAGTCGAGGGCGACTGCAATTCAAGAGGGGGAGGATGATGAGGACATCACAACAGCGGATACGCACATTGAACCGCAAGTACCAATCACAAGAGCACGAGCACAGTTAATAAATCAGCAGGTGACCTCGTTCCTAACTTCCTTTGCATGTGAGTTTGAGAATAGATTGCTATGTGATGATTTAATTGTTATTAGGAACAAAGGAGAAGATCAACAAGTGAAGGGAAGAGGCCTTGGGAATGTGGAGAACTTGCTGGGACGTCCACAAGTTGATGGAATCAGTTTACAACTCGGACTTGAGTTCAACTCGGAGTCCAGAAGCAGTCCACCTCAAAACAAACACCCAGGACGCATACGGACTCCGTTTTTGACGTTTCGTATATGCACGGAAAGAAGAGAAGATGAACTTTCCAATGGCTCTGGTCCCACCTCAAAATTCCTCAGGAGTCATTGGGAATCGTCAAAACCAGTCGAGTTTAGATTTCTGTCAGGTGCTGCGCCACCGAATCGGGCCTTTGGGCCTTGTATCCCGTATGAGTCCAATAGGGATGCGTCTAAGCGTGTTTTGGCCGAACCCTAGCCTTTAAAAACTACATCCGCCGGTCACATTCGGTGGGTTTTTCTTAGATCAATAATATCGCCGTTCTACAGTTTGTGAGACCCCAACTTCGTGATTTCAGATCGTGTCTTCGACGTTCTTGCTTGTGTTCTCGGTTGTACTTCCAAGGATTAGCCTTCCTGGCGAGGTCAATCGTGTGAAGCATGGTTGATAACCAACAGAGTGGTGGTGTAGTGATTGCAGGGGTACTCGAACTGCTCGAGTGTCGCAGATCATCAACATCGAGTTCTCCACCCCAATTGACTTACCTTTTGGAAGATCGGGCCTAAACTACTCATCAATAAGGAGTTTTCTCGGAATGGCTGGATATTACCACCGGTTCATCAAGGAGTTTTCCAAGATAGCGGAGCCCATGACTGAACTGCTAATGAACGAGAAGCCTTTCAAGTGGACTCAAGCTTGTTAAGACAGTTTTGAGAAAGAGTTTTGACACCTATTGTGATGTGTCAAGTCAAGGACTTGGATGTGTGCTCATGCAAGAAGGCCGAGTAGTAGCTTATGCATCATGCAGTTGAAGAAACATGAGTAGAACTATCCTACGCATGATCTCGAACTCACAACCGTAGTCATAGATGTGAGATCTACACAAATCATAAGAGTCTCAAGTACATATTCACTCAGACGGATCTGAATTTGAGGCAACGACGGTGGTTGGAACTCATTGAGGACTATGATGTGGGAATCAAATATCATCCAGGAAAGGCCAACGTAGTGGCCGATGCTTTGAGCCTAAAGGGAGCAAGCCACCAGCTTACCGTCAGGGAGTTGCCCCCGAGCTATGCAAGGAGTTTGAACGGTTGAATCTTGGATTCGTAAATGAGATGGGAGCAATTGAAGTGAATCCAACTCTAGAGCAAGAAATTCGATAAGGTCAAACAGAGGACAAGGAAATCCAGGAAATCAAGGAATGGACCCAATAAGGGAGAGAATTCAGATTTGATGAGGATGGCCAAGGTACTCTATGGCTTCGAAAACGGATTGTTGTGCCTAATGAGAAGAGTTTCCAACTGTTAATATTAAAGGAGGCACATGACTCACTTTATTCTATCCATCCCAGTTGTACCAAGATGTATAAGGACCTGAAGACATGCTACTAGTGGGATGGTATGAAAAGGGACATAGCGGGATATGTTGCACTATGTGATGTATGCCAACGAGTCAAAGCTGAACATCAAAGGCCAGCCGAATTATTACAACCAGTGAAGGTTCTAGAATGGAAGTGGGAAGAGGTTGGAATGGATTTCATAGTTAGTTACCTCGCACTTCAGTTGGATATGATTTGATATGGGTTATTGTGGATCGGTTGATGAAATGAGCGCATTTCATTCCTATCAAGACTACCTACAGTGGAGCAAAGTTGGCAGAATTGTATATGGGAAGAATAGTATGTTTACACGGAGTGCCCAAGAAAATAGTGTCTGATAGAGGCTCTCAGTTTACCTCGAGGTTCTGGCAAAAGCTACACGAGTCCATGGGAACTCAATTGAATTTCAGTTCTGCATATCACCCCCAGACGGATGGATAGACCGAGAGGACAAACCAGGTATTGGAGGACATGCTAAGAGCCTGTGCGCTAAGTTATGGAGGAAGTTGGGACAAAAGCTTGCCATATGCTGAATTTTCCTACAACAACAGTTATCAAGCAAGCTTAAAGATGTCGCCATATGAAGCATTGTATGGGAGAAGGTGTAGAACACCCTTGTTTTGGAATGAGACACAGGAGACTCAAGTATTTGGACCTAATGTTATCCAGGAAGCCAAAAAGCAAGTTCAGAGTGTCCTAAAAACTTGAGAGTCGCGCTGTCAATACCGAAGAGTTATGCGGATAATAGATGAAGAAGTCTATCTTTTGAGGTGGGAGACTTCATATACCTCAAAGTATCACCCATGCAAAGTCACAAGCGGTTTAATGTCAAAGGCAAGTTGGCACCTCGCTATTGGACCATTCAAGATTCTGGACAAACAGGAAAAAGTAGCCTATAAGTTCGAGATGCCAGCACATATTTCCGATGTTCATGATGTGTTTCATGTTTCTCAACTCAAAAAGTGTTTAAGGGTTCCGAAGGAGCAAGTACCGATGGAAGAATTGGATCTTGAGAAAGATTTGACCTATGTCGAGCAACTGTCAAAATTTTGGATGCTAAGAGTGGGTCACAAGGAACAGGGTGATTTGATGGTGTAAAGTGACATGAAAGCATCATACAAAATCAGAAGAAACTTGGGAGTGAGAAGATGATCTCAAGAAGGAATTTCCCTATCTCTTCCGTCTCACATCGAATCTCGAGGGCGAGATGCATTTTAAGGGGGGTAGGTTTGTAACACCCTCATTTTGATGCATAATGCATTGCATACATCCTCACACATGTTTAATATCAAGCCATGTAAAAAGGAACAAGATTAAAATGAATTTAGGCTTAATCTGGAAATTTCAGTCTGTTAGAGTACTGACTTGTCTGGCCTCTGAACCGGACTAGTCCGGTATTGCCCTTTTGACTTAGAAAATTCAGTTTCTTCAGAGTCCAGACTTGTCTGGCACAGTGTGCGGACTAGTCCGTTGATGGCTCTTATGTGTCCAGACTTTTCCGATTTCGAGCGGACTAATCCGATTGTATCCAGAATTTTAGTCCGAGAAACCTTTTTCTTTGAACCTCGGACCTGTCTCGCCTTATACATCTTATTTGTCTACAAAGGGAAAGGCGTCGGTATGGAGTCACGTCAGCTGTGTATAATCCATAAATCAGAGAGCATGCCGAAAAAAAGGATGCTAGGATGGCGCTTAATGCGGTGGTGTTTGAAGAGGCGAGGGTCAATATCTCCGGACTAGTCCGATTTTTCCTCTGTTGCCAAACAGACTTGTCCGGTCCCCATTGCGGACTAGTCTGGCTTTCGGAATTCATCTCGGATTCTTTTATTTCTCCACGATTTGTTTTTTTGGGTAATTGCCTATTTGGGCCTAAGAACTTCGTGCCCAACCTTGCAAAAGGCCAAGTAGACCCCACCTCGGCCCCTACGCGCCCCCACCGAATTCTACTTGGAAATCACCCCAAAACCCTAATTCTCCACCTCTATATAGACAACCCAATGCCTCACACCTCTCCACCCCAATTGAAAACCCCTTGTTGCCACCTTTGCATTGTGCCGTCGTCAAGATCAAGTCCAGAGGCAAGTGGGAGGGGAGAAACACGAAGAAGGACCAATCAAGATCAATCTTCATCGATTCTTCGATGAATTGACGTTCTTCATCACCACTCTTCATCAACTCATCTCCATCAAGCCCTAATTGCCAAGATCCAAAGCCTCACATCAAAACCTTGATCTTTGGATCTCTAAACATGTGGTGTACCCTCTACATTCGAGGTTCTACGTCAATTCAACCCCAATTCTCTCAGATCAGAAAAACCCTAATTTGCAGTCTGTCTAGGGCGGACTAGTCCGGCCCCTGCGTACGGACTAGTCTGGCCTCTGAATCTAAACTGTGCTGAATTAATTTCAATTCAACTCAAATCAATTCCAAACTTGTCCAAACTTGTTAGAAACTATTGTAACTGGTTAGTAAACATTATTAGCAACTCATTAACAAGTTTTACCTCACATTTGCATTAATCATGCATATCATGGCATATTGAGTACTATATGAGCATTATTTGATTGAATTGTGTATTTTGCATGTTTGTTGCTTGGGGTAGAAGGAATTCTCATAGAGAGTGCTTTCGAGGACCTGGAGAACCAGAACTACGAAGCCTTTGATCCAAATCAAGCTCAGGAGCAAGGCAAGTGTCCTTGACCATATTGATCCTGTTTTAAAGGTTTTGTTTGCAAAATTGCATGCTTGTGTCGAAATTTATTGGAAAACCAAATTGTAGGAGTTTACTAGTTTTGTATGACCACCCTTGTCGCTTGAACACTATGTAGAGAGTCGGGAAGGGTATTTTGCACTTTTTGCTTTGCAATACTAAATTGGGTATGGGAAACAATCAAATGGATTAATTGCGAACTATTGAACAGGTGTGTAGGATCGAAGAGCACGTGAAAAGCTACCAGAGGGGGGTGAATGGTAGTTTAAAAAATCTTACGTAGCGGAAACAATTAAACCCCAACCCCTTCGGTAGAAAAACGATATGTTAAAGAAATCATGTGTGAGACTAATCTAAACGTGTTTCACTGGGACAAAAGTGATATATATCAGATAGAATCAAGTCACGAAGAAAACACAAGAAGAATCACTCAAATCTGTCAAGAGAAACTCAAGTTATGATCGAAAGATCGAACAAAGGTCAATCTGTCCTACCCGAGAAAAATAGTTCTGGAACGCTGCAAAGAAACTCGTGTAGATCAAAAATCACAAATCCAATGACCGTGCAATTTTGACAGATGATAGATAATTAAGTTGTGAAGACAACCCAAAAAGAATCACGTCAATTAGATATGTAAAACTCGAGTTAGGATAAAACCACCGACAAAAGGTAGTGCTGTCTAGAAACTCGACGAGTAAAACTTGTCTAGAACAAGTCGGACAAACAAGGCACAAAAGTTCCTTCAAACTATGAATTTTATTCAATAGAACACAAGAGGAACAGAACCAAAGTCGTGCACCACGAGCTTTGGCTTCCCTTGCTTATATAACCAGCCCTTAGGCCAACCCAATCTTAACTAGGACTCCAATCCTATCCGATCACGAATCGAAACTTTCCATAACTGCTTAGGACTCTTCTATACGCAGATAGAAGCAATCTTAAGACTTCCAAACACCTTAGGAACGTATCCCACATTCCTAAAACAACTCAAATTTGTGACCCACACCAAATCCTAACATAACCAACTCGATACTTTTCATACCGAGCCATAACCGACTCCGCCGCAGCCAAAGTCATCAACCGATACGATTCGATCCTTCCAACCAGATCTTCCCATCCATAAGCCATCTTCGGAACCATGTTGCCACATCATGCACCACATGCATACGTGTGCAAACACCTTCCTTCGATGTCCAGTAACCTTCAAATGCACTGCCCTTGATTCAATCATTTTGTGCAACCCCCTGACCCGCTCAACCACAATTCCTCCTGAATTTGGTTGTTGGAACCTCATCTCCTCCCTAAGACTAGTCCAAAGGATCCTGTCACCAGCCATGACTTGAACTCAAGCAAAACCTGCATATGAACAAACAACCAATCCGTACGAGCCCAAGTCCACGACTTGACTCAAGTCAGTTTCAAACACAACACCTTACGTGAGCACCTCACATAAGCATGTTGCAAAGCATATCAAAACGATATCAGCCATATCAACCAAAACGCACCAAAAACTTAGTATAAGAATACTAAGCAAACTTTACAACAATGTAAAGCAAGTTCAAAACATTTCTCTTTAAAAGCAGAAACATTGCGATCAAGCACTGAACCTTGCCAAAGCTAACCGGGCCTTGAGCCGTAGCTTACCAAAGCTAGTCAGACCTAGTACCGGAGCTAACCAAAGCTAGTCGGACCTAGCACCGGAGCTAAACCAAAACTAGTCGGAACTAGTCAACCCAAAAGCCGTAGCTAGAGAAACATGTCGAAGCTTAACAAAGACATGCCGGAGCTATCAAAGACATGCCGGAGCTAAAGACAAAGCTCACCGTAGCTACCCAGAAACATGTCGGAGCTAGACAAAGAAAGTCGGACCTATTGTGGGACCTTGCTGATGAGATCATGCATATTATTATTGCACCTACAAACATGACACAATGTTTATTTGTTTGGGATCCTGGCTCAAGTGAATGTGCACTCTTATTTGATGGACAAGATCAAGATGGCGCACTATGTCGTCCACCATCTTGGCCTCCTCCATTCATGCATACAAGAAGATTTGATGGCGTTGCACATTTAGACCAACACATGAGAGGAGATGAACTTGAGTCGAGGACGACTCCAATTCAAGAAGGGGAGGATGATGAGGATATCACTTCTATGGATACAAACAACACTCTATTGAATATACAAGATGCAATCAATAGAGTTCAAACACAACAATTAATTTTAGAGGTGAGCTCATTCTTATATGTTTCCTTATATGTTTTTGAGCAAGATTGCTACCTAATGATTTAATTGTGATTAGGATACATGGAGAGGTTCAAAGAGTACTTGGAGGAAGTATTAGGGACGTGGAAGATCAGAGAATTCGTTCAAAGAAGATGGAAATCGAACCAAACTCAAAATCGTATCCAACTCGGAGTCCAGGAGCAGTACGCACTAAAACAGACGCCCAGGACGTATACGAACTCCGTTTTGGACGTTCCACATATGCACGGAAAGGGGAGAGGATAAACTTTCCAATCGCGCTGGTCTCATATCAAAATTGTTTCGCAGTAATCGGGAACTGTTGAAACAATATCGAGTACAGAATCTGTTAGGGTGTTGCGCCACCGTATTGGGTCATTGGGCCTTGTATTAAGTCTAAGTCCATTATTTTCGTGTCTTAGGGTTAGGTCACGACCCTAACACCCCCTTGGACGTACTCCCACCTATATATACTCTATGGTAGCCGCCATAGACAATTGGGTTTTGCTTAGATCAATAATATCGCCGTTCTACGATTTGTGAGACCCCAATTTTGCTATTTCAGATTGTGTCTTCTACGTTCTTGCTTGTGTTCTCGGTTGCACTTGCAGAGATTAGCCTTCTTGGCGAGGTCAATCGTGTGAAGCACGGTTGATAACCAACGGAGCGGTGGTGTAGTGATTGTAGGGGTTTTTCGTGTTCTACTCGAGAGCCTCGGATCATGAACGTCGAGTTCTCCATCAATCGACTTATCCATTACCTTTTGGAAGATTGGGCCTCATCTTTCATTTACCTATCAATTGGTATCAGATTTCCAGGTTGCCTGTTAGGTAATTCATCTATCCATTACATTAGTTTTGTTTTTCATACCTAGAGTCCACTAAAAAGCCACAAAAAACTTGCAGTTTAGTAGATCTGTTCATTACTTTGTCCAAACCACCATTGAGCCTTTGCAACTTTTGTTTTCAGTTTGATTTTGTTGAGTTTGTGTCCGTTGTTGAGTCATATGGATGGTTTAGAAGTATTTTTGGTCTTAGTTTGAGTTTTGCATTGGATGATTCATCCTTTTGAATCACTTCATCACGTCCAGATTAGATTCACCTCTGTCTAGTTAGGTATTTTCATCATATCTCGCACATACAAACTCGGACTTTGGTGTTCTTGTACTTTCTGGAAAGATTAAGAAGTGCTCTATAACTTTCATACTCATAATTTTCCTAGAAAATATAGTTATTAATGTCTAAATTGCATTAGATCCGAATCTGTCATTGACCTAAAAATTCTGAACAGTCTGTATTTCGGGGGCAATATCTCCTATTGTTCTTTTCCAAAATAGGTCTTCCATATATTGAAATTAAATAGGAGAGATATATCTACAATCTTGCTGTTGTTAGTTTTTCTATTTGGAGCCTCTAAGTATGCCTATTTATCCTTGGACAATTGATCAGAAAATCTGTAACAGACCCACGAGATATCTTTGATTGATTGTTATTGTGTTCTTTCCTTGCAGCACATTCTGAAAAAAAAAAGAAAAAAAAGAAAAAGGCAAGTTCAAAACAAGAAACAAAAGCCGCACAAAAAAAACAACAAAAAAAACAGAAGTGCTTGCATTCTTTGTATCATCTAGTTTTGTCTCATGTCTTGCTAGCTTGAACTACTAGGAACACATTTAGGCCAGCAACTTTGACAAGTACTTTAGACACTTATTCAACTTTACTATCTGATTTCATTGTTGCTAATCCTTGCTATATATAAAGTTCCATCCAAGCTACACTTTCCTCTTGAGCAGAATCGACACACCTTTGCAATCATCCCACGCTTCATTAGTTTTCTTCATACCGGCCACCGTTTGCCACCTGTAGTGTCGGTAAGAACACTTGTAAGAGCATGGTAAGACGCTTGAGAGTGTGTGATTCCACTTCCACTTTACCATTATCCTTTGTAGTTGATAGGGATAACATTTTTTTTGTTGTCTTCTGTTTGCTACTAACAATGTCAGGTAAAAGCAAGAATCATGCATTATATGCTGAGATGATGGACATGATGATGACGGCGATGGAGTTTCTCACTAAAAATCAAACATCAACCAAGGTTTCACATGACATTCAGACCACCTTTACAACACCTTCCATAAGAAGTAATTACATTCTCCTATCTCTTCCTTCTTATGATAGTTTTGGTTATGATGAATATATTACTTGGGAAATAGAGGTGGATAAATTTTTTGGACAATGTCATATGTGTGAGAGGAGAAAGATTAGAAATGTTGCAAGTGCATTAGTAGATTGTGCATTAACTTGGTGGAACAATTTAAATGAATTAGAAAAACCTTGAACATGGAAAGAAACGAAAATTCTTATGCGAGAAACTTTTGCTAATGTATCTATGTGCAAAGAAGAAATTCAGCAATTTGAGAAGAAATTTCTTGTTGTACCTCCTTTTGTGTCTAACGTTTTGCAGGACAATATAGAAAATAATATAGATGATGCAAAAGAGAACGAGGCTTTCGACAACACTTGTGAAATTTTAGATGGATCAACTCATAATGCACTCGAAATCACTGCTGAAAATGATAAGGCAAAACATTCTACAAATACAGAAGGTGAGAAGTTTTTGGATGTTCTGAACTTTTCCACCAATCATGCTATTTTCGAGGAGCAACTATTAGAATCGTTTATTTATACACCATTGTCACATGTTGATTTTCCTGCTGATCGTTGCACTAAGAAAGAGTTGTGTGCTGATAACTCTATTATACCTATGCAAAAACAAGTTAATGTACAAGATGATTGTGTTTTGGATTCACCTACTTGTGCTGAAAATTCATAATTTGATCACCGCTACTGCTGAAAATGATGAGCTGAAATTTTTGTCTTCTCTAAATACTTTGGGTTATATTGAATTTGACACTCTTTGTGATCTAAATATTGTAGAGAGGAGAATATTTTCACAATCTGAATTACCTTTATTAAGTAGAAATATTTTTCATGCTATAGGCAACTATGAAGATAGTGGTGAATTTATGGTGCATAAAGTTTACATATGTTCAAATGTGCAAGCCCCTTTTGTGCTGCAACAACATGGTGAAATGAATGGATGCACTAACACTAATAATGTATTGTCAAGTTTTTCTAGCATTTTTTTATTGCAGCAAGGACAACAAATAAAAAAGAAGCATTGTTTGTTGCGGTTGTGCAATATGGACAGTGTTCATTCTACCCCCAAAGCAATTCTTTTTCCTAGACATACGAGCAAGCCGGGGACGGCTTGTCATAAAGAAGGGGAGAATGATGAGATCATGCATATTATTATTGCACCTAAAAATATGACACGATGATTATTTGTTTGGGATCCTGGCTCAAGTGAATGTGCACTCTTATTTGATGGACAATATCAAGATGGCGCACTATGTCGTCCACCACCTTGGCCTCCTCCATTCATGCATACAAGAAGATTTGATGGCGTTGCACATCTAGACCAATACATGAGAGGAGATGAACTTGAGTCGAGGACGACTCCAATTCAAGAAGGGGAAGATGATGAAGACATCACTTCTATGGATACAAACAACACTCCATTGAATATACAAGATGTAATCCATAGAGTTCATACACAACAATTAATCTTAGAGGTGAGCTCGTTCTTATATGTTTCCTTATATGTTTTTGAGCATAGATTGCTACGTAATGATTTAATTGTGATTAGGATCCATGGAGAGGTTCAAAGAGTACTTAGAGGAAGTATTAGGGACGTGAAGACCAGAGAATTTGTTCAAAGAAGATGGAAATCGAACCAAACTCAAAATTGTATCCAACTCGGAGTCCAGGAGCAGTACGCACTAAAACGGACGCCCAAGACGCATACGAACTCCGTTTTGGACGTTACACATATGCACAGAAAGGGGAGGGGATAAACTTTCCAATGGCGCTGGTCTCATATCAAAATTCTTTCGCAGTAATCAGGAATTATCAAAACAATATCGAGTACAGAATCTGTCAGGGTGCTGCGCCACCGTATTGGGTCATTGGGCCTTGTATCAAGTCTAAGTCCATTATTTTCGTGTCTTAGCATTAGGTCACGACCCTAAAACCCCCTTGGACGTCCTCCCACCTATATATACTCTATGGTAGCCGCCATAGACAATTGGATTTTGCTTAGATCAATAATATCGCCGTTCTACGGTTTGTGAGACCTCAATTTCGCGATTTCAGATTGTGTCTTCTACATTCTTGCTTGTGCTCTCTGTTGCACTTGCAGAGATTAGCCTTCTCGGCGAGGTCAATCGTGTGAAGCACGGTTGATAACCAACGGAGCAGTGGTGTAGTGATTGCAGGGGTTTTTCGTGTTCTACTCGAGAGCCTCGGATCAACAACGTCGAGTTCTCCATCAATCGACTTATCCATTACCTTTCCGAAGATCGGGCCTAAACTTATCTATCACTTGCAGAAACTCGGAGCTAGATTCGGACCTTGCTAAAAAGATGTTATGGCAGCATTCAAAACTTTTATTGTCAAAGCCAATGTATTCAACACACATAGGTCTCACAATCTCCCCCTTGATGAATGCATTGGCAACACCATTTAAAATCTGAACATTGACATGAAAAGTTTTGAGAACAATTTTCCCCCTTTTTGAAAATCAAATGAGATAGAAATAAATTTCTCCCCCTATACACATTGCTCCCCCTTGCATAATTAACCATATTATCTCTCCCCTTTGACAATGTATTCAGCAAGGTTCAAAAGAGAAATTTTAATTGTTATGAGCATATTATAACATATACATATAAAACAAAGCTCATCCAAGTCATACTATCAAGTAACTTACACTATCACAACAATGAGATACATAAAGTAGTGTAAGCCATGCTAGAGATCAAATGTAATTTTCAATTTAAGCAAGTCATGATCTCACAAACTTAACTATTTCAATACCTGAAAGCATGACACTTGTTGCTGCATTTTATTATTTTTCAAAGCACAAATTTATATCATATGATATTTGCAAGAGATTATATGCGCATCTGCCTTATTCTAACCAACCAAGCCAAGCCTATGTCATTTGACAATCAGAAGCTTAAGGATATGGTTTTAGTCATACACAACTTCTTCCAAGTTCATATCTAAGTCCAATGATACGCCATCTCAAAAGAAGTGTGATACATGCATATTCTCTTGATCTTTTCTCGACTTATATTTGTTCACAAAAACTCAACATGTGAGTTGATTACTTGATTAATTCTTTATGATTAAAAACACTTGTGAGCATGCAACAAGTTCAAAACAGCAAGAAAGTTCAACCATGACCAGATTTAGTGTAGGTAATATTCCAATTACTAGACATGGCAAAATCTACAAAATGTATAACACGAGTAATGTAGTAAGAACTTTTAGCATGTAAAAGAAATCACAAAGTCATATATGTATGAAATACTATGCTCATATTATTTTAATTTCAGATTCACACATAGACTTCTCATGTTTGAAAACTCCCCCTCAATGTAAGCCATGAGGATGCATAACCCCTATTTCACTATGAATGTAACAAAAACGAGTGAAATCCAACAGTTTTGTAAAAATGTCAGCCAATTGTTGTTCGGTATCTACATGGTGAACCACAATGTTTCCTTTTTCAACATTATCACGGAGAAAGTGATACCTAATGTCAATGTGCTTAGTTCTAGAATGTTGCACAGTGTTTTTAGCAATGCAAATGGCACTAGTGTTATCACAAAATAGTGGAGCACTATCTAGATCAACCCCATAGTCCTTAAGTGTTTGAACAATCCAAAGAATTTGTGAACAAGCGCTAGCAGCAGCTACATATTCAGATTCGGCTGTTGATTGTTCAACTGAGTTTTGTTTTCTAGAGGACCAAGCAACAAGTGAATTACCAAGAAAATGACAAGCACCGGAAGTACTTTTCCTATCAATCCTACAACCTCCAAAATCAGCATCTAAAAAAGCTTTCAAGGTAACGGTTGAGGAAGAAGGAAGAAAAATGCCAAATTCTTGAGTTCCATGTAAGTACCTGAGAATCCTTTTGACGGCTTGACAATGTGAAGCACGTGGGGAGGCTTGAAACCGTGCACAAAGACATACTTTGAATTGTATGTCCGGTCTTGATGCCGTGAGGTACAAAATTGATCCGATCATGCTTCTATATTCTTTTTGATCCACAGGTTCACCATCTTCATCTAGTTCAAGTGTTATTGTTGTTCCCATTGGTGTCTGAAGAGGCTTGCTTTTGTCCATGTTGAAGCGCCTTAGGAGGTCTTTTGTATACTTCGTTTGATGCACAAAGGTACCCTCCTTGGTTAGCTTGATTTGCAGCCCCAAAAAGTATGTGAGTTCTCTCATCATACTCATCTCAAATTCTGAACTCATCATTGCTGAAAACTTGGACACAAGATCATGAGAAGCACAACCAAAGATAATATCATCCACATACACTTGAACGGATAATAAGTCATTGCCATGCTTAAGCACAAAAAGAGTTTTATCAACCTTGCTCATGGTAAACCCCTTTTCAAGTAAGAATGTTTTTAACCTATCATACCACACTCTAGGGGCTTGTTTGAGACCGTACAAGGCTTTGGACAGTTTGTAAACATGATTAGGAAAATCTGGATTTTCAAAACCCAGTGGTTGTTTGACATAAACCTCCTCATCTATGTAGACATTAAGAAAAGCACTTTTAACATCCATTTGATATAGCTTAAAACCATTAGATGCAGCAAAAGCTAAAAAAATTCTTATGGCTTCTAATCTAGCAACAGGAGCAAAAGTTTCATCAAAATCTAGACCTTCAACTTGAGTGAAACCTTGAGCAACCAACCTAGCCTTATTCCTAACCACAACCGCATCCTCACTTTATTTATTTTTAAACACCCATTTAGTTCCAATTAAAGTGTGACCTTGAGGAGGAGGTGCAAGTTTCCAAACATTATTTATTTCAAAATTTTCTAACTCTTCTTGCATGGCAATAGTCCAAGATTCATTAGTGAGTGTGTGCGATATAGCTTTGGGTTCAAAAGAAGCAACAAAAGCAGAATGAGCATGAGAGTTTGGATCGCAAAACTTGGACCGTGTGACTCGTTCATGCAAGCTTCCAATAATTTGTTGTGGGGGATGATTCTTGATGATCTGTAGGGGAACAAATGTCTCACAAGCTTCTTCTTCATCAGGTTCATTGCAGATTGATGAGCTTGTGGCTTGTGGACAATCAGGACAAGCAGAGGTGGTAGTCGGAGCTTGTTCAAAGTTCGGAGCTAGACACGTGTCAGCTTTGGAACTATTAGGCAGTATCATGGTCTCTTTTTCATCTTCGAAAATACCCTCCCCCTAATGATATGGATCTGGTACTGCGATACCGAAGCTAGTACCTGGGCTAGCTTCATCAAAAGACACCTCACAAGTCTCCACAATTTTTTTAGTGTCAATCAAGAACACACGGTAGCCTCTAGTACGAGATGGATAACCAAGAAACATGCCATCAATAGATCTAGATTCAAATTTATCAAGATTACCATGTGTCTTAACAATACATTTGCAACCAAAGACCCGAAAGTGCGTAACACTAGTCCTATGTCCAAACCGGAGCTCATATGGTGTTTTACCTAGCTTAGCGCACAAGAAAACACGATTTGAGACATAACAAGCGGTTGCAATCGCATCAGCCCAAATTTTCCTAGGAGTTTGATATTCATCAAGCATAGTCCTAGCCATCTCAACTAAGGTTATGTTCTTTCTTTCTACAACACTGTTTTGTTGAGGTACATATGGTGAAGAAAATTGATGATCTATTCCATTTTCAGCACAAAAGTTATCAAAAGATTGATTTTTAAATTCAGTTTCGTTATCACTTCTAATTACTTTTAAAGATTCTGGGTGATCAATTGATAATCTAAGAAATAAAGCTCTAAAATGAATAAAAGCTTCATTCTTAGATGCCATGAAGTAAACCCAAGAGTATCTATACAAGAACATACCTGTCGGTACCCTGGGTACCATATACCCCTTGGGATTGCAAAGATCTCAAGGGAATATCATCTACTCGATCTGAAGACCTTCGGAGGCCCACATGTCAGACATAACCGGACCCGCTTCCCCAACTTGGTTAGTCCCAGGGTCGCCACGTGTACTATCAAACCGGAGCTACCGCCCACAAGGGGGAAGCTCCGGGCTATGTACCATAGCGGCACCTCTGGACCTAACCCCAGACCGAGGAAAGCTCCAGAACTGACACGTGTTAGGTAGCACCGGACCTACCTGTTCCCCACAGTATGCTCCGGAGCTGCCACGTGTCCAACCGTCAGACCTTCAGCCTCTAACCTCCGGAAGACTCCACAACGGCTCCGAATCTTCAAAGGGAATCAAGGACTTCAAGACCCAATTAAGTGTCATTAATACTATATTAATGACACACGATCGGACAACCTTAATTACCAGTAACTGTGCTATCAAAGCCCGTAATTCGGTTATTAAGGGTAATTAAGCGCATCAAATGTGTATCAATATTAGTAACCGCCAGGGCCACATGTCGGGCTAGGCTGACTTGTAACGGCCTGCCCTTGTACTATAAAAGGACAGGCCGACGATACATAGAGAGGACACACGGACGATGCGCTCACTCGACACCCTGAACTCACTTTGAGCTCATACATCCAATACAACACCAACACACCCCGTGGAGTAGGGTAGTACGCTCAGGCGGCCCGAACCATGTAAATCTTCGTGTCTCTTGTGACATTTAAACTTCACCTTCTTCAATCTTCGCGCGCCCACACCAAACCTCAAACTCCTCTAACACTTTAGTAGTGTCGGGAGATCTGCCGGATCAAAACCACTGACAGTTGGCGCGCCAGGTAGGGGCGCGTGAGATTTCAAGAATGGTGAACTCAGCTGCTGGATCATCCAACGGTCATCCCGCCGTTCAAGCTGTTGGGGGCAATCCCTCTAATATGTAGCCACCAGCAGGAACCTCAGTTCCAGCAGGAGTCACGCTACCACCACCACCGCCTCCACCAGCAAATCAAGCTGGGCAGCGCGATGGTGCACCGGTGTCAATCACTGCGTTGGCAAATCATGACAACACGGAACACGCGCTTCATGCAGCAGCGCTCTTCTTCAGCGCCCACCACCTCCGGACGCATCCTGGGATGCAATGGAGCAGTGGAGGGCCGATGTGGAACACTTGGTTGCAGCCGCAGCCGACCGCATCAACAACCAGGGTCCTCCTCCTTCAAGACGGGCCCCGTCGCAGCGACGGACCTTGTCTAGCAGACTTGGTCCGCACGTTTCCAACAACAGGAGACGTGCTGCGTCGCAGCAAGTGACGTCGTTGCCCTCCGGGGCACGGCGCACTCACACGGTGTCAAGGCTTTCAACTCATGACCTTCGGGCGGAGCTTGATCGCCGATACCGCCAACAAGACGGCCGAGTCCATATTGAGCGTGCTCGTGAAAGACGAGAAGCTCAGGACATTCCTGCTCCTGAAGGAGTAGGAGGAGGCTGTTCGGCCCTGGCCATGCATCTGCGTATGGTCAGGTGGCCACAGAAATTCCGGCCTCACCTGCCGGAGAAGTTTGGCGGGACCGTTAATCCCGTTGAATTTCTTCAAATTCACTCTAATGCTATCCTAGCAGCTAGAGGAAATGAGGCTGTAATGGCCAATTATTTTCCAGTGGCTTTAACTGGGACCGCCCGGTCCTGGTTTATGAGCCTTCCACCCAACTCTATCAACAGTTGGGAGGAGCTGTGCCGCAGTTCATCGCCAACTTCGGGAGTTCATACACCCGACCAGGCACTGAACTGGATCTTTTTGCAGTCGTGCAAAAAGGGGGAGAATCCCTGTGATCATTCATCCAGAGGTTCTCTCGGGTACGAAATACTACCCCATCTATCTCTAGCGCTTCTATCATTGTGGCATTCAGACAAGGTGTACGGGATAAGAAGATGTTGGAGAAACTGGCGATCAAGGAGATCACCAGTGTCACGGAACTCTTCAGCTTGGCTGACAAATGTGCCAGAGCTGCAGAGGGCCGTGAAATGCACTCCAAACCACCTCCAGAGGATCACAAAAAATCCTCGAAAGGCGAAGCCACTACCTCCGGGAGTTGCAAGAAGAAGAAAAAGACCAACTGCAAGAAGAAGCCGTCGGCTGGCGCATCTAATGTTGCAGCTACTGCAGCTCCGGGTGGCCGGGGGCCACGCCCCGAGAAGCGACCTCGACCGTCTTCTAAAGACGGTGGCAAACCCAAGGTGTGGTGTCCAATTCACAAAACGGACAGCCACAGTTTGGAAGACTATCGGGAGGTCCAAAACTTTGCCGAGCGCTACAACAAGCGCCGAGAAGAAGCTCCTTTCCGACAGAGGGAAGGAAAGCAAAAAGTTGACGAAGCTCCGGCTGAAGAGGAGTTAGGTTTTCAGGATCCCAAAAATGTCCTGAAGGCCGTCTACACCTCCGTTGATGACGATTCTGACGTCTCTGACAATGAGCGTCGGAAAACCATGAACACCATTTTTGGTGGATCATGGGACATCACCTCCCGCCGCATCCTCAAGACAATGCGTCGGGACATGGCCGTTGTAGCTCCTACAGCTAGGGCGGAGCCTCATCGGAAGTGGATGGACACAGCCATCACTTTTGATGCTTTGGACTGCCCTCGAAGCATGGTTGGAGCAGGCCAGTTACCTTTGATGGTATCTCCTACCATCAATAACATCCAGCTCCACCACGTTATGGTAGACGGAGGTTCAGGGCTCAACCTCGTAAGCTTCGAAGCTTTTACCAAGCTTTAGCTCCGACCTTCGGATCTTCACCCCTCCCGACCTTTCTCTGGAGTAGGTCCGGGAGCCATTACCCCACTCGGTGCTATCACTCTCCCCGTTACCTTCGGGACCCGGGAGAAGTATCGCACCGAGAAGTTGGTCTTTGACGTTGCTCAGATCGACTTACCCTTCAATGCCATCTTGGGTAGGCCTGCTTTGTACAAATTCATGGCAGCTGCTCATTATGGCTACCTGGTGTTAAAGATGCCAACACTAGTAGGCGTTCTCCGGATCCGTGGAGATCGTACTGCCGGAGTAACTGCTCTGGAAGAACTTCATGCGCTTACTACGGCACAAGAGGAGGACTCCAGGCAGGAACAAGCTCCAAAACCCCCGAGCATTCGTCAGCGGGGCTCGACTTCTGCACCTCGTGTGCAGCCAAGTGGCGACACTGACATTCCCGTCAAAGTCGTCCAAATAGGTTCCGATGCCTCTCAGACCACCCGTATATCGGGAGGACTGAATGACAAATAGGAACTCGCGCTCATGGCTTTCCTCCGGGCTAATGTCGACGTGTTCGCCTGGCAACCGTCACAAATGCCTGGGATCCCCAGGGAAGTGATTGAGCACAATCTGAAGATCTACCCTGACGCCCGGCCTGTACACCAGAAGCCTTGGAAGCAATCCATGGAGCGACAAAACTTCATTCGACAAGAAGTGAAGAAGTTGCTCGAAGCTGGATTCATCTAAGAAGTCTTCCATCCAAAATGGTTGGCAAACCCAGTCGTTGTACCCAAGGCCGGCGGGAAGCTTCGGATGTGTATCGACTACACAACACTAAATAAGGCAGGCCCAAAAGATCCATTCCCACTACCTAGAATAGATCAGATAGTGGATTCCACCTCCGGGTGTGAATTACTGTGTTTCCTAGACGCATATTCTGGGTATCATCAAATCAGAATGTCTAGGGAAGATGAAGAGCATACCTCTTTTATCATGGTAGATGGATTGTACTGTTATACAACCATGCCATTTGGTCTCAAGAATGCATCTTCAACCTTTGTACGAGCTATGTACAAAACTTTTGAAGAACTCATTAGAGACATAGTGGAAGTGTACGTCGATGACATCGTGGTCAAGGTCAAGAACAAGGAGTCACTCCTTGACACCTTACAGGCTGTCTTCGACAAGTTGCGGGTCATGCGCACAAAGCTAAACCCAGACAAGTGTGTCTTCGGGGTTAGCTCCGGAAAACTTCTTGGTTTCCTGGTAAGTCACCGGGGCATAGAAGCTAATCTGGCAAAAATCAAAGCCATTGAAGACATGCGGCCACCAGCCCGCATCAAGGATGTCCAAAAGCTGACTGGATGTCTAGCAGCCCTTAGTCGGTTCATTTCAAGACTGGCGGAACAGGCACTTCCCTTCTTCAAGTTATTGAGGAAGTCCGGACCATTCCAATGGTCTGAAGAAGCAGAAAAGGCGTTCCAGGAGCTAAAACAGTTCCTCACCACCCTACCAACCCTGGTAGCTCCGAACCCTTGTGAGCCTTTGCTGCTTTACATTTCAGCAACTGAGGAAGTCGTCAGTATGGTCCTGGTTGCGGAGAGACCAGAACTATCCCATGCTCAGGAATCCAGACCCCTCCGGGAGGGTCCAGAGGTTCCTGAAAATGAGTCTGGGTCCCAGCTCCCACACTTGAATCCACAAAAAGTTACTTCAGAAGACTTAGTTCCCTCCGAGAGGGTCCAGGTCGCTTCTGAAGAAGCTCTGGGTCCCTCCAGCCAGGACCCGGAGGTCCCCGAAGAAGGTCCAGATCCCTCAGGGAGGATCCGGGTCAGTGAAGAGGAAGCTCCGGGCCCCTCCGGGAGGGTCCGGACCATCCAGCGCCCAGTGTACTTCATCAGTGAAGTACTACATGATGTCAAAACTCGGTACCTAGAGGTGCATAAGCTGCTCTATGCAGTTCTCATTGCCTCCAGGAAGCTTCGCCATTACTTCCAAGCTCACAAGATTTCGGTGGTGACCTCTTACCCACTTCGAGCAATCTTGCATAATCCCAATTCAACTGGGAATATTGTAAAGTGCGCAGCGGAATTGGCTGAATTCGATCTCGAATTCATTTCAAGGCAAGCAATCAAGAGTCAAGCATTGGCGGATTTCATGGCGGAATGGACTCCCTCTCCATCAAACCCTGGGGGCCCCAGTGAGCAGAAGCCGGAACACAAGGCTCCGGTCTTCACGGAGCCTCACTGGACCCTCTACTTTGACGGCTCCATGCAAAAGCAAGGGCCAGAGCTGGAATCCTTCTCCTCGCACCAACCGGAGAGAAGGTAAAATACATGGTACACCTTGATTTCAAGGCGACCAACAACATGGCGGAATATGAAGCACTCATCTACAGACTAAGGGTGGCACTGTCATACGGTGTCAAGCAACTACTGGTCAAGGGAGATTCATAGCTCATCATTAAGCAGGTGAAGGGTGAATGCTCCTGCAACAATCTCCAGCTAGCTGCTTACCTCCTTGAAGACCAGAGGCTTCAGAAGGACTTCAAAGTCCTAGATCTCCACGATGTCCAGCATGCCCTCAATGCTGAAGCTGACAAACTCTCGACGAAAGCGTCAACCGGAGCTCCGGCTCCTGATGGAACTTTTGTTCGGAGGTTGTCAAAACCCAAAGCTTAGCCTGCCGAACTGAGCGAAGGGGGCGAGATCGGCATCCCGAAGCTGACAGTCCCAATGGCCCTATTACCATGGCAGCCATCAAGGGTCGTAGGTGCTGCCGGAGCTCCACACAACCCAGTACGCAAGACTCAAATGCTCAAGTTAGCTCCGATGCATGTATCTCGGAGATCCGGAGCTACTTGAAAGACAACATCCTTCCTGACGATGACGCATCCGCTGACCGGATAGTCAGATTGGCTAAAAGATACACGTTGGTAGAAGTGGATCTCTACCGGCGCGGTGCCAACGACGTCCTAATGTGGTGCATCACAAGGGAAGAAGGTTGCGAGCTCCTTGTAGAAATCCATGGAGGCGAGTGTGGGAACCACACGTCTTCCCGCACGCTGGTCGATAAAGCCTTCCGTCATGGCTTCTACTGGCCTACAGCACTCCAGGATGCAACTGAGCTGGTGAAGAAATGCGAAGCATGCCAATTTCATGCAAAGCAAATTCACACACCGGCTCAGCCTCTACAAATGATACCTTCTACATGGCCCTTCGCCGTGTGGGGGATGTACATCATGGGACCTTTCCCAAGAGCCGTCAGAGGTTACAAGTTCCTGTATGTCGCCATTGACAAGTTCACCAAGTGGCCGGAAGCAACTCCAGTTGTGACAATAAACAAGCAATATGCTATCAACTTTTTGCAGTCCATCGTATGCAGATTTGGAGTCCCAAACAAAATCATTACTGATAACGGGACCCAATTCACAAGCTCTGCATTTCAAGGATATTGCGAAGACCTCGTCATTCAAGTTTGCTATGCCTCCGTAGCTCACCCGGCAAGCAATGGCCAGGACGAGAGAGCAAATGCTGAAATCCTGAAAGGACTCAAAACGCGCACCTATGAGCGCCTGAAAAAACATGGAGCCAACTGGATTGAAGAGCTTCCGCCCACTCTATGGGCCAATAGGACAACTCCAAACCGGTCAACTGGAGAGACACCCTTCTTCCTGGTGTACGGAGCTGAAGCAATCCCTCCTCCGGAAATCACCTTGGGGTCACTCCGGGTCCGGACCTTCGATGAAGCCACGCAGGACCAGCTTCGGCGTGAAGACCTAGACCTCCTCGAGGAGGGAAGGTGCCAAGCAGCTATTTGGAATGCCCGATACCGCCAAGCCCTTCAGCGCTATCATTAGCGGCATGTACACCACCGACAGCTCGAGGAAGGCGATCTGGTGCTACGGAGAATACAATCCAGAGAAGGGTTAACCAAACTCTCCCCCAACTAGGAAGGACCCTTCCGAGTGATTAAAGTATCCCGTCCCAGAAGCGTTCGCTTGGCAACTGAGGATGGGACACCTCTCCCGAATCCTTGGAACATTGAGCACCTCCGTAAGTTCTACACCTAATATCACAGAGGTGAGTCTGTAGTAACTTGAGGTGTATGTTATAGAGTCATTGTACAGAGTCGGGTAGTTCCTCCGAGAGAACAGCCGAACCTTTCTCAGAAGGTCTACAAAGTTCATGCAACACTTGTCACAGTCTCAGGACTAAAAGTGTGGCTAGCTACCCTGGGTCAAACGAGAAATGAAACACGCTTAGCCTGGTTCCGTACCCTAAGAGTGTACTTGTTTCCCTTGCACCCCGGACCTATAATGAAAGACATCTTCATGTGAAACAGACTCCACGTGCATTTACTTTGTACAGGCTCAACATTTTTTATTTTTCTCTTTCTTGTCTATAACAAGGATGTGCAATTCTTAAGAAATTTTAGTTCGACCGGTTCATATGCGTTTCGAGTTGTATTGTCGATTCTTTTGGATTCAAATATTGTTCATGGCCCACTCGCCTGAATGTCGCCAAGCCAATCTAGGGCCGGAGTGTGCTATCGACTTAGCCTGGTCAAGAAGTCAAGCACCCTAAGTACGCCACTCTACCTACACCCCGGCAGGCCGAAGTAAGGCGGGTCCAAGTACAATTGGATCCGGAAGAAAGAAGGCAATGCGTTCGGTTGCATTCAGAACCGAGTTTGACCTAAAATTTTCTTGAGAATCGTAAGCCACGACGAAGTTATAGGCAAGGAGCGAATTTTACTATTTTTCTTGGCTTCAGTGTGCAGGAAAAATAAAGAATCCACGTTGATGGAGAAAAGCCGAAGCTGACGAAGCTCTGACTCCCCCTAGGTGGCTTATAATCGATGTTAAACATTGAAAACGAGCATCACCGGAGCAACCAAGCTCTGGTAAAGCTAGGAGGGCCAGTCGTCGACGCAGAATAAAAGATGGTGAGAAGATTCCACAAACGGAGTCTGCTGCCGACAAACTACGCATTGGCAAAGGTCACTACCGGAGCTACTAAGCTCCGACACCCCGGAGGTCTAACTATCGATGCTCTACGCGTTGATAGGAACTATTGCCAGAGCTACTGAGCCCCGACGGTAGTCAGTACCGGAGCTTCAGAGCTCCAACAATCTCAGGGGGCCTTCAGTATTGAAGACTTTGGACCTACATTCTACAAGTTCAAAGAAAACGAGTCTTCAACAAAACACAATATCCTTTTGGTACATGTTCACAATCAAATTGTGTACATCTACCAGGGGGCCAAGTGAAGACAAAAGTGTTGAAGACAAAAAATGAAATTCGCAAAAAATTGGATTTCATTCATCTGGAGATAAGGGATTACAAAATTGGGGAAGAAAAAGAGAGAATACAAGTGGGAGCTACAGAGACGGTCCTAGACCCTATGGAAGAATTGGGCGACCTTCTGAGCAACCTCTGACACGTTGGCTCGGGTGGCTTCACCTTCTCCTTCGACGGGACCTTCAAGCACCGGGTCCAGAGAGAATTGGGGATCCCGACTGGTGTAGCACGTCAGCACATATTCTGCGACGTTCTTCGCCAGGGACTGCCCCTCAACCTCCAACTGATCCGCGATGACGTCGCCCACCTTGGAGAGTTTGCTACCCGCCGAGCTCAACGCCTGCAACGCCAGGTCTGGCTCCGGCTCCGGATCATCCGGACACACGGGGCTGAAGCCCATCGGTGTCAGCACGTCATTGGCTTTGCTCAGGAACTCCCAAACCTGTAGGGAGCCTGCAACCCTCAAGCCCTTCAATTCTTCCAAGGATCTTTTGGCCGCTGCCAGTTCAGAATTCTCGCGAGCAAGGCGCTCAACCTCTTTGGCATTTTGCTGAATCTTTTCAGCAACCTGCTTCTCGAGTTTTCCGAGCTCCTCCTCCTGGAGGTAGATCTTGTTCCGGCTGTCAACCAGGTCCTTCTCCCTGCCCCTCACTTTCTTCTCCCTGGCAGCGATGGCACACTCTTGCTCGTAGAGTTCCTGCCCTCGCACCCAGGCCTTCTCCTCCTCCTCAGCGCAGCGCTCTTCCAATTTCTTGGCGCGCTCCTCGAGGCCCTTGTCAGCCACAGCCACCTTTTCGGTGAGCTCCTCCTCGTTCTTCAGGACGTCATCTCGCAGCTCAAGGAGTTTCTGCTCTTCATCTTCGAGCCTCTTCTCCCTCTCCTCAAGTGCCTCCCGACGCTTGATGAGAGTAGTGTTAATGGCTTCCAGCCTTTCTTGACGTTCATCAGCTGGACTATTAGCTGCCTTGGTCTGCTCATAAATGGCCCGGGATTGAGCGTCGAGGGCGCGAGTCAAGCTTTCCCTGTCATCCAATAATTTTCCCCAGTATTCCAGGCGGACCTTCTCCTGCTTGATCCATTCTTTGTCATCTGCCAGCCTCGACTGCGCCAGCTTGGTCTCAAAGTAGAGCCGATTATGCCACCTCCTAAGGGTTTGGTGCTCCTCTTCAAGAGCCCTGCTGTTGTGGAAGAATGCCAGCCGAACTTGACGCAGGCTGGAGTAGGCGTTGTCAATAGACAATGACAACGGGATAGGATCCAGACCTGCTAGGGTCTCCTCCGCTGGTTCCAGCGGGTTTTCAGTTACCAAAATTGGGTCCCACTCTACAAGAGTGGTCCCCTGTGCCTCCACGGCACTAGGGCCGTTCTTCGGGATGGCCTCAGTCGCCATCAAGAAGGGTCCCGCTGATGAAGTTCCGACCTCCGGAAGTGGTTCCGAAGGACCAGCCGCCAGACCTTCGTTCGCCCCCTCGGGCAGGGAGCCAGCAACTTCATCAGGGCACTCTGGCCCAGTCGCAGGTACCTCCGGCGTCGTCACTCCCAGAGTAGGGGCTGCTTCTGGCTCTAGCCTGGGCACCTCCTCTACTGGGGGCTCCAGCGCTGACGTCTTCGCAACGACCGGCTCGGGCGCTGGGAGATCTTCAACAACAGCCAGCCCTGCGGCCGGAGCTTCAACGACAACCGGCTCAGGAGCCGGAAGGTCTTCAGCATCAACCGGCCCTGCGGCCGGAGCTCCAGTAACGACTGGCTCTGCGACTGGTGCTTCAGAGTGTAAGACCTATGTGTGATGAATACATTGGCTTGTAGTGAATACACTTGGATTTGATGATAAAATTTTTGAATATCACCAAAACACCTTTTTATCAAGGTCCGACTCTAGCTCTGAGCTACAGCAAGGTCCAACGGTAGGTCCGGCTTGGTTTGGGTAGCTCCGGTTACGTTCGGCGCTAGAACCTGCTAATTTTGTAAGTTCTGGTGGGAGCTTGGTTGTACTAGTTTTGGTAAGCTCCGACGCTAGGTTCTACTAGCTTTTGTTAGCTCCGGCTCAAGGTCCGGGTTGCTCTGGCAAGGTCCGGAACATGACCGTAGTGCTTCTGCTTTTCATTTGCAATGTTTCGTACTTGCTTTACATTGTTGGAAAGATTGCTTAGTATTCATTTGCTATGTTTTTAGTGTGTTTTGGGTGATATGGATGATATCCTGTTACTGTGGTTTTGCAACATGCTTATGTGAGGTTCTCACGTAGGGTGTTGTGTTCGGAACTAACTTGAGTCAAGTCAAGGACTTGGGCTCGTATGGATTGGTTGTTTATTCATGAGCAGGTGTTGCTTGAGTTCAATACATGGCTGGTAACGGGATCCATTGGACTAGTCTCAGGGGGGAGATGAGGTTCCAACAACCAAATTCAGGAGGAATTGTGGTTGAGCTGATCAGGAGGTTGCGCAGCATAATTGAATCAAGAACAATGCATATGAAGGTATCGTGGACGTCATTGGAAGATGTTTGCACGTGTGCAAGGAGTGCATGGGCGTGGCTACATGGTTCCGAGACGTGATGAAGAGATGTGGACGTAAAGAATTTGTCGGAAAGGTCCAACCGACTAGGTTATGGACTCAGGCTGCGGCTGAGTCGGGTTTGACTCAAATATGGAAAGAGTTGAGTTGGTTATGATAGGATTTCGTGTGGGTCACGAATTTGAGTTGTTTAGGAATGTGGGATACGTTCCTAAGGTGTTTGGAAATCTTAATATTGCTTTTATCTGCGTATAGAAGAATCTTGAGCAGTTATGGAAAGTTACGATTCATGATCTGAGTAGGATTGGAGTCCTAGTTGATATTGGGTTGGCCTAAGGGCTGGTTATATAAGCAAGGGAGCCCAGAGCTCGTGGTGCACGACTTTGGGGCTGTTACTCTTGTGTTCTATTGAATAAAATTCGTAGTTTGAAGGAACTTTTGTGCCTTGTTCGTCAGACTTGTTCCAGACAAGTTTTACTCGTCGAGTTTCTGGACAGCACTACCTTTTGTCTGTGGTTTTATCATAACTCGAGTTTTACAGATCCAATTGACGTGATTCTTTTTGGGTTGTCTTCACAACTTAATTTTCTATCATATGTCAAAATTTCACGGTCATTGAATTTGTGATCTATGATCTACACGAGTTTCTTTGCAGCGTTCCAGAACTGTTTTTTTTTCTCGGGTAGGACAGATTGACCTTTGTTTGATCTTTCGATCATAACTTGAGTATTTCTCGACGGATTTGAGTGATTCTTTTTGTGTTGTCTTCGTTACTTGATTCTCTCTGATATATATCTTTTTTGTCACGGTGAAACATGTTTAGATTAGTCTCACACACGATTTCTTTACCAAATCGTTTTTCTGCCGAACGGGTTTGGGGTTTAATTGTTTCTGCTGCGTAAGATTTTTAAATCTACCATTCACCCCCCCCCCCTCTGGTAGCTTTTCACGTGCTCTTCGATCCTACAATTGGTATCAGAGCCACGGTGCTCTAATCTTTGTGATTTGCGCATGCTTTCTGACTAATCATCACGGAGAAGTACTCTGCCAAACCTTGTGTGTTCGCTGGTATTGATTTTCAGGTTTGGAAGGCACGCATGGAGGCTTTCATCCAGGCACAAGGCTTTGCAATATGGGAGAAGGTATAAAAGCCTTACGAAGTGCCATCAAACGATCAAGTTACAGCTACAAATCTGAGAGATGTCGACAACAACAACAAGGCTCGGAACTTGATCATACAAGGATTAACACAAAGCGACTTCGACCGTGTTGCACACCTCCGATCTGCATACGATGTGTGGAAAGCACTTTGTGACTACCACGAAGGATCCAACACGATAAAAGAGGTAAGGCAAAACATGTTCAAGAAAGAATACATGCGCTTCGAGATGCAACCTAGT
Organism: Tuctoria greenei; assembly: GCA_036927565.1. Taxonomy (NCBI): domain Eukaryota; kingdom Viridiplantae; phylum Streptophyta; class Magnoliopsida; order Poales; family Poaceae; genus Tuctoria; species Tuctoria greenei. Next base: position 80,667,344 of record JAYESD010000006.1, read on the forward strand.
GAGTCTATTAATGACCTTTTTGCTCGCTTTAATAAGATTCTCAGCAACTTGTGTAGTGTCAATGTTAACTTTTCAGATGCTGAAAATGCTAGGCAATTGCTAAGTGCATTAGATATGTCAATTTGGGAGATGAAAGTCACATCTATTCGTGAATCTATTGTGATGAGTTCACTTACTTTAGATGTGCTATATTCCAAGTTAAAAACTCATGAAATTGACATAATCTCACGTAAGAACCCCAATAAGTCTATTGCATTTGTTTCACAACGTGATATGTCTAGCTCCGGCCAATCATCATCTTGCAATACTCTTGCTTTGTTATCCTCATTAACCGTGGAGCAGATCGAAGAATTTCCAGAAGAGGAGTTGGCACTCATCTCTACTAGATTCTCAAAAGCATTGTAAAATGTGAGAACTAGAAGGAGAGGAAGCTCCGGACCTCAACGCTGTTTTGAATGTGGTAAAACAGGACACTTTCGTACAGAATGCCCTAACCTTTAAGGTCCGACCACCCGGGAAGAAAAACAAAGCAAGGTTCGAACCTCCTCTGGAAATTCCAACAAGAAGAAGAAAGGTACCATAGGACGCAAGATGATCAATAGTTTCATCACCGCACTTCAAGAGTTCAGTTCAAGCGACGTGGACATTGGAAGTGATGAAGATGAAGATGATTAGGCAAACTTGTGCTTTATGGCGGGTAAGTCAAGATCAAGTATGGAGGAGGCAGAACACAACAGCGACAATGAAGAGGTATGTCCTACTTGCGAAGAAATGTGTGATGCTATTTCTCATGCCACTATTATTGTTAAGAAAAAGGAAAAAAAGCTTAGGGATAGTGCTGCTAAAATTGAATAACTAGAATCTGAAATCAACCGTTTAAAAATTTTGATTCCTAGTGATGATGCATGTTCCTCATGTGATTTAATATATGAACAATTCTCCTCATTAAGAAGTGCGCACACCTCCACACTTGATAAACTTGAGTTAGAAATTGAAAAGAACAAAGAGCTTGCTGCACTTAATGATAAAAACCTGAAAGATGCTAGCTGTTCTACAATTGATTTGCATTGTTCTACTTGTGATGATCTTGATAAGAAACTACAGGATGCTATGATTGAAATTTCTATATTGAACAATGCTTTACGTTCTCATGAAGTTAAATTTTGTTCCAATTGCAAACTAAAAAGAAAAACTTCATGTGAAAATTGCCTTGATCTGTCCAATAAACTTGATGAAATTCATAGGACATTAGATCGGTTTTGTAATGGGAATAAGAACCTAAACTTACTGCTGAATTCTTCCAAGTCTTGCAATGATAAAACTGGTTTAGGTTTTGATTCTCATGCTCATGCTAAGGCACATCCACCTAAAATTGTAAAGTCATTAGGAAGTGGTTTGATTCAAACAGTTCCTAAACAAAAAGGAGTGGTTTTCAAATCTGCAGGAGTTTTGCCTCATTCGGTTTCAAATAAAAATATTGCTTGCTCATCTAGACATGAACACAAAGTTAAATTTCATTGTACCTTCTGTGGTAGAGATGTTCATGTCATAGATTTTTGTTATAGACTAGCTAAACAACAGAAAAGGGAAAGAATGGTTGCTAGATCTCATAACTTTCATGCAAAATTTGCTGCACATATTGAACCGAATGTACAACCTGCTGTTTTGAGTCAAAAACATTCAAAGTTTACCTCCGGACCTTCTGTTTTTGCCTCCGGAGCTACTGATTTTTGTGCTACATAAGTAACACCTTATAGGTCAGTAGTTAAGAATAAAAAATCTCAAACTTTGACTCATAAACCTGCTGTTTTGTCTCAGCTTTCGTGTGTTTTTCCTGCTGCACGTCGCGTGACTCAGTACTAGATTCCTAAATGCCTTTTGACTAACCCCAGTATTGAGTCATCGACATATTATGCTTCTATGTAGGTTACACGTTTGAGGAAGGAGAACATTTGGATTGTGGATTTAGGTTGCTCACGCCACATGACCGGTAACAAAGATTGGTTCTCCTCCCTCTCTTATGTGTCACGTGTAGAGAATGTTACTTTTGCCGATAATTCTTCAACTCCTATAATTGCTAAGGGTTCGGTTAGAGTAAATGATCACTACACTTTGAAGGATTTGGCACTTGTCAAAAATTTGAAATACAACTTGCTTTCTATTGCACAATTGCTAGATGAAAATCTAGAAATTATTTTCAATAAAAACTGCTGCAAAGTTGTAGGTTCAAATAGTGAGCTTATTTTTAATATGTCTCGATTTGGAAGAGTTTTTAAAGCTGATTTTGATATGTCTTCCTCTAAGCATAGGTGTCTAGTTGCTAATGATTCAAAGGACTTATATTTTTGGCATCGTAGACTTGGTCACGTAGGCTTTGATCACCTAACGCATGTTAGTGCTCTTGATCGCATACTGGGCTGCCTAAGCTTAAAGGAGACAAAGAAATTGTGTGCTCTTCGTGTAGACATGCTAAGATGGTTGCAGGTTCACATACTCCTCTCACAATGATCATGACAACTGAACCATGTCAACTTTTGCATCTTGACACCGTAGGACCTTCACGTGTTCAATCCTTCGGAGGTAAATGGTATGTTCTTGTTATCGTTGATGATTATTCTAGATACTCTTGGGTTTACTTTATGGCATCTAAGAATTAAGTTTTTAGTCACTTTAGAACTTTATTTCTTAGATTATCAATTGATCACACAGGATCAGTAAAAGCAATTAGAAGTGATAATGGAACTGAATTTAAAAATCAATCTTTTGATCACTTTTGTGCTAAAAATAGAATAGATCATCAATTCTCTTCACCATATGTACCTCAACAAAACGGTGTTGTAGAAAGAAAGAACAGAACCTTAGTTGAGATGGCTAGGACTATGCTTGATGAATATCAAACTCCTAGGAAACTTTGGGCTGATGCGTTAGCAACCGCTTGTTATGTCTCAAATCGTGTTTTCTTGCGTGCTAAGCTAGGTAAAACACCATATGAGCTCCGGTTTGGAAATAGGCCTAGTGTTACACACTTTCGGGTCTTTGGTTGCAAATGTTTTGTTAAGAAACATGGTAATCTTGATAAATTTGAACCTAGATCCATTGATGGCATGTTTCTTGGTTATCCATCTCATACTAGAGGCTACCGTGTGCTTTTACTTGACACTAACAAAATTGTGGAGACTTGTGAAGTGTCTTTTGATGAAGCTAGCCCAGGTACTAGCTCCGGTGTTGTAGGACCAGATCCGTATCCTCAGGGGGAGGGTATTTTCGAAGATGAAGAAGAACCGGTGATACTGCCTGGTAGTTCCGAAGTTGACACGTGTCCAGCTCCGGACATTGAACAAGCTCTGGCTATCACCTATGCTGGTCCTGATCGTCCACAAGTTACAACCTTATCAATCTACGATGAACCTAATGAAGAAGAAGCTTGTGAGACATCTGTTCCCCGACATTTTTACAAAGATCATCCCCCACAACAGATTATTGGAAGCTTGCACGAACGAGTTACACGGTCCAGGTTTTGCGATCCAAACTCTCATGCTCATTCTGCTTTTGTTGCTTCTTTTGAACCCAAAGATATATCACACGCACTCACTAATGAATCTTGGATTATTGTCATGCAAGAAGAGTTAGAAAATTTTGAAAGAAATAATGTTTGGAAACTTGTACCTCCACCTCAAGGTCACACTTTAATTGGAACTAAATGGGTGTTTAAAAATAAACAAAGTGAGGATGGGGTTGTGGTTAGTAATAAGGCTAGGTTGGTTGCTCAAGGTTTCACTCAAGTTGAAGGTCTAGATTTTGATGAAACTTTTGCTCCTGTTGCTAGATTAGAAGCCATAAGAATTTTGTTAGCTTTTGTTGCATCTAAAGGTTTTAAGCTATATCAAATGGATGTTAAAAGTGCTTTTCTTAATGGCTGCATAGATGAGGAGGTTTATGTCAAACAACCATCAGGCTTTGAAAATTCAGATTTTTCTAATCATGTTTACAAACTGTCCAAAGCCTTGTACGGTCTCAAACAAGCCCCTAGAGCATGGTATTATAGGTTAAAAACATTCTTACTTGAAAAGGGGTTTACCATGGGCAAGGTTGATAAAACTTTTTTTGTGCTTAAGCATGGCAATGACTCATTATTCGTTCAAGTGTATGTGGATGATATTACCTTTGGTTGTGCTTCTCATGATCTTGTGTCCAAGTTTTCAGCAATGATGAGTTCAGAATTTGAGATGAGTATGATGGGAGAACTCATGAACTTTTTGGGACTGCAAATCAAGCAAACCAAGGAGGGTACCTTTGTGCATCAAACAAAGTATACAAAAGACCTCCTAAGGTGCTTCAACGTGAACAAAAGCAAGCCTCTTCGGACACCAATGGGAACAGCAACAACACTTGAACTTGATGAAGATGGTGAACCCGTGGATCAAAAAGAATATAGAAGCATGATCAGATCACTTTTGTACCTCACGACATCAAGACCGGACATACAATTCAGCGTATGTCTTTGTGCACGGTTTCAAGCCTCCCCACATGCTTCACATCGTCAAGCCGTCAAAAGTATTCTCAGGTACTTACATGGAACTCAAGAATTTGGCATTTTTCTTCCTTCTTCGTCAATTGTTACTTTGAAAGCTTTTTCTGATGCTGATTTGGGGGTTGTAGGATTGATAGGAAAAGTACTTTCGGTGCTTGTCATTTTCTTGGTAATTCACTTGTTGCGTGGTCATACACTAGTGCCATTTGCATTGCTAAAAACCCTGTGCAACATTTTTGAACTAAGCACATTGATATAAGGTATCACTTTCTCCGTGATAATGTTGAAAAAAGGAAACATTGTGCTTCACTATGTAGATACCGAACGACAATTGGCTGACATTTTTACAAAACCTTTGGATTTCACTCGTTTTTGTTACATTCATAGTGAAATAGGGGTTATGCATCCTCATGGTTTAAATTTAGGGGGAGTTTTGAAACTTGGGAAGTCTATGTGTGAATCTGAACTAAAATAATATGAGCATAGTATTTCATACATATATGAGTTGTGATTCCTTTTACATGCTGAAAGTTCTTACTACATTACTCATGTTATACATTTTGTAGTTTTTGCCATGACTAGTAATTGGAATAATTACTTACACTAAATTGGGTCATGATCGAACTTTCTTGCTGTTTTGAACTTGTTGCATGTTCACATGTGCTGTTAATCATAAAGAATTAATGAAGTAATCAACTCACATGTTGAGTTTTTAAGAACAAATATAAATTGAGAAAAGATCAAGAGAATATGCATGCATCGCACTTCTTCTTTTGAGATGGCTTATCATTGCACTTAGATATGAACTTGGAAGAAGTTGTGTATGACTAAAACAATGTCCTTAAGCTTTTGATTGTCAAATGACATAGGCTTGGCTTGGTTGGTTAGAATAAGGCAGATGCGCATATAATCTCTTGCAAATATCAAATGATCTAAATTTGTGCCTTGAAAAATAATAAAATGCAGCAACAAGTGTCATGCTTTCAGGTATTGAAATAGTTAAGTTTGTGAGATCATGACTTGCTTAAATTAAAAATTACAATTGATCTCTAGCATGGCTTACACTACTTTATGTATCTCATTGTTGTGATAGTGTATGTTACTTGATAGTATGACTTGGATGAGCTTTGTTTTATATGTATATGTTATAATATGCTCATAACAATTAAAATTTCTCTTTTGAACCTTGCTGAATACATTGTCAAAGGGGGAGAGATAATATGGTGAATTATGCAAGGGGGAGAAATATGTATAGGCGGAGAAATTTATTCCTATCTCATTTGATTTTCAAAAAGGGGGGAAATTGTTCTCAAAACTTTTCGTGCCAATGTTTGGATTTAAATGGTGTTGCCAATGCATTCATCAAGGGGGGAGATTGTGAGACCTATGTGTGCTGAATACATTGGCATGTACTGAATACATTGGCTTTGACTATAAAAGTTTTGAATGCTGCCATAACATCTTTTTGGCAAGGTCCGACTCTAGCTTCGAGCTTCTCCAAGGTCCAACAATAGGTCCGACTTTCTTTGTCTAGATCCAACATGTTTTTGGGTAGCTCCGGTGAGCTTTGTCTTTAGCTTCGGCATGTCTTTGATAGCTCCGGCATGTCTTTGTAAGCTCCGATATGTTTTGCTAGGTCCGACTTATGTTGGTTAGCTCCGACATGTTTTTCTAGCTCCGACTTTCGGGATGACTTGTTCCGACTAGTTTTGGTTAGCTCCGGCGCTAGGTCTGACTAGCTTTGGTAAGCTCCAGCGCTAGGTTATACTAGCTTTGGTAAGCTCCGGCTCAAGCTCCGGTTAACTTTGGCAAGGTTCAGAGCTTGATCGCAATGTTCCTGCTTTTATCTTGCAATGTTTCGAACTTGATTTATATTCTTAGAAAGATTGCTTAGTACTCATTTTCTAAGTTTTTGGTGCATTTTGTTTGATATGGCTGATATTGTTTTGATATGCTTTGCAACATGCTTATGTGAGGTGCTCACGTAAGGTGTTGTGTTCGGAACTGAGTTGAGTCAAGTCGTGGACTTGGGCTCGTACGAATTGGTTGTTTGTTCATGTGCAGGTGTTGCTTGAGTTCAAGTCATGGCTGGTGACAGGATCCTTTGGACTTCAGGGAGGAGATGAGGTTCCAACAACCAAATTCAGGAGGAATTGTGGTTGAGCGGGTCAGGAGGTCGCACAGGATGATTGAATCAAGGGCAATGCATATGAAGGTTACTGGACGTCGAAGGAAGGTGTTTGCACGTATGCATGCAGTGCATGACGTAGCAACATGGTTCCAAAGATGTTCTATGGATGGAAAGATCTGGTCGGAAGGATCGGACCATATCGGTTGATGACTTTGGCTGCAGCGGAGTCGGTTATGGCTCGGTATGGAAAGTATCGAGTTAGTTATGATAGGATTTCGTGTGGGTCACGAATTTGAGTTGTTTTAGGAATGTGAGATACGTTCCTAAGGTGTTTGGAAGTCTTAAGATTGCTTCTATCTGCGTATAGAAGAGTCTTGAGCAGTTATGGAAAGTTTCGATTCGTGAACGGAGTAGGATTGGGGTCCTGTTTTGAGTTGAGTTGGCTTTCGAGCTGGCTATATAAGCAAGGGAGGCCAGAGCTCATGGTAGACGACTATGGGGCTGTTCCTCTTGTGTTCTATTGAATAAAATTCGTAGTTTGAAGGAACTTTTATGCCTTGTTCGTCCGACTTGTTCCAGACAAGTTTTACTCGTTGAGTTTCTGGACAGCACTACCTTTCGTCGGTGGTTTTATCATAACTCGAGTTTTACAGATCCAATTGATGTGATTATTTTCGGGTTGTCTTCACAACTTGATTATCTATCATCTGTCAAAACTTCAGGGTCATTGGATTTGTGGTTTCTGATCTACATGAGTTTCTTTGCAGCGTTCCAGAACTGTTTTTCTCGGGTAGGACAGATTGACCTTTGTTCGGTTTTTCGATCATAACTTGAGTTTCTCTTGACGGATTTGAGTGATTCTTCTTGTGTTTTCTTCGTGACTTGATTCTCTCTGATATATATCACTTTTGTCCCGGTGAAACACGTTTAGATTAGTTTCACACATGATTTCTCTGACAGATTGTTTCTCTGCCGAAGGTGTTGGGATTTAATTGTTTCTGCTGCATAAGATTTTTAAATCTACCATTCACCCCCCCTGGTAGCTTTTTACGTGCTCTTCAATCCTACAGAGATTAGTGCTAAATCCTCTTCTGGAAATTCCTCGATCTGCTCTAGTGAGGACAACAAAGCAAGAGTATTGCAAGATGATAATTGGTCGGAGCTAGGCATATCATGTTGTGAGATAAATGCAATAGATTTATTTGGGTTCTTACGTGATAAGATGTCAATTTCATGAGTTTTGAGTTTAGAGTAAAGCACATCTAAAGTAAGTGTACTTATGACAGTAGATTCACAGATAGATGTAACTTTCATCTCCCAGATTGACATGTCTAATGCACTAAGAATTTGCCTAGCATTTTCAGCATCAGAGAAATTTACGTTGACACTACGCAAGTTATTTAGAATTTTGTTAAAGTGAGCAAAGAGATCATCAATGGGCTCACCGGGTTTCATCTCGAAGCGCATGTATTCTTTCTTGAACATGTCTTGCCTTACCTCCTTGATTGTGTTGGATCCTTCGTGATAGTCACAAAGTACTCTCCATACAACATATGCTGATCGGAGATGTGCAACGCAGTCGAAGTCGCTCTGAGTGAGTCCTTGGATGATCAAGTTTCGGGCTTTGTTGTTGTTGTTGACGTCCCATAGGTTTGTAGCCGTAACTTGACCGTTAGGTGGCACTTCGCAAGGCTTGTACACCTTCTCCCGTATTTCGAAGCCTTGCGCCTGGATGAAAGCCTCCATGCGTGCCTTCCAAACCTGAAAATCAATACCAGCAAACACACAAGGTTTGGCAGAGTATTTCTCCATGATGATTAGTCAAAAACGCGTACAAATCACAATGATTAGAGCACCATGGCTCTGATACCAATTGTAGGATCGAAGAGCGCGTGAAAAGCTACCATAGGGGGGTGAATGGTAGATTTAAAAAAATCTTATGCAACGGAAATAATTAAATCCCAACCCCTTCGGTAGAAAAATGATCTGTAAAAGAAATCGTGTGTGAGACTAATCTAAACGTGTTTCACCAGGACAAAAGTGATATATATCATAGAGAATCAAGTCACTAAGAAAACACAAGAAGAATCACTCAAATCCGTCGAGAGAAACTCAAGTTATGATCGAAAGATCGAACAAAAGTCAATCTGTCCTACCCGAGAAAAACAGTTCTAGAATGCTGCAAAGAAACTCGTGTAGATCAGAAACCACAAATCCAATGACCGTGAATTTTTACAGATGATAGATGATCAAGTTTTGAAGAAAAACCAAAAAGAATCACGTCAATTGGATATGTAAAACTCGAGTTATGATAAAACCACCGACGAAAGGTAGTGCTGTCTAGAAACTCGAAGAGTAAAACTTGTCCGGAACAAGTCGGAAGAACAAGGCACAAAAGTTCCTTCAAACTACGAATTTTATTCAATAGAACACAAGAGGAACAGCCCCAAAGTCGTGCACCACGAGCTTTGGCCTCCCTTGCTTATATAACTAGCCCTTAGGCCAACCCAATCTTAACTAGGACTCCAATCCTACTCCGATCACGAATTGAAACTTTCCATAACTGTTTAGGACTCTTCTATACGCAGATAGAAGCAATCTTAAGACTTCCAAACACCTTAGGAACGTATCCCGCATTCCGAAAACAACTCAAATTCGTGACCCACACGAAATCCTAACATAACCAACTCGATACTTTCCACACCGAGCCATAACCGACTCCGCCGCAGCCAAAGTCATCAACCGATACGATCCAATCCTTACAACCAGATCCTCCCATCCATAAACCATCTTCAGAACCATGTTTCCACGTCATTCACAGCATGCATACGTGCAAACACCTTCCTTCGACGTCCAGTAACCTTCATATGCACCGCCCTTGATTCAATCATCCTGCGCGACCTCCTGACCCGCTCAACCACAATTCCTCCTGAATTTGGTTGTTGGAATCTCATCTCCTCCCTGAGACTAGTCCAAAGAATCCTGTCACCATCCATGACTTGAACTCAAGCAACACCTGCACATGAACAAACAACCAATTCGTACGAGCCCAAGTCCGCAACTTGACTCAAGTCAGTTCCAAACACAACACCTTACGTGAGCACCTCACATAAGCATGTTGCAAAGCATATCAAAACGATATTAGCCATATCAACCAAAACGCACCAAAACCTTAGTAAAAGAATACTAAGCAAACTTTCCGACAATGCAAAGCAAGTTCGAAACATTTCTCATTAAAAGCCGGAACATTGCGATCAAGCACCGGACCTTGCCAAAGCTAACTGGAGCTTGAGCCGGAGCTTATCAAAGCTAGTACAACGTAGCGCCGGAGCTTACCAAAGCTAGTCAGACCTAGTGCTGGAGCTAACCAAAGCTAGTTGGACCTAGCGCTGGAGCTAACCAAAACTAGTCGGAACTAGTCAACCCAAAAGCCGTAGCTAGAGAAACATGTCGAAGCTTAACAAAGACATGCCAAAGCTATCAAAGACATGCCAGAGCTAAAGACAAAGCTCACCGTAGCTACCCAAAAACATGTCGGAGCTAGACAAAGAAAGTCGGACCTATTGTGGGACCTTGCAGAAACTCGGAGCTAGAGTCAGACCTTGCTAAAAAGATGTTATGGCAGCATTCAAAACTTTTATTGTCAAAGCCAATGTATTCAGCACACATAGGTCTCACAAGGTGAATGATGAGAATTGGTAATATTGACCCTGTAGCAACATGGTTCCTAGGGATCTAAGCAAGTTGGTAATGTGGAATGGGTTGGGCTATTTTTTGTGGTTTTGCTTGCTTTAGATCTAAGGACCGGTTCGTGGAGCAACCATCCAGTATTAACAATGCCACCACAAGGCCAAGTATGGGTGCGGCTTAGCTGGCTAATTAGTGAATTACCAATGTTGTTTGGACCATTAAGAATGCTTGGGAAAGGGGTAGTCAGATTGGGTTTATAGACATTGGTGTGACTACCCTGGGATCCGAATGGCTCAAGAGGGGGCCCTTGGTTGGATGTGCTCAGTCGGAGACATCACCACCGGTGACACCTCAGTGTGGTTTAAATAGGCTAGTAATCACTTTGTAAAGGCTATTTTGTGATCTCTTGTCCACACACCTTAGGAAGTGTGAGACAACATAATTGAGATTCCATAGTCATCGAAAGGTGATGAAATCACGAACTTGTGGGTAAAGCGGTACAACCTCTGCAGAGAGTGCCTAAAACTATCATGATAGCCGTGCTACAGGTCAATAGCAACCTGGACCCTCACATGATTAGAATATGGACTTAAATACAGTTTGGTGGCTGAAATTGAAGTGGGAATTGGTATTGGTTTATTAATTGGCTTTGGTATATGGAATTGTTGGTGTCGAAGGGTCAATGCGACACTTCCTCCAGATCTGCTAAGGAGCATCTCACGGAGGTTCTTGTTCGGCGAGGCTTAGGCCTCAAACTAGTGTTCTAGCAGAAGAGTATGAGACAATGGAGTTTTTATGTGGTTCAGGACGCAAGGAGCATAACACCCTACTCCACGGTGGATTGTATTGATTGGTCAGTGTGTATGCAAGTGTGTGTGTGTGTGTATTAGGGATTCTGAGTCCGGTCCTTGTAGCGATGGCGGTCCGGGCCTTTTATAGTCAAGGTAGGATGCCTTACAAGTGTGGTCCCAGGGCCCAACAGGTGGTCCCGGGCGATCTTATCCTAAAGATCTAAGGCTTTTTCTATAAGCTTGCTCTGACCGCGGACGTGAGGACTCGCCGTCTTGCCACACGGGTTGTCAGTAGCCCACGCACCATTGCTGATATTGGCAGGGAATGCCCCATCCAACCGTCTCTGACGCCGTAAGCTACCCAATTGGCAGAGGAGGATAGGCCTGCGGTGCCTTCACTGTGATGCGATTAGTCATAGCAGTACCTAACATTAGGCGTGCACCGCGCCATATGTATGGGGAAGCCACATATCTTCAAGGCTTGATGGAGACAAGGCGCTTCACCCTCTTAACTTCCTCACTATCTGCTCAGGGCAAGTGGACTGACTATGCAACCGCTGGGGATCTCTCCGCCACGGTGGCAGCCACGCCCGTCTTGCGGGCCACGTGGTAGCTCGGGAGCTCATCTCCATGGGGGAGGCCAGGTCTTTCTCCACGGGCCACGTAGCAGCTCGGGTGCTCGCCTCCGCTAGGGAGATCGGGTCTTGACTTCATGGGCCATGTGGCAGCTTGGGAGCTCACCTCTACAGAGGAAGTCAGGTCCCGTCCTACTGGACACGTGGTTGCCTGGGAGCTTGTCATCAAGGTGGAGTTGAGCACCCCCTTTTGGATGTATCGTGGGCACTCCGGACTTCCCATCTAAGGCCAGTGGGTCCGGGTTTCTTTGAACATGTGGCGCCCTCCGACCCTGTCCCTGTTGGAAGGCGAGGTACCTAGGCAGCTCTAGCTTATGCGCGAGGGTACCCGGTATGCTGGGTACCAACACTGGCCCCTGGGTCCACCTTGGGGAGAGGCGACGAGCCCGAGGGTGGGGCCTTATCCTGCTTTCCCCCATGGTCTTTTAATTTTGTCTTGATCAGTCGAAGTGGTGTGCTCACACGTCCCTCTCTGGTTGAGGGCTCGTGGCGACGGGATCTTTGCTTGTTGCGACATTAACGCGACGGTTCCCAAGGTGCCTGCTGCACTTTTGCTGCTTTAACTTCCGTCTTTATGAGAACCGCCGGGTTGCCTTCTCTGGCAGGGAACTGCTCGGGCCGGCTTTTCTGACGGGGGACCTGGGCCCGCTCATCATGGACGCTGTGGTACGAGCTGTTGATTTGGAGCCCGCTCAAATTTGCGCGGTGCACCCAAATGCTACTAGGGTACTTAAAAAGGTACCTTTGTGGGTAATGGAGGTTCCTTTCTTCCACACACCTAAAGCAATCGAGCCTTCGACTCCCTCCTTGTGTGGCTGCCCATCCTTGAGGTTCTCACCCCCTGCTCCAATGGACTCAGCTCTACCTTATTCTCGGATGGATGATGTCTCACCCGTGAGGCGGCTTTTCGGCTGGGAGGACAAGGAACGACGGGATCTGATCCATCCCGGCTCCTTGCCACTGGAGTTGGGGGAGAAGGATATCGTCTTCTTCTAGGCGTACGCATACTCCAGGTTCGTCCCTCCTGTTTCCTCCTTCTTGGTGACACTCCTAGAAGTCCTTGGGCTCCAGCTTCATCACCTGTCGTCGAACTCTCTGGTGGTGGCATCAGTGTTCTCACATTTTTGCGAGATGTTCGTCGAGGTGTGCCCATGCGTGTCGGTATTCCGATAGTTCTTCATGCTGAGGAGGACCGAGAAGAACAAAGCCAACTTCCTTGGCGGCTTCTGCTTCCATCATCGGGCCAACAACCCCTTTAAGTACATTACTCCGCTCTCCTCGACGAAGTGACCCGGCTAGAGGAGCGACTGGGTGGTCGTACATGCCGACGCCCACGATCGTATGGTCCTGCCCACCAGCTGGCCGGCAATTAGAAAGGCGTCCTGGGAGGAACACCTAGAACTTGAGGTGGCGTACACGCCGATGATGGAGAGGATCCAATTCCTTGTGGACCACAGCCTGTCGGAGCTGTCGGTGATGGCCGACTTCGTCCGTCACCGTCTGACCCCTCTCCAGCATCGTTGCCGCCCTGCATTGCTCTACTTCGGGCTCCAAGATGGTACTAGGTTGCTGAGGGGTCGCGACCCGGAGATGACCCTGCAGGAGGTGTTTGAAGCAATGACCAAGGCGTGCGACGACCAGCTGTCGGACTGTGTCTTCAACCTTCTGCAGGCTTGCCCATTGCTTTGCATGGATTGGGACCTTCGGACGAAGGTTCTGAAGGAGATGCCCAACTTGGACACGATTGGTCTTGCGTCATGACAGGTTGGCGATGAGAGCCACGGCCTGGCCAACGTCGACTCTTCGGAGGAGTCCGCACCTTCTTCAGGCTCCAAAGCCTTCAGGGCGGAGGAGGCGCCCGCTACTGGGGGGAAGGGCAAGGCGCTGGTCCCTGATGTAGGTAAGGGGAAGGCACCGGTCCCCGATGTAGGCAAGGGGAAGGCCCTAGTGGTCGAGGTCATGAAGGAAAAACTCCCTCGGTCGCCACCGAGGGCGCCGTCGCAGGTGGCCTTCGCTCTAAGTCAGCGTCCACCGGTGCGCCCCTCTTCAGTTCCTGGCGTCGGCGGTTCTTCAGGGGGAGGTTCGGTCCGTCAAGCAACAGCTTCGCCATCGTTCGCGGTCGGCACGTCATCCAGCATCCCCGTCACCTGCGCGGTCCAGGGTGCCATAGGGGACTCCGGCAGCATCACACCTACGGAGCCTCAGGCAAAAAGGCATCGAGTCGACGTCGTCGGCAGCTCGGGAGGTGGCTCTATCGGGGTTGGTGGAAGCACACCGGCGTAGTGCGGTAGCACTGCTGCTGGTTTTGGTGGAGGCCCTGTCGGGATGGCATCGCATGTTATGCCGTTGCAAGGGCCCGCGACTTCAGGGTCGCCGAAAGTGGAGGCTCGCTGGAGCTTCCGGGGATGTCGGTAAGGTATTCTTGCCAACGCTTGCTCTATTATCTCGCCTGCATATGTTGATTGGTCAGGGCATGATCTTGATTTGTAGGGTTACGTCAGCTGTTGTGAGGCCCCTACCGCCAGGGGTAGTGCCCGAAAGTGCTTTGAAGGCGGCTGAGGATGCTACGGCTGTGCTGGCGGGGCAGCCTGCCAAGCTTGTTCAGGGGAGCACTGCTCTGGCGTCTGTGCCCAGCGTGGGTAGTGAAGCATCTCCGGTTGCATCTCCAGCTGTCGTGCCAGAGGCACCTCCGGCCGTCGTGGCAGAGGCCATGTCAGATCCGACTCCGGGGGCTAGGGGTCTGACCTCCATTGTTGCTGATTCGGCGGGCAGCTCTCTAAGCGATGGTGGCCCTGCTGTGTCAGGTGGCACCGCAACTCCTGCTCACACTCTGGGGCAAGATCCCCTGTGCTAGTGGCCTCGCCTTCACCGGTACGGGAGAAAGGGGTCCTCGAGATGATCACCGGACGGCCTTCCCTTACTTTGGCGCAGCTGGAGCGGCTTTCCGGCGTCATGGACTTGACGTAATCTGGAATTTTTCAGGTGCAATCCAACCTCCGCCGGGCACAAGAGGCTCTTGCCGCAGAGTGGGAGAAGCTGTGTGCCGAGGGCGAGCGCCTCCAAGGCTAGGAGGGTCTCCTGAGCTCTAGGATCGCTGAGGCAAAGGCGAAGTACCAGAAGGAGAGCAAGGAACTAGAGGTGAGGCACCGCTTGGTGAGGGCCTCGGATGCCTTGACCCAGAAGATTCTGGCCGATGCCAAGGTAGCCAACGATGCTGCTGACGCCCGCCTGCACGCTCTTGCTACCGGTCAAGAGGCCCTGAGTCGCCAAGAAGCAGATGTTGCCACGAGGGGGCTACTGTCGGCGAACAAGAGGTGGCAGCGCAGGCGATGATGGCCAGGGCTGAGGCCGATCGGGACAGACTGCAGTCCCACCTTGAATACCTTGAGCTCCGGGAGAGCAATTTGACACGGGATCGGGCGCAGCACCTAGCTGAGCGTCAGGAACTTCTCCTGCACGATCTTGACGTTCAAGCCTGGGAGCAAGCAGCAGAGCGCCGCGGCCAGGAGCTTGATCTGCGGGAGTGTCAGCTGGCTTAGCGTCTGGAAGCCGAGGGTAGGGCAGTGGCAGAGACAGTGGCATCCCATGTCTTGGTGTGCTACCAGAGCCGGTACCGTGATGTGCCACTAGAGCCAGTTTTTGAAGGCCCTGTTGAGGAACGCGAGGCGACAGCAGCGGTGGAGGTTAAGGAAGCCGCCAAACATGTCGTAGCACAGTTCAGAAGGGGATGAGGTTGGTATCTTGTTTTCTGTATTTGGGGTTCACCTTCCCTTGTAAAGAATTCCTTTATGAATTCGAATTTGTGTTTGGCTTCTTGCATTGTCTCCGTGCTTCACAAATGTTGCTTTGAGTCCTTAGCAACGTAAGGATTTGTAGAACCTTTGTTGAGCTCGTTGGCTTCTCAGGACCAACAATGTGACAATTGACATGGCCGAAGTGTTGTCCGTTGATTTTCTGCATGTGGATCCCCTTAGAGGCCACTTGATCGCAGAATTTCTTGAACTGTCCCCCAGTGGAGTGGGGGAGTTTGGAGTGTTGTAGCACCATCATTTGTCAGAGCTGGATGCTCCGGCGTCGTCAACCACTATCACGGAGTCGTCGATGGTAGACCCATTGGGTGGTGCCGGGGCTGGATGCTCCGGCGTCGTCCACCATCGTCGTAGAGTTGTCGATGGCATGCCACTTGTGAGGTGCTGGAGCTGGATGCTCTGGCATCGTCCACCATCGTTGTAGAGTTGTCAATGGCAGGCCCCTGGTTTACAGGCTATCACAAGGGAAC
Source organism: Tuctoria greenei (assembly GCA_036927565.1). NCBI lineage: Eukaryota > Viridiplantae > Streptophyta > Magnoliopsida > Poales > Poaceae > Tuctoria > Tuctoria greenei. The sequence continues at coordinate 80,683,401 of JAYESD010000006.1, forward strand.
ATTGTTAGCAACAAGAGCGGGGCAGGAGAGTTTACTCACTTATCCACGATTGGTGTTCTCGTTGACGTTCTGGGATGTTGACGGCAGGCCCCTTGTAAGGTGCCGGAGATGGATGCTCTGGCGTCGTCCACAATCTTCGTGTAGACGTCGACGGCAGGACCCTTGGAAGGTGCCGGAGCTGGATGCTCCGGCGTCGTCCACCATCGTCGTAGAGACGTCAACGGTAGGCCCCTGGTTTACAGGCTATCACAAGGGAACCTTGTTAACAACAAGAGCGGGGCAGGAGAGTTTACTCACTTATCCGCGCTTGGTGTTGTCGTTGACGTTCTGGGACGTCAACGGTAAGCCCCTTGTGAGGTGTCAGAGCTGGATGCTCCAGCGTCGTCCACCATCGTCTTAGAGTCGTCGACGACAGGCCCCTTGGATGGTGCCGGAGCTGGATGCTCCAGCGTCATCCACCATCTTCGTGTAGACGTCGACGGCAGGCCCCTTAGGAGCTGCCGGAGTTGGATGCTCCGGCGTCATCCACCATCGTCGTAGAGACATCGACAGCAAGCCCCTTGGGAGGTGCTGGAGCTGTATGTTTTGGTGTCGTCCACCATATTCATGTAGACGTCGACGGCAGGCCCCTTGGGTGGTGCAGGAGCTGGATGCTCCAGCGTCGTCCACCATCTTCGTGTAAACGTCGATGGCAAGCCCCTTGGGAGGTGTCGGAGCTAGATGCTCCGGCGTCATCCACCATCATCATAGAGACGTCAACGGAGGCCCCTTGGGAGGTGCCGGAGCTGGATGCTTCAGCGTCATCCACCATCTTCGTGTAGGCATCAACGACAGGCTCCTGGTTTACAAGCCATCACAAGGAAACCATGTTAGCAACAAGAGTGGGGCAGGAGAGTTTACTCACTTATCCGCACTTGGTGATGTCGTTGATGTTCTGGGACGTCGACGGTAGGACCCTTGGGAGGAGCCAGGGATGGATGCTCCGGCGTCGTCCACCATCATCGTAGAGTCGTCGATGGCAGGTCCCTTGGGTGGTGCCGGAGCTGGATGCTATGGCGTCGTCCACCATCTTTGTGTAGACGTCAGCGGCAGGCCACTTGGGAGGTGCTGGAGATGGATGCTTCAGTGTCGTCCACCATCCTCATAGAGACGTCGATGGCAGGCCCCTTTGGAGGTGCTAGAGCTGGATGCTCCGACGTCGTCCACCATCTTCGTGTAGACGTCGACGATAGGCCCCCAGTTTACAGGCCATCGCAAGGGAACTTTATTAGCAACAAGAGCGGGGCAGGAGATTTTACTCACTTATCCGCGCTTGGTGCTATCGTTGACGTTCTAGGACGTCGACAGCAGGCCCCTTGGGAGGAGCCAAAGCTGGATGCTTTGCCATAGGAGATGCCGGAGCTGGATGTTCCGGCGTCGTCCACTATCATTGTATATTCATGACGGCAGGCCCCTTGAATGGTGTCGGAGATGGATGCTCCGGCATCGTCCACCATCTTCGCGTAGACGTCGACGGCAGGCCCCTGGTTTACAGGCCATCGCAAGGGAACCCTATTAGCAACAAGAGCGGGGCAGGAGAGTTTACACACTTATTCGCGCTTGGTGTTGTCGTTGATGTTATGGGATATCGACAGCAGGCCCCCTAGGAGGAGCTGGAGCTGGATGCTCCGGTGTTGTCCACCATCATCATGGAGACATTGACGGCAGACCCCTTGGGAGGTGCCGGAGCTGGATGCTCTGGCGTCGTCCACCATCGTCGTAGAGTTATCAACGGCAGGCCCCTTGGGTGGTGCCTGAGTGGGCTGTTCTGCACATATGATAGAAGCAACGTGGACTAGTTTGCTTGTTGATTTACCTGTAGCTCTCCCTTGGCTCTGTCATGCATTACTGTCCTGGGCTGATTCGTGGGGCCTGGGTAATTCAGTGCATTGGTGTTCCAGGACCCGACTCTTGTCGTCCTCAGGGTGTGAGCTTTCTGGCTCTCAGTACTTGGTTGTAGCAGTGGGAGGCAGGGTGTGTACACTTAGGGTATAGTACCAGGCTAAGCAGTTTACACCCCCTAGACCTCCTGCTCGGCACAGGCCTTTCCTGTGGAACCTTCTGGCTTTACATGGCCCTAATGACGAGAGGGGCCAGAAGAACCCCTCATACACCGCAGGTATCTCAAGCAGACCCTCCTGCATTAGGACAGCATGACTCCTGCATGGGTGAGTTATAGAGTGTACAATCGTGCATATAAAATAATATGCAATAAATGAGTCTTAGTGTGGCATGTTCATAAACTTAATGTCTAAGTAAATGGACAAAGTTTTTTAAGAAGCATTTAAGTAAAACAGTGATTTTTTGATAGGAGTTCATAGGGGGAGACATGCTTTACAAAAGAGGGCAACGGCTTACCTCCTGATGATGAGGGAGGCAGGGTGCACAGGCTTTGGAGTTCGGAACCAAGCTAAGCTGGCTGCACACTCTAGTCCTGACCTTCCCGGTGCTGGTTGTCCTTAGTGTTGCTCCTAAGCCCTACGAAATCCTTTACACTATCCTACTAAGACTAGTATTTACAAAAGGGGTGCCAACAGATCCATGAGTAGCTGTGATGGTTGGCGGGCAACCTTGCTATCAACAGCTACTTAGAGGGGCGATGAGCGAGCATGCCTATTTCCTGCCTTGACCGCACATCTTGCGAGTGGTCCGAGCAGAGCAGGGAATGGGCTTGGCAGCTTTGGTGGAGGTGTTGATGCTACCGGAGGGCTGCAACTGAGGTGCAGCAGGTGCTCTACGCTGCCGTGAGCTTGGCGGAGGTCGACTTGATCCGGCACTGATCGGGACTGGTGTTGGGTCTGCCGTGAGTGCTTGGAGCTGCTCCAAGGCTAACACAGCAGCGGTGCGATCTCCGCAAATCCTGAGGACGCCTGAGGGTGTTGGCATCTTCAGGACGATGTAGCCGTAGTGGGCTATAGCCATGAACTGGTACAGGACAGGCCTACGATGATGGCATTGAAGGGTAGGCTGACATCGGCGATGTCGAAGAGGATGATCTATGTCCTGTAGTTGTCAGGTGTCCCGAAGGTCACCCGCGGGTGGATGTTGCTGTATGCTCCCAGGTCCCACCCCCTAAAATGGTCTCGAGGGGCCTAGCTTGGACACTGGGATCTGCAGCTGTTCGAAGGCTGTGCGGCTGAGAAGGTTGAGGTCGGCCCTGGCATCTATCAAGACGTAGTGGAGCTTGATGTTGGCTACGGTGGGGGAGACTAGGAGAGGTAGGACCCCTGCCGCAGCCATGTTCTTGGGGCAGTCAGTGGCGTCAAAGCTGATCGGTGTCTCCTTCCAGCGTGGTGCTGCACCGGAGTGGGTACAGGGGCTATCGAAGCCACCACACGACGAAGGGTCTTGACTGCGTTCCAGGACACAGGATCCCAAGACCCTCTGAAGATGACGTGGAGGGTCTTGTGACGATCGTTGTTGCTGCTGGCGTCGGAGTCCTCATCTTGGTGGACCACTTCGACGGCCCGCTCTTGCTTCTGGTACTCCAGCTCCTCGTCATTGTCGACCTTAGGTTTGACTTTCTGCTTGCCCTCTCGTTGGCGGAACTGGGCGCCGTCCCGACGCTGCTGCGCCCGCTCTTGGTAGCGTTCGGTGCACCTTTTTATCTCCTAGCACTCGCTCGCGGTGTGTTCGCGAGTCTTGTGCACCAGGCAGGGCTCGACGTCTTCATCAATGGCAGGTGGCTGACGAGGGCGTTTCTCTAGGCGTGGGGGCTTGCCTCCTCTGGTTGTGGCTGCTGCCGCGACGGGGGATCCATGCAGCGGCTTGTTCTCTGCCACCCCGGTTCCTGTTCTTCTTTTTGCCGCTACCAGGGGTAGCGGCTCCTTCCCTAGTCTAGCCGGCCCCACCCGCTCTGGGGGAAGGCTGAGTATGCCAGTCGCGGCCTTCTGCCGCCCTGGTGCACCGATCGGCGATGGAGAAGAGCTCGGAGATGTCTTGCACGTTGTGCATAGCTAACTTCTCAAGCATCTTGCGGTCACGCACTCCCTGGCGAAATGCCACTATGAGAGAGACATTTGGGAAGTTGGGAATGGAGTTTCTTACCTGGGAGAAATGTTGGATGAATGATCGCAGCGTCTCCTTGGGTTGTTGTCGCACGGCGTGGAGGTCAAGCTCAGTGCTGGGGCGCGTATAGGAGCTGCCGAAGTTCACTGTGAACTGCCGACACAGCTCATCCTAAGAGGTTATAGACCCCTCGGGAAGGTTCATCAGCCACGAGCAGGATGATCTAGTCAGGGCGATTGGGAAGTAGTTCGCCAGGGTGGTCTCATTCGCTCCTGCAGCATGGAGCGTCGTAGTGTAGATCTGCATGAACTCCACCGGGTTGATGCTTCCGTTGAATCTCTCCGGGATATGTGGACGGAACTTGCACAGTCACATTGTGAAGCGGAGGTGCGGAGAGGCAGATGGGATAGTGTACCCCAAGGGCTCTGCTACACAATGGGTGGCACTTGTTGGACTTGCAGTTGTGGCACTGGTTGTGCCATGCGTTGCTGCAATGGTACTAGCTGCACCAAGTACTATTGTTGCACATCCTGCTGCACTGAGTACTGCAGGGGAGCTGTCAAGCCGACATACTCCTTGTCAGGTAGCGGAGGGTTTACCTGCGGCGCACCTTGGATGGAGGACAAGTCGTGAACAGGGCATTGAGGGCCATATTCATTGTCGAGGTTGCGCCGCCTCTCTCGCTTTTGCTCGATGATGACACGGTCGTCCATGGGAGCATGACGACGGTCAAGCTCAGCCCTGAGGTCTTCCATGGGGAGCCAGCCAATGCTCGTAGGCTTGGAGGAGCGGGAGTTGGCAGAGTGACTGTCGGTGGTTTGGATCCGGCAGATCTCCCGACACTACTAAAGTGTTAGAGGAGTTTGTGGTTCAGTGTGGGCGCGCAGAGATTCAAAAAGGTGAATTGTAAATGATGCATGAGACACGAGAATTTACGTGGTTCGGGTCGCCTGAGCGTAATACCCTACTCCACGGGGTGTGTTGATGTTGTATTGGATGTAGCGTGTGTGTCAGCCTGTCTGAACGTGTAGAGTTAGTCGTCAGCCTGTCCTTTTATAGTACAAGGGCAGACCGTTACAAATTAGCCTGGCCCGACATGTGGCCCCGGTGGTTACTAGTATTGATACTTATTCAACACGTTTAATTGCCCTTAATGACCGGGTAATGGGCTTTGGCAGCACCGTTACTGGTAATTAAGGTCGTCCGATCATGTGTCATTAATATGGTATTAATGACACTTAATCGGGTCTTGAAGTCCTTGATTCCCCTTTGAAGATCTGGAGCCGTTGTGGAGTTTTCCGGAGGTTAGAGGCTGAAGATCTGATGGTTGGACACGTGGCAGCATCGGAGCACACTGTGGAGAACAGATGGCTCCGGTGCTACCCGACACGTGTCAGCACCGGAGCTTCCCTCGGTCTGGGGTTAGGTCCGGGGGTGCCACTTCGGTACGTAGCCCAGAGCTTCCCCCTTTGTGGGTGGTAGCTCTGGTTTGATAGTACACGTGGCGACCCTGGGGCTAACCATGTTGGAGAAGCGGGTCTGGACATGTCTGACATGTGGGCCTCCGAAGGTCTTCAAATCAAGTAGATGACTTTCCCTTGAGATCTTTGCAATCCCAAGGGGTATATGGTGCCTAGGGTACCGACAGTGGCCCCCTGGGCCCACCTCCGGGGAAGACACCTTGGGTGAAGTCATTCCGCCGGTGGTGGGTCCATCTTTCGACTTTTGAACTGAGTCTTCAAAGGTCTTCAAATGTGCCGTTGGCGATGGTCTGGAGTTAAATCCTTGCCGCGTGGCGTATCCCGTGTGCGGCAGGTGAGATCTTTGGCGTGCGGATCTCACGCAATTGAAGGTCGCCGGTTCCCGATACAAAAGTTGTATCGGTTCCGCGCGCCTTGCAGGCCGCCGCCTTCGGGCTTCCCGCCCCATGATGGCAACCGTTTGCCTGGGTAAGAACCTCGACTTGATCGTCGGGGTAGTCCCGGGCCCTCATGTCATCGGCTGGGTGGAATTTTTGAGTGGTATCTTCGACTTCCTTGCGGTTTCCATCCAAGCGTCACAAGGGCTTACTTAAGAAGGAAAGCGCGCACCGTTTGGGGTTCTTTACGCCTCTCATCTGATCTTGCGCTCAAACTCCCAACTTGTGCTTCGCTTTTCTTCTCTTGCCTTGTTGTGCCGCGATGGAGTTGGGTCTCCGCGAGAGTTGTTTGAAGACCGACGGCGACCTGAAGAAGGTCCGGGCCCTCATGGGATGGTCCTCGGACTTCTTCAACCGCTCGGTCCGTGCCGGTGGAGAGCTCCCGTTTGAGAAGGAGCATGCCGGCGAAATGGTGTACTTTTCCTCGTACGCCATGGTGGGGTTGATCCCACCTTTTTCCTCCTTTTTCTTGATGTTGCTAGACTTCTATGGTCTGGAGCTATATCACCTTGGCCCCCACTCCATTCTTCTTGTGTCTATCTTCATCCACTTCTGTGATATGTGGGTGGGCATCCCCCTGCATTGAACTCTTCCGGACCTTCTTCACCGTCCATACCACTGGCAGGAGCAATGAGTACCTTGGCTTCTACTACTTCGTGAAGCGCAAGAAGTGCCCATTCAAGTACCTCTGGTTGTTTCCCTTTGGGAAGTGGGATGACTGGAAGAAGGACTGGATAGTCGTCCGGATGGAGGAGCACGAGAAGCTGGAGCTGCCCGAGGGTCTCCCCAACATCGACACAACAATCTGGAGTGAAGCTCCGATGCTGGCGGAAGTCTTCAACCCTGCTTTGACCAGGATCCGCCAATGCGTGGAGGGAGGATTGACTCCTCAGGCGGTGTTTTGCAACTTCCTGGTCAATAGGTGGGCACCGCTGAAGAGGAGAGAAAAACTCGCTTGGGCCCTCAACAGCGTGATGGACGACGACCGGGTCGAGACCGGGCTGAAGTCCAACATGGTGGGGAAAACCTTGGAGTTCCACCTCAAGAAGTTCCAGCACGGCATCGACGTCGAGGGTGACGACTTGACTCCGCCATCAGCTTTTATCCCTCTGAACATGGAAGTAGAGTTCAGCAGGGAGCTCCGGCGGAAGATGTCTGTGCTTGACGACCTTGGTGTCGTCGAGAGAAGATCAACCACTAGGGTGGTGATCCCTGGAGCTTCCGAGGGTGGCTCCGACCCTGCCCCGAAGCCAAGGGTTGAGGTCGTCGGCAAGGGTAAGGAGCCGGCGGAAGAACCCTTGAGCCGGAAGAGGAAGCTGCATTACGCTGATGGAAGGTCCGTCAGGCCTGCCACCTCTGCATCAGCTCCTTCTCCCCGGAGGGGGAGGTCTTCTACAACCGTGGCGACCGTACCCGCAATGGGGTCATCTCGGGGTGCTAGCTCCGGGCATGCGACTCCAGCACTGGGGCCGGTGGAGGCCTCTAGGTCCGGAGGTTCTTCCCGATCGAGGGGGGCCTCGACTAGGGAAACGCCCGTGGCCGCAACAAGTTCCGGGGGGCCTTCCGGAGTTTCCACGCCGGCTATGACCAGCCCAGAATGTCCGGGAAAAAGGTTCCGCGCAAGCTGGTGCGGAAGCCTCCCAAGGTAATTTTTAATATTTACCTTGGATGGTTGTTTAATTGTAGTAACTATTTTTTAAGTTTCTTCGTCCATCATCTACAGCGTTCCCAAGAAGAGGAGTGAGGCTCCACCCTCAGCCACAACAGCTGAAGCTGTGAGGGCGGGAGCTTCTGCTCCAGTCCCGGTGTCGCCCCAAGTGGTGGTTGAAGCTGCGACAGCTCCAGCGCCAGCTGTCGTGGTCATGGACCTCGACTCATCCCCAGAGGCTCCCGTGGTAGCGCCGTACTGTGGGAGTGAAGATGCGCCAGCGGCACCTGTCCCAGAGGTTGAAGCTCCGGGTCCTAGTGCTGAGATGATGGAAGCTTCGGCCGTTGAGCCGGAGGAAGCTGCAATTCTGGCCCCAGAGCAGGAAATTGTCGAAGCTCCGGTGGTCGAGCTAGAGGTGATTGAAGTCCCGGCGTGCGCGCCGGATGTTGAGGAAGTCCCGGCGGTTGGGCCGGCTACCTCAGAAGTACCGACCGCAGAGCCAGTCATTGTTGGAGCTCCGGCCGCAGGGCCGATTGAGGATGAAGATCTTCCGGCTCCCAAGCCGGTTGTCGCATAGGCGTCGGAGCTCGAGCCCTTGTCGGAGGAGGTGCCAAGGCTGGAGCCAGAAGCGGCCCCTGCTCCGGAAGTGACGACGTCGAAGGTACCCGCGACTGAGCCGGAGTGCCCTGGTGAAGTCGCTGGCCCCGTGCCTGGGGGGGTGAATGAAGACCTGGCAGCAGGGCCTTCCTCGATGGCGACTGAGGCCATCCCGGAGGACGGCCCTAGTGCCATGGAGACCCAGGGGACCACTCTTGTGGAGTGGGACCCAATTTTTGTTTCTAAAAACCCGCTGGAACCAGCGGAGGAGACCCCAGCAGGTCCAGAACCTATCCCGTTGTCACTGTCTATTGACAACGCATGTTCCAGTCTGCGTCAAGTTCAACTGGCCTTCTTCCATGACAGCAAGGCTCTTGAAGAGGAGCGCCAAACCCTTAGGATGTGGCGTAACCGGCTCTACTTTGAGACCAAGCTGGCGCAGTCGAGGCTAGCGGATGACAAAGAGTGGATCAAGCGGGAGAAGATCCGCCTGGAATACTGGGGCAAATTATTGGATGACAGGGAGAGTATGACTCGCGCCCTCGACACTCAATCCCAGGAGATCTATGAGCAGGCCAAAGCAGCTAACAGTGTGGCCGATGAACGCCACAAAAGGCTTGAGGCCATTAACACTACACTCATCAAACGCCGAGAGGCACTTCAAGAGAGAGAGAAACGGCTCGAAGATGAAGAGCAAAAACTCCTAGAGCTGCGGGATGACGTACTAAGGAGGGAGGAGGAGCTCTCCGAGAAAGTGGCTCTGGCTGACAAGGGCCTTGAGGAGCGCGCTAAGAAATTGGAAGAGCACTGCATTGAGGAGGAGAAGAAGGCCTGGGTGCGAGGGCAGGAGCTCCACGAGCGGGAGTGTTCCCTTGTTGCCAGGGAAAAGAAAGTGAAGGGCAGGGAGAAGGACCTGGTCGACCGCTGGAACAAGATCCACCACCGGGAGGAGGAGCTCGGAAAACTCGAGAAGCGGGTTGCTGAGAAGATTCAGCAAAACGCCAAAGAAGTTGAGTGCCTCGCCCGTGAGAATTCCGAGCTGGTGGCGGCTAGAAGATCCTTGGAAGAATTGAAGGGCTTGAGGACTGCGGACTCCCTACAAATTCGGGAGTTCCTGGGCAAGGCCAACGACGCGCTGACACCGATGGGCTTCAGTCCCATGCGCTCGAATGATCCGGTGCCAGAGCCGGACCTAGCGTTGCAGGCATTGAGCTCGGCAGGTAGCAAGATCTCCAAGGTGGGCGATGTCATCGCAGACCAATTGGAGGTTGAGGGGCAATCCCTGGTGAAGAACGTCGCAGAGTATGTGCTGACGTGCTACACCAGTCGGAACTCCCAATTTCCTCTGGACCCGGTGCTTGAAGGTCCCGTTGAAGGAGAAGGGGAAGCTGCCCGAGCCAACATGTCGGAGGTTGCCCAGAAGGTCGCTCAATTCTTCCATAGGGTCTAGGACCATCTTCGTAGTTCCCACTTGTATCCTTTCTTCTTCTTCCTCAATTTTGTAATCCCTTGTCTCCAGATGAATGAAATCCCCAAATTTTTGTGAATTTCACTTTTTGTCTTCAACACTTTTGTCTTCACTTGGCCCCCTGGTAGATGTACACAATTGGATTGTGAACATGTACCAAGAGGATATTGTGTGTTGTTGAAGACTCATTTGCTTCGAACTTGTAGAGTGTAGGTCCGAAATTTTCGATAGTGAGGGTCCCCTGAGGTCAAACTGACTACCGCCGGAGCTTAGTCGCTCCGGCAATAGTCCCTATCAACACATAGAGCATCGATAGTTAGCCCTCCGGGTGTCGGAGCTTAGTAGCTCCGGCACTGACCTTTGCCAACACGTAGCTTGTCGGCAGCAGACTCCACTTGTGGGGTCTTCTCACCATCTTTTGTTTTACGTCGACGGCTGGCCCCCCTAGCTTTACCGGAGCTTGGTTGCTCCGGTGATGCTCGTTTTCAATGCTTAACATCGATTACAAGCCATCTAGAGGAGTCGGAGCTTTGTTAGCTCCGGCTTTTCTCCATCAACGTGAATTTTATTTTTCCTGCTCACTGAAGTAAGAAAAATAGTAAAATTCGTTTCTTGCCTATAACTTCGTCACGGCTTACGATTCTCGAGAAAATGTTAGGTCAAACGCGATTCTAAACACAACTGAATGTGTTGCCTTTTCTTCTAGATTCAATTGTCATTGGACTCGCCTTACGGCCTGCCGGGGTGTAGGTAGAGTGACGTACTTAGGGTGCTTGACCAGGCTAAGTCGATAGCACACTCTGGCCCTAGATTGGCTTGGCAACAATCAGGCGAGTGGGCCATGAACAATATTTGAATCCAAAAGAATCGACAATACAACTTGAATCGTATATGAATCAGTCGAACTAAAATTTCTTAAGAATTGCACGTCTTTGTTATAGACAAGAAAGAGAAAAATAAAAAATGTTGAGCCTGTACAAAATGAATGCACGTGGAGTCTGTTTCACCTGAAGATGTCTTTCATTATAGGTCCGGGGTACAGGGGAAACAAGTACACTCTTGGGGTACGGAACCAGGCTAAGCGTGTTTAATTTCTCGTTTGTCACAGGGTAGGTAGCCACACTTTTAGTTCTGAGACTGTGACAAGTGTTGCATGAACTTTGCAGACCTTCCGGGGAAGGTCCGACTGTTCTCCCGGAGGAACTACCCGACTCTGTACAATGACTCTATAACATACACCTCAAGTTACTACAGACTCACCTCTGTGATATTAAGTGTAGAACTTACGGGGGAGCTCGATGTTTCAAGGATTTGGGAGAGGTGTCCCATCCTCGGTAGCCAAGCGAACGCTTCCGGGACGGGAAACTTTAATCACTCGGAAGGGTCCCTCCCAGCTAGGGGAGAGTTTGTTTAACCCTTCTCTGGATTGTATTCTCCGTAGCACCAGATCGCCTTCCTCGAGCTGTCGGTTGTGTACATGCCGCTGATGATAATGCCGTAGGGCTTGGCAATATCGGGCATTCCGAACAGCTGCTTGGCACCTTCCCTCCTCAAGGAGGTCTAGGTCTTCACGCCGGAGCTAGTCCTGTGTGGCTTCGTCGAAGGTCCGGACCCGGAGTGAACCCAAGGTGATTTCCGGAGGAAGGATTGCTTCAGCTCCGTACACTAGGAAGAAGGGTGTCTCTCCAGTTGACCGGTTTGGAGATGTCATGTTGGCCCATAAGGTGGGCGGAAGTTCTTCAATCCAGTTGGCTCCATGTTTTTTCAAGCGCTCGTAAGTGCGCGTTTTGAGTCCTTTAAGGATTTCAGCATTTGCTCTCTCGGCTTGGCCATTGCTTGCTGGGTGAGCTACGGAGGCGTAGCAAACTTGTACGCTGAGGTCTTCACAATATCCCTGAAATGCAGAGCTTGTGAATTGGGTCCCATTATCAGTGATGATTTTGTTTGGGACTCCAAATCTGCATATAATGGACTGCAAAAAGTTGATAGTAGATTGCTTGTTGATTGTCACAACTGGAGTTGCTTCCGGCCACTTGGTGAACTTGTAAATGGAGACGTACAGGAAATTGTAATATCTGATGGCTCTTGGGAAAGGTCCCAAGATGTCCATCCCCCACACAGCGAAGGGCCATGTAGGAGGAATCATTTTTAGGGGTTGAGCCGGTGTGTGAATTTGCTTTGCATGAAATTGACATGCTTCGCATTTCTTCACCAGCTCAGTTGCATCCTGGAGTGTTGTAGGCCAGTAGAAGCCATGCCGAAAGGCTTTACCAACCAGCGTGCGGGAAGACGCGTGGTTCCCACACTCGCCTTCATGGATTTCTGCGAGAAGTTCGCAGCCTTCTTCCCTTGTGATGCACCGCATTAGGATGCCATTGGCACCGCGCCGGTAGAGATCCCCTTCTACCAACGTGTATCTTTTAGCCAATCTGACTATTCGGTCAGCGGATACATCATCGTTAGGAAGGATGTTGTCTTTCAAGTAGTTTCGGATCTCCGAGATCCATGCATCGGAACTAGCTTGAGCATTTGAGTCTTGCGTGCTGGGTTGCTCGGAGCTTCCGGCAGCACCTACGACCCTTGATGGCTGCCATGGTAACAGGGCCATCGAGACCGTCAGCTTCGGGATGCTGATCTCGCCCCCTTCGCTCAGTTCGGCAGGCTGAGCTGTTGGTTTTGACAACCACCGGACAAAAGTTCCGGTTGACGCTTTCGTCGAGAGTTCGTCAGCTTCAGCGTTATGGGCACGCTGAACATGGTGGAGATCTAGGAATTCGAAGTCCTTCTGAAGCCTCTGGACTTCAAGGAGGTAAGCAGCTAGCTGGAGATTGTTGCAGGAGCATTCACCCTTCACTTTCTTAATGATGAGCTGCGAATCTCCCTTGACCAGCAGCTGCTTGACACCATATTACAGTGCCACCTTTAGTCTGTAGATGAGTGCTTCGTACTCCGCCATGTTATTGGTCGCCTTGAAGTCAAGGTGTACCATGTATTTTACCTTCTCCCCGGTTGGTGCGAGGAGAAGGATTCCAGCTCCGGCCCCCTGCTTTTGCATGGAGCCGTCGAAGTAGACGGTCCAGTGAGGCTCGATGAAGACCGGAGCCTTGTGTTCCGGCTTCTGCTCGCTGGGGCCCCCAGGGTTTGATGGAGAGGGAGTCCATTCCGCCACGAAGTCTGCCAATGCTTGACTTTTGACCGCTTGCCTTGAAATGAATTCAAGATCAAATTCTGCCAATTCCGCTGCCCACTTTGCAATATTCCCAGTTGAATTGGGATTATGCAAGATTGCTCGAAGTGGGTAAGAGGTCACCACCGAGACTTTGTGAGCTTGGAAGTAATGGTGAAGCTTCCTGGAGGCAATAAGAACTGCATAGAGCAGCTTATGCACCTCTAGGTATCGAGTCTTGGCATCATGTAGTACTTCACTGATGAAGTACACCGGGCGCTGAATGGTCCGGACCTTTATGGAGGGGCCCGGAGCTTCCTCTCCACTGACCCGGATCCTCCCGGAGGGATCCGGATTTTCTTCGGGGACCTCCGGGTCCTGGCTGGAGGAACCCGGAGCTTCTTCAGAAGCGACCTGGACCCTCCCGGAGGGGTCTGGGTCTTCTGAAGTGACTTCTTGTGGATTCGAGTCTGGGAGCTGGGACCCAGACTCGCTTTCAGGTACCTCCGGACCCTCCCGAAGGGGTCTGGATTCCTGAGTATGAGGTAGCTCTGGTCTCTCTGCAACCAGAACCATACTGACGACTTCGTCAGTTGCTGAAATGTAAAGAAACAAAGGCTCACCAGGGTTTGGAGCTACCAGAATTGGTAGGGTGGTGAGGAACTGTTTCAGCTCCTGGAATGCCTTCTCTGCTTCTTCAGACCATTGGAATGGTCCAGACTTCCTCAATAACTTGAAGAAGGGGAGTGCCCGTTCCGCCAGTCTTGAAATGAACCGGTTGAGGGCTGCTAGACATCCAGTTAGTTTTTGGACATCTTTGATGCGGGTTGGTGGCCGCATGTCTTCAATGGCCTTGATCTTCGCCGGATTAGCTTCTATGCCCTGGTGACTTACTAGGAAACCAAGAAGTTTTCCAGACCTAACCCCGAAGACACACTTGTCTGGGTTTAGCTTTGTGCGGGTGGCCCGCAGCTTGTCGAAGACAGCTTGTAAGGTGTCAAGGAGTGACTCCTTGTTCTTGACCTTGACCACGATGTCATCGACGTACACTTCCACTATGTCTCTAATGAGTTCTTCAAAAGTTTTGTACATAGCTTGTACAAAAGTTGAAGCTGCATTCTTGAGACCAAATGGCATGGCTGTATAACAGTACAATCCATCTACTGTGATGAAAGAGGTATGCTCTTCATCTTCCCTAGACATTCTGATTTGATGATACCTAGAATATGCGTCTAGGAAACACAGTAATTCACATTCGGAGGTGAAATCCACTATCTGATCTATTCTAGGTAGTGGGAATGGATCTTTTGGACATGCCTTATTTAGTGTGGTGTAGTCGATACACATCCGAAGCTTCCCGCCGGCCTTGGGCACAACGACTGGGTTTGCCAGCCATTTTGGATGGAAGACTTCTCGGATGAATCCAGCTTCGAGCAACTTCTTCACTTCTTGTCATATGAAGTTCTGTCGCTCTACGGATTGCTTCCGAGGCTTCTGATGCACAGGCCGAGCGTCGGGGTAGATCTTCAGATTGTGCTCAATCACTTCCCTGGAGATCCCAGGCATTTGTGACGGTTGCCAGGCAAACACGTCGACATTAGCCCGGAGGAAAGTGATGAGTGTGAGTTCCTATTTGTCGTTCAATCCCCCCGATATACGGGTGGTTTGAGCGGCATCGAAACCAATTTGGACGACTTTGACGGGAATGTCGGTGTCGCCGCTTGGCTGCACACGAGGTGCAGAAGTCGAGTCTCGTTGACGAATGCTCGGGGGGTTTTGGAGCTTGCTCCTGCCTGGAGTCCTCTTCTTGCGCCGTGGTGAGTGCATGGAGTTCTTCCAGAGCAGTTACTCCCGGAGGTAGCGGCTTCTTCTTTGGAGGATTTCTTGTGACCCTCCGGAGTTGGTTTGGAGTGCATCTCACGGCCCTCTACAGCTCTGGCACATTTGTCGGCCAAACTGAAGAGTTTCGTGACACTGGTGATCTCCTTGATCGCCAGTTTCTCCAGCATCTTCTTGTCCCGTACACCCTGTCTGAATGCCACAATGACGGAGGCGCTAGAGATAGAAGGGATAGTGTTTCGTACCTTAGAGAACCTCTGGATGAATGATCGCAGGGATTCTCCCCCTTTTTGCACGACTGCAAAAAGGTCCAGTTCAGTGCCTGGTCGGGTGTATGAACTCCCGAAGTTGGCCGTGAACTGCCGGCACAGCTCCTCCCAACTGTTGATGGAGTTGGGTGGAAGGCTCATAAACCAAGACCTAGTGGTCCCAGTTAAAGCCACTGGAAAATAATTGGCCATTACGGCCTCATTCCCTCTGGCTGCCAAGATTGCAGTGGAGTAGATTTGAAGAAATTCGGCAGGATTGACATCCCGTCGAACTTTTCCGGCAGGTGAGGCCGAAACTTCTGTGGCCACCTGACCATACGCAGATGCATGGCCAGGGCTGAACAGCCTCCTCCTACTCATTCAGGAGCAGAAAGGTCCTGAGCTTCTCGTCTTTCACGAGCACGCTCAATATGGACTCGGCCGTCCTGTTGGCGGTATTGGCGATCTAGCTCCGCCGGAGGTCATGAGTTGAAAGCCTGGATACTGTGTGAGTGCGTTGTGCCCCAGAGGGCAATGACGTCACTTGCTGTGATGCAGCATGTCTCCTGTTATTGGAAACGTGCGGACCAAGTCTACCAGACAAAGTCCGCCGCTGCGACGGGGCCCGTCCTGAAGGAGGAGGACCCTGGTTGCTGATGCGTTCGGCTGTTGCTGCAACCAAATGTTCCACATCGGCCCTCCACTGCTCCAGTGCATCCCGGGATGCATCCGGAGGTGGTGGGCGTTGGAGAAGAGCACGCGCTGCATGGAGCGCGTGTTCCGGGTTGTCATGATTTGCCGGCGTAGTGATTGACGCTGGTGCACCATCGCGTTGTCCAGCTTGATTTGCTGGTGGAGGCGGTGGTGGTGGGAGTGTGACTCCTACTGGCGTTGAGATTCCTGCTGGTGGCTGCATATTGGAGGGATTGCCCCCAACAGCTTGAGCAGCAGGTTGACCGTTGGATGATCCAGCAGCTGAGTTCACCATTCTCGAAATCTCAGGAGCCCCTACCTGGCACGCCAACTGTTGGTGGTTTGGGTCCGGCAGATCTCCCGACACTACTAAAGTGTTAGAGGAGTTTGTGGTTCGGTATGGGCGCGCGGAGATTCAAAAAGGTGAATTGTAAATGACGCAGGAGACACAAGAATTTACGTGGTTCGGGCCGCCTGAGCGTAATACCCTACTCCACGGGGTGTGTTGATGTTGTATTGGATGTAGCGTGTGTGTCATCCTATCTGAACGTGTAGAGTTAGTCGTCGGCCTGTCCTTTTATAGTACAAGGGCAGACCGTTACAAATTAGCCTGGCCCGACATGTGGCCCCGGCGGTTACTAGTATTGATACTTATTCAACACGTTTAATTGCCCTTAATGATTGGGTAATGGGCTTTGGCAACACCATTACTGGTAATTAAGGTCGTCTGATCATGTGTCATTAATATGGTATTAATAAAACTTAATCGGGTCTTGAAGTCCTTGATTCCCCTTTGAAGATCTGGAGCCGTTGTGGAGTCTTCCGGAGGTTAGAGGCTGAAGATCCGACGGTTGGACACGTGGCAGCATCGGAGCACACTGTGGAGAACAGATGGCTCCGGTGCTACCCGACACATGTCAGCACCGGAGCTTCCCTCGGTCTGGGGTTAGGTCCGGGGTGCCACTTCGGTACGTAGCCCAGAGCTTCCCCCTTTGCGGGTGGTAGCTCCGGTTTGATAGTACACATGGCAACCCTGGGGCTAACCATGTTGGAGAAGCGGGTCCGGACATGTCTGACATGTGGGCCTCCGAAGGTCTTCAAATCAAGTAGATAACTTTCCCTTGAGATCTTTGCAATCCCAAGGGGTATATGGTGCCTAGGGTACCGACAGTGACGGTCGATGGACGGCATGCGTGACAGCGACACGAGGCGCCTTCCCCTGTTGGGGGAGTTGATGGCTGTGACGACGAGGTGGTCGATGTTTTGGACCCACTATTGAGTCGCCCCCTGAGAGGCGTTCAGCGATGGTGGGTGGTGGAGGAGAGCTCTGGCCGCCGCCAAAGTGCTCTCCGGGCTCGCTGTTGTGGGTGCTGGTGGAGCCGACTGAGCTGGGGCATGTCCTGACGTGCCATTTTGGCCAGCCGTACCTGCACGGGATCAATACGGACTAGAGAGCACCGCTCGAGCGACGGATCTTTTCACCGGACGACGGCCGCAAAAACTGCCTTCCACGGGCCTGATAAACACCATGGTGGTGAAAGCGCTACCACTTTTTTGAGGGAAAAAGCCCCTACCTAGCGCATCAAATGTCGAAGGGTCAATGCGACACTTATCCTGGATCTGCTAAGGAGCAGTCCGCGGAGGTTCTTGTTTAGCGGAGCTTAGGCCTCAAACTAGTGTTCCAGCGGAAGAGTATGAGACAGTGGAGTTTTTACGTGGTTTGCGCCACAAGGAGCGTAACAGCCTACTCCACGGTGTATTGTATTGCTTGGTTAGTGTGTGTGTGTGTATTGGGGATTCTGAGTCCGTTCCTTGTAGCAATGGCAGTCAGGGCTTTTTATAGTCAAGGTCGGACACCTTACAAGTGGGGTCCCGGGGCCCGACAGGTGGTCCCGGGGTGATCATATCCTAAAGAGCTAAGGCTTCTTCTGTAACCTTGCTTTGACCGCGGACGTGAGAACTCGCCGTCTTGCCACCCAGGTTGTTAGTAGCCCACGCGCTGTTGCTGATATTGGGAGGGAATATCCCATCCAACTATCTCTGGCGCCGTAAGCTACCCACTTGGTAGAGGGGGATAGGCCTACGGCGCCTTCACTATGATGCAATTAGTCGTAGAGGTACCTGACATTAGGCATGCACCACGTCATGTGACTGGGGAAGCCGCGTATCTTCAAGGCTTGATGGAGACAAGGCGCACCGCCCTCTTAACTTCCTCACTATCTGCTCAGGGCAAGTGGACTGACCATGTGGTCGATGAGGAGCTCTACGCCACAGTGGAGGCCACGCCTGTCTTGCAGGCCACGTGGCAGCTCGGGAGCTCACCTCCATGGGGGAGGCCAGGTCTCACTCCGCAGGCCACATGGCAGCTCGGGTGCTCGCCTCTACTGGGGAGATTGGGTCTGGACTTCGGCGGCCACGTGGCAGCTTGGGAGCTCACCTCTGCGGAGGAGGTCGGGTCCCGTCCTGCTGGACACGCGGCTGCCTGGGATTGTCGTCAAGGTTGAGCTGAGCTCCCCCTTTTAGATGTCTCTTGGGCACTCCGGGCTTCCGTGGGTCCGGGTTTCTTTGAACACGTGGCGCACTCAGACCCTGTCCCTATTGGGAGGCGAGGTACCTAGGCGGCTCTAGCTTGTGCGCGAGGGTACCCGGTATGCCGGGTACTGACAGTTGGAATTGAGATAAATGAATAGTTATGAGATGATTATGGTTTATTATTGTTGTAATTGGTTATTTAAGTTGAAATTGATGTTATTTGGGTTATTTGGGATGGACCTCACCTAATAATGATATAATTGCATTTTCAACTATTTTGCATGCACTTTTATGCAATTAGCTTATTTATCTATCGTGCCTTGTTTAAGCTACATGTCATACTTTCCCACACATACTGAGTACGATATGTGTTCACCCTTGCTATTCCCCCAACAAAGCCAGACGAGGCGACTAGGTGGAGTACCAGGAGGTCTTTGAGGAGTTCTAGGCGTGTGTTTTACTGTCAAACCTGCATGTGGAGATTGGAATCATTAGTGTTTAGTTTTTCCGCTGCGGTTTCAGTAGAGCTTGTATTCGAGACTATTTGGTTTGTAATAAGGTACTATTATTAGCATTATTATTCAAGACATGGTTTGTATCTGTTTATCAATTATGAAACACTTGTGTATGTGTGTTAAACATCATGGGCACACATATGCATTACACTTGGTTCATTTTCGGAACCGGGTGTCACAGCCTCTAGTCCCAAGTCCAAGTTGGAAAAGGTATGGCTCATGTATCTTTTCTTATGTTTGTGACTTTATGCATAATAAAGATATTATATTTAGTCTTCTTTTATTCATATACTTGTATGAAGCATTTCTTGTTTGATTGTGGATTCCATGTATGTGGTAGGAGTAGTCTTTATGATTATACCATGACACTCTTAATCTATCATCATAAACACTACAAACCCCCACTATAGTCTAATTAGTTATTATATGATCATTTTAATATGAATCACTTGTGCTATGTATCAACATTGGTTCAACGATGATTTAGTTCATTACCTTAGCATGGCTTGTGTCCGGGCTCCTAAGGTATTTGCTTAATATGTTAGCATGGTGCTAGGACAGTTAAGTAGCATTGGATGTCTTGTAGACCCACGAATTGAAGAGGTAGACAGTAGGTGATGACAGCCCTATCTGTCCTTTGTAATCCTCCACGTTTGGCTATGCCACAGGCTCTTGGCGGGAGTTGTCCTAGTATTGCTAGGGGTAAACCCGTGCCCGATATGTTGAACAACTTAGCGCAAGTATTCACCATTGACATGCTCATGAATATCTAGCCTAAGTTATGTATATGTATATTGGAAGCATTGTAGGAGCAACTCCCCAACTCTTAGTTTAACCTCCATTAGGACCCATCTACCCTTTAGAATAGATTTCTTAGGTTTGTGTCATACTACCCATATATTATCAACTTAGCCCTATCTTGATAATTGATTAGTATCCCATAGCTTGATCATAAGAGTAGTGTTTACTTTACCCCATTGCTTTCCTTTGGGATAAATATGATACCCTTGGGAATACTCTTTGGTGAAATGCTACACGACACTTTTGTGCGCTTGCGGGCCTCATCTCTTTCGAGAGATGATATGTGACGTAAGAAACGTCAACAAGCATTTCTGGCGCCGTTGCCGGGGAAGGCAAAGGAAGTGAAGGATAGCTATCACAGGCAAAGGAAGTGAAGGATAGCTATCACTTGTGATTAAGCTATAGGTACTGGTAGTTATTAGACAGGATTACCCTTGTTTGTTTTCTCCTTTTGTGTGAATATAGGATAGTGTTGGCTAAACCATTTCATGGGATAGCCAACGAGGATGCCAGTACTCAACTGCAAGATGATTCAAGGCATAACTCAACAAATATCCGCTAGGCAACACCATTGCCTTCCGCGGAAGAATTTCAACTTTCGGTAGGAGCCAAAGTCATCCATCCCCAAGCTTGGAGGAGGTTCCAAGAGTTCTTCTTGGTTTGCCTCCATCGTGGGGGTAAATAGTTGGCTCTTCATCCAACACTCATGTCATGAGTTGGCCTCACCAATCCATGACCACATTCATGCTGGAGCTGATGGGGTCCTATTCTCATTCATCATGGATGAGAATATGGTGTCCACTCAAGGGGTGGATTGAAGAATGCTCTAGTTCCCTTAGCTTGGCATGCACACCACTTACCAAGGTGGACATGCTAGTTATGGAACTACACCTCCATTGAAGTAACATGAAGATCAAGCCAATTGAGAAGTGTTTGGATGATCCAAGCCATGGATATTCACATGATTTGTGAAAATCCATGTCATCATGGGCCATTTTGGGAATCATTTACCTAAAGACCCATGAGGATTCTTCCTTCTAAACACAACTCCAATGGCTATCACCTACAAGGAGTTCAAGGGTGAATCAACATCACCCTTGTAATCAAGGAGGCTATGCGGGTTTCAAGGGATCTAAGTTCAATATTCTACCTTGAAGTATCTTGTCCATGGCCAAGCAAGAAATCAAGATGATATCCACATGGAGCCTTGGGCCAAGGACAAGAAAATTAAATAGCATTCAAGATCCAAGATGTCCCACAATTATTTGTTGGGATTCTTATCCTTCGACCAGCCCATGCAACCTAGGGCAAGTGACATTGCGAATGAAGTGTTTCTTGTTTGATTGTGGAGTCCACATGTCACCATGCCCAAGGAAGCTTGTGATCCATGATTAAAGTATGGGTTAACTCAAAAGAACATCAAGAAGGTCGAGGTGACACCCCTAAAGAAGGACAAGCCTCACAATGCTCATAAGAGAATATCTTCAAAATTTAGAAGCCGTCACTACATCAAGTCTTAATCAAGATGACGGAGACGCTAGGGCCACCATGTGCGACATGGCAAAGGAAATTGGCATGTCAATCAAAAGAAGTTTTCCACATTTTCAACTTCGGAATTGGACAACAAATCATCGCACTAAACGGGACGGAGGTAAGTCCCACTCATTAGAAAAATTCGGTAAGTCCTTGACAATAGGTTAATTGGTAGTTATCTCATATTTGATTTCCCAATTTCATATTTGAATTTACCATCAAATCTTGCATTTGCATTTAGCATGTTTGAATTTCCACACTTGCATGTTGGAAAGTAAAATTTCCAACCAACATAAAACTAAAATTTTGAATTAAGAAATAAATTTATTTGGATGTGAACCTTGGGCTAACCAATTGAATTGATCTTCCTAATTCAAACCAAAAATATTTTCCTTAAATATTCATTGCATTTGCAAGTTGTTTCAAGTTGAGCAAAACAATTTGACAAAGGGTACAACATGCTTTTAGCTAACATAACCCGTTTTCGAATGTTTTGTTTGTTCTTGAGTTTAGTGCAACCAGGACAAAATTTGTAAAGAGGTTGGCAGGCCCCATCGAGCACATATCCCTCCATCAATCTCATTTTTGAGTTAATGGTGGAGGAGTGCTCAAGATGGTGGTACAATGGAGGAACAAGATGAAGCTCATTCTACTCCAACCTCATATTGGCATTGAACATGAAGGCTACACCAAAATCCATGGTCGTGAGTTTCTCACACAACGACCTTCAACCCGAGTTGCTTTTCAATTGAGGTACAAGTTTAAATTTTATGTCGTTTGAATTTTATTAGGATTGAAAAATTTTTGCTTACATTGGTAAGGAAGGTTTACACCTTCTCATCATTCAATTCTTATGCATCCTCACAAGAGTAAGTGCTGGCATTACTCTTTTTTATTCTTCAAAAAGGAATGTCACCTTATTGGGAATAAATTTAAACAAGTATCTAGAATTTCATAAGCATTGCTAAAAATGACTTAGACATTTTCTGCCTAGGTAATGCTTATGAGATGACTTAATGGTTGAATTGGTATGTAGCAACCTAGGAATAGTGATATCCATAATTTTGATTTGAAACTCATTCATGCATGGATCACTAAATTTCAAATTCCTAGGCAAGAAAATTAAAAATGTTCAGGAGGATAAAATTGAGAATCTTGTTTGCCATGACACAAATGATAAACATTTGTTGTTGTGTAATAAGCTATGATGGTTAGAAATTTTACAAGATGGACGGATCTATGTAGTGTATTTATATCACTTGTATTGCTATGAGTAGGAGCTTTAGAAAATGTTCTAACTTGATTTATCCATAAAGCCCCACTCCTAGCAATGATTCATACATTTTTCATGGATACACTATAAATTGGACCCAACGCACCTTTGGTCTTGTTCTTCTCCATGCGTACAAAAGAAGATTCGGTTACCTAACCCGAAAATTCATTTGTACAAGTGTCGAGAGCTAACCATCCCTCTCTATCATAGAGAGAAAGTTTGCAGGAGTAATAACTATGCAGGCATTCAAAGATCCGATTGTTGGAAACGCTAAGTGGATACTTGATGACGACATCACAACAGTGGAGACGCACATTGAACTGCAAGGACCAATCACAAGAGCACGAGCATGGTTAATAAATCAACAGGTGAATTCATTTCTAACTTCCTTTGCATGTGAGTTTGAGAATATGTTGCTATGTGATGATTTAATTATTATTAGGAACAATGGAGAAGATCAACAAGTGAAGGGAAGAGGCCCTGGGAACATGGAGAACCTGCTGGGACGTCCACAAGTTGATGGTATCAGTTTACAACTCGGAGTCCAGGAACAGTCCACCTTAAAATGGATGCCCAGGATGCTTACGGACTCCGTTTTCGACGTTCCACATATGCACAGAAAGAGGAGAAGATAAAATTTCCAATGTCTATGGTCCCACCTCAAAATTCCTCTGGAGTCATTGGGAATTGTCAAAACAAGTCGAGTCCAGATTTCTGTCCGGTGCTGCGCCACCGAATCGGGCCTTGTATCCCGTATGAGTCCATTAGGGACGCGTCTAATCGTGTTTTGGCCGAACCCTAGACTTTAAATACAGCAGCCACCGGTCATATTCGGTGGGTTTTTCTTAGAATAACAATTTCGCCGTTCTACGGTTTGTGAGACCCCAACTTCTCAATTTCAGATCGTGTCTTCTACGTTCTTGCTTGTGTTCTCTGTTCACTTGCAGGGATTAGCCTTCTTGGTGAGGTCAAGCATGTGTCGCACGGTTGATAACCAACGGAGCAGTGGTGTAGTGATTGCAGGGGTATTCGAACTGCTCGAGTGCCGCGGATCATCAACGTCGAGTTCTCCACCCCAATCGACTTACCTTTTGGAAGATCGGGTCTAAACTTACTCATCAATTGGTATCAGATTTCCATGTTACCATGAAATATCTTTGTTTTCCTTCCATTAGATCGGTTTTGTTTTGTACCTAGGGTACACAGAAAAGCCACAAAAAAATTAGATCGCTTTTACCGCTTCCTAGACTATAGTGTCTGCAGTTTCATTTTTCAGTTTGCATTGTTGAGTTTGCTTTCATGTGGTCGAGTCTTGTTGCTGGTTTAGCTTTGTGTTTTGGGTCCTAGTTATCGGGTTTAATCCTTGTTTTCTTGCTGTTCGACACCTATTCAACAATCCCTAAATAACAAACTGATCCACCACGTTCATCGGTTTGCCCTAGCTAGCCGCCTTGCGTGAACTGTCGCATCGCCAGCCCCAGATTAGGTGACAAACCTTTGTGCCACTCATCCTTGAATGCAAATTCCTGATCGCTTTCATATCTAATTGCGAGTTCTGTTCTCAAACCGAGTTGGAATCAACATCCAAAAATCGTAACTCAGACAGCCTACCTTAAAACGGCCATAACTTTCACATACGAACTCGAAATCGGGCGATTTTTTTTTCAAATTCATCTACGCAGAATTTTACATCTGATTTTACACAGAATAGCCACATTAGGCGAAATTATATTGCCCAAATTCCCCTCGAAAGATAGGCTATCCGGCCTCCAAAGTTTCAGCACAAATTTTAAAGAATCTTCTTGATTTTCTATAGGCCGCATATTACATCCAATTGAGCTACAAATTCGTGTGATTCCTATATTTGTGCTCCTTAGTAAAGAAAAAATAGCAAAAAAATTTACAAAAAAAGAAAAATTTGTGAACAACACACATATTAAAGCAATTGGCCTATACTACTCAGTGTTGTTTTGTTGGTTATATCATTTTGTCTTCCTTTTGCCTTGCTACTTCCTTGTGTTGTGCAACGCCCTAGAGCACTTGGTTGACCAGCAATTTTCCTACATTGAATACTTATTCAACTTTGTTTACCTGTTAACGATTTTCTGCTTATTAGCCACCATATTGTGCCATCCAAGCTCCACCTTTCTCTTGAGCATAACAGATACCTTTGCAATCATCCCATGTTTCATTGGTTCATCTCAGTGTCCACACCACCTGTTGTGTCGGTAACAACACTTGTAAGAGCATGGTAAGACGCTTAAGCGAGAGAGATTGTTTTCTTTCACCTTTCAAATTGTCACTATAGTTGATAGGGATAACAAATTTTTGTTGTCTTTTGTTTCCTACTAACAATGGCAGGAGAAGAAAATGATGATGAATGTGTTCAACATGTTGAGTTACGTGATATGATGAAGACCATGACATATATGTTCACCAAATACAACGCATCAACGGAGGAGTCATTGGCGAACTTGACTCGCCAACTTGATGACCTTGCTCTTCGGATGAATACTTTTGAGGCTCGGTTGCCTCTCGCTAGAAGACATGAAGACAATCCTTATGATAATATGGAAGATCACAACAATCAGCCAAGACTGCTACTTTATCGTTGAGGTATGGGAGGTAATAATCATAACAATTATAATCGTCCTCCTGATGATCCTTTTGCTAAAGTGAAATTTACTATACCCTCTTTTCCTGGTGCTTATGATGTTGAGGCTTATCTTGATTGGGAGATGACAGTAGAGCAAAAATTTAATGCCCATCTTGTTCCTGAACAATGTAGAGTTCGTCAAGCCACTAGTGAGTTTAAGGACTTTGCTATCATATGGTGGAATGAACTTGTTAAAACTAGAACTAATCCTCCAACATGGGATAGATTAAAGGAAGCTATGAGTGTTCGATTTGTTGCTCCATCTTTTCAGCGGGAGCTTTGCAAAAAATTGCAGCGCTTAGACCAAGGTAACATGTCTGTAGAGGAGTATTATCAAGAGTTACAAAAGGGTATGCTGCGTTGTGGGGTAGTAGAAGACATGGATGATAAAATAGCTCGTTTTTATGGGGGTTGAGGCATGAAATTCAGGAGATTGTTGATTATAAGGAATATGATATTGTTAACAGATTGTTTCAGTTTGCTATGTTGGCAGAAAAGGAATTGCAGAGCCGACAACAACAGCAACAACACACAAGGAGCAACTTCACACCGCGTTCGACGCCCACACCATCCAAAACAGCACCATCTTTGACCCCCCGTGCAGCGACTACACCATCCAATGGCGGCCAACGAACTATACCTGCTGCTCCACCTTCTCGCTTGCCGGAGGGCAGCAAGACGACATCATTCAAGCCTTCATCGTCCACTCCTTCTATGAGTCTTACTTCCGACATTAAGTGTCACCGCTGCCAGGGACTTGGTCATATGATGAGAGATTGCCCGAGCAAACGAGCATACATAGCACACGACGATGGCGGGTATGATAGTACTTTGGATGTTGAAGATGAATATTCTTTTGCTACTGACTTTACAGATCCAAATGACAAACACACCGAAGAAGAGGTACTTGGTACAGCGGCGACGGAGAACTATAGGAGCATCATTGTGCAGCATGCCTTGAGCGCCAAAGTGGAGAACGACGACAAGCTACAATGACACAACCTCTTCCACATGTTTCTCGTCGTCAAGGACTATCGTGTACACACTATAATTGACGGAGGTAGCTGCAATAACTTGGTGAACACGGACGTCGTCAAGAAACTTGGTTTGACAACAAGAGCACACCCTCATCCATACCACATTCAATGGTTCAAGAAGATCACACCCTCATCCATACCACATTCAATGGACATCACAACAGCGGAGATGCATATTGAACTACAAGGACCAATTACAAGAGCACGAGCACGGTTAATAAATCAGCAAGTGAATTCGTTCCTAACTTCCTTTGCATGTGAGTTTGAGAATGGATTGCTATGTGATGATTTAATTGTTATTAGGAACAATGGAGACGATCAACAAGTGAAGGGAAGAGGCCTTGGGAACATGGAGAACCTGCTGGGACGTCCACAAGTTGATGGAATCAGTTTACAACTCGGACTTGAGTTCAACTCGGAGTCCAGGAGCAGTCCACCTTAAAACGGACGCCCAGGATGCATACAGACTCCGTTTTTGACGTTCCACATATGCACGGAAATAGGAGAAGATAAACTTTCCAATGGCTCTGGTCCCACCTCAAAATTCCTCCAGAGTCATTGGGAATCGTCGAAACAAGTTGAGTCCAGATTTCTGTCCGGTGCTGCGCCACCGAATCGGGCCTTTGGGTCTTATATCCCGTATGAGTCCATTAGGGACACATCTAATCGTGTTTTGGCCGAACCCTAGCCTTTAAATACTGCAGCCTCTGGTCAGATTCGGTGGGTTTTGCTTAGAATAACAATTTCGTCGTTCTACAGTTTGTGAGACCCCAACTTCTCAATTTCAGATCTTGTCTTCTACGTTCTTGCTTGTGTTTTCGGTTCACTTGCAGGGATTAGCCTTCTTGGCGAGGTCAAGCGTGTGCCGCACGGTTGATAACCAATGGAGCAGTGGTGTAGTGATTGCAGGGGTATTCGAACTGCTCGAGTGCCGCGGATCATCAACGTCTAGTTCTCCACCCCAATCGACTTACCTTTCGGAAGATCAGGCCTAAACCTACTCATCAATACTATTTCAATATCTCTTAGCCAAGGAGGAAATTGTAATGGTTGCTACCTGTCGGTAATTAAGCCTGAAGGTCAACCATAACTATACGAGGTCGGATGTTTGTCATGGAAACCCTGCGTGAGCAACCAATGGGCTGCTACGAATATGTGAGAGCATTATGCTCTCAACTATTCAAAGCACTCATTCAAGCTCAAGGGAATTGCCACCATCATTGGGTGTAAGTTATTCCTTTGTGGCTAAAAGATATGATGTATCTCAACCAAGGAATGACAAGATCACATCCAATGTATGTTGGGTGCAAGTTGTTCATATGTGGCCAGAAGGTATTTTATATCTTAGCCAAGGAACAACGGATCACACTCAACCCATGTTGAGTGCACGTCATCCCTTTTTGGTTATAGATATGTTGTACCTTAGCCAAGGAATAACGGATTGTACTTAACATATGTTGGGTACATGTCACTCCTTTTTGGCCAATGGGCATCATTACCGTAGCCAAGGAATTACGGATCACACACAAATGCATGAGGGGTACAAGTAATTCCTTTATGGCAAGAAGGTATGATACACCAGAGCCAAAGAATGATAGAACACACTCAACGCATGTTGAGTGCACGTCATGCCTTTGTGCGAAGGGTTATCACTACCTTAGCCAAGGAATAACAAGGTACGTCCAACCTTGGAAACCTTGAAGTGTGGATGAGCAGCATCGACAACACTCTCCTCGACCACACTCGTGGAACCCATGGAAGGCAACCCAACATCGACACTCAACCCTCCAATACCAAAGCCATGCTGCAATAAGGTTAGGCCAACCTCATGGCCTACATCCGTCGTTAGGGTTTCAACCCCTATCATGGACCTTGAAAAAGAACAAGCTTGGGGGAGGACCCCCACTTGAGGTAACTTGTATCACACCCCTTGCATATTTATTTTCCATTCACCCATCATCCACCTTTCATATAAAAAAACTTAAAAATAAGTAGAGTAGATTTGTTTCCAAAATAAAATAAAAGATGTGTTGTAAGAACGATTCGGAATTCACATAGATGAAATGATGAATAGTTGCTGTGTTTTAATTTTCCTAAGTCCCTAGTTTACAACTTACACTCTCCAAAATATTGATTTGATTGGCTAGAATTACTTTTTCCTTGATTTAGAAATTGTGGGTAGCAAAAGCTTAATCCAATTCTAAG
The DNA here is from genome assembly GCA_036927565.1 of Tuctoria greenei. NCBI lineage: Eukaryota > Viridiplantae > Streptophyta > Magnoliopsida > Poales > Poaceae > Tuctoria > Tuctoria greenei. The sequence goes on from JAYESD010000006.1 coordinate 80,711,577, forward strand.
TTGTTGTGATAAGATATAGTGATAGGGCTGATATTTCTAGTTTGAAAGTGAAACTTAGATTTTCGAAGAAATTCTAAAAAGATTTAAGTTTCTTTCATTTGATTGAAAATACCTACCAAAGTCATATGATAGATTACATTGATAGACCTTATGCATATGCTATTTGTCTTCACATTGAGCTTTGTCAAACTAGTATAGAACTATGTGAGATTTCATTCATTACTTTTTGAATTCAAGACTTCACTTGCACATGCTATACTTTTACACTAGAAGTAACCAAAATTCCATCATACCATCATGTCATAATAAAAAATAGAAATTGCATACCCTTCATGCTTAGTACTCTCTCCAAGTTTATTGCATAAAGAGGGAGTAGAAGACATGGCTACAAGAAAAAAAATGCATGCTTACATCATAAGCATGAGAAAAAAAGAGAGATAAAGAAAAAAAAAAGAAAAAGTAGCCATGTTTCATCCCTGCAAAATAAGAGAGTCTACATAAATAGGAGTCACCTCAAATATCCACATCCACTTCCATTCCATCACACATGCACAAGTCTTGAATCAAATAGTTTTGAATTGATTTCTCTTATGGCTTGATTTTTTGACTTAGCCATACTATGTGTTGCAAATATACCTATTATATTGCCTACCAAGCTTCACATACAAGCCTTATTTAGAGGTAGGATGAATTTAGGCAAAATGCCTTGGTGAGGAAATATTTCCACAACACACAAAGGAGTGATTGAGAGAATCAATTTGAGCTACTTAAAATCTAAATTGAGCTCTCCGGAATTTGAGTGGAACTTGATCTCTAGGGTATGTGTGCTCAATATGTTGTTCTATCTTTCAACCACCCATGAATAGGCGAAGGCATAAGCCCCATAGTGACTTAGGATGGGTGAAGTACCATGCCAATTTTTGCAATACTAGGTAGAGTATTTTGTTGTGCACATGGTACTTTTCAAAAGTAGAACATAGTAGCAACTCTTGACCATCAACCTAAAGTCTTGACTTTGCTCAGGACGAGCAAAAAATAAGCTCGGGGAAGTTTGTTGACGGATGTTATATACCAATTTCAGCTGTTAATATAACTCAATTATGTGGAGGAAATATCATTTCTTGCACACATCACCTTTCTATTTAACCTATTTCCACTTGTACTTGGAGAAATTGGTGCATGCAGGTATTTTATAGAGAATTGAAGTGAAACAAGGGAATGAATCCTATAAAATATCATCCCAGCCAATCAAGCACTGACATGTGACACCACATGGATCAAATGGCCCACAAACAGAAGTATCCGAGGCTATCCAATGGTGTAGCACCCATATAAATGGATGGGACCCACCTGGCAGTGACATGGAGAAAGCACACGTGCAATGGTGCAAAGACCAAGTCGGTTGAACCCCCTAGTCGGCCGACCTGGTCCTGGCGTCAAACTCGGTCATCTTCCACGTGTTGGCTCCTCCCGGCTTGAAGAAGTCAATGGTGACTGATTCGCGCGCTTTTGGTGGCGGGAATTGACCCTTCTCCACCTATAAGTAGGACCCCTCACCCCTCACTTCAACACACACCACTTGAGCATCATTCTATTGTATACACTATTTCTCTTAGTCCTTAGTAGAGTTAGACTATAGAGAGGAGAGCCTCTAATCCCAAGTCCAAGTTGGGAAAGGTATGGCTCATGTATCTTTTCTTATATTTGTGACCTTATGCATAATAAAGATATTATCTTTAGTCTTCTTTTATTCATATACTTGGATGAAGCATTCCTTGTTTGATTGTGGATTCCATGTATGTGATAGGAGTAGTCTTTATGATTATACCTTATCACTCTTAATCTATCAACATAAACACTACAAACCCCCACTATAGTCTAATTAGTTATTATATGATCATGTTAATATGGATCACTTGTGCTATGTATCAACATTGGTTCAACGATGATTTAGTTAATTGCCTTAGGATGGCTTGTGCCCAGGCTCCTAAGGTATTTACTTAATATGTTAGCATGGTGCTAGGATAGTTAAGTAGCATTGAATGTCTCATAGACCCATGGATTGAAGAGGTAGGCAGTAGGTGGTGACAACCCTATCTGTCCTTAGTAATCCTCCACGTTCGGCTGTGCCACAGGCTCTTGGCGGGAGTCATCCTAGTGTTGCTAGGGGTAAACCTGTGCCCGATGTGTTGAACAACTTAGCACAAGTATTCACCATTGACATGCTCATTAGTATCTAACCTAGGCTATGTATATGTATATTGGAAGCATTGTAGGAGCAACTCCTCAACTCTTACTCCAACCTCCATTAGGACCCATCTACCCTTTAGAATAAATTGCTTAGGTGTGTGTCACACTACCCATATATTATCAATTTACCCATGTCTTGATAATTGATTAGTATCCCATAGCTTGATCATAAGAGTAGTGTTTACTTTACTCCATTGCCTTCCTTTGGATAAATATGATACCTTTGGGAATACTCTTGGGTGAAATGCTACACAACAGTTTCCGTGCGCTTGTGGACCTCATCTCTTTCGAGAGATGATCTGTGTCGTAAGAAACGTTAACACCAGCTTCAAGCCCAGAAGCTACCAGTCTACAATGTTCCCAATGCTCTTGCCTCACCTGCAGTAGAACAAAGATCAATGCAAGCAAATGAGGTAACAAGGACTCCAGCTGCTACCTCTGCTCCGCCACCCTCCAAAGAGTCCTCTAGTGGTGTATTGAAGATGCTTTCCTCCATCTTTGCATCATGCCGCAAAGTGGAGGTTAAGCAACAGAAGGAAAGCTTGTCCAGGAAGAGGCACCAGAGGTATATGAAGGCAAACATCAAAGCAATTTGTGAGAAGCTTGATATTGAGACAGTGGGATATCCTCAAATTTCACAGGATTCCGAAGAAAACATCACAGAGATGGCGCCTCTCACAGAACAAGAATTGGCCTCCTTTGGACGTGTGGGTGTCACTGTTCCTCCTCCTCCTCAACATGCTCATGAGTCTGAAGATGAAGATGAAGACAGGACTGAGAGTGAGAGAGGGAGTGATAGAGAGTAATTCCCCTCAATTTTTTCCTTTTTGGTGCCTTGATGCCAAAGGGGGAGAGATTTAGAGTAGTAGTCTACACTTTTTGAGCCTCAAGGACTAGTGATCATAGACATGTATTTCTTTTGTGTTTTAAGATTCAAACTATTGTAATCTCTATTTTGATGTGCCTATTTTGTTTAATATGAATGTGTGATTCTCATTTTGATATTCCTATGATGGTTGCTATTATAATTGTTCTACTTCAACTTTGCACATCACATTAGTTGCTCACACACACTTTATAGGCACCCCACCATAAAGAGTGCATATATGTAAGAAATTTCTGGTATTCATATGTCATTCTCATATATGCACTGAATGTGTCCTAGAGGGAGGTGAATAGGCTTTAAAACTTTTCCTGCAACACTTAACAAATACATTAAATACCGAGGGACCGGACTTATCTGGTATGAGGTACGGACTAGTCCGGTTATTCAATTACTACAAAAGGAATAAGTGTTTAGGCAGAAATTTCAAATGAAATGGCAGCGGAATGTAATTACTATTCTTATAACTTGAACAAGAGATAAGGTTGCTTAATTTTCATGTGGAACACAAATTACTTGATTGATCAATTCTAATGCCCCAGATGATGAAACTTGCAAGAGTAAAAGAATTGAACACGCGAGACACGGATTTTTACCGAGGTTCGATCTTACCAAAGAGATCTACTCCTCGTTGAGGAAGCCCAAATAGAGCTGGTTCTCTTCAAACCCTTTTCCCTCATCAAGTCACCACACAAGGCCGACTTGAGTTCCACTATCACGGGGTAATCACCAAGTTGGTGGGGCAAACTCACACGTTGAGGGCTCCCACAAAATTACAGTGAGAAAAAAATGATCTAATATAATCAAAAGATTACAAAGAATGCACGAGTGTATAAGACATCAAACCCCAAGAGCTCAATAATGTGTAGACGACGATCTCCCTATCCCAAATCTGAATACCCAAAAGATTTAACTCTTTAGGCCTTTAGATGTGTGGGGAGATGTGTTTTTGTGCTCTTGGAACAAGTGGCGGCGCTAGGGTTTATGTTTTTGACAGTTGTGTATGATGCTTATGTTTGTGGGGTCGTGGATCACCTATTTATAGTGTTTCCAAAAATATTACCGTTTGGGATCCCGACGGCCGGACTAGTCTGCTCTGGTGACCGGACTTGTCCGGTGTGCTGTGTAAAATTCGTGTGGAATGTGCAGCACACTAAAAACTCTAATTTGTGTGAGGTATACCAAACTTGTCCGTATTGGAACAGAGAGTTCATCGGACTAGTCCGTTGGGATTACAAAAAGTTGATCGGACTAGTCCGCAACGACACGGACTTGTTCGGTCCAATGTGAAATGTGTTTTCAACTTGTCTGAGTGAAACATCAGAAAGTTGAACAGACTTGTCTGGTCTATGTCCAGACTTGTCCGGTGCAATGTGAATTGAAACATCAGAGAGTTTGACGGACTTGTCCGGTGCTCAAAGAATTACTTAGATTGATTTTAGCCCTTACCCTCTACGCAGAGACATGAGCTATTGGGATGTGTCTGTCACACACATCCAATACAATTATGTCTACTTTGCGCTTCCATTGATCATTTGGGCTTCTTCCTTTCTCACTTCTCATTTTTCACCTTTTTTGTTGCACCATAATATCTAATCTTTGTTGACCTGCATTCATCTCAATGAATTCATTAGGATCTCATTTGTTTATCATCAATCGTCCAAAACCCACAAGAGAATGCCTAGATGCACTTTCAATCTCCCCCTTTTTAGTGATTGATGACAACCAATTGATATTTCACAATTAAAAGTAAAAAAATTTGATTTTCATAAAGTGGGCATATACGAGAATGACAATTGAGCAATAAAAACTTCTCACATATATGCACTCTTTATGGTGGGTTGCCTATAACGTGTGTGTGATCAATTAATGTGATGAGCAAAATTAAGAGCATATCAGTTATAGCAGCAACCATCATAGTAATATTAAACTAAGCATCACAAATTCATATTAAATAAAATAGGCACATCCAGAAGAGATTACAATAATTTGAAATTTAAGATACATGTCCTTGATCACTAGTCCTTAAAGCTTACAAGTAAATAATACTAGTCTCAATCTCTCCCACTTTGGCATCAGGCACCAAAAAGGGAAAAAATGAGGGGAATCACTCATCGCCACTCCCTCCCTCACTCTCAGTTCTATCATCATCCTCATCTTCATGTGCATGCTGAGGAGGAGGAGTGGAGACCCTAGCTAGTCTAAAGGATGCCAACTCTTGCTCCATGAAGGGTGCCATCTCTGTGATGTTCTCTTCTGAATCCTCCAAGGTTTGATTTGACCCAACTGGCTCAATATCTAGCTTCTCACATATTGTTTTGATATTTTCCTTCAGATACCTTTGATGTCTATTTCTAGCCAGACTTTCCTTATGCTGCTTAATTTCCACTTTGCAGCAGAATGCAAGGATGGAGGAGACCATTTTCAGCATACGACTGGAGGACTCTTTGGATAATGGAGGAGCAGAGGTAGCAGCTGGAGTTCTTGTGCCTTCATGAGCTTGCTTAGATCTCTGTTCAACTGCAAGTGAGGCAGGAGTAGAGGGAACAGTGTAGACTGTAGGCTTTTGGGGTTTGAGGCCGGTGTGCTTAACATCCTTAACAAACTCAAGGTCGGTGACCTTCCCAATCATGAACATGATGTAAAGTGCATAGCCACAAGACCTATTGGGAGTGATTGAGATGTTCACAATGTCATTTTAGATATATTCAAAGACATTGAAGGTCCTTTTCTTGCTTATCACTTTCATCAAGGTCCTTAAAGCTCCTTGAATTGTCCCTGCATCTCCATCCTTTGGAGCAATAGTCTTCCTTAAAATTCTATTAAGCACGGCAAAGAATGGCTTCAAGTACTTTGCGGTAGGAGACTTGTATGGCATTCTTGTATCATAGCGGAATTCTAGCTCATCCTTCTCCAAAGGCTTCAAGTTATGAATAATGAGCCCATTGTTCATGGTATCTTCAAGGTGAATTATCCTGGCAAATTCCTCATAAGTGACACTATACTTGGATCCATGTGTCATCCAAATCATCTTATCCCCATCATCACGGGTGAAGTAGAGAGTAGATTAAAATTGGGTGATGACTTCATTGTTCCAATTATATCAGAAGGATGGAAGATCCTTCAAGCCATGCCTCTCCAATGCCTCCAAGACTTCATGATATGCTTGACGGTTCTTGGATTGTAAATAAGTCATGTCCAGCCATTGACTAGCAACCACTGGATTTCGCATATTCATGTGCACATGATCATAGTAGTCAGCATGGAAGTGGCTCCAAAATCTTGGATCAGTAGATTGCTTTGGCTGCTCATAAGCTTCAATCTTTTTGAACTTATCAGCCAACTCATTTCCTTTCCCCATGAAGTCATTTTCTCATGGTTGCCTGTTGTGCTGCATAGGTGACTTTGTCTTAAGCGGACCAATGGGACCACTTGCAAGTCCTTTTCCCTTGTTGGCGTTGCTTCTAGGTATAGTTGAGTTGGCACTAGCACCTTCCTTGCTCAATGCCTTCTTTACTACCACTTTCCTCTTTTTCGGAAGAGCCTCATCGGGAGGAGAGGAGTGGGCATTGAAGTCATGACTCTTCTTGCTTACCCTTTCTTTTGCCCTTACAACTCTTGCACGTTCACGCTCGGCTTCATAGTAAAACATGTTGTCATCTGAAGTGGACGACATCGTGCCAAACACGGAGAATATAAGGAGTGGTAAGAATGATATGTAGACTTGTGAGGATAAGAATTTAGTGATTCAAACTATCAAGGGACGGGACTTGTCCGTTTTCACAGTGCAAACTTGTCCGGCGGACCAGACCTGTTTGCATCGAGAATCAGACTAGTCCGGTCTGACGTATGAACCCTAACTTCCTATTCCAGCAAATCTAACAAAGATTGATGCAACAAGGATAGGAATACGGTAGGAATACATTCAACAAAGTAATGTATGCCCTAGGAATCAAGAAAAATAAGCAAGTTTTAAGGAAATATGAGAACTAGGGTTAAGTGAGCTTTTTACCGAAAAAACGAAGATTTGAGGTTTGAGGAGTGCAGCAGAGTCTGGATTAGTTCGGAGAGGGATGCTTCGCACCGAGGAAAAGAGTTCCTGTGGAGGAACCTACGATTTTGGTGGTCAAAAGTGAAAATTGCCTTGGAAGCTACGGTTTGAGGAGAGAGAGTGCCAGGACGATTGTGAGAGGAAGAGGGGGTGTCCTGGCGGCTGGCTAGGGTTTAAGCCCGATAACTATGAACTAGTCCGCACATGTGGCCGGACTAGTCTGGTATGTCGAACCAGAGCTGGAATAGTCGGTAGCAACGGACTAGTCTGGTGCTAACCACGGACTAGTCCGGGTCAGCTGGACAGATCAGAGTTAGAAACAGAGTGATTTTTGGGAGTTTGATCTAATAGTGATCTAAAGGACATCAATTCACAAATAATCTTGATAACATGACCAGAAAGCAATCAACAATCATACAATGGCCACAATTCACCAAGATTCAATTATTGAAATGGTTTTTGAGGGAAAATTGAGATAAGGGACAATTTTTCGCAAAAATGAGTAAACTTTGAAGAATCAATCAGGTATGCACTATTTCAAGCTAGATTTCGAGATTCAAGTATATTTAATTCATTCCTGAGCTTACAAAATCTGTTTTCATCTAGTGGCTTTGTGAATATGTCTGCTAGTTGTTTTTCAGTTCTAACGTGTGAAATTTCTATGTTACCTTTTAGTGAATGATCTCTTAGAAAATGATGGCAAATATCTATGTGTTTAGTTCTTGAGTGCTCTACTGGATTGTGTGCAATTTTTATGGCACTTTCATTATCACATAAGAGTAGAATATGGTTCAGATTGTAACCATAATCCCTTAGAGTTCATCACATCTAAAGTAGTTGTGCGCAACAACTACCGGCTGCAACATACTCTGCTTTGGCTATGGAAAGAGTAGTGGAGTTTTGCTTTTTAGACGACCATGAAACTAAGGATCTGCCAAGAAATTGGCAAGTTCCTGATGTGCTCTTTCTATCGACTTTGCAGCCTGCATAGTAGGCATCGAATATCCTATAAGGTTATACTTCAATCCTTTAGGATACCAAAGGCCCAAGTTTAGTGTGTGCACAAGGTATCTTAAAATTCTTTTTACAGCTGTTAAATAACACTCTTTAGGTGCAACTTGAAACCTTGCACATATACAAATTCTAAGCATAATATCTGGCCTAGATGCACATAAATAGAGCAGTGAACCAATCATAGACCAATATACCTTTTCATCCACATCTGGACCATCTTCGTTGAGATCGAGATGTCCATTAGTTGCCATGGGAGTCTTGATGGGCTTGGCTTTGTCCATGTTGATCTTTTTGAGGATATCCTACGTGTACTTGGTTTGGCAGATGAAGATACATTCTCTCAATTGCTTCACTTTGAATCCCAAAAAGAACTTCAATTTGCCCATCATAGACATCTCGAATCTGTCTGTCATAATTTTACTAAATTCTTCACAAAAGGATTTATTAGTAGAACCAAAAATAATGTCATCAACATAAATTTGACATACGAACACTACAGGAATCTAGCAAAAGCTCGTCGGCCATATAGGCGTCGGTAACCTAAAGAAACTGACACCTTTAGATTATAGACGTTGGTATACCGACGTTCATAGCCGATGACTCAGATTCGATGTTTTTAACTGCTATGGACGTCGGGTCGACGCCTTTAACGGTTTAAACTGTCGGTTTTCATCGTCGATGCATTTAATTGCTATAGGCATCAGTTGCGGGCCCGACGACTTTAATGCGCATAAGAGCGTCGGCTTGGGTCCACAGTCGATGCCTTTAGGAAGGTTAAGGACGTCGGCCAAGCAGGGAACCGACGCATTTAAGGTGTTTAAGAACATCGGCCATAAGACCAAGCCGACGCCTTTAAACCCTTTAAGGCTGTCGGCCTAACAGTAATCGACGGCTATAGTTTGCTTTTTTTTTAAATGCCCGACCATTTTCCTCCCCTCCCGAATGGGCAGCCTCAGGCTGGAGGTTACAGCACCAGCAATACAATAGCAATACAGGGTTATACAATAGCAATTCACAAGCACCACTTATACAAAAGCAATAATAAGCAACAATTCACAAGCACAAAGACATAAGGACAATACAATTTCACATAAGCACAATACAAGTTCACACATATGTATATAACAAGCACTACATATGAGAATGAAAACAAAGATCACAAGTTCACATAAAGTTTACGAAGTGGCAATGAAAAAGACATTCACAAATTCATGTGTTGGAACCTCCGCCACTCGCACCACCCTTGTTCAAATTCAGAAAATCATCACAACCTTGCAGATGATCGTAACCTTGCAACAAACAAATACAAGTTACACTATGCTAATTTCAGTTGTCATTTCACCAGTTATGACTCATCTAAACAAATACATTTAACTTATCTAAACATTCATGTGAACCAGAAATTAACAATAGAGCGCAAATATACTGGAAAAAAAACTTGAACCCATGATTATCCAGAGGACAATGTTATCCTATATTCTCTAGGCTCACTGTCATATATGCAAATATACTTGAATGTACAATATAGTGGATGGGCACTGTAGCATTGACCACAATAGCCCAGTTATTTTGAGTTAAAATTACACAGGACGAAATAACTCTCTCAGTATACAAAAGCAAATCAAGTGTTAGCAGCAAAAAAAAAGTGACCCCTTTTCACATGCAAAAACTGATGATGGTAATAAAAGGACAGGCATACTTATAATTCGGCATTCTTAGTCTCTCTAAAATGTGCTAATTGACTTCTTTGTTACAAAACTCACAAATATGTTAATTTGACTCAAGGCCGCTAAGTATTATTCAAATTAACCTACGTTTTATAGGAAATAATAATTTAGAAGTCATACCGCTGCGGCCGGAGTAGTTGATGGGTTAGTCTGTCCCGGATTAAAGGGCATCGGTGGTACAACAGCTGCATACGGCTGCAATCTAGGAGTCGACAATGACATAAATCCTTGAGGTTGAGGAGCAAATGGTTGACCACTCTCAGAACCCTGTTACACATATGGTTAAAATTTTGTATTATAACTCAATGTAGTAGGACATGCGGTGATACCTGTGACGAGGAGCCAACATGTTGTCCTGTCTGCATTGGATGAGGCATACCACCTTGAGCAAAGAACTACATCAAATAAAGATATTCAGTTAATTTAACACATAGTAAAGAGTATTGTAACTTGAATAAAACAACAAAGTATACCTACGACATCATGTCAAACTGAGGTGGTTGTGGTGTGCCGAACAGAGTACCGGTGCTACCATGACCCAAAAACTGCATCAAGTAAATTATTTGCGAGATCTTAAGTGAAACATTTTAAAATCGAATAAATAGCTCAATTGTTAAAATACTTGTGCCATATACAGATAATGCATCTGTTGCTGCACCTGTTGCTGTATCTGTTGCTGCATCTGTTGCATCTGCATCTCTGCCTGGTGTTGTTGATGTTGCTGTTGCAACTGGGTCTGCATCTCTTCCTGAGTGCGTCTCAACTCTTCTCTTAATGCATCTGTCTCCGCAGTAGACTGGGACCTACTAGAACTAGCACTGGAGTGTCGTCGCCTAACATAGGCCTCACGCTCCACATACCCGTCGCCCATACAAAAGATACAAGTGCGATGAATCGACAATCATTAACTTAGAAACAACATTATCTTTACACATACCTCCCATACGGTACACCTCCACTGGCTTCATACGCCGCACCCACATCCAAAGGCGCTCTTACAAAATCCGCCTCATCTCCATAATTCGCCTGCGAGGATACAATGAGTTCACGCGTAGATGTAATAAAAGGTAAAATAACTTGGATAGATCATACTTACCACTTTTTGCATTGCTGCCTCATCACACAATTGCTCCGGACGATTTGGGTCTGGACCTCTATGCCCCTTAAGGTAAACCTCAAAAAAGCTAGGAGCGATATCAGTTTCAGCATGCTGCAATAACAAAATTTGAAATTTAGTCAATACAATTATTTGAAGCAATCTATGTTTGATTTTAAGAATTTATACCATTCTTTGTTCCATCCGCGCATGTCCATCCGGCCCATAGTAATGCTTTCCAGGCTTGCTCTTCCGGTTTTTTCGGTTTCTATCTGAAACTAACTTGAACTCATCTGATGCCCAGTACTCACTTAACCATTCCCAAGCTTCCTGATTCGCACATATCCAATCCACATTGCTATTCAAGTACTCCTCCTTAGTTAGATGTATCTTGGCTGCTTCAATTTTTTGTTATGTGTGTCAACAACTTAGTCTTGTAGTACACAATCACAGCTTTGATCCGGGCATCAGAAAAGGAGTCATTTGTGCGCCTTTTTGCTGACTCATGGAAAACCGCTCTTGCATATGCTTCACTCTCGCCTTCCCACAAACGAAACATACCCTGCAATACAAACAACAATTAATGTTAATCAGAACAAGATGTAATATAATTCAAGGACTATGAATACACTTACCCAAAACATATCCCAAACTCTGTTTTGACAAGTTCCCGCAGGGGCATAATCTTACAGTGCATAGTGATCCCAACTTTGCGCGGCAATTCTTTGACCATTCAACACAACCATCCCGGGAAAGCAAAATCGGATGGTGTTTCCCAAGTCCGTGTTAATTACTCGTTGATGCCCCCTGCCACTCTTGTCGGAGTGTTTTTCCGGCAATTCTCCCGATACTACCGTTAGTAGCTCAAGGAGTTTGTAGTTCAGTATTGGGTGCGTAGAGATTCCAGAGAATATGGCAAATGGACACAAGGATTTACGTGGTTCGGGCTGCCTGAGCGTAATACCCTACTCCACGGGATGTGTAGCTATTGTATTGAGCATCTAAGAGCTTTCAGTCAGAGACTGTATGTGTGTCTCAGGGTGTTCGAGAGTCTGTCCGTGTATCGTCGACCAGTCCTTTTATAGTACAAGGACTGGTTGTTACACCGTTAGCCTGGCCCGGCATGTGGCCCTGGCGGTTATTGATGCTTAATACACAATTAATGAGCTTAATTGCCCTTAATAGAGTGGTAAGGGGCCTAGATAATGTCGTTACTGGTATTAAGGGCCCTCCGATCGTGTGTCATTAAGACAGTATTAATGACACTTAACCGGGTCTTGAAGTCTTTGATTACCCCTTGAAGGTCCGAGCTGTTGGGGGTCCTCCAGTCGGCTTGTTGAAGTTGAAGGTCTGGTGGTCGGACACGTGGCAACTTTGGAGTTTACCGTATGGGACGGGTAGGTCCGGTGTTGTTGTACACGTGTCAGGACCGGAGCTTCCCTCTATCGGGGGTTAGGTCTGGAGGTGCCGCATAGGTATTTGGCCCGGAGCTTTCCCATGTGTGGGATTTAGCTCCGGTTGTAGGATACACGTGGCGGTACCGGAGCTATCCATAGATGGGAGGCATGTCCAGTCCCGTATGACAAGTGGGGCCTTCGCAGGTCTTCAACTCGGACAAGTGAAGTCTCCTTGGTCTTTTTGTACTCCCAAGGGGTATACAGTACGCAGGGTATCGACAGTGGCCCCCTGGGCCCACATCCGGGAGAGACTTTTTGGAAGGAGTCGCTTTGTCGGAGGTGGGTCCATCCTTCGATTTTTGTGTCGTGTCTTCAAGGATCTTCAGATGTGCCGTTGGCAGTAGTTCGTAGTTAAACCACCGCTGTGTGGCACATCCTGGATGCGGCAGGTGAGATCTTAGCGTGCGGATCTCACGCAATTGAAGGTCGTCGGTTCCCGATACGAAAACCATATCGGTTCCGCGCGCCTTGTCAGGCCGCCGCCTTCGGGTTGCCCGCCTTTCATGATGACAACCGTTCGCCTGGGTAAGGACCTCAACTTGATCGTCGGGGTGGCCCCAGACCCCATTGTTATTGGCAGGGTGAAGTTTTTAACTTGTAACGTCGGCTCCTCCGCGGTTTCCATCAAAGCGTTGCAGAGGCTTACTTAAGAAGGAAAGCGTGCCCCGTTTGGGGGTTCTTTACACCTTCATTTGATCTTGCGCTCAAACCTTCCAAACTTTTGCTTGCTTTTTGTCTCTAGCCCCGCTTGTGCTGCGATGGAGTTGGGTCTCCGCGAGAGCCGACTTAAGACCGACGGCAACTTGAAGAAGGTCCGGGCCCTCATGGGGTGGTCCAGTGACTTCTTCAATCACCAGGTCCGCGCCGACAAGCTTCCGTTCGAGAAGGAGCACGCCGGTGAAATGGTGTACCTCTCCGCGTACGCCCTGATGGGACTGATCCCACCCTTTTCTTCTTTTCTCTTGATGCTACTGACTTCTATGATCTGCAGTTGTACCACCTTGGCCCCCACTCCATTCTTCTGGTGTCGGTCTTTGTCCACTTCTGCGAGATGTGGGTGGGTATTCCTCCCTGCGTCGAGCTCTTCCGCACCTTCTTCACCATCCACACTACCGGCAAAAGTGACGAGTACCTTGGCTTCTATTACTTTGTGAAGCGCAAGAAGTGTCCGCACAAGTACTTGCAGTCGTTCCCTTTTGGCAAGTGGGACGACTGGAAGAAGGATTGGATCGTCATCAGGGCAGAGGAGCATGAGAGGCTAGAGTTGCCCGAAGGCCTCCCCAACGTTGACACTAAATCTTGGAGCAAAGTTCCGGTGTTGTCGAACGCCTTCAACCCTGCTCTGACCAGGATCCGCCATTGTGTTGAAGGAAGGGTGACTCCTCAGGTGGTATTTTGCAACTTCCTAGCCAACAGGTGGGCTCCGCTGAAGAAGAGGGAGAAGCTTGCTTGGGCCCTCAACAGCGTGATGGATGATGACCGGATCAAAACCGGTTTGAAGTCCAACCTGGAAGGCACAACCTTGGAGCTTCACCTCAAGAAGTTCCAACACGGCATCGATGTCGAGGGTGACTATTTGTCTCCGTCGGCGGCTTTCCTCCCTCTGAACATGGAGGCAGAGTTCAGCAGGGAGCTCCAGTGTAAGATGTCGGTGCTTGATGACCTTAGTGTCATCGAGAGGCATTCGACCACCGGGTTGGTGATCTCCGGGGCCTCCGAGGGTGGTCCCCCCTCTGTCCCGAAACAGAGAGTTGAAGTCTCGGGCAAGGGCAAAGAGTTGGTCGAGCCCTCGAGCCGGAAAAGGAAGCTGAAGCATTCTGACGTGAGGTCTGTCAGGCATGCTCCTTCCCCAATGGCTCCTTCTCCCCGGAGGGGGAGGTCTTCAACGGCGGCATCCACTCCAGCATCGGCATCTCCCCGGGGTGCTAGTTCCGGCCGAGTGGCTACAGTACCAGGACCGGCTGAAGGCTCTGGATCCGAAAGTTCTTCCTGATTAAGGGGGGCCTCGACCAAAGCAGCGCCGACGGTCGCGGCAAGCTCCGGGGAACCTTCCGGAACAGATACGCCAGTGGCGCCAGGGTCCAGTCCTAAGCATCCGGAGAAGATGTTCAGTGCTAACTGGTGCGGAAAACTTGTGAGGTAATTTTTGTTTTTTACCTCAGTTAGTTGTTTTGTGTTGTAACTATATTTTAAGTGTCCTTGTCCTCCATTCACAGGGTCCCCAAGAGAGGGGATGAAGCTCATGTTCTTGCCACAACATCTGAAGTTGTGCAGGCGGAGGCTCCGGCTCCAATCCCAGCGCCGCCCCAAGGAGTAGCTGAAGCTAAGACAGCTCCAACACCGGCTGTCATGGTCTTGGACCTTGATTCATCCCCAGAAGCTACCGTGGTAGCGTCGGACCATGGGAATGAAGATGTACCAGCGGCACTTGTACCGGAGGTTGAAGCTTTGGGTTTGGACGTTGATATGGTGGACGCTCCGGTCTCAAAACCGAAGATGTCTGTGATTCTTGCCCTAGAGCCGGATGTTGTTGAAGCCCCAGCAGTGGAGCCGGTGGTTGATGATGCCCCGTCGGTAGATCCAGTGGTTGATGAAACTTTGGCGCCTGAGCTGGTTATCGAAGAGGTTCCGGTGGTAGAGTCGGTTGCTGCAGAAGTTCCGGCGGTGGAGCCGGTCATCAGAGAGGTTCCGGTGCCTGAACCAATCGCTGCAGAGGTGCCGGCGCCCGAGCCTATGATGGTCAAAGCTCAGCGCCTGGGCCGGTGGTCGAGGAGGCGCCAGCGTCGGAGCCGGAAGTGGCTTCAGCTCCGACCGAACCTTCAACACCTGCCCCCGAGGTGGTGATCCCGGAGGTGCCCGCGCCCGAGCCAGGGTGCAGAGATGAAGTTGTTGGCCGTCCGCTTGAGGGACCAGCTGTTGATGACCTGGCGGCGGGACCTTCGGAGCCAACTCCGGAGGTTGAAGCTTCTATAGTAGGACCTTCCTCAACAGCGGTCGATGCTATTCTGGAGGGTGGCCCTAGTGCCGCAGAAGCTCAGGGAACCGCTCTGGTAGAGGGGGACCCAATTTTTGTCACGGAGAACCCGCCGGAACCGGCAGAGATGACCGTGGCAGGTCCGGACCCAATTCCTATGTCATTGTCTATTGACAACGCCTGCTCCAGTCTTTGCTAGGTTCAGCTGGCTTTTTATCACGACAGCAAGGCTCTCAAGGAGGAGCGTCAAACTCTTAGGAGGTGCCGCAACCGGCTCCACTTCGAGACCAAGCTGGCGCAGTCGAGGTTGGCTGAAGACAAAGAGTGGGTGAGGAAGGAGAAGGTCCGCCTGGAGTACTGGGGTAAACTGCTGGATGAGAGGGAAAGCATGTCGCGATCCCTTGACAACCAGTCCCGAGCCATCTATGAGCAGGTCAAGGCTGCTAATAGCGCAGCGGATGATCGCCAAGAGAGGCTCGACGCCATCCACACCAGTCTCGTTAAGTGCCGAGAGGCTCTTGAGGAGCGGGAGCAAAAGCTCGAGGATGAAGAGCAAAAACTCCTGGAGTTGAGGGATGATGTCATGAAGAGGGAAGAAGAGCTTACTCAGAGGCTAACTCTGGGTGACAAGAGTCTCGAGGAGCGCACCAAGAAATTGGATGAGCGCTGCGAGAGAGAGGAGAAGAAGGCCTCGCAGCAAGGACAGGAACTCCACATGAGGGAAACTGACATTGCTGCCAGGGAGAAGAAGGTGTGGGGTCGAGAGAAGGACCTGGTTAACCGCCGAAACGAGATCCATCTCTGAGAGGAAGAGCTCAGTAAACTCGAAAGGCAGGTTGCTGAAAAGATTCAGCAGAACGCCAAAGAGGTGGAGCGTCTTGCTCGGGAGAACTCGGATCTTGCAGCGGCCAGAAGATCCTTGGAGGAGATGCGAAGCGGCAGGGTTGCGGAGTCCCAACAATTTTGGGATTTCCTGGGCAAAGCCAACGATGCGCTAACGCCAATGGGTTTTAGTCCCATGCGTCCGGATGATCCGGAACTGAAGCTGGACCAGGCATTGCAGGCGCTGAGTTTGACAGGCAACAAGCTCACCAAGATGGGCGATGTCATTGCGGACCAGCTGGAAACCGAGGGACAATCCCTAGCCAAGAGCGTTGCAGAATTTATTCTGTCGTGCTACACAAGCCGGGACCCCCAATTCCCCCTGGACCCGGTGCTCCAAGGCCCCATCTACGGAGAGGGAGAAGCTGCCCAGGCCAGCGTTTCTGAGGTTGCCCAGAAGGTTGCCTCGTTCTTCCATAGGGTCTAGGACCATCTCTTTGTAGCTCCCGCTTGTATTCTCTCTTCTTCTTCTCCAAATTTGTAATCTCTTGTCTCTAGATGAATGAAATCCAAGTTTTTTATGAATTTCATTTTTTGTCTTCAACACCTTTGTCTCGCTTGGCCCCCTGGTAGATGTAAGCAATTTGATTGTGCACATGTACCAAGAGGATGTAACAGTTGTTGAAGACTCTTGTGCTTCAGACTTGTAGTGCATATGTCTGAAGTATTCGGTAGTAAAGGCTCCCTGAGGTTGTTGGAGCTTAAGGGCTCCGGCCTTAACCATCATCGAAGCTTAGTAGCTCCAGCAGTGGTCTCCATCAACATGTAGAATGTCGACAGTTAGTCCTCTGGGGTCTTCCCTCCATCTTTTGTTCATTTTGACGGCTAGCCCCATGGTTTTATCGGAGCTGAGTAGCTCCAGCGATGCTTTCTATCAAGCCTTCTAGGGAATGTCGGAGCTTTATTAGCTCCAGGTAAATTCACCATCATCATGAGATCTTTATTTTCCTGCGCACTGAAGTCAAGAAAAATTGTAAAATTCATTTCTTATCTATAACTCAGTTGCGACTTATTATTCTCGTAAGAAATTTTTGGGTCGAGCGCAATTCTTCATACAATCAAGTGCACTGAGTTGTTTTCTCCAGGTCCAATTGTTTTTAGGACCTGCCTTACTTTGTTCTGTCGGGGTGTAGGTAGAGTGGCGTACTTAGGGTGCAGGACCAGGCTAAGTCGATAGCACACTCCGGACCTAGATTGGCTGGCAGCATTCAGGCAAGTGAACCATTCAACAACGTGAAAACTCGAAGGAATTAACAATGTGACTCGAGTTGTACATGAATTAGTTGCTCTAAAAAATTATTGAGAATCGCACAACTTTGTTATAGACAAGAAAGAGAAAAATAAAAAATATTGAGCTTGTACAAAGTAAATGCACGTGGAGTCTGTTTTCACATAAAGATGTCTTTCATTATAGGTCCGAGGTACAGGGGAAACAAGTACACCCTTAGGGTACGGAACCAAGCTAAGTGTGTTTTGTTTCTTGTTTGACCCAAGGTAGCTAGCTACACTTTTAGTTTTGAGACTGTGACAGGTGTTTCCTGAACTCTGCGGACCTTCCGGGGAGGTCCGACTGTTCTCCCGGAGGAGCTACCTGACTTTGTACAATGACTCTATAACATACATCTCGTGTAACTACAGACTCACCTCCGTGATATTAAGCGTAAAACTTACGGAGGTGATCAATGTTCCAAGGATTAGGGAGAGGTGTCCCATCCTCAGTTGCCAAGCGAACGCATCTGGGACGGGATACTTTAATCACTCGGAAGGGTCCTTCCCAGGTGGGGGAGAGTTTGTTTAACCCTTCTCTAGACTGTATTCTCCGTAGCACCAGATCGCCTTCCTCGAGCTGTCGGCTGTGAACATGCCTTTGGTGATAGCACCGGAGAGCTTGGCGGTATCAGGCATTCCGAACAGCTGCTCGACACCTTCCCTCTTCAGGAAGGTCAAGGTCTTCACGTCGGAGCTGATCCTGCGCGGCATCGTCGAAGGTCCAGATCCAGAGCGACCCCAAGGTGATTTCTGGAGGAAGGACTGCTTCAGCTCCATACACCAGGAAGAAGGGTGTCTCTCCAGTTGACCGGTTTGGAGTTGTCCTGTTGGCCCATAGAGTGGGCGGAAGCTCTTCAATCTAGTTGGCTCCATGTTTTTTCACACGCTCATACGTGCGCGTCTTGAGTCCCTTTAGGATTTCTTCATTTGCTCTCTTGGCTTGGCCATTGCTTGCTGGGTGAGCTACGGAAGCGTAGCTAACTTGAATGCCGAGATCTTCGCAATATCTTTGGAATGCAGAGCTTATGAATTGGGTCCCATTATCGGTTATGATTTTGTTTGGGACTCCAAATCTGCATACGATGGACTGTAAGAAGTTGATGGTTGGTTGCTTGTTTGTTGTCACAACTGGATTTGCTTCCGCCCATTTGGTGAATTTGTCAATGGCGACGTACAGGAACTTGTAATCTCCGACGGCTCTTGGGAAAGGTCCCAAGATATCCATCCCCCACACAACAAAAGGCCATGAAGGAGGTATCATTTGTAGAGGTTGGGCTGGTGTGTGAATTTGTTTTGCATGATACTGGCATGCTTCACATTTCTTCACCAGCTCAGTTGCATCCTGGAGCGCTGTAGGCCAGTAAAACCCATGCCTACAGGCTTTGCCGACCAGCGTGTGGGAAGACGTGTGGTTCCCACACTCGCCTCCATGGATTTCTGCAAGGAGCTCGCAGCCTTCTTCCCTTGTGATGCACCGCATTAGGACACCGTTGGCACCGCACCGGTAGAGATCCCCTTCTACCAACGTGTATCTTTTAGCCAATCTGACTATCTGGTCAGCAGATACATGATTGTCAGGAAGGAAATTGTCTTTCAAGTAGCTCCGGATCTCTGAGATCCATGCATTGGAGCTAGCTTGAGCATTTGAGTCTTGTGTGCTGGGTTGCTCAGAGCTTCCGATAGCACCTACGACCCTTGATGGCTGCCATGGTAACAGGGCATCGGGACCGCCAGCTTCGGGATGCTGGTCTTGCCCCCTTCGCTCAGCTCGGCGGGCTGAGCTGTAGGTTTAGAAAACCTCCGGACGAAGGTTCCGTCAGGAGCCGGAGCTCCGTTTGACGCTTTCATCGAGAGTTCGTCAGCTTCAGCGTTATGGAGACGCTGTACATGGTGGAGGTCCAGGACTTCGAAGTCCTTCTGAAGCCTCTGGACTTCAAGGAGATAAGCAGCTAGTTGGGGATTATTACAGGAGCATTCACCCCTCACCTGTTTAATGATGAGTTGCGAATCTCCCTTGACCAACAGCTGCTTGACACCATATGATAGTGCTACCTTTAGTCCGTAAATGAGTGCTTCATACTCCGCCATGTTGTTGGTCGTCTTGAAGTCAAGGTGCACCATGTATTTAACCTTCTCCCGGTCGGAGCGAGGAGAAGGACTCCAGCTCCGGCCCCCTGCTTCTGCATGGAGCCGTCGAAGTAAAGGGTCCAGTGAGGCTCGGTGAAGACCGGAGCCTTGTGTTCCGGCTTCTGCTCACTAGGGCCCCCAGGGTTTGATGGAGAGGGGGTCCATTCCGCCACAAAATCCGCCAATGCTTGACTTTTGATTGCTTGTCTTGGGACGAATTCAAGGTCAAACTCGGCCAATTCTGTTGCCCATTTTGCAATGTTCCCAGTGGAGTTGGGATTATGCAAAATTGCTCGCGGTGGATATGAAGTCACCACCGAGATCTTGTGAGCTTGGAAATAGTGTCAGAGCTTCCTGGAAGAAATAAGAATTGTGTATAGTAGTTTATGTACTTCCAGGTACCGAGTTTTGGCGTCGTGGAATACTTCACTAATGAAGCACAGTAGGCGTTGGATTGTCCGGACCCTCCTGGAGGGGCCCAGAGCTTCCTCCTCACCGACCTGAACCCTCCCGGAGGGGTCCAGACCTTCTTCGGGGATCATCAGGTCCTTGTTGGAGGAACCCAGAGCTTCTTCAGGAGTGACCTGGACCCTCCCAGGGGGGTCCAGCTCTTCTTGCTCAACAAGATTAACTCCTTGTTGACTTAAGTCTGGGGGTTGGGACCCAGACTCACCTTCAGGAACCTCCTGACTCTCCCGGAGGGGTCTGGATTCCTGAACCTGTAGCGGTTCTGATCTCTCCGCAACCAGGACCATGCTGACAATCTCGTCAGTTGCCTAAATGTAAAGCAGTAGAGTCTCACCAGGTTCGGAGCTACCAAGGTTGGTAGAGTGGTGAGGAGCTGCTTCAGCTCCTGAAACGCCTTTTCTGCTTCTTCAGACCATTGGAATGGTCCAGACTTCCTCAATATCTTGATGAAGGGTAGTGCCCGTTCTGGCAATCTTGAGATGAACCGGTTGAGGGCAGCCAGACATCCAGTCAGCTTCTGGACATCCTTGATGCGGGCTGGTGGCCGCATATCTTTAATGGCTTTAATCTTCGCCGAATTTGCCTCTATGCCTCGATGGTTTACCAAGAAACCAAGAAGCTTTCCGGAGCTAAACCCGAAGACACACTTGTCCGGGTTCAGCTTCGTGCGAGTGAGTCGCAACTTGTCGAAGACAGCTTGCAAGGAGTCAAGAAGTGACTCCTTGTCCTTAATCTTAACGACGATGTCATCGACATACACTTCCACTACGTCTGTGATGAGCTCTCCAAAGGTTTTGTACATAGCACGTACAAATGTTGAAGCTGCATTCTTGAGACCATATGGCATAGCAGTATAATAATACAATCCATCTACTGTGATGAAAGAAGTAGGCTCTTCATCTTCCCTAGACATTCTGATTTGATGGTACCCAGGATATGCATCTAGGAAACACGGTAATTCACACCCGGAGGTGGAATCCACTATCTGATCTGTTCTAGGTAGTGGGAATGGATCTTTTGGACATGCCTTATTCAGTGTTGTGTAGTCGATACACATCCGAAGCTTCCCGTCGGCCTTGGGTACAACGACTGGGTTTGCCAGCCATTTTGGGTGGAAGACCTCTCGGATGAATCCAACTTCAAGCAACTTCTTCGATTCTTGTCGTATGAAGTTCTGTCGCTCTACTGATTGCTTATGAGGCTTTTGATGTACAGGCCGAGCATCAGGGTAGATCTTCAGATTATGCTCGATTACTTCCCTAGGGATCCCAGGCATTTGTGATGGTTGCCAGGCAAACACGTCGATGTTAGCCTGAAGGAAAGTGATGAGCGTGAGTTCCTATTTGTCATTCAGACCTCCCAATATGCGGGTGGTCTGAGCGGCGTTGGAACCGATTTGGACGACTTTGACGGGAATGTCTGTGTCGCCGCTTGGTTGCACACGGGGTGCAGAGGTTGAGCCTCGATGACGAATGCTCGGGGGTTTCGGAGCTTGCTGCTGCCTGGACTCTTCCTCCTGCGCTGTAGCAAGTGCGTGAAGTTCTTCCAGTGCAGTCACCCCAACAGTGCGGTCTCCACAGATCCAGAGAACACCAGCTGGTGTTGGCATTTTCAACACCAAGTAGCCATAATGAGCAGTAGCCATGAACTTGTATAAGGTTGGCCTGCCCAGAATGGCGTTAAAGGATAAGTTGATCTGAGCAACGTCAAAGACCAACTTCTCAGTGCGATAGTTCTCCCGAGTCCTAAAGTTTACGGGGAGAGTAATGGCACCAAGTGGGGTTATGGCCCCCGGACCTACTCCAGAGAAAAGTCGAGAGGGGCGAAGGTCCGAAGGTCGGAGCTGAAGCTTGACGAAAGCTTCGAAGCTTATGAGGTTCAGCCCCGAACCTCCGTCCACCATTACATGGTGGAGTTGAATATTGTTGATGGTCAGAGATACCATCAATGGGAGTTGACCAGCTCCGATCGTGTTCCGAGGGCAGTCTGACGCGTCGAAAGTGATGGCAGTATCCATCCACTTCTAATGCGGCTCCGCCCTGGCGGTGGGAGCCACCGAAGCCATGTCCTGCCGCATGGTCTTGAGGACACGGCGGGAGGTGATGTCCCACGAACCACCAAAAATAGTGTTCATGGTTTTTCAACGTTCATTGTCAGAGACGTCGGAGACGTTGTCGACGGAAGTGTAAACAGCTTTCAAGACATTTTTAGGGTCCTGAAAGCCTAATTCTTTTTCAGCCGGAGCTTCGTCGACTTTCTGTTTTCCTTCCCTTTGTCGGAAAGGAACTTCTTCCCAGCGCTTGTTGTAGCGCTCGGCAAGGTTCTGGACCTCTCGGCAGTCTTCCAAGTTGTGGTTGTTCGACTTATGAATAGGACACCACATTTTGGAGTTGCCGCCATCTTCAGATGAAGGTCGAGGTCGTTTCTCGGGGCGTGGCCCCTGGCCACCCGGAGCTGCAGCAGTAGGTGTGCCAGCCGACGGCTTTTTCTTGCCGTTGGACTTTATCTTCTTTTTGCCACTCCCGGGGGTAGTGGCTTCGCCCTTGGAGGATTTTTTGTTATCCTCCGGAGGTGGTTTGGAGTGAATTTCATGGCCCTCCGCAGCTTTAGCACACTGGTCTGCCAAGCTGAAGAGCTCTGTGATGCTGGTGATCTCCTTGATCGCCAGCTTCTCCAGCATCTTCTTGTCTCGTAAGCCCTGTCTAAATGCCACAATAACAGAGGCACTAGAGATAGAAGGAATAGTGTTTCGTACTTGGGAGAACCTCTGGATGAAGGAACGCAAGGATTCTCCCCCCTTCTGCGTTACAGCAAAAAGGTCCAGTTCGGTGCCTGGTCGGGTGTACGAACTCCCAAAATTGGCAGTGAACTGTTGGCACAATTCTGCCCAACTATTGATGGAGTTGGACGGGAGGCTCATGAACCAGGACCTAACGGTCCCAGTTAAAGCCACGGGGAAGTAGTTGGCCATTACAGCCTCGTTACCTCCGGCTGCAAGGATTGCAGTGGAGTAAATCTGGAGAAACTTAGCGGAATTGACAGTCCCGTCAAATTTCTCCAGAAGGTGAGGCCGGAACTTTTGTGGCCATCTGACCATGCGCAAGTGCATGGCCAGGGCAGAACAGCCTCCTCCTATTCCCTCAGGAACAGGACTATCTCGAGCTTCTTGCCTTTCGCGAGCACACTCGATATGGATGCAGCCGTCCTGTTGACGGTAACGGCGATCAAGCTCCGCCCGGAGATCGTGAGTTGAAAGCCTGGTTACTATATGGGTGCGCCTCGCCCCGGGAGGCAATGACGTCACTTGTTGAGACGCAGCACGCCTCCTATTTCTGGAAGCGTGCAGACCAAGTCTGCCCGACGAAGTCCGATGCTGCGATGGGGCCCGCCCCGAGGGGGAGGACCTTGGTTGCTGATGCGATCGGCTACTGCTGCAACCAGATGTTCCACATCAGCCCTCCACTGCTCCATTGCACCCTGGGATGCACCCGGAGGTGGTGGGCGTTGGAGGAGAGCACGTGCTGCATGGAACGCGTGTTCAGGATTGTTGTTATTCGCCGATGCTGTGACCAACGCAGATGTCCTGTCCCGTTGTCCATCTTGATTTGCTGGTGCAGACGGTGGTAGTGGAGGCATGACTCCTGCTGGAGCCGCGGCACCTGCTGGTTGTTTCATGTTGGAGGGATTGCCTCCAGCAGGTTGCGCAGCAAGGTTGCCATTGGAAGATCCAGCAGTTGAGTTCACCATTCTTGAAATCTCGGGCACCCCCCCCCCCTACCTGGCGCGCCAACTATCGGAGTGTTTTTCCGGCAATTCTCCTGATACTACCGTTAGTATCTCAAGGAGTTTGTAGTTCGGTATTGGGTGCGCAGATATTCCAGAGAATATGGCAAATGGACACAAGGATTTACGTGGTTCGGGCCGCCTGAGCGTAATACCCTACTCCACAGGATGTGTGGCTGTTGTATTGAGCGTCTAAGAGCTTTCAGTCAGAGACTGTATGTGTGTCTCAGGGTGTCCGAGAGTCTATTCGTGTATCATCGACCAGTCCTTTTATAGTACAAGGACTGGTCGTTACACTGTTAGCCTGGCCCAGCATGTGGCCCTGACGGTTACTGATGCTTAATACACAAATAATGAGCTTAATTGCCCTTAATAGAGTGGTAACGGGCCTAGACAATGCCGTTACTGGTATTAAGGGCCCTCCAATCGTGTGTCATTAAGACGGTATTAATGACACTTAACTGGGTCTTGAAGTCTTTGATTACCCCTTGAAGGTCCGAGCCGTTGGGGGTCCTCCAGTCGGCTTGTTGAAGTTGAAGGTCCGGTGGTTGGACACGTGGCAGTTTTGGAGTTTACCGTATGGGACGGGTAGGTCCGGTGCTATTGTACACGTGTCAGGACCGGAGCTTCCCTGTGTCGGGGGTTAGGTCCAGAGGTGCCGCACAGGTATTTGGCCCGGAGCTTTCCCATGTGTGGGATTTAGCTCCGGTTGTAGGATACACGTGGCGGTACCGGAGCTATCCAAAGATGGGAGGCATGTACATTCCCGTATGACAAGTGGGGCCTTCGCGGGTCTTCAACTCGGACAGGTAAAGTCTCCTTGCTCTTTTTGTAGTCCCAAGGGGTATACGGTACGCAGGGTACCGACAACTCCAATTAACCTCAACCCAGCACCTAGTACCCTTCGGCTTTATAACTATCTGCTCATCCAAACTTTTGCTTGGGGTACATAAAAGGTGCCTCCGTAGCCTGTTCAAACAATATTAGTTAATTAGTTAACAATAAACAAAGATAAAATATAGCTTATCAATTAATCTGAAATATTACCTGAAAGGGCATCGAGCGGGCGGCTGACCTGCCTCAGCTAGCTCCGCAAGTCTTACCAACCTCCTATCTCGCTCGGGATCATCCCCCTTTTCGTCATCACCGCCCTCGTCGTCCCCCTCAGCACCACCCTCAGAGGAGGACCGCCCAAAGACCGCCGCAATCACCCGATCTCTCGTGTCCGAACTTGAGTCTCCTCCCTACTCTGACGACTGTCTCACAGTATCTATCTCGTCCTCATGCAAGTCCTGAGCCAGACTCGGCTCTGGCTGTCGTGAGGGCTCTGGTTGTCGTGAGGGCTCAGACTCTACGACACACCGCATGAGCTGCCTTTGCCTATCCATACTTACGTTCGTACCCTGCAAATGAAAATAAACATGTAAAAAATATTAGATAGTTAATTATAATTCTAATATGTATTTAAAAATAAACAAGTACCTGAAACAAGCCTGTGTGCTCCGAACTACTAGTGTGGTCCGAACTACCACTGCGCTTTTTCTGCCAAGTTTGATATGCTTGAACATCCGCATAAATTTCAAAATAATGATTAGTTATACAAAACAAATGATAAATAATAAAAGATTCCCAAAATGCGTACAATAAGAATCAAAATCTATCATAATGCGTACAATAAGAATCAAAATCTAACATAATGCGTACAATAAGAATAAAAAATCATCAGCATCAGAATCTGCTTCTGCCACATATGCTTGAAGATGTTCATGAGTCTCTTGTTCAAACTCTTCTCCTTCACTGTCTTGATCAAATTCTTCTAGATCCTCTATAATCTTTTTCTGCTTTTCAATAATACTTTGTGATTGTCGAATATGTTTCCTCAAAATGCCAGTATGTTCTTCAGACATTAACTCAAATGTATCACTAGCTATCTCTACTAGTCCCGTCCCGCTCGATATCCTAAAATCTTCAACTTCCTCGACTTTATCTTGATAGACACCACCATCATCATCTTCCTGATTCTCTATGTATCCATCATAACGACGATGGTCCACTTTAGGATTAACTTTGTTTACAACCCACCAATTTTTGAAACTTGGATGAGGATAACTTAAATAGTACACTTGTTCCACTTGATGGGCAAGAACAACATTGTTGTTATGAGCTGTGTACCACGAGTTGTGGTTAACATCGACCATTCTAAAATCATCGACTCGCGTGCCTGATGTTGGATCAAGCCATTGACAGTCGAAAATCACAAGCTTCAGTTCTTTCGAACCGCCAAATGTGTACTCGATTATTTTTTGAAGAACACCATAGTAAGCATTGACTTCTCCACTACCCTCCGTTGTCGTTATCATTACTCCATTGTTTGATGTGGCTGCAAGTGGGTGGCTTGCTTCTAAACTTGTTGTACGAAAATGGTATTCATTGATATCGTATCGGCTAAATTCTCTTGCTTTCAGTTGACCATGCGAAATCTGTCACAAGTCATCTGAGATATTGCAATCTTGCATACACTACATAAATAGACATTTGACATTTTACGACAAGCATGTCAACTATAATTGAAGACAAAAGACAGATAGAAATATTACATGTTCATGGAACCATGCCACAAATCTTAGCCCACCATTTATGCCATACTGTCGATCTTATCCAACTGACTTTGTGTAGGTCTTCGAGAAGATGTCCAATACAACTTGTCAAATATTTCAAAATATGGTAACACTTCCTCCATGTTGAAAAACATGTAAACATGGTGTAGTTCCTCTCTTGCTCTGAAATATGATGAGAATTGGCAGCTCCAACACCTTTACCCTTCCAATTAAAAATCTTAAGCTCAGTCATATGTTGCTCTTCTACATCATGATATCATGTCTTAAATGCATTCACATTGTTTGCACGTGGGAAATATTTCATAGAAAAATTTGTAATCTCTTTAGCTGCAAATGCCTCTGCAATACACCCTTCAACTCTTGCCTTGTTGTATATTGTAGCTCTAAGTTTTTTCAATTCCCTTTCTTGACTATACATCCACCTGAACTGTGCAGGACCCGCTACCAACGCTTCATAAGGTAAATGCACCAGCAAATGTTGCATAACATTCATAAAACCAGGTTAAAAGACTTTTTCCATCTTACATACAAGCACAACAATTTCTTTCCCACTGTCGCATCATCTTCTTCGACACTTCTTTAGCGCATATTTGCCTATAAAAGTAACTCAGTTGAGCAAATATCTTCCACAAATCAGGTTTGAAGTAGCCACGGAACATTACGGGCACAAGTCTCTCCATCATAATATGGTAATCATGACTCTTGAACCCATTTAGTTTACCGGTGCTAAGGTTAACACATCGATTTATGTTAGCTACATAGCGGTCCGGAAACTTCAATGTCTTCAACCAAGTAAGTATTTGCCTCCTTTCTTCTGGCTTGACACAGTAAGGAGCTCTTGGTGCATCAAATCTATGTTGTGTGGTAAAATCAACGCCTTTGCATATGGTAGCTCCCAAAGAAAAGAAATATGAGTCCAGTTGTGTTCTGTACCATACCCTTCGAAACCACCTCCAACAGACTTTTTAACTTTGCATGTCATGCCATTTTTTTCACTTGTCAATCGACGAGACGGACCTTTTGTAACCGTTTTGCCTTTCCGAAATGATTGTGTATCACTCCTAAAAAGATGGTCTGAAGGAAGGAATTGTTGATGACAATCAAAGAAGCTGACTTTTTTTCCATACTTTAACCTGATAGCATCGGTTTCAACCATACATATGGGACAACACAATTGTCCGTGAACACACCAACCAGCCCAAATGCCATATGCCAACAAATCATGGATCGACCATAAATATGCGGCACGTAAGGTAAATTCACATTTCATATGATTATCATATGCCTTTACACCATGCCATAGCTCTTTTAGCTCTTCTATCAACGGCTGCATAAACACATTTTCTTCCTAGGATGTTTAGGGCCAGGAATGATAGCCGTGAGAAATATGTATCCTTCTTTCATGCACATGTTGGGAAGAAGATTGTATGGCATGATAAATACAGGTCAACAAGAGTATGGACTGCTACTGGTGCTGAAAGGAGTGAAACCATCTGTTGATAATCCAAGACGAACATTTCTGGGATCTCTTGCAAACTCCAGATCAAAACAGTCTAGAGCTTGCCATGTCGCGCCATCAGAAGGATGTGTCATAATATCTTTGTCATCACTCTCACGTATCACTTTAGAATGCCACCTCATCTGTTTCGCTGTTTCTTGGGACAGGAACAACCGTTTTAGCCTTGTTGTGACAGGCATGTACCAAAATTGTTTAATTGGTACTTTTGTAGTTGTTTCCTCTCCATCATCGTTTAGAACCTTGACATATCTAGATGCATTGCAATGCATACAATGGGTATCGTTCATGTGTTCCTTCCAAAACAACATACAATTATTATCGCACACATCAATCTTCTTATAGTTCATGCCCAGATCACTCAAAATCTACTTAGAGTGGTATTTGTCTTCCGGCATCTTATGCCCAGATGGAAGGAGATCACCAATCAGATTCAAGATACCATTATAGCAATTGTTTGCGAAATTGAACTTGGACTTCAAGGCCATAAGTCGTGTCACCGCCTGCAGAACGCTCACATTGGTGCTCTCATGCACTTTTTCACCTGAGGCGGCAAGATGGTCGTAAAACTCCTTCACCTCATTCGACATTGACCCACTTCATACTCTCTACCAATGTCCGCTAACATCTCATCCATCCGATCATCATCATCGTTTCTGCCCGACTGATTGTCATGAACCATCCCCTCATGCTCGTGCCATACTAGATAGTCAGGCATAAAACCGTGCTTGCAAAGGTGCAACTCAGTTTCATCCTTATATAGATGTCGACGATCCCGACACTTGCTACACGGAAACTTCGCAAGATGAGCACCACTAGCAAAGTCTTGGTTGATGAAAACATTTGCGATACGAGCCCATTCCATAGTGTGTGCACCACTTGGACTCCAACCATCATACATCGCTTTACGATCGTCACTCATTTTAGCTTATACCTTCAAAGCAGAAAATGTAAAAAATCTAATTGATAATAGACACAAACCATATAACTATATATAAGATGTATCGTTCTTTTATGGATAACAACACGGGGACTCACGCTACATTACCTATTGAACATAACACACTAAAAATAACCGCAATTTTGTAATAAGAATCTTGAAAGAAAAGAATCAATCAATTCTGATATCACTAATAACTAAAGAAAACTTTGTTAACATACATTTCAAACATACATTTTAACTCAATTAATAGCTAGAAATGCAACTAATAACTACAAACATATATTAGAAATTCAACTAATTAATATCTAGAAATGCAACTAATAGCTAAAAATAGACATTAGAAATTCAACTTAAGAGGTACAAATACAACTAATAGCTACAATTAGACATTACAAATTCACCTTGATTGCTAAAAATAAAACTAATGATTCTACAATCCACAAGAGTCGGGGGATTTTACCTTGATTCTCTGTTGTTGAAGTCGGAGGGGTGGGCGTCGGGGGATGGGACGGTGGGCGGCGCCGGGGGGTCAGAGGGCCGTAGGACGGCGCGGGAGGGGGGCAGCCGCCGGACGGCCGGGAGCGAGGGCCGGAGGTCGGCCGCCGGACGGGCGAGCGCGGGGGTCGGACGGGTGGTCGCCGGATGGGTGGGCGCGGGGGCCAGAGGGCGGCCGCCGGACGGGTGGGCACGAGACCGAAGGGCGGCTACGCGCAGAGCGAGCGGAGGCGGCAAGGCGTGGTGCACCGACGGCGGGTTAGCGATGGCAGGAGCACGCGCGGGGAGTGAGAAGCTGTGGGAGGGAGTTAGGGTTAACGCGTCGTGTTAGCCGGGCCCACTTATGGCTGTCAGTATCGAAAAACCGACGCCAATAACTTATCATTGTCGGTCCTCCCTAAGGAACTGACGGCCATAACCCTCCAACAACGGGTCCCATCTCCACCGCTAGCCGGGCCCGCATTAAAATCGTCGGCCGGACCCCACCAACCGACGGCCTTAATAAAGTCGTCGGTATCTGACAAATAACCGACGGCTTTAACATATAGACCGTCGGTCAGTGTGCTGCAGCCAACATATTTAAGTAAATACGTCAGCTGGCCAATGCTCATAAAATATATACGTCGGGTCCTAAAAACCGACGCTTATATGCTTTTAAATCCGACAGCCCTGACGGTCTTTTTTGGAACTGACGTTTGATTGCTCGTTTCCTGTAGTGGAATAGATGACCATCAAAATGTTTTATAAATAAGGTATAATCTGCTTTTCCTATTTAAAACCATTTTGAGTGAGAAAATCCCTAAGGCACTCATACCAAGCTCCGAGAGCTTGTTGGGGCCATAAAGAGCCTTACACAGTTTGTACACATGGTTGGGGTACTCTTGGTCTTCAAATCCTGGTGGCTACTACACGTATACTTCCTCATTGATAGGACCATTGAGGAATGTGCTTTTGACATCCATTTGATACAGCTTAAAATTGTGGTGAGTAGCATAGGCTAATAAAATATGAATAGACTCAAATCTAGCTACAGGAGCAAAAGTTTCATCAAAATCCAAACCTTCGACTTGTGAGTAACCTTTTGCCACAAGTCGTGCCTTGTTTCTTGTTACAATAATCTTGCTTGTTCCAGAAGACCCATTTGGTGCCAATG
This sequence comes from Tuctoria greenei, assembly GCA_036927565.1. Lineage (NCBI taxonomy): Eukaryota > Viridiplantae > Streptophyta > Magnoliopsida > Poales > Poaceae > Tuctoria > Tuctoria greenei. Next base: position 80,742,283 of record JAYESD010000006.1, read on the forward strand.
ATTTTGCCTTTGGTCTTTCTACCAGCTTCCATACTTCGTTTCTCTTGAAACTATTCAGCTCCTCTTGCATTGCAATCACCCAATCTGGATCTTTTAGTGCTTCATCAATCTTGTATGGTTCCAGAAACGAGACAAAAGAGTAATGTTCACAGAAATTAGCAATACTAGATCTATTGGTTACTCCCTTTGCAATATCTCCAATAATGCTGTCAATGGGATGATCTCTTTGTATACTCTGATGTACTCTTGGGTGAGGCACTTGTGAGGTCACTTGTTCTTTATTATCTTCATTGCAGTGTCTCCCCCTAGATCACTGTTTCCATGATTAAATTGACCTTCCTGATCATGCTGTTGTTGATCCTGTGCAGAGGCTCCCCCTTGATCGTTGCTATCCTCTTAAGGTATATATTGAGCACTTGGGTCTTGTGATTGCTCTTGCGGTCGAATATCACCAAGTGCCATCCTTCTCAACGCTTGATATGGGGCTTCTTCTTGATCTAGCACACACTTATCAACTTGCTCCCTTGGGAGCTATTAGTTTCATCGAACACTATGTCACGTGCTACTTCAACAATGCCACAGACTTTGTTGAAGACACGATAGGCGTAGGTGTTCGAATCATAACCAAGCAAGAACCCTTCATCAGATTTTGAAGCGAACTTCGAAGTCCTCAGTTTTTTGTTCAAGATAAAACATTTGCTTCCAAATACTCTAAAGCGTGAAACATTGGGTTTGTTACCAGTGAGGAGCTCATATGTAGTTTTCTTCAGAAGTTGGTGAAGATATAGTCGGTTTGTGGCGTGACAAGCGGTGTTTACCGCTTCAGCCCAAAATCGGTTCAAAGTCTTGTATTCATCTAGCATTGTCCTCGCCCTCTCGATGAGCGTCCTGTTCTTCCTTTTGGCCACCCCATTCTGTTGAGGGGAGTAGGGTGCCGAAAACTCATGTTTTATTCCTTCTTCATCTAGGTACTCCTCAACTTGAGTATTCTTGAACTTCGTTCCGTTGTCACTTCTAATGTTCTTGACGGTTGAGTAGAATTCATTTTGCACTCTTTTCAAAAATTTCTTGAGGATCCTCTAGGTTTCTGATTAATCATACAAGAAAACACCCAGGTAAATCTAGAAAAATCATCAAGAATTACTAATCCATATTTGTTATCGTTGATGCTTATATAAGCAATTGGAATGAAGAGGTCCATGTGAAGAAGTTCCAGCGGTCTTGATGTGGTAATCACGTTCTTGGCAGGATGGGGTGATCCAACTTGTTTTCCCGCTTGGCATGCGCTGCATGGTCTGTCTTTCTCAAACACAACATCTTTTAAACCTTGTGCGTGACCAACTTTTAGAAATTTCTTCAGATTCCTCATCCCAACATTCGCTATCCGTCTATGCCACAGCCATCCCATGTTAGTTTTTGCAACCAAGCAAGTGTTGAGTTCAGTTTTATCTTTGTTGAAGTCAACAAGATAAAGCTTTCCCTTCAACATTCCCTTGAATGCAATTGAGTGCAATTGAGTTATCGCTTCTACTAAAAACTATCACACCCTCAATAGTGAATAAACAATTGTATCCTTTGTAACATAGTTGAGATATGGACAAAATATTGTAATCTAAAGAATCAACATGTAATACATTTGAAAGAGTGTGTTGAGAAGAAATTTCAATTTTGCCGCTGCCAAGGACTTTTCCTTGGCTGTTGTCTCCAAAATAGATTCCTTCACTTGGATCCGCACTTTGCTCATACTCTACGAACATACTCCTCTCTCCAGTCATGTGGTTTGTGCATCCACTGTCTAGCACCCATTTGGATCCTCCGGAGGAGTAGGCCTGCAAAACAAAGATTATTTCTTCGTTTTAGGTACCCAAGCTTGCTTGGGTCCTTGGAGGTTAGTCACAAGTTTCTTGGGCACCAGCACACAAGTCTTTGGGTTCTTGTGACGTGGCCCTGCATATTTTGCATAAGCATGTCCAGATTTATTTCTCATAAGTACATAATAAGCATCAAAACTATGAAACAATGTTTGCTCTTCAGATTCATGCGAGTTTTCTTTAACGAACACAGTATGATTCTTGTTATGAACATTAGCACGCATCTTTTTATTTTTTGTGTACCCAAGACCATCTTTGACGTTAGGAGGTCTTGTGACCGTATATGCACTATGTGCATACTTAATATTTTGCTTGTCAAAGATGCCACTTTGGGATGGATGTTTAGCATGAGAAACAGAGGAATCATCTTTACCAATCTTCTTATTACTAGAGTATGTGCAAGTTTAAGTTGTTGTCAAATTTACACCTTGGGAAGGTGAGCTCTTAGAGGAGGAAGTGCCACTTTGCTTGAGTGACTAAACTTGCACTTCAAGGATTTTGTTAACTTTTGACAAGTTAGCAAGTTCATCCTTGATTGCAATGTGTGAGTCTTCTAGTTTTGAGTAAGTTTCCTTACTCAAAGCTACATCATGCTCAAGTGCATTGCTCTTCTCCTTCTCAAGCTCAAGGAGCTTCTCAACATCTTGATATCTCTTCCTTTCACGGACGAGCATATCTTGTTGGCCGTTGACATGCTGTTGTGGGGACCGGAGTCCCGACATCCAAGGATCTCATTGGGTGGTGTCGTGCGATGCGACACCCAACAGTATACAAGAAAAGAACGAGAATAAAATGCAATACCAAGTCTTTATTTATAAACACAGCGGAAGTTTTACAATACTAAGCGAAAAGGAAAGTGACATGTACATCATAGCTACACTCTCGGCACTAGCTATGCAAAAGCAAAGTCATCCATGCCCTGGACACTTCGCACTAGCAACCCTCACTCACCAAACTTACGGCGACGTGCAGGGTTCCCACTCGGTTGTAAACCCTAGAGGGGGTGCAGCCTCGTCATTCATCAGTCGTGTAATCTGCAAAAACTTGTTAACTACAAATGTGAGCTTAAGGCTCAGCAAGACTAACCCGTCTCACTAGACATATGCAGGGTGAATACTAAGCATAGGTAAGGTAAAGCAGTAAAAGACTCGCCTACAAGTGGATCCCTATAGTCATGTTCTAAGTAGAAAATGACATTCCTCAGGCACGGCACATCATAGACTCCACAATCAAACAAGAAACGCTTTGTCGATGATATGTCATGCCCAAAGCACATAATGCTATTACAGGTTAAGTATTTGGAAACTGTAAACTTTTAATTGTGCTATCTCTAAACCACACAAGGTTGCAAACAATTATAATTCAATACATCGTATTCTCCTGACTTCTATTACCGCGAGGGACGGTGATTGCAATCAGGACACACTCGGACAACACAACACATACACACTTTCGGAAGCACCAGCGAGTACTTACAACAGTACATACATAACACTTCAGTACTATTCGTATATGACCACCTTTCACCCAACACTCGAATGTCGAACCGGTCGATCCGTCACAGGCAGGAGGTCCCTGCATGGGGCATACTCTGACATGCCCACCAGCTGATTTACACCTTGCTGCCCTCAACTCACGCCTATAAAACAGAATGGTATGCCTCGACAAACCAGTATTAAGCTACGTCAGTTTGCTGGAGCCCATTTCTCCAGTATGTCGCTGGTACAATTCAAGCTTGTCCAGCAGGGCCACATACGGCGTGGGCCTTAATCGACACGGTCAGAGCTATACCACCAAGACCCCGTTTTGTCGCTTCCTACTCATCTCTGACCGGTATCTAGTTCATATTAATAGCCATTCTTTATATTTACCCGACCCAGTGTAGATGAGTGTCATCTCTCTATCTCGCGAGTAGATTCCAACTACTCGACTTCTACTGGTTTCCTGACAACATTACCATGGTAGTTCCTACACGAGTCGGTGAGCTATTCTAACCACTCCCTGGGTTATTTGGTCATGCAAGTGGATATCAAACACCTTAAACGTAATGCACAAACATCTGAAGATGTAAGGTGAATGAAAACTGCAAAGACACTGTAAGGAACTTCAATGCAAACCGGGGCTTGCTTGAATGTGGGTCGGGGTCTATGTTAGTCTCCGACAGATGGACTTCCAAGGCTTCCGGATCCTCCTCGACTTCAGTTACTACACGATATGCATACACTATATATGAATGAATTTAAAAATAAATAATATGTTTAAGGTCACAAGCTAATATCATGTGATCAATATAAGATAATGATCGTAATTGGCTTTGGGACTTTTATGGTTGATTCTAGGGACTATATGGAGACTCTTGCAAAGAACAGGAGATGATCAAGGAAGTTTCTTGTCTCTAAAATTCCTACAAGTAAAACCCTTCCCTGAATTTTGGTTGAAATTCTGGAGGTCTATCGTGGCTACCAGTGATTGTACCAGGTAGAGGGGGTCTCACCGGTTCTAGGAAAATTAGTTCCACAATTTTCTAAGCTTCCTACAGGGAGAAATTGATTTTTCAAGTTTGGGAGAAATTCTGAAATGCTTACTGTATTTTTCTCAATTTTTTTATTACATAGAGATTTGGAACAGTGATCAACCCAGTAAATGAAGTCCACTAAACTTGAAAATTTTACTGGAGATCAAGTGAATTTTGTATAATGTCCTGACTAAAATTGGGAATTTTCCAATTATCAGAACAGGAGTAATTAATTTCCCAAGCTGTTAGCTCAAAGGAATTAATTATGACAATTCTGGGAGTTTCATGTCCAACAAATTGCACCACTGCAAATTTGAGATTGAGATGAGTCTACCAGAATTTATTTGGAAATTTTTGAGTAAATCTACTAGGAGTAATGAATTGTAGAAGTTTGATTGAATCCCAGAATTATTTTTCAATTGGAAAATTTAAATAAAGCAGTCGGCCCCACTTTGTTTGAATGGTCCAATCAGGGCTGGGCCGCACCGAGGGCCACGGGGTTAACCTGTGCAGCCGCACCCGATTCGGTGCCGCAGCTGATCCGCGCGGTCGCACGCGTCGCTAATAGGCGGGGCCCGCGGGTCATCTTCTTCCTCCCGACGTGCAACGTGGCCGCAGCGGCGCTGCGCCGGTGAGCTTGCCGCTGGCCTCTCCCGTGCGCCGAGCTTAGCCAAACTTGCCTCATGGGTGTTTTCCACCATGCTGAACATGTTGGTGGTGTTCCCGGGGCTTGCCAACGACTGGAACCGGCGGTGCGATGGTGGTTGTGGCGGCGACAACTCGGACAGGGTAGAACTCTCTCATCTCTAGCTCAGATGCCTTGGTTTCTTGTCCAAAATCTTTCTTGTGCCTTGAGGATCATGAACCAGTACTAGGGAAGTAGAGAAACGGCCGGGAACTATGAGCTCGACGGTGAATCGCGGCTTTTTCACCTGCGGCGGCCAAAACTCGGCTATCTCAGTCAACACTCGATGGTTTCCAAATCTTTTTGATCTGGAGTGTTCCCAGGAAGATAGGTAAACTATCCCTTAACTATGGTCAAGAATTATTAGACGTAGAAAACAAATTAAATCCCTAACCTAGAGACATAGGTATGAACTATCATGGGGAAAAATGGAAATAAGAACCCTACAAGGCATGGCATGGCTTGAAACTTGGTGAGCATACGTAAGGCACGATAACACACATTTCTCTTATAGAAGTCGGGGCCTGTAGAGGCTTCCTCCGGCTTGTAGACGGTGGAGCAGGGGCGGTTCTTGGCGGCTTCTCCTGCGGTCGTCGGAAAACTGCGGAATACCGCACGGCTGGGTGAGGAAACACCGAACCAAAGGGTGGAGAAGGTGCGCAAGCAAGTTGTGAACAAGTTTGTTAAAGAACTCATGATCGATCCTTGGATAGATGGCAAGTTATCACCAGAGTTCGAAGGGGAGGTCGGCGGCGCGTGAGCGGAGTGGAAAACGCGGAAAGGGAACGGAGGAGTGAGGGAAGTGTCGTGAGGCGGTGGCGGCGGCTACGGCTTTAGTGCGCGCGGCGAGCGGGCAAGCAGGCAGCTCGCTAGAGCTGCATGGCTTGCGCTGTCGAGCGGAGAAGCGCCGCAGCAGAGGTCGGCAACGCCTCTGTCGGCGGTACTCATCCAGTGACAGGTGGGCCCCACCGGTCATACTCACACCCATTGCACATTTGTAAATTCAATTAAAAATAGAAGATCAGCTCTAAAAATCATGAAATTTTGTGGGTATGGCAAATGAAATATGATGAACACAAAAATGTGCTCAGATATTATGTTCAAACAATTTTAAACAATTTAAAAATTCAGATTTACATTTGACTTGAATTTGCTAAGCGTCTCAAATAAAATAGCAAATGGAATTCAAAAATCTTGAAACTTTGCAGGAAGGCTTTTTCGAATATTATGAGGCCATGGAAAAATGTATAGCCTCAGATTTGAATATTTTTTATAGGGCCTAAATGTACAGTAGCTATATTCAAGTTTTGAAATAATTTGAATATATTTAGTACTGCATATTGTTTTGCCCTAGCAAATTTCCATTCAAGAAATTCCAAAATTTGCAGAAAGGTCACTTGAATTATCCTAGGGTCATTGGTGAAGTCCATCACCTATGTTAATAAAATTGAAGTATGAGTGAAAGAAAGATTTTTTATGAGATCAAGTTCATGTGCACAACCATAATTGATCTCCACTATGGTTGATAACAAACTGGTAACTGAACTTTATATTAAGGAAAAATTGGGAATTTACATTCCTCCTCCCTTAAAAGAATCTCGTCCCGAGATTACAATAGGAAGGATAAAAGAAAAAGATCTAATGAACATATGCCGCTAACGAGTCCGGATAGTTCGTTCTAAGGTATTCGTCGCTTTCCCACGTTGCTTCTTCAGCGGTGTGGTTGCCCCACAAGACCTTGTAGAAATGCAAGGTGCAGCTTCTTGTGGTGCGAGTCTTCTCATCAATTATCTGGGTTGGATGCTCAGAGTAAGTAATATCTGGTTGGAGAGCTTCCAAATCCTCCATATAGACATCAGCTGGGGCATTGAGACATTTCCGCAACTGCGAAATGTGAAACACATTGTGGATCCCTGAAAAGCGATGCTGGTAGCTCCAGCCGATGGGCCACAGGTCCACATTGTTCAATTATTGCGAACGGCCCAATGAAGCGTGGAGCTAGCTTCCCTTTTACTCTGAAGCGATGAATCCCTTTCATTGGGGATACACAAAGATAAACGTGATCCCCGACATCGAAGTGAAGAGCTCGACGCCGTTTGTCCGCATAGCTTTTCTGACGGGACTGAGCAGCCTTGAGGTTGGCTTGAATAACTCATACTCGTTCTTCGGCTTCATTCACCAAGTCGATACTATATATCACTCGTTTACCAGATTCACACCAGTTCAAAGGTGTGTCGCACTTCCGGCCATAAAGAGCTTCATATGGTGCCATCTGGATGCTAGCCTGATAACCATTGTTGTATGAAAACTCTGCCAATGGTAGATGATCATCCCAATTCTTACCATGGTGGATGGCACAAGCGCGGAGCATATCCTCTAGCACTTGGTTTACTCGCTCTATTTGACAATCAGTCTGACGATGGTAAGTTGAGCTCTGAATCAACTTGGTACCCAGAGATGCGTGGAGCTGCTCCCAAAATCGAGCAACAAATAAGGTTCCATGATCTGATATGATGGTGTGGGGTACTCCGTTTAGACACAGGATCCTGGCAATATACAACTCTGCATATTGCCGTGTCACATAATTGACATTGACTGGAATAAAGTGAGCCGACTTGGTGAGTCGGTCGACTATCACCCAAATCGAGTCATGTTTGTGAAAGGTGAGAGGTAATCCAACAATGAAATCCATGCTGATGTCCTCCCATTTCCAGGCCGTTATGCTTAAAGGTTGAAGCTAACTGGCTGTCTTCAAATGGTCGGCTTTCACTCGCTAACACGTATCACACTCCAATACGTACTTCGGTATCTCCCTCTTCATCTGAGTCCACCAGAATTTCTTCTTTATGTTTTGGTACATTTTGTTACTTCCCAGATGAATAGAATATTTTGACAAATGAACTTCATCCAAAATCTTCTTCTAAAGTTCCACATTGTGGGGCACCACGATGCGGTCTTTGAACCAGATGGTACTATCATCGTCACATCGGAAACACTTCATCTCCCCCTTCTTCATTCTTTGGCGAATGTGCGACATGCCCTTGTCTTCCCTTTGAGCCTCTACAATATGTTACCTTATGGTAGGAATGAGAGCTAGATTGTAGAGCGCTTCATATGGAACCAAGTGAGACTCGGCTCTTCTTCTTCCATCGAGGTGATGGAAAGATTATTGACATGGGACTTGCGACTCAGTGCATCTGCAACTACATTCGCTTTGCCAGGATGGTAGTGGATCTCAATCTCATAGTCTTTGATCAATTCCAACCATCTTCGCTGTCTCATATTCAAGTCCTTCTGGGTGAAGATGTACTTCAAGCTTTTGTGATCAGTGTAGAGATGCACTAGGTTGCCCAACAGATAGTGTCTCCACATCTTCAATACAAGTACCACGGTAGCGAGCTCAAGATCATGAGTCGGATAATGCTGCTCATGGTTCCAAAGCTGCCGTGATCCATAAGCGATCACCCGTATGTCTTGCATCAATACACAACCAAAACCAATCCCAGATGCATCACAATAAACATCAAATGACTTGGTTGTGTTCGGTTGGTCTAATACCGGTGCTGTTGTGAGGTGTTTCACTAATGCTTGAAAACCTTCCTCACATTCCTTCATACATACATACTTCTTCCCTTTATTCAGAAGTTATGTCATAGGTTTAGCTATCTTGGAGAAACTTGGAATGAACCTCCGATAATATCCTGCTAAACCTTGGAAGCTTCGAACTTCATGTATAGACTTTGGAGACTCCCATTTGAGTACTTGCATAATCTTGCTTGGATCAACTGCAATCCCCTCGGTAGAGATGATGTGCCCTAGAAATGGCACTTGGCTGATCCAGAACTCATATTTGCTGAACTTAGCATACAGCTTGTGGTCTCGCAATCGTTGAAGCACGACGTGCAAGTGTTGAGCATGTTCTTCTTTGGATTTCGAATACATAAGGATGTCGTTGATGAAGACCACGACAAACTTGTCCAATTCCGGCATGAACACCGAATTCATGAGATACATGAAATGAGCCGGTGCAATGGTCAATCCAAAGGACATGACAAGGTACTCATACAATCCATACCTCGTCGAGAATGTCGTCTTAGGTATATCCTCTGGTCAAATCCTGATCTGATGATACCCAGAATAGAGACCCATCTTCGAGAATATCTTAGCACCCACCAATTGATCGAACAAAATATCAATGCGTGGTGGTGGATACTTATTCTTGATTGTGATAGCATTTAGTGGACGATAGTCCACACATAGTCTCAATGTCTTATCCTTTTTCTCCACGAACAATGCAAAACGACCCCAAGGTGATGAACTTGGACGAATGAAACCCTTATCCATGAGTTCCTTCAGCTGCTCCTTCAGTTCTGCAAGTTCCTTAGGTGCCATCTTATATGGCTTCCTCGAGATCGGCACTGTTCCCAGTACAAGTTCAATCTTAAACTCGACATCTCTTTCTGGTGGCATACCAGGAAGATCCTCAGGGGATACGTCCGGATACTCACATACCACCGGAATATCCTCAAGTTTAATGGCCTCGGTGTTGTAAGTAGTTGGAGTCACTCGGATAATACTCTCAAGAGTGAGAGCTTGGGGAGGGTGGAGTGGAGAATTTAGATATATCATACGAGGAACGATGTCAAGAATAGCACTATTGTATTGCAACCATGCCATTCCTAAGATGACATCTAACTTCTGATGCTCCAATATAATGAGAGAGGTAGGGTATATGTTCCCACCTAGATTAAGAGGTACCCTATGGACCATCTCATGTGCTACTGCTTTCCCACCCGGAGAACAAATCATATATGGGGTTTTTGTGGGAACGATAGGCAACTGATATTGAATGACATAAGACTTGCTAATAATGTTGTGGGAAGCACCAGAGTCAAAGAGGATGACTACAGGATGACCAAGGATAGAGAATGTACCCGCGAGTATAGGTGCGCCTTCCGGAACATCCTCGATGGCAAGGTGGTGGAAATTGCCGGTTCTGGTGGCTGGCTTCTTGGGCTGGTTGCGGGGCTGATTTGCCCCTGGTACGATGATTGTCCCCTGCCCTGTCTATCCTGCGGGCAATCCTTGGCGAAGTGCCCCGTACGACCACACGTGAAACACGTGTACGGGGTCTGACCGGCACGGAAGGAAGGATGAAATCCCAGTTCACACGGTGGAGGTGGAGGTGCACGCGGAATCATCCCCTACTACTGTTGCGGAGGAAAGCCGGTGTTGTTGAACTGGCGACCACAAAACATCGGTGGTCGTGATGGCGGCTGCCACCTCTGGTTGGATGGTGATCGATACACCATTCGGTACTTCTGTGGAGCACCACCTTCGCTGCCCTATGGAGCACTCCCATTCTTCTTGTCAGAGGACAGCTCCCTAGTAGCGTCCTCCTGTACGATTGCGGCGTTAACAATGTCAATGAAGCTGTCGCGATTGAACAAGGCAAGCTTGTCCTTCATAGGGTTCAAACCCCAGTAGAAGCACTCACGCTTCCTATCTTCAGTACTCACTTGGTCCTGAGCATACTGGGCCAAGTGGTTGAAGGTCTTGGAGTACTCGTAAGCACTCCTTCCTTCTTACTCAGCTCCAAGAACTCTTGAAGCTTCCTCCTCATGATCCCAGGAGGTATATGATAGGCGCAGAACACCTCCCAGAATTTCTCCCAGCCCACGACATAGTCTGCTGGTCATGCGGCGAGATAATTTGCCCACCACGCACTAGCAAATCCTTGCAACTGTTGTGTCGTGAATAGGGTCTTCTGTTGTTCGGTCATCCGCAGCAAACCAAACTTTCCTTCTATGGAGCGGAGCCAGTTGTCGGCCTCCATGAAGACCGGCGGGTGCATTGACATGAAGTCCAAGTACGAACTCGGATAGGGCTATCGTGGACCTGCATCTAGTCGCCCCCCTTGACGAGACAAATGTTGAACCAAGGTCTGCAGCAACTCAGTTTGCTTGTCGCGCGAGCCGAGCACTGCGGCGAGAACCTCTGCGAGACTCCTCGGAAGTGCAAAAGGTGTTGGTTGTGGAGCTTGTTGCTGTGGTGTTGCAGCTTGCTCTCGGTTCAAATATTCGTCCTCACGACCATGGCTCGAGCCTCCCATCTCGGGCATCGAACGCGTACGCACCATTCTGCATCCACATGATTTAAAAATCAGCAACAATGTTTGCTTTTCCTTCATCCATTTCATGTTACAGTAGTGCAAATATTGGCAAGGAAATAAGTGCATAACATTCACATATATTGATAAAGTACAAACTTTATACAAGATATATTATCTCATGACCAAGTTTACAGTAGTAAACCCCAAATGACGAACTCCCACTATGGAAGTGCATCCCTACTATACTTGGTCTCCATGAGGTGTCATACACACCTTGTCATCTTATACACACCCACTACTATTTTTAATATGACACAAACATGGCCACAAAATAAACACGAGTAACTACTAAATATATGTGGCCCCATGATGGCAGGAGTGCTGCCCCATCCTACTCTGATACGTCCTCTTCGGCGTACTCGAGTATCTCAGGATCTTCTTCGTCCTCGTACTCAGGATTTGGTGCCACAGGTGCGGGTGCTGGAGCAGAGGCTGCTGCCTCACCTGCCATCGATGATGTCGCGGCAACTAATGATTTCAAATCAGCCTGTAGAAGAAACGTCTTAAAGGCTTCCAGTTTTGTCTGTGCATTCTCAGAATTGGCTTTCCAATCCTGAGTCTCCTCCCTAGATTGATCCCATTCTTGAGTCACCATACTCAACTGATCATCCAGCTGCTGCACCTCAAGTTAACTCGCCTCCAACGCGCTTTCTACGCAGTGCGTTTCCTGGCGAGCTTCCGATAGATCTTGAACAGCTCGATGCCACTGATTCTCCTTAACATTTAGACGTCGATTGAGAGGAGCAATCATGGCTCTAAGTGAGTCATTGGCCCACTCAAAGTGATCTCCTCGAATCATAGCTTGCTTCAGATCACCCATCGACCCTTCAATGCTAGCATGCTGTCTAAAGCTCACTTGACACGATGATGCTGCATATAACGCCAAGATTATCTTGGGTACCTCTTCGTGAATGCCATAAGCTGCACCCATTCGACTCGCCCACTCATCACCAGCTCTACCGTCGACTGGAAAGAGCGCAAATGGGGTGCCCACCATATTATGATAATGAAGCTTGCAAAACCTCACAATAGCAACACTTGCAGCAAAACACCACGTGTCTTCCAACTGAGTCCCTTTCACCTGGATGGAGAAAATAGCCCATCCAATATATGATGGACCAGCGGGCACATCGACATAGATGGTGCATCTTTTCACACCTTCGTCATTGAATTCCCTGCCCCAATAGCTCGGTATGTCACGATACCTGAACCGTTGAAGCGGCGCTATCAACAACTCCGGAAAACCTCTTCGAAGAGCACACATCGCGAACACCCATCCGTTCGGTAAGTGTACCATCAAATACGCCATCTGTGGAAAGGATACTTGAACAATGAAAAGGTTTCCAACTTCCAATAGTTCAAGAAAAATTTAAAGCTGGAGTAGTAATCACAGTCTGTTCCAGCTGACCTTCCTGTATAAATTAAATTTTTTATACAGGAAATTTAAGAACCAGATGTTGGGTTGAATACAAAAGTTGTAGTACACTTTACAAACATTCCAGATTGTACTCATACAGCTCAAGGTGATCTAGGAAGTAGAACCTATACAGGTTTAAAGTTGACCTAAGTTTTCTGGAAATTTTGACAGAACCTCCCCTGTATATGTGGTTATTTCCACAATTTATACAAGTATATCATAACAATATATTGAGGTAATGACAAAATAAACATTGTATAACATCAAGTTAAAATCCATAATTAAAATATTTCAGCCTTGAAAAAATTGTTATATAGGTATAGCGCGCAAATTCGAAACTATGCGCAAACTGTTTCAAGTTATGGTCTGCCAGAACCAAGTTTGCGACAATAGGAATTAAACATAGTTACACCAAGATTCACATCATGAGTGCAATATAAAGTTGATAGAGGACTTCCTAAGATTTCCATAAATGTATATGTGACCATGTCACTATGCTGGATTAAAAGCTATAACTATCCAAACTTAACAGATGAACTGACTGGTTTTCACCAGCAGTCCTACAGTTCACTGCTTTGAACTCAAAATTTGATTTGACTCAAAGTTGAATCAGGAAAACTTTGAATAACAAATATGTAGATCTACTTCTACCATTTCCAGATATGTATCACAATAAGGCATAAGATTTTTCTATAGTGAGTTATGGCAAAAATATAGAGACTGGTACAATGGTATGGTCATCTGGAGCAGTTTAAATATAATCCAAATCTCAGTAGATTATCAAGCTTTTCTGCCTTGATGGTCAACAGAAAAGTTGTAGAGGTCTTCAGGATATTTCCATCCATATAGCATACCCCTATGGTAAATAACAACTCACCAAGATCATAATCTAGCAAAGTTGAGCAAACTTCTACCAGAAGTTAAGAATCTTGGTTCTAACCCCTTTGACGAGTCGAAACACATTTTGCGGAGTCCAAGCCTACCAGCATCAGATAGTTGGACTTTCCAAAACGTAATGCAGCCATTCTTTCGTTGGGGATGGTCAAGTATCAAATTCGATACTGACGGTACTACGTGCCTCACCAAAGAAAAGTCTGACCAGTATATCCGGATACGTCTATAGGTGGCCCTAGTATCGTTCACTCGCAAACGTGTTCTACACGAGTCGCTACTGTAGTCAATGTAGCTGCACAAGACAAACAATCCCCTATCACACCTGCACACCACAAGGGCGGTTCGGGGAAACACGATAGGCAGTCACAATACCCAGATATATATTTGAAAGTAAATGCATACGACTCTGGTGTTAGTCGCCCTTGAGCAAAGTCATGTCCCAAGGTACACGGTTGTACTATGTCTGTACAGTGAAGACTCCCGCACGAACCGGCTTATACACGCTCGGGCATACGTGTTTCGCATGCTCCCATAGAACATGAATAGTTCTATAGATGCATATTATCGGGTTATCCACCACCCGACGGGGGCTCCCACTAATTTTGTGTCACGCTGGAGTACCACGTGTCATATGTTCTCAGAAACATGAAAAGCTTCAGAGGCTCATATTGACTTTCCGTGCTAAGCCAAGGAAATATCACATACCACTCCTCGTATACTGAGCTTACCGAGATTGATCCGCTCTCGATGGCGTACCTTACCTCTTACCTGATGTCAGAGCGTCGTTATAAAATATAATAACACATAAGTTAGTTTACCACCTTTATATCTTATACTAATAATACTCCTTATATGGGCATATAGCTAATTCCTCACTCATATAGTCCTAGTTTTTGAAAATATGCTCTTCTCAAGCACACTGTTCCCAATGATGCTCTGATACCATGTTGTGGGGATCGGAGTCCCGACATCCAAGGATCTCATTGGGTGGTGTCGTGCGATGCGACACCCAACAGTATACAAGAAAAGAACGAGAATAAAATACAATATCAAGTCTTTATTTATAAACACAGCGGAAGTTTTACAATACTAAGCGAAAAGGAAAGTGGCCTATACATCATAGCTACGCTGTGGGCACTAGCTATGCAAAAGCAAAGTCATCCATGTGCTGGACACTTCGCACTAGCAACCCTCACTCACCAAACTTACGGCGGCATGCAGGGCTCCCACTCGACTGTAAAGCCTAGAGGGGTGCAGCCTCGTCGTCGAACCCGTCATCAGTCGTGTAATCTGCAAAAACTTGTTAACTACAAACATGAGCTTAAGGCTCAGCAAGACTAACCCGTCTCACTAGACATATGCAGGGTGAATACTAAGCATAGGTAAGGTAAAGCAGTAAAAGACATGCCTACAAGTGGATCCTTATAGTCATGTTTTAAGTAGCAAATGACATTCCTCAGGCACAGCGCATCATAGACTCCACAATCAAACAAGAAATGCTTTGTCAATGATTTGTCATGCCCAAAGCACATAATGCTATTACAGGTTAAGTATTTGGAAACTATAAACTTATAATTGTGCTATATCTAAACCACACAAGGTTGCAAACAATTATAATTCAATACATCATATTCTCCTGACTTCTATTACCACGAAGGACGGTGATTGCAATTAGAACACACTCGGACAACACAACACATACGCACTTTCGGAAGCGCCAACGAGTACTTACAGCAGTACCTACATAACACTTCAGTACTAGTCGTATATGACCACCTTTCACCCAACACTCGAATGTCGAACCAGTCGATCCGTCACGAGCAGGAGGTCCCTGCATGGGGCGTACTCTAACGTGCCTACCAGCTAATTTACACCTTGCTGCCCTCAACCCACGCCTATAAAACGGAACGGTATGCCTCGACAAACCAGTATTAAGCTATGTCAGTTTATTGGAGCCCATTTCTCCAGTATGTCGTCGGTACAATTCAAGCTTGTCCAGTAGGGCCGCATACGGCGCGGGCCTTAATCGACACGGCCAGAGCTATACAACCAAGACCCCATCTTGTCACTTCCTACTCATCTTTGACTGGTCTCCAGTTCATATTAACAGCCATTCTTTATATTTACCTGACCTAGTGTAGATGAGTGTCATCTCTCTATCTCGCGAGTAGATTCCAACTACTCGACTTCTACCGGTTTCCTGACAACATTAGCATGGCAGTTGCTACACGAGTCAGTGAGCTATTCTAACCACTCCCTGGGTTATTTGGTCATGCAAGTAGATGTCAAACACCTTAAACGTAATGCACAAACATCTGAAGACGTAAGGTGAATGAAAACTGCAAAGACACTGTAAGGAACTTAAATGCAAACCGGAGCTTGCCTGAATGCGAGTCCGGGTCTACGTTAGTCTCCGGCAGACGGACTTCCAAGGATTCCGGGTCCTCCTCAACTTCAGTTACAACACGATATGCATACACTATATATGAATGACTTTGAAATAAATAATAAGTTTAAGGTCACAAGCTAATATCCTGTGATCAATATAATATAATGATCTTAATTGGCTTTGGGAGTTTTATGGTAGATACTAGGGACTATAATGGAGACTCCTGCAAAGAACAGGATATGATCAAGGAAGTTTGTTGTCTCTAAAATTCCTACAAGTAAAACCCTTCTCTGAATTTTGGTTAAAATTTAGAGGTCTATCATGGCTACCAGTGGTTGTATCAGGTAGAGAGGGTCTCACTGGTTTAAGGAAAATTTGTTTCACAATTTTCTAAGCTTCCTACAGGGAGAAATTAATTTTTCAAGTTTGGTAGAAATTCTGAAATGCTTACTGTATTTTTTTCAATTTTTTTATTACATAGAGATTTGGAACACTGATCAACCCAATAAATGAAGTCCAATGAACTTGAAATTTTTACCGAGATCAAGTGAATTATGTAGAGTGTCTTGATCAAAACTGGGAATTTTCCAATTAGCAGAACATGAGTAATTATTTTCCCAAGCAGTTAGCTCAAAGGAATTAATTATGCACATTCTGGGAGTTTCATGTCCAACAAATTGCACCACTGCAAAGTCGAGATTGAGATGAGTCTACCAGAATTTATTTGGAAATTTTTGAGCAAATCTACCAGGAGTAATGAATTTTAGAAGTTTGATTGAATCTTGTAATTATTTTTCAATTGGAAAATTTAAATAAAGTGATCGACCCCACTTCATTTGAATGGACCAATCAGGGTTGGGCCGCACCGAGGGCCACGAGGTTAACCTGCACAGCCGCACCCAATCCGGTGCCGCAGCTAATCCGCGCGGTCGCACGTGTCGCTGACCGGCGGTGCCCGCGGGTCATCTTCTTCCTCCCGAGGCGCGACGCGGCCGCGGCGGCGCTGCGCCGGCGAGCTCGCCGTTGGCCTCTTCCGTGCGCCGAGCTTAGCCAAACTTGCCGCCTGGGGGTTTTCCACCATGCTGAACAGGTCGGTGGTGTTCCCGGGGCTTGTCGACGGCTGGAACCGGCGGTGCAACAGCGGCGGCGGCGGCGACAGCTCGGGCAGGGTAGAACTCTCTCATCTCTAGCTCAGATGCCTTGGTTTCTTGTCCAAAAGATTTCTTGTGCCTTGAGGATCATGAACCAGGACTAGGGAAGTAGAGAAACGGCCGGGAACTATGAGCTCGACGGTGAACCGCGACTTTTTCACCAGCGACGGCCAAAACTCGGCTATCTCGGTCAACACTCGATGGTTTCCAAATCTTTTTGATCCTGAGTGTTCGCGGGGAGATAGGTAAACTATCCCTTAACTATGTTCAAGAATTATTAGATGTAGAAAACGAATTAAATCCCTAACCTAGAGACATAGGTATGAACTATCATGGGGAAAAATGGAAATAAGAACGCTACAAGGCATGGCATGGCTTTAAACTTGGTGAGCATGCGTAAGGTGCGATAACACACCTTTCTCTTATAGAAGTCGGGGCCTGTAGAGGCTTCCTCCGGCTTGTCGATGGTGGAGCAGGGGCAGTTCTTGGCGGCTTCTCCCGCGGTCGTCGGAAAACTGCGAAATGCCGCACAATCGGGTGAGGAAACACCAAACAAAGGGTGGAGAAGGTGCGCAAGCAAGTTGTGAACGAGTTTTCTAAAGAACTCACGATCGATCCTTGGCTAGATGGCAAGTTATCGCTGGAGTTCCGAGGGGAGGTCGGCGGTGCGCGAGCGGAGGGGAAAAAGCGAAAAGGGAACGGAGGAGTGAGGGAAGTGGCGTGAGGCGGTGACGACGGCTGCGGCTTTAGTGCGCGCGGCGAGCAGGCAAGCAGGCAGCTCGCTGGAGATGCATGTAGTGCACTGTCGAGCGGAGAAGCGCCGCAGCAGAGGTCGGCAACGCCTCTGTTCGGCGGTACTCATCCAGTGATAGGTGGACCCCACTGGTCATACTCACACCCATAGCACATTTGTAAATTCAATTAAAAATAGAATATCAGCTCTAAAAATCATGAAATTTTGTGGGTATGGCAAATGAAATATGCTGAACACAATAATGTGCTCAGATATTATGTTCAAACAAGTTAGAACAAATTTAAAAAATTCAGATTTAAATTTGACTTGAATTTGCTAAGCGTCTCAAATAAAATAGCAAATGGAATTCAAAAATCTTGGAACTTTGCAGGAAGGCTTTTTGGAATATTATGAGGCCATGGAAAAATGTGTAGCCTCAGATTTGAATATTTTTGACAGAGCCTAAATGTACAGTAGCTATATTCAAGTTTTGAAGTAATTTGAATATATTTAGTACTGCATATTGTTTTGCCCTAGCAAATTTCTATTGAATAAATTCCAAAATTTGCAGAAAGGTCACTTGAATTATTCTAGGGTCATTGGTGAAGTCCATCACCTATGTTAATAAAATTGAAGTATGAGTGAGAGAAAGATTTTTGATGAGATCAAGTTCATGTGCACAACCATAATTGATCTCCACTATGGTTGATAACAAACTGGTAACTGAACTTTATATTAAGGAAAAACTGGGATTTTACATCCTCCTTCTCACAAATTTCATCCAACAACATTTTCTTTTTCCTTAATGTAGTTTTACTCACACCTTTAAGAATTTCCTCATTTTCACTAGAGCTATCAAAATCATCAATGGAGAAATTAAGCAAGGGAGGTGTAACTCGAACCTTTTTCTTGCCTTCCTTAGCCATGAGGCAAGTATGATTATATGTCTTCCATCCTCCCATGTTCGGCAAGAGCGTAGACTTCTTGGTAGGCTTCTTGATGGCAATGGTAGCCATCTCCTCTTCTTCATCGGAGGAGGACTCGTCGTTTGAGTCCCACTCCTTGCCAATGTGCGCTTGGTGAGCTTGCCTCCTTTTCTTAAAGGTCTTATTCTCTTGTGGCTTCGCTTCCTCCTTCTTCTGAGTTTATTGATATGTGCAGTCAACCATAAAGTGACCGTACTCGCCACAGTTGTAGCATGTACGTGGTGCCTTGGATTTTCCTTTCTCTTTGCTCTTCACATCACTTGAGTTGTTGCCCTTGGAACAAGTGGCAGCGCTAGGGTTTATGTTTTTGATAGTTGTGTACGGTGCTTATGTTTGTGGGGTCGTGGATCAACTATTTATAGTGTTTCCAAAAATATTACTGTTAGGGATCTCGACGGTCGGACTAGTCAGCTTTGGTGATCGGACTTGTACGGTGTGTTGTGTAAAATTCGCGTGGAATGTGCAACACACTAAAAACCCTAATTTCTGTGAGGTATACTGGACTTGTCCGTATTGTAACAGAGAGTTCATTGGACTAGTCCGTTGTGATTACAGAAAGTTTATCGGACTAGTCCGCAATGAGACGGACTTGTCTAGTCCAATGTGAAATGTGTTTTTCAACTTGTTTGAGTGAAGCATCAAAAATTGAACGGACTTGTCCGGTCCATGTCCGGACTTGTCCGGTGCAAAGTGAATTGAAACATCAGAGAGTTTAACGGACTTGTCCGGTATTTGTCCAGACTTGTCTGGTGCTCAATGAATTACTTAGATTGATTTTAGCCCTTACCCTCTACGCAAAGACATGAGCTCTTGGGATGTGTCTCACACACATCCAATACAATTATGTCTACTTTGCGCTTCCATTGATCATTTTGGCTTCTTCCTTTCTCACTTCTCATTTTTCACCTTTTTAATTGCATCATAATATCTAATCTTTGTTGACCTGCATTCATGTCAATGACTTTATTAGTATCTCATTTGGTTATCATCAATCGTCCAAAACCAATGAGGGAATGCCTAGATGCACGTTCATGCACACTTCATGAAAATCAATTTTTACTCTTAATTGTGAAATCTAAATTGGTTGTCATGAATCACCAAAAAGGGGAAGATTGAATGTGCATCTAGGGATTCCCTTATGGGTTTTGGACGATTGATGACAAACAAATGAGATCTAATGAATTCGTTGAGATGATTGTAGGTCTACAAAGACCAGAACTTATGGTGCACTCAAAAAGGTGAAAATGAGGAGTGAGAAAAGGAAAAGCCCAAATAATCAAGGAAGTGAAGTAGATATCAATGTATAGGATGTGTTTGAGA
Organism: Tuctoria greenei; assembly: GCA_036927565.1. NCBI lineage: Eukaryota > Viridiplantae > Streptophyta > Magnoliopsida > Poales > Poaceae > Tuctoria > Tuctoria greenei. The sequence goes on from JAYESD010000006.1 coordinate 80,762,416, forward strand.
GACACATCCCAACAGCTTATATTTTTTTGTAGAGGATAAGGGCTAAATCAATTAATTAAGTAATTCACTAAAGCACCGGACAAGTCAGTTCTCCAGCGGACTAGTCTGACGAAATTGTTGTCCTCACACGGACAAGTCCGAACAGCACCGGACTAGTCCGTTCAACTCACTGACCTCACTTGAACAAGTCCGGACATTAGCCGGAAAAGTCCGTTCAACTTTCTATTGTTTCACGCGGACAAGTTGCAAACCTTGGAGTAGTTCGCCAACACAACACACAACTCACCTCACCAGACAAGTTTGTCCTACTACAGACTAGTCTGATTATCTTTTTGTAATCATTACAAACTAGTCCGTTGAACTTTATGTTCCAATATGGACAAGTCTGATACACCTCACACAAATTAGGGTTTCAGGTGCGCTGCACTACTCACACAAGTTTTTCACAGCACACCAGACTAGTCCGGTACCCTGAGCGGACTAGTCCGGCCATCGGTATCCCTAACGGTAACTTTTTTAAAAACTCTATAAATAGGTGATCCACGACCCCACGACATAGTAATTGTACAAAATAGTCAACAACTAAGAACATTAGCACTGTCATACGTCCCAAGAGCACAGAAACACTTATCCCCACACATCTAAAGCCCTAAAAAGTTAAATCTTTTGGGAATCAAGATTTGGGAAATGAAGATTGTCTTTTACGCATTGTTGAGCTCTTGTGGTTTGATCTCTCATACACTCTTGCATCTATTGTAAATCTTTTGAGTGTATTTGATTCATTTTTCCTCACTGTAATTTGTGGGAGCCCTCAGCGTGTGAGGTTGCCCCATTGACTTGGTGATTACCCCTTGATAGTGGGACTCAAGTTGGCCTTTGTGGTGGCTTTAAGAGTTAAAGGGTTGATTGAGACCCGACTCTGTGTGAGCTCCTCAACGAGGATGTAGATGATCTCTTTGGTGAGATCGAACCTCGGTAAAAATCCTTGTCTCTTGTGTTCAAATTCTTACTTTTACAATCATCATCATTTAGGGCATAGGGTTGATCAATCTTGCAATTTAAATTAATTTTGTATTCCTCGTGCGAAACACTCATCCTAATCACTTACTTAAGTTGTTAGGATAGTTTCACAGCACACCGGACTAGTCCAGTCGTCCTGTATTTGACATTTCTGTTAAATGTTGTAGGAAAAAGTTTCAACGCCTATTCACCCCCTCTAGGCCACATTCAATTGATGGTGATCCATTGAACTAATCTTATTAAGAAGATGAGGTTCAACAACTAATTTCGGAGGAATTGTGGTTGAGTTGATCGGGAGGTCACGCATCATGTATGAGTCAAGAACAATGTACATGAAGGTATCATGGATGTCGTTGGAAGGTGTTTACACGTGCGCAGAGATGCATGTATGTGGCAACATGGTTCCAAGGTGTTATGAAGAGTTATGGACATAAAGAATTGGCTGAAATGGTCAACTGGTTGGATTATACGCTCAGACTGCGACTGAGACGGTTATCGTTCAAATATGGAAAGTTTCGCATTCGTTTTGGTTAGATTTCGTGTTGGGCACAAAGTTGAGTTGTTTTAGAAATGTGTTAGACATTCCTAAGATGTTTGTAAGTCTTAAGATTGCTTCTATCTATGTATGGAAGAGTCTTGAACAGTTACAGAAAGTTTCGGTTGAATCAAAGTAGAAGTAGGAAGTCCTAGTTGTATTGGAGCTGCCTTAGGGCTGGTTATATAAGAAGGGGGCTAGGGCTCGTAGAGAGTAAGACTTGTGGCTGTTCTTTTTGTGTTCCATTTAATAAAAATTTTAGTTTATAGAAGCTTTTGTGTCTTGTTCGTCTGATTTGTTTTTAGCAAGTTTTTCTCATCGAGTTTCTAAGCAACCAACATTTCTTTGATGTTTTATAATAACTCGAGTTTTACATATCCAATTGACATGATTACCTTTGTATTGTCTTCATGACTCAATTATCTATCATATGCGAAAATTTCATGGTCATTAGTTTCGTAGTTATTGAGTTACACAAGTTTCTTTGCAATGTAACAAATTTGTTTTCCCTCTGTTAGAACAGATTATCCCTTGCTTAGAGTTTTGGCTTTAACTTGAGTTTTACTCAATGGTTTCAAGTGATTCTTGTTGTGGTGTCTCCATGACTTGATTATCTACAATATCTACTACCTTTGTTATGGTTGAACACGTCTAGATCAGTCGCACACACAGATTTCTTTAACAGATTTGTTTGTGCCGAGAGATTTTTATTGCTTCCACTGAAAAAGTTTAAATATACCATTCAACCCCCCATCTGGTAGCTTTTCACGTGCTCTTATATCCTACAGTGCGGCACCTCTTAGTCTGCCGCAATGCTGCACCCTGTTGATGTTTCTTACGCACTACTAACAATTCATCACTAGCAATGGTGCCAGAAATGCTTCTTAATAGATTTTAGATTGCACATGTAAATGCGCAAGCGCATGGAATATATCGATGTAGCATTTCCCCTCTAGGAGTATTCCTAAAGGGTGCCATTTATATTCTCTCAGAGGAAGGCTAGATGGAAGCAAAACAATCATCAAATGGAGAGGCTAGGTTGGTCTAGGTAGGGTTCTAGCAAGGATGGATAAATGATAATGTGGAGGTAGTGTGACACAAACAAAAGCATTATATCCTAAGGGGGTAAATGGGGTAAAGAGGGACTAGGCTAAGAGTTAGGTAGATACTCTTATTATGCTTCAAATGTACATATAAATAGCCTAACTTAGTTACTAATGATCATATTAATTATGAATTTTCATGCTAAGTGGATTAACACATCGGGCACGGGTGTACCTCTAGCAATACTAGGACGAATCTCGCCAAGAGTCTGTGGCATAGCCGAAAGTGGAGGATTACAAAGGACAGATAGGACTGTCATCACCTATTGCCGTCGAAGTGGGTGATCGACGCTTCCACCGGTACTACTAGATCGTAGCCCGCGGAGGTTCGTGATTGGTTGGGGTGCGCGTAAGATTACGAACAAGACAGTGACACGAGGAGTTTTACGTGGTTTAGGCCGTCTTAGCGTAACACCCTAATCCACGAGATGTGTGTGTTGATGTTTGAATATGAGTTGGCTTGTGTGCGTATGAGCTTAGTTGTCTCTGTACCGTGCGGCACAACCCTTTTATAGTCTAAGGAATGGCCGTTACATCAGCCCGGCCCGACATGTGGCCCCGGCAGTAATTAATTCCCTAATACACGATCTGCATGTAATAAGCATAGTTAACAGACTGATAATGTGCCTTAATAGCGGCACTATCAGTATTAACAGTCCTCTGATCGTGTCTCATTAATATGGCATTAATGACATGCAATCAGGTCTTTTAACGGTAGCTTTAACTTCCCCTTGAATGTTCATGCCGTTGGAGATTCGTCAGTCTTCCTGTTGTAGATTTAGGTCCGAAGGTCTGATACGTGGCAGCTTCGGAGCTTCCCATTGTGGGGAGGCAGGTCCGGAGCCACTATGCACGTGGTAGCACCGGAGCTTCCCTCCACTGGGGGTTAGGTCTGGCCTTGTGTTACACGGGGCGGTGTTGGAGCTACCCAAACGAGGGAGGCGGGTCCAGTGCGGTGTAACACGTGGAGCCTTCGGAGCTCTTCAACTTGGACGGGTGGAACTCCGTGACTTTTCTTGCGCTATCGTGGGGTACTCGGTACGCAGGGTACCGACAGTGGCCCCTGGGCCCACCTCCGGGAGAAATCCTTTGGGTTAAGTTATTCTACCAGAGGTGGGGCATTTTCGATTCCCACGCTGCGGCTTCAAATGTTTTTCCATGGGCCGTTGGGGCGATGGTACGTAGTTAAACCACCGTCGCGTGGCTCTTCTTGATGCGGCAGGTGAGATCCTTGTGTGTGGATCTCACGCGGATCTCACGCAATTGAAGGTCTCCTGTTCCCGATACGAAAACCGCATCGGTTCCGAGCGCCCTGTCAGGTTGCCGCCCTCGGGCTTCCAACTTCCCATCATGACAACGGTTCGTCTGGGGTATTAACTTTGACTTTTCCGCCGAAGTGGACCTGGGCCCATTTGTCATTGACAGGGTAGGTTTTTGAAGTGTGATCTTGATCCCGCTGTGGTTTCCATCCAAGCGTTGCGGAGGCTTACTTAAGAAGGAAAGCCCGCAGGGTTTGACGACTCTTTACACTTTCATTCGAAATTGCACTAAGAGCCTCCCAACCTTTGCATAGCCCTTCCAACTTTCGCTCCCCTTTGTCGCGATGGAGTTGGGTCTTCGTCGTAGCAAGATCACCAGCGATGAAGACCTGAAGAGGGTCCGGACCTACATGGGGTGGTCTAGCGACTCCTTCAACAACGACATCCGCTTCGGCAAGCTCCCCTTCAAGAAGGAGCGCTCCGGAGAGATGGTGTACTTCTCAGCGTACGCCATGGTGGGTCTGATCCCGCCTTTCTCAAGCTTTATCTTGATGATGCTGGATTTCTACGGCCTCCAGCTTCATGACCTCAGCCCCACTCCTTCTTGCCGGTGGCGGCCTTTGTCAAGTTCTGCGAGATGTGGGTGGGTGTGCCTCCGTGCATTGAGCTCTTTCGGACCTTCTTCACTTTCCATACCACCGAGGAGAGTGATGAGTAATTGGGCTTCTACTACTTCGTGAAGCGCAAGAACTGTCCCTTCAAGTACTTGAGTACCTTCCCTTTCGGCAAGTGGGACAACTCGAAGAAGGATTGGGTGATTATCACGGTGGATCATCACGATAGGCTGGAGCTGCCGATGGGCCTCCCCGATGTTGACACCAACGCCTGGAACACGGCTCCGAGGCTACCTGAGGCTTTCAATCCCATCTTGACCAGGATTCGTCAGTGTGTCCAGGGTGGAGTGGCCCCTCAAATGGTCTTCGGAAACTTCTTGACGAATCGGTGGGCTCCACTAATGAAGAGGGAATGGCATGCCTGGGCTTTAAACAGCGAGATGGACCACAACCGAATTGAATTTGGCCTCCAGACCAATCTAGATGACAGTGCTTTGAAGCTCCACCTCCAAAAACATCAACACGGAGCTATCTCTCGCGATTCCTTGACACCTCCGGCTCACTTTTCTCCCACTAAATATGGTTATGGATGTCAGGAGGGAGCTCCGGAAGGGATATCCGGAGCTAGACAATCTTGGACTAATGGAGAGACATAGAACAACCGGGGTCACCATTCCTGGAGCCTCGGAGAGGATGGCTCCGACCACTACTCCAAGCCTAAAGGTCGCGACGCCAGCAAGGGCAAAGGCAAGGGCAAGGAACCGGCAGAATCCTCCAACCAGAAGAGGGAGTTGAGACGTGCTGATGGGTGCTCCCTCAGGTCAGCTCCATCTCTAGCAGCTCCTACTCTGCACCCGAGTAGAACTTCGGCGGTCAAGCCCTCTTCGAAGTATGCACCCTCGAAGGGCGCAGGCTCTGATAAATTGACTCCAGCCCTGGTGCCGGATGCGGGCTCTAGGTCCGGTGGTCCTTCCCAGCTGGGGGAGGTCCCAGCTGAGGAGACTCTAGTTGCTGCAGCTAGCTCCCGGTTGAGGTCCGAGGTTTTTGCCTCATCGAATTTGGTGGGCTCTGACTCCAGGCCTCAGAAGAAGAAATTCTGCAGCGACTGGGATAGTAGCATCCCCAGGTAAGGATTCTCATCTCACCTTGGGGTGCTAATCTTGTCTTTGTCATGTCTTGAATTTTCCCGATCTTTTGTTTCCAAGGTGTTGAGAAAGAAGATTGAGGCTTCGGCACCTGCTGCAGCAATTGAGGCTGAGTGTGCAAAAGCTCCAGCTTCAACCCCTGTGCTTCTCAAAGTGGTGGCTGAAGACACGGCAGTTTAGGTGCCAACTGTCATGAACTTGGATTCAAAGTCGTCGCCAGAAGCTCCTGTGGTAGAGCTGGACCACGGGGGAGATGTTCGTGAAGAAGCGCCAATAGTTTTGGCACTAGCAGAATCTCTGGCGCCCGAGCCAGAGGTAACTGATGCTCCGGTCCCCAAGCCGGAAATAGTTGAAGCTCCAGCCTTGGGAGCCAGAGACTGCGAAAGCCCCGACACCTGAGCCGGAGGCATCCGAAGCTCCAGCACCCGAGCCGAAAGAAGTTGAAGTCCCAACATCTGAGCCGGAGGCGGGGGAGCTCCGGTTGAAGTTGCAGCGTCCACCCTGGAGGTGACTACTCCAGAGGTGTCTATGTCGGAGCCGGAGCACCCACAAGAGTCAGCTGCAGGTCCTCCACCCCCAGAGCCGATGATTGAAGATTCGGCGGGGGGACCTTCTTCATCAACTCCAGCGGTCGGCCCTAGTGCCATGGAGACGCAGGGGACCACGTTTGTGCCATGGGACCCAATTTTTGTGTTAGAAGACTCATTGGAGCCAGTGGAGGATATCCCAGCAGGTCCAGAGCCAATTTCTTTGGCCTTGTCTATTGACAATGCCTGCTCCAGTCTCCGTCAAGTTTAGCTTGCCTTCGACCATAATAGCATGGTCCTCGAAGAAGAGCGCCACACCTTGAGGCGCTGGTGCAACAGACTTCACTTTGAGACCAAAGTGGCGCAATCAAGGCTTGTTGGCCAGCGGAAATGGGTCGAGAAGGAAAAGGCCCGAATGATATACTGGGGCCAGCTGCTGGATGAGAGGAAGGCTTGCATCAGGGTCCTCGACGTGAAGTCTTAGGAGATTCTCGAGTATACTAGGAAGAGCAATGAGGATGCTGACGATCGTTAGGACAACCTCAATAAGTTGAATGAAATTCTCCTTAAGCGCCGAGGGGACCTCAATGAGAGGGAGGAGAAACTCATGGAGAAGCAAAAGGATATTACGAAGAGGGAGGATTTGCTCGCCCAGAGACTGTCTCTGGGACAACAAGGCTTGGCTGACCGCACTACAAAATTTGAGCAGTGGTGCAAGCAGGAGGAGGAGAAGCACTAGAAGATGGGGCAGGAGCTATCGAAACGAGAAGTTGGTGTCGCCACTAGGGAGGAAAAGGTAAAAGGCAGGGAGAAGGACCTGGCGAACCGCTAGAACTGCATCCACCTCCGGGAGTCGGAGCTTGCTGACCACGAGAAGCAAGTGGCTGAGAGTATTCAGCAACATGCCAAAGAGGTCGAGTGCATCGCCCGGGAAGGTTCTGAGCTTGCGGCCACCAGAAGGTTACTGGAGGAACTCAAGAATGCAAGGTCAACAGAGTCTCAGCAAGTTTGGGACTTCCTGGGGCATGCTAACAAGGCTCTAGTGCTGCTTGGCTTCAGCTAGGTACGTACTGATGAACCAGAGCCGGAGCTGGACAAGGCGCTGGTGGAGCTGAGCTCTACCATCAACAAGCTGGACATGATGGGTAATGTCATCGTCGACCAACTAGAGACAAAGGGGATGTCTCTGGCTAAGAACGTCGCCAAATTTGTGCTGACATGTTTTAAAAGCCTAGACCCCCAACTTTCTCTAAATCCGAAGCTCGAAGGGCCCATTACAAAAGAGGAAGATGCTGCTAGGGCCAGCATTCAAGAAGCTACCAAAAAAGTTGCCTCGTATTTCCATAGAACTTAGGACCTCCAGTAGCCAGGACCTTTTTCTTCTTCCATTTCCTTTGTAATCCTCATTTGTAATACAATCCTTCAGATGAATGAAATCCACTCTTTCTGAATGAATGAATTCCATTTTTTATTTGTCTTCAATCCATTGTCCTTTATCTTATTGACCCCCTAGTAGATGTACACAATTTGATTGTGAACATGTACCAAAAGGACATGACAAAGTCTTGATGACTTGAACACTTCAAACTTGTAGCTTGAACGCTTAGCTCTTAGGTCCGAAGTTTACTTTTGACATCTCCAGGGACCCTTTGTGATGTCGATGGCGGGGCCCCTCGGAGGTGTCGGAGCTTGGTGGATCCGACGGCGCCCACTGTCAGCACATAGAGCATCGACGGCGGCCCCCCTAGGGGGTGTCGGAGCTTCATAGGTCCGACGGCGCCCACTGTCAACGCGTGAAACATCGATGGAGGGTCCCCTAGGGGTTGTCGGAGTTTTATAGCTCAGATTGGGCCCACTGTCAACACTTAGAGCGTCGACGTCGGGCCCGCTGGGATCGTCAGAGCTTCTCAGCTTCGACGACATCCACCATCAACGTATAATACGTCGATGGTGAATCCCTTCAGGGTGATTTCTTCGCCATCTTCACTTGGATTGTTGTTTATTATTCACGTCGATGGTTGGCCCCCATGGGAGTTGTCAGATCTTGTTAGCTCCGAGGACGCCCACTTTCAACGTTAGAAACGTCAACAACGGGTCCGTTGGGGTTGTCAGAGCTTAGTAGCTCCGGCAACATCCACCATCGCCATGAACTTTCCATTTTTCCTACGTATTAAAGACAAGAAAAACAGTAAAATTTGTCATATCGTCTATAACTTGTTTGCGGCTTACTTTTCTTATTTGAACTTTAGATCCGAAAGAATTCAACACGACAACAAGTAAATTGATGTAACCTCTTCAGATCCGAATGCTTTTTGGACCCGCCCTATTGTGGCCTACCGGAATGTAGGTAGAGTGGCGTACTTAGGGTGTTGGACCAGTCTAAGCCGATAGCGCACTCCGGACCTATCATTGGCTTTGGCGTTCAAGCGAGTAAACTATCCAGCAATGCTAAGATCCAAAAAATATCAACAATATAACTCGCATATCATATGAATAACTTGGACTAAATTACAAAAAGAATTGCACAAGTTCGTTATAGACAAGAAGGAAAAGATAATAAAATTAAAATGAGCCTGTACAAAATCAATACACGTGGAGTCGGCCTTCACACAACAATGTCTTTCATTATAGGTCTGAATTACAGGGGAGACAAGGACACACTTAGGGTACGGAACCAAGCCAAGTGTGCTATTCATCTTGTTCTGACCCAGGGTAGGCAAGCCGCACTTTCAGTAAAGGGACCAAGCTAGGTGGGCTTTGAACTTGTTGGACCCTCTCGAAGGGGTCTGGATGGTCTCCTTTAGGACCTACCCGACTTTGTGTATAGACTCTAGAACTTATATTGTGTGTAATTACAGACTCACCTCCGTGAAACTAAGCATAACTTACGGAGGTGCTCGATGTTCCAAGAATTGGGAAGCAGGGTCCCATCCTCTGTTACCAAGCGAACGCATCCGAGACGAGATACTTTGATCACTCGGAAGGGACCTTCCCAACTGGAGGACAGTTTGTTCATCCCTTCATGAGTTAGTATTCTCCGTAGCATCAGATCGCCTTCTTCAAGCTGTCGGTTGCGCACATGCCTTTGGTGATAGCGTCAGAGCGCCTGGCGGTATCGTGCATTCCGAACAGTTGCTTGTCACCTTCCCTCGTTGACGAGGTCAAGGTCTTCACGTTGGAGCTTGTCCTGCGTGGCTTCGTCGAAGGTCCGGACCCGGAGTGACCCCATGGTGATCTCCGGAGGATGGACCACTTCAGCTCTGTACACCAGGAAGAAGGGTGTCTCTCTAGTTGACCGGCTAGGTGTTGTCTTGCTTGCCCACAGTGCGGACGGAAGCTCCTCTATCCAGTTGGCTTTGTGTTTTTTCAGGTGCTCGTAAGTGTGCGTCTTAATTCCTTTCAATATTTCGGCATTTGCTCTCTCGGCTTGGCCATTACTTGCAGGGTGAGCTACTGATGCGTAGCTGACTTGAATGTCGAGGTCTTCGCAATATTCTTGGAATGTTGCACTTGTGAATTGGGTTCTTTTGTCACTGATGACTCTATTCAGAACTCCAAATCTGCAGACTATGGACTTCAAGAACTTGGTAGCTGATTGCTTGTTGACAGTCACAACTAGAGTTGCTTCTGGCCACTTGGTGAACTTGTTGATGGCGGCGTACAGGAACTTGTAACCTCCGACGGCTTTTGGGAAAGGTCCCAAGATGTACATCCCCCACACAGCAAATGGCCATGTAAAAGGTATCATTTGCAGCGACTAAGCCGGTGTGTGAATTTGTTTCGTGTGGAACTGACACGCTTCACACTTTTTTACCAACTCAACTACAACCTGGAGTGTTGTAGGCCAGTAGAAGCCATGCCCGAAAGCTTTATCGACCAACGTACGGGAAGACGCGTGGTTCCCACACTCGCCTCATGGATTACCACGAGGAGCTCGCGACCTTCTTACCTTGCAATGCACCGCATTAGGACGCCGTTGGCACCACGCCGGTAGAGATCCCCTTCTACCAACGTGTATCTTTTAGCCAATCTGACGATCCAGTTAGCGGATGCACCGTCTTCAAAAAGTTAGTTGTCTTTCAAGTAGCTCCGGATCTCCAAGATCCATGCATTGGAGCTAACGTGAGCTTCTGAGTATTGTGTGTTGGGTTGCTCGGAGCTTCCTGCAGCACCTACGACCCTTGATGGACGCCATGGTAACAGGGCCACTGGGACTGTCACCTTTGAGGTGCTAATGTCGCTACCTTCGTTTAGTTTGGCAGGCTGAGCGGTTGGTCTTGACAACCTCCTGACAAAAACTCCGTTGGGAGCTTGAGCTCTGGTTGAATCCTTCGTCGATAGTTCGTCAGCTTCAGCGTTGTTGAGACACTGGACATTGCAGAGATCCACGACGTCAAAGTCCTTATGGAGCTTCTGGACTTCAAGGGGGTAAGCAGCGAGTTGTGGGTTGTTGCAGCTGCGTTCGCCTTTGACTTGCTTGATGATGAGTTGCGAATCGCCTTTCACCAGCATCTGCTTGACGCCATATTATAGTGCCACCTTAAGCCCGTAGATGAGAACTTCATACTTTGCCATGTTGTTGGTTGCCTTGAAATCAAGGTGTACCATGTACCTAGCCTTCTCCCCGATCGGAGCGAGGAGAAGGATTCTAGCTCCGGCCCCCTGCTTCTGCACGGAGCTGTCGAAGTAGAGAGCCCAGTTAGGTTCGGTGAAGACCGGGACCTTGGGTTCTGGATTTTGCTCACTGGGCCCCCCAAGATTTGATGGAGAAGGTGTCCACTCTGCCACGAAGTCGACCAATGCTTGACTCTTGATAGCTTGTCAAGGCAGGAATTCGAGATCGAATTGCCAGTTCTGCTGCCCACTTTGCAATGTTCCCAATAGAATTGGTATAATGCAGTATAGCGTGCAGTGGATAAGATGTTACCACTCATATCTGGTGGGCTTAGAAGTAGTGACGAAGCTTCCTTGAGGCAATAAGAAATGCGTAGAGGAGTTTATGCACCTCAATGTATCGAGTCTTAGCATCGTGGAGTACTTCACTAATGAAGTATAGTGGATGTTGGACAGTCTGGACCTTCCCGGAATGGCTCAGAGCTTCTTCTTCATCAACGCAGACCCTCCCAAAGGGGTCTAGACCTTATTATTGAGCTTCATGGACCTTCTCGGAGGGTCCGGAACTTCTTCTTCAGCCATGTGAACTCCCTCAGATGATAGAGGTTGGTCCTCAAGCAGCTTGCCTTGAAGATCCATGCCTGGGGGCTAGGACTCGGACTCACCTTCAAGTAGCTCCGTACCCTCCCGGAGGGGTCTGGGCTCTTGAACTGTTGGTGGCTCTGATCTTTCCGTGACCAGGACCATGCTGATAACCTCTCTAGTTGCCAAAATGTAAAGCAAAATAGGCTCACTAGGGTTCGGAACTACCAGGATTGGTAGTGTGGTGAGGACCTGCTTGAGCTCTTGGAACTCCTTTTCTGCTTCTTCGGACCAATGGAATGGCCCGGACTTCCTCAATAGCTTAAAGAAGTGAAGTGCCCATTTTGTCAGTCTTGAGATGAACCGGCTAAGCGCAGCTAGACATCCAGTTAGCTTTTAGACATCCTTAATGCGGGCTGGGGGCCACATGTCTTCAATGGCCTTGATCTTCGTCGGGTTTGCCTTAATTCCTCCGTGAGTCACCAAGAATCCGAGGAGCTTCCCGGAGCTAACCCCAAAAACACATTTGTCCAGGTTCAACTTTGTGCGCGTCACGCGTAGCTTGTCGAAGACGGCTTGCAGGTTGTCAAGGAGTGATTCCTTGTTCTTGACCTTCACGATGATGTCATCGACGTAGACCTCCACCAAGTCCCTAATAAGCTCTCCAAATGTCTTGTGCATGGCTCGCACAAAAGTTGAAGCGACATTTTTGAGACCAAATGGCATGGCAGTATAGCAACACAATTCATCTACTACTATGAAGGAAGTATGCTCTTCATCTTCCCTAGACATTTGGATCTAATGATATCCAGAATATGCATCTAGGAAACACAATAGCTAACACCTGGAGGTAGAGTCCACTATATGATCTATCCTAGGTAATGAAAATGGATCTTTTGGACATGCCTTATTTAAGGTGGTGTAGTCGATACGCATCCGAAGTTCCCGCTGGCTTTGGGTACAACGACTGGGTTTGCCAGCCATCATGGATGATGAACTTTCCAGATGAAACCAGCTTTGAGCAACTTCTGTATTTCTTGTCGAATGAAGTTTTGTCGCTCGACTGATTGCTGGGGCTTCTGGTGTACTGGTTGTGCGTCGGAATAAATCTTCAGGTTGTGCTCAATCACCTTCATAGGGATTCCAAACATTTGTGACGGTTGCTAGGCAAAGACGTCAACATTCGTCTGGAGGAAAGTGATGAGCGCGAGTTCCTATTTGTTGTCCAGTCCTCCCGATATAAGGGTGGTATGGGCAACATCAGAACCAATCTGGACGACTTCGACGGGAATGTCGGTGTCGCCGCTTGGCTACACGCGTGGTGCAGAGGTTGAGCCTCGGTGACGAGTGCTCGGAGGTTGAGCAGCTAGCTCTTTGGCGGATGCTTCCTCCTGCGTTGTTGTAAGCGTGTGGAGTTCTTCCAGCGCGGTGACTTCTGTATTATGATGCCCGTGGATCCGGAGAACACCTGAAGGTGTCAGCATCTTCAACACCAAATAGCCATAGTGGGTTGCGGCCATGAACCTATACAAGGCAGGCCTGCCTAGGATGGCGTTGAAGGGCAAGCTGATATGAGCCACATCAGGACCAGCTTCTCAGTTTTGTAGTTCTCCCGAGTCCCGAAGGTCACTGGGAGAGTAATCGAGCTGAGAGGACTGATGGCCCCCAGACCTACCCCAGAGAAGGGGCGAAGGTTTGAGAGTCGGAGTTGGATCTTGATGAAAGCTTCATAACTGAGGAGGTTGAGTGCTGACCCTCTGTCCACCAAGACATGGTAGAGCTGAACATTGTTGATAGTAGGAGACACCATCAACAATAGTTTCCCAGCTCCGATCATGTTTCTTGGACAGTCTGTGGCATCAGAAGTGATGGGAGTCTCCATCCACTTACGATGGGGTTCTGCCTTGGCGGTAGGAGTTGTGGCAGCCATCTCCCGGCGCATGGTCTTGAGGACGCAGCGGGATGTGACATCCCAGGAGCCTCCATAGATGGTGTTGACGGTTTTTCGACGCTCGTTGTCGGAGATGACAGAGTCGTCATCAACTGTGTTGTACACAGCCTTCAGGACCTTCTTGGGGTCCTGGAAGCCTAGCTCCGGATCGGCCGTAGCTTCGTCGACTTTCTGCTTTCCCTCCTGCTGGCGGAAAGGAGCTTCTTCTTGGTGTTTATTGAAGCGCTCGACAAGGTTTTGGACCTCTCGGCAATCTTCAATATTGTGAGTGTCCGTCATGTGGATCGGACACAAAATCTTCGGACTGTCGCTTTTCCGGGTGTGGCCCTCGGCCACCCGGAGCTGCAGCTTCTGCAGTAGTAGGCATGTCGGCCGACGACTTCTTCTTGTCGTTGAACTTTTTCTTCTTCTTTCCACTACCGGAGGTAGTGGCTCCAACCTTGGAGGACTTTTTGTTAGCCTCCGGAGTTGGCTTGGAGTGCATTTCACGGTCCTCAGCGGCCCTGGCGCATTTGTCAGCCAAGCTGAAGTGTTCTGTGACACTGGTGACTTCTTTCGTCGCCAGCTTCTCCAAAATATTCTTGTCTTGAACCCCCTGTCGAAATGCTACAATAACAGACGCGTTGGAGATAGATGGAATGGTATTTCGTACCTGGGAGAAACGCTGGATGAACGATCGCGGCGACTCCCCCAATTTATGTTGTACGGCAAATAGATCTAGTTTTGTGCCAGGTCGGATGTTGGAACTCCTGAATTTGGCGGTGAACTGGTTGCATAGCTCCGCCCAACTGTTGATGGAGTCAGGCGGGAGACTCATGAACCAGGACCTGGCTATCCCAATTAGAGCCGCAGGGAAATAGTTGGCCATCACGGCCTCATTGCCTCCCGCCGCGAGGATGGCAGTGGAGTATATCTGGAGAAATTCGACAGGGTTGAAAGTCCCATTGTACTTCTCCGGCAGATGAGGCTGGAACTTCTGCGACCATCGGACCATGCGAAGGTGCATGGCCAGGGCTGAACAGCCGCCCCCTACTCCTAAAGGAGAAGGGTTTTCTCGAGCTTCTCGCCTTTTGTGAGCTCGCTCGATGTGGACGCGTTCGTCTTGCTGCATGTAACGGCGATCAAGCTCCGATCAAAGATCATGGGTCAAGAGCCTTGAAGATGTGTGAGTATGGTGTGCCCCAGAGGGCAGGGACATCACTTGCTGGGAAGGCGTGCGCCTCCGGTGCTGTCACATCTGAGGACCAAGTCTGCCAGACAAGGCTATTCGCTGGAAAGGTGCATGTCCCGAAGGGGGAGGACCTTGGTTGTTGATAGCATCGGCTGCATCTGCAACCAGATGCTCCACGTCAGCACGCCACTGCTCCATTGCACCCTGAGGTGCTCGGGGCGCCGGGGGACGCTGCAGAAGGTTGTGAGCCGCGTTGATCACGTTCTCAGAGTTGTTATGTGTCGATGCAGTGACCGAGCGAAGACACCATCCTGTTGTCCGGCGTTGTTTGCCGGAGCAGTTAGTTGTGGTGGTGGAATGACACCCGTCGGAACGACAGCACCAACTGGTTGTTGTACGTTGGAGGGATTTCCTCCAACAGGTTGCTCAGCATGGTCGTTGGACGATCCAGTGGCGGAGTTCACCATCTTGAAATCTCAGGCTTCCCCTACCTGGTACGCCAAATGTCGAAGTGGGTGATCGAAACTTCCCCCGGTACTACTAGATCGTAGCCCACGGAGGTTCGTGATTGGTTGGGGTGCGCGTGAGATTACGAACAAGACAGTGACACGAGGAGTTTTACGTGGTTCGGGCCGCCTGAGCATAACACCCTACTCTATGGGATGTGTGTGTTGATGTTTCAATATGCGGTGGCTTGTGTGCGTATGAGCTTAGTTGTCTCTGTACCGTGCAGCACAACCCTTTTATAGTCTAAGGATTGGCCGTTACATCAGCCCGGCCCGACATGTTGCCCTGGCATTAATTAATTCGTTAATACATGATCTGCATGTATTAAGCATAGTTAACAAACTGATAATGTGCCTTAATGGTGGCGTTATCAGTATTAATAGTCATCTGATCGTGCGTCATTAATATGGCATTAATGACATGCAATCAGGTCTTGTAACGATAGATTTAACTGCCCCTTGAATGTCCATGCCGTTGGAGATTCACCGTCTTCCCGTTGTAGATTTAGGTCCGAAGGTCCGACACGTGGCTGCATCAGAGCTTCCCATCGTGGGGAGGCAGGTCTGGAGCCACTATGCACCTGGCAGCATTGGAGCTTCCCTCCACTGGGGGTTAGGTCTAGCCTTGTGTTACATTGGCGGTGTTGCAGCTACCCAAACGATAAAGGCGAGTCCAGTGCGGTGTAACACGTGGAGCCTTCGGAGGTCTTCAACTTGGCAGGTGGAACTCCGTGACTTTTCTTGCGGTATTGTGGGGTACCCGGTACGCAGGGTACCGACAACTGCCTACCTCTTCAATCCGTAGGTCTACGAGACATTCAACGCTACTTTCTATCCTAGCACCATGCTAGCATATTAAGTAATTACCTTAGAAGCCTAGGCACAAGTCATCCTAAGGTAATGAATTAAATCATTGTTGAACCAATGTTAATTCATAGCATAAGTGATTCATGTTAACATAATCATGTCATAGCCAATTAGACTATAATGGATGTTTGTTGTGTTTATGATGATATAATAAGTATGGTATAGCATAGTCATAAATACTACTCCTACCACATACATGGAATCCACAATCAAACAAGAAACGCTTCATCCAAGTATATGAACAATAGAAGACTAAAGATAACATCTTTATTAAGAGCAAAGTCACAAATACAAATAGGAATATAAGAGTCATACCTTTCCCAATTAAGAATTGGAAGAGACTCCTTCTACTCCTCTCCTACTTGGACTATGGACTAGAGGCTCTCCTCTCTACAGCCTATACTCCTCTAAACCTATGGAGAGTAGTGGATACAATAGATGGATACTCAAGTGGTGTGTGTTGAAGTGAGGGGTGAGGGGTCCTATTTATAGCTTGGAGAAGGGTCGGTTCCCACCACCAAAATCGTGCGAATCAGTCACCACTGACTTCTTCAAGCCAGGAGGAGCCAACATGTGGAAGTTGACTGGGTTTGTCGCTAGGAAGGGGTCGACCAAACCACCAGGTCAGCTGACCTGGTCCTGGCTCCAAACAGCCTATGCTTTCTCCAAGTGGCTTCCAGATGGATCTCGTTGACTGATATTGGTGCTACACTGTTGGATGGCCTCGGATACTTCTGTTTGTGGGCCATCTGATCCATGTGGTGCCACATGTCGGTGCTTGATTGGCTGGAATGATATTTTATAGGATTCATCCCCTTGTTTCACTTCAATTCTGTGTAAAATACCTGCATGCACTAATTTCTCCAAGGACAAGTGGAAATAGGTTAAATAGAAAGGTGATGTGTGCAAGAAATGATATTTCCTTCACATAATTGAGTTATATTGACAGGTGAAATTGGTATATAACATCCGTCAACAAACTCCCCCAAGCTTACCCTTTGCTCGTCCCGAGCAAAGTCAAGACTTTAGGTTAATGATTAGGAGTTGCTACTATATTCTATTTTTTAAAAGTACCATGTGCACAACAAAATACTCTACCTAGTATTGCAAAAATTGGCATGGTAGTTCGCCCATTCTAAGTCATTATGGGTCTTATGCCTTCTCCTATTCTTGAGTGGTTGAAAGATAGAACAGTAAATGGAGCACACATACCCTAGAAATCAAGTTCCACTCAAATTCCAGAGAGTTCGGTTTAGATTTTAAGTATCTCAATTTGATTCTCTCAGTCTCTCCTTTATGTGTAGTGGAAATATATCCTCACCAAGGCATTTTGCCTAAATTCATCCTACCTCCACATAAGGCTTATATGTGGAGCTTGGTAGGGAATATTGTAGGCATATTTGCAACACATAATATTGCTAAGTCAAAAGAGCAAGCCTTAGGAGAAACTAATTGAAAACAATTTGATTCAAGACTTGTACATGTGTGATGGAATGGAGTGGATGTAGATATTTGAGATGACTTCTTTTTGAGTGGACTCTCTTATTTTGCAGGGATGAAACATGGCTACTTTACTTTTTTTTCTCATGCTTATGATGCAAGCATGAATTTTCTTTTTCTTTTTCTTGTAGTCATGTCTTCTATTCACTTTTTATGCAATAAATTTTGGAGAGAGTACTAAGCATGAATGGTGGAGTTTCTCTTTTTATTGTGGAATGGTGGTATGATAGAATTTTGCTTACTTCTAGTGTAGAAGTATTGCATGTAAAAGTGAAGTCTTGAATTAAAAAAAGTAATGAATGAAATCTCACATAGATCTATACTAGTTTGACAAAGCTCAATGTGAAGACAAATAGCATATGCATAAGGTCTACCAATGTAATGTATCATATGGCTTGGTAGGTATTTCCAATCAAATGAGTGTAACTTAAATCTTTTTACAATTTTCTCTGGAAATCTAAGTTTCACTTTCAAACTAGGAATAGCAGTCATATCACTATATCATATCTCACAGCAACTTAGAATGGATTAAGCTTTTGCTACTCACAATTTCCAAATCAAGGAAAAAACAATTTTAGCCAATGAGAGCAATATATTGGCGAGTAGTAAGTTGTAAACTAGGGACTTAGGAAAATTAAAACAGAACAACTATTCATCATTTCATCTATGTGAATTATAAGACATTCTTACCGCATATCTTTTATTTTATTTGAAAGCAAATCTATACTACTTATTTTTTAATATGCAAGGTGGATGATGGTTGAATGGAAAATAAATATGCAAAAGGGGTTGATACAATTTACCTCAAGTGGGGATCCGCCCCCAAGCTTGTTCTTCACTCACCTCCGTGATGACGGTTGAACCCTTGATGACAGAAGTATGCCACGAGATCGGCTTGTTGTTGTTGTAGCACGAAGTTGAAGTTGGTGAATTGTGCGTCCATGTGTTGTTGTCAGTCTTGAGTACCTTGGGCATGCCTTTGGAGAGTGTTTTAGATGTCACCCGTTCTCACTTCAAACTCTTCCATACGTCTACTGAGATCTGTCATTCATTGGTTATAGTCACGATGACTTCTAGCCGAAGAGGAACAACATCTTTTTATGGACGTTGGACGCAAGCTTCTAGAGCTTGAAGTGGATAGGGGTGGCTCCCATGTGGCACCTGGCCATCCATGCCGAGACGGACCTTCGGTCTCATATGCTGGAGGTTGAGTCCATCTGGGTGCATCACCTGTTGGGTTCTCTTCCTCTTTCGTACTCATAGACCGTGGAGGTTGTCGGGGGCATGACCGCTCTCCTCGCACGGCTTCTAGTTACCGTGCCACAAACATTACTTCTTCGTTCTTCCTCGATGGGAAGAAGGTCAATGATTAGCCTCCAACATTTGTGCACATGATAATCCAGGTTAGATAACCGAATTTCATTGACAAAGCCGGGACAATAAAATAACAAAGAGCCATCTTGATCATGGTTAAGGGTATATCCTTGCACTAAATAATCTTCATCAATTAACTCTCTTTCATTTTTAATATACTCAAATGAAGAATATTCTAGTGCTCCTACCCTAATAGCAATACAAGTAATCAATAAAGTGCATTCATTTGACCCTGCTCTTGGAATGTAATCTGACCATTGTGTCATCATGACAATAATTGGAGCGATTTTTATCTTTTTAATCATGACAAATAAAATTTTTAGCTCATCATCACGCACTACCCTTACGTCTCCTCTAGGGAACATAGTCATAGCCACCCATCTATGCACGAAGCGTAAAGTAAGATTGTGTAAGTGGCTATTCCTAGGTGCACTACATCTGATCTCACTAGTTAAATCTTGCCAAAAATTATGTTTGTTAAACTTAGGCAAAGTGTCTAAATATAGCAAACAACGTCTATGAAAGCTCAGGATTTTCACTTAATTTTTTTCATAAGATGTTGTATTCTTTTTCAAATAATCTAAAAGTAATACCATCAAATCCTATTTTGAGTGTGCAAAGGAATTGTATGGAGAGAAGGCGTCAACCTCTCTCCTCTATGTGAGCAAAGTTTTCCCATCCTAATGCACACCAAATGGAAAAAGAATTCAGAATCCATACCTATTTGGAGATCAAATTTGGATCATAAGCTTTCGTATGAGAAAGATCACAATCTTGGAGAAGCTTGTATGCTTGATCTTCAACTTCACTTTGTATGTCGAGGTCGTCTTCGTGAAGAAGTTTGTGCGGGTTACTTCTCTCACCCATGGCAGTGTCTTCACCTACACTCCTCCTCCGTGAACTTGGTGTAGCAACGGAAGAGGGGTGTGCACTTGAGTCTCCACCATGGCTTGAGCTTGCAGCCTCCTTCCTCTTTCCAAACAACCTCTTCATTCCTTTCATGGCCACAACAAACAAGAACACAACAAGGCAAAAACTCGGAAGAGGTGATGTTAGCAAAAGCAAAACCCCCCCGATGAATTTTCCCTTGAAGAACTTGAGAGCAAATTGCAAATGCAATCAAAAGCAAATCTTTTTGAGTTGAGAATTGATCAAGAGTACTTCAATGAAGAGCAAGAAAAACAATGTGAGCAAGAGTGGCTTTGAGGAGGTATGCAATTAGATGAAGTGTGAGGAGAAGTGCTCCTCACGACAACCATATATAGTGTGCACTCCCTAACGGTCACTAGGGAATCAAATATAGTCGTTGAAGGAGAGAGAGCCAAAATGGCTTCTTCCCCTAGTTGGCCGAACAGGGGGGGTCGGCCGCACTGACAAGTGGCCCCCTCTATTCTCCCTTTTGGAAGGTGGCTCCCCAATGGCTATGAAATTAGCAAGTTGGTGAATTACCACTTCTGCAGTCCAGAAAAATTATTTTCCAAATAAAAACTCTCTTTTTCAAAACCCAACAGTTTTCTTTTTGTGGAAAATAAAGAAATAAAAATGATGGTTGATAATATAAGATTCTCAACTTGCTAAGAAAAACCAAATATGCAGTGGGGAAAATCAAACTAAATGGGAAAAATCAAATCAAGAGAAAAGAAAATTAAAGAAAAGGATAACTACCAATTTAACCTATTGGCTAGGTCTAACCACCGTCCGATGAGATGGACATTCCTGCTTCTTAATTTCTTGACATTCGGCCCCGGAGGGATGGGCTCGGACGGCTTGTCTTGCTTCTTCCACCATTCCTTCTTTGGAGGCTTGGTGGACTTGGGCCTTTAGGGAGGCCCGGACTTCTCCGTCTTCTTAGGGTGTCGGCGTGGACGATAAGATGGGTTTTCCGCATAGATCAAATTCCTCATGAATGCAATGAGCGACTCCACCTCTCAAGGTGTGATTTCGGCCTCTTGAATGTGTTTAACATTCGACACATACTTGATATGGATCATGTAGCATTGTTCCAATTTTGGGCGAAAGTTAAACTTCTCCTCCTTGCCATTGATATGGAAGTGGATTTCTCCAGCTCCCACATCTATGCGAGCCTTCGCGGTGCTAAGGAACAGGCGCCTAAGAATAAGCGGCGTATCCTTCTTGACCTCCATGTGGAGCACCACGAAATCCACGGGTATGAAGCAATTCCAGATTTTCACCGAAACATCTTTAGTGATACCCACCAGATAACGGACTGAAGAATCAACCACTTGGAGCTGCATTGGTGTTGGAGTAAGCTCCGTGAAGTTCAACTGGTCGAAAACCATCTTGGGCATCACACTCACACTTGCTCCAAGGTCACAAAGGGCCTTGTCAAAGTGGTGAGCCCCAATTGAGCACGATATTGTAAGACATTCAAAATCCTTCAGCTAGTTGCCTCCTTGTAGAGAAATTATGTTGGCACTTTCCAAAGGAGGTTCAGGCTGTTCTGGCATCTTGACATTCTCCACTAGAGGAACAACACCTACCAGTTGAGCCAACTAAGTTTCCAACATCTTGTTGAAACTCAATTGATTCTTGAAGGCTGAGGATAGTCCTTCAATCTTGGCATTAATGCTTTCCACGGTCTTGTCATTAGCCGACAACTTCTTTGATATAGCATCATTGATCTTCAGCTGGCCAATCGCATGTTCTCTCAAGTTGGGTTGGTTTCCATTATTGCCATTGTTGTTGTACCCGCCTTGAAAGAATGGGTGTGGTTGGCCCCACCCTTGACCTCCTGGATGACAGACATTGTTGTTTTCATTGTTGGCTACGTATAGGGCATCCTCAGGGGTCTTTGGGTAGTCATTGACCAAATGGCCTATGTTGCCACAGACTTCACAAGTGATGTGAGAGTCTAAGTCATAGGTAGTGCCACATACCTCACCATTGTTTTGTCCATCAATTTTCTTCATAAGGATGTCCACAGAAGCACCGTTTCGCTCTCCCAAGAAGAGAGAATGGAAACAGCCTAAGGCGGACAACATCAGGTGATACATCCTTGATCTTGAAAGTGATGCAGATTTCAAGGAACTATTGCAGATGAGCACTTGCATCCTCGTTAGTCTTACCATAAAATGGGTTGGCTTGCACCACAGTGATAAGGCCAGTCTTGATTTCAAAGTTCATGTCTTCCGTGTTAACAGTAGCCCAACAGACACCTTGTTAGCAGAGGGAGCCGAAAACTCATGAAGGGTCTTTTGGGCCATTAGTGTTTCGGTTGTTGGTGCAGTTGCGTTGGCTTGCTTTGTCGCTCGAAGCTTCTGAGGAGTAACGAAGGTCGATCTCTCAGAAGGGATTCAGGATCTTCAACAAAGTTTTTCGGCAAGCAGAAACCAGACATACACTACCCCGTTTTCACATAAAATGCGAAAACAAAGAAGGGTTATCATACTAAAACCTATCAGAATTCTATCCTATTCACTCAATTGTGCAATGCTTCAGCTGCCTTCCCCGACAACGGCATTAGAAATATTTGTTGGCGTTTTCTACGCACTACTAACAATTCATCCCTAGCAGGGGTGCCAGAAATGCTTGTTAATAGATTTTAAATTACACATGTAAATCCGCAAGCGCACAAAATCTATCGATATAGCATTTCCCCTCTAAGAGTATTTCCAAAGAGTATCATTTATATTCTCCCAAAGGAAGGCTAGATGGAAGCAAAGCAATCATCAAATGGAGAGGCTAGGTTGGTATAGGTAGGGTTCTAACAAGGATGGATAAATGATAATGTAGAGGTAGTGTGACACACACACGAGCATTCTATTCTAAGAGGGTAAATGGGGTAAAGAGGGACTAGGCTAAGAGTTAGGTAGATACTCCTACTATGCTTCTAATGTACATACATAAGCTAAGTTAGTTACTAATGATCATATTAATTATGAATCCTCATGTTAAGTGGATTAACACATCGGGCACAGGTTTACCCCTAGCAATACTAGGACGACTCCCGCTAAGAGCTTGTGGCATAGCCGAACATGGAGAATTACAAATGACAGATAGGACTGTCACCACGTACTGCCTACCTCTTCAATTTATGGATCTGCGAGACATTCAACGCTACTTTCTATCCTAGCATCATGCTAGCATATTAAGTAATTGCCTTAGAAGCCTAGACACAAGCCATCATAAGGCAATGAACTAAATCATCGTTGAACCAATGTTAATTCATAGCATAAGTAATTCATGTTAACATAATTATGTCATAGCTAATTAGACTATACAGGGGTTTGTAGTATTTATGATGATATAATAAGTATGGTATAGCATAATCATACATACTACTCCTACCACATACATGGAATCCACAATCAAACAAGAAATGCTTAATCCAAGTATATGAACAATAGAAGACTAAAGATAACATCTTTATTAAGGGAAAGTCACAAATACAAATAGGAATATAAGAGACATACCTTTTCCAATTAAGAATTGGAAAGAGACTCCTTCTACTCCTCTCCTACTTGGACTATAGACTAGAGGCTCTCCTATCTACAGCTTATACTCCTCTAAACCTATGAAGAGTAGTAAATACAATGGATGAATACTCAAGTGGTGTGTGTTGAAGTGAGTGGTG
This sequence comes from Tuctoria greenei, assembly GCA_036927565.1. NCBI lineage: Eukaryota > Viridiplantae > Streptophyta > Magnoliopsida > Poales > Poaceae > Tuctoria > Tuctoria greenei. The sequence goes on from JAYESD010000006.1 coordinate 80,785,778, forward strand.
AGGGGTCGTATTTATATGTTGGAGAAGAGTCGGTTCCCGCCACCACAAGCACGCGAATCAGTCACCACATACTTCTTCAAGCCGGGAGGAGCCAACACGTGGAAGTTGACCGGGTTTGACGCCAGGAAGGGGTTGGTCGAACCACCAGGTCGGTCGGCCTGGTCCTGGCTCCAATCAGCCTGTGCTTTCTCCAAGTGGCTTCCAGGTGACTCCCGTTGACTGATATTGGTGCTACACCGTTAGATGGCCTCAGATACTTCTGTTTGTGGGCCATTTGATCCATGCGGTACCACATGTCGGCGCTCGATTGGCTGGAATGATATTTTATAGGATCCATCCCCTTGTATCACTTCAATTATGTGTAAAATACCTGCATGCACTGATTTCTCCAAGGACAAGTGAAAATAGGTTAAATAGAAATGTGATGTGTGCAAGAAATGATATTTCCTTCATATAATTGAGTTATATTGACGGGTGAAATTGATATATAACAATCGTCAACACACCCATAAGCGAGCGGGTCCAGATAAGATGGTTAAGTTTCAAGCTCACTTTTGGGGCCGTTTTTAGTTCAGTGCCTACCTGTTTGATAGGTCGTAGTGTTGCTACCCTGAACGAACAAGAGTGAGAGATGGATGACTCGAGATAGCCTGCGTAAGTGCGTACTCGGGGGTCTTGCTCCTTTGACATCTTCAACTATTCATTTACAGGTCTTAACTCCGCGACTCGTTAGTATCCCAATAATGAGTTGGTCCCTAGGCCACTCGGGTCCTTCGAGACCCAGGAACTATGATGATGTTCCAGAGCAGATTTATAAAGTGCGGGCATTCGTATCTCGACGTACTGCCATCGCTGTCAGACAGCGGTGGATGCGCTCCGGTCACGCCAAAAGAATTGGTTCAATCGGGTTTTACCTGGATTACCCGTTAGATAGCTCACCGAGTGCATGATTTTTCACCCTAATGTGGGACTTCCTGGCCCGCTCACCTCTTAGAGCAGACGAACGGCTTGCTAGCGGGGTGCAAACCAACTTACAGCTAACAACCTGATCTCGTAAGAGGCTCGTAATTCGCCACACGATTTCGGCTACCAACGAAGGGGCGCCTTTGCCCCGTCCGAATTAGTTTGAGCCGCTAGTGGTCAGACATGTAATCGAACCATATTCACACAGTTTTGAGCTCTTGTTTTTCAGGGTCCCCGACGCGAGGACAAGTTCAATCTATGACCAACTCTAGAGGACTCGGACGAAGGCTCGGGGGCTACTGACAGAGTTCTGTACCCGATGTACCAAACATAGGGACCCGATGATACATGATCACTACGGGGATGTGGGCTGAAGCTACCCTCCGTTCGAGGAGGGGGCCGCCACCAATGCCCCGACTACCCGAGGTCGAGGTATTTAACTTGCCCGGGTCCCAACCGAGAGGTTGTGCGCACGATTCCTCCCTGGCTCGAGCTCGACAGAGGTGGGTAGTTGGGGGCATTTATGACGAACGGTGGGCGCGATAACTTTATGTAGGAGGGTGAACCCACGATGTCCCATTGCAGAATAAGTCTGTCATCCATCATATCCATCGTCAGAAGAGTGGTAACTTCACCCACAAAACGGTGCCTTGAAGACTACGAAGAAGCCCAAGACTGAAGCTTCCGACAGACTGGATACATAAAACGAACACTTTAAAATCAGCTCCACTATGAAGAATGTTGGATAGATAGGTCCGCCTTGCCCCTATAAAAGGACTTCCAAAGCCTTTAGCGGGGGATGGGGGAGAGCGAATTCACCCTATATTCGCGATTACTATACGCATTTTATTTTTCGCATTTCCTTACACATTTACTTACACACTTCTCGCTTTGGTGCTTTTGCACCTTTTCTCTTTGATGCACTTGAGTTCGTGCTTTACTTTCATACGTCCGTGCATGTTTATGTTTACGCGTTACTTTTATAGTTGTTTTACTTTCTTAGAGTTCATATACTCGGGCCAAACCCGCTTGTAATCTGTTATCTCGTCTTTTGAGCTAACAAATATCACGAAAGACTCACTCTGAATGTAGGGTTTTTTTGCTCGAACCAGGATAAATCTCTTGTTATTTACAGCTAGCCATACAAAGACGAACATGATTCAGTAAAATTAGACAAAATGCATCTTCCCCTCCTGCATTTGTTATCAAATTATTTGTTATTCTCATTTTTTAATACATATTTTTTATCTCTATACTCTTCACCCTCACCGTCTTGGTTTTTTTTTTATTTAAATACCATTGTAGTTGCTCTAAAATTATCTTCAACGGATGAGCTAAACAGCAACCTAACCAGGATATATCCAAACTAACAAGTGACCCATTGGTAAAACCTCCGACAAACAAACCCGATCAGTCGCCCAGTCTAAACTGGACTTTATATTAGAGATGTATAGAAAATAGACTACTCTCTTCTTTTTTTAAAAGATTGTCACCTGTAGTTAAAAAAATGAATGAAATGTGACAATCTTTTTAGATAGGAGGGAGTACAATTTTTCAAACCTAGGAGCATTAAAAGTTCAAACGGGTCACTTGGTAGCCTTAAAAAACTAGTACTAGCTGTATTAACTCGATTTTTTTGGACAAAAAGAACAGACCGAGACCGGCTCTCGGCTGATGAACACTGGCGGCACCGCACCTAGCTCGCACTAGATTGCCCCTGCGAATCTCCTCCCTCCGAAGAAGAACGGCAGCCGCCACAGTGGCGCCCCCCGCCAACGCGTCTGTTGGATTGGATTGAATTGGTTCGGCGATCTTTCGCTGGTACGAAACCCTAACTTGCATGGGTGAATTTTTATGGTAGATCCCATGCCTGCTTCATTCGTGAGCCATCGAATCAAAATTTCCCCAAAAGGAAGAATGATTGGGTGTTCAACTTGACACGCATACCCAAGGCTGAGTCCGCCCCTTTGATGGTTGTGCTTGTTGCAGCTTGTGGCGTGGGTAAATGTCGCAGTACCACGCCGGCGATTTTCAGGAGATGGAGGACGAGTACGACATGAACGAGCCAGTTGATGACATGGAGGAAGAAGAGGAGTACCATGAGCCAGTGGTAAGGGACTCAGATGCCGAGGAGGACGAGGAGGAGCAATTGGTGCGTGCCTATTAGTTCATTGCTTTTCAGTATCTTTGAAAGCATCTCTAGAAGCAGTACTCTGTGTATGTTTGCTGTCATGAATCTGCTGATAAACATAACTACTTAAGCTATCAAAAATTTCACAGGAAAAAAAGAAGGCTATTGAAGTCAGCAGAGCCAATTCATTAAAGTTGTAGACTTGTGAGTTGTAACAGTAAGCAATGAAACAGTGCATAAACATTTCAAAATGCCAAATTATGACTATGATTCATTAGGTTTATGCTCTATGAATGGATGTCAAGATGGTGCCATCTGATTGCCAAATGCATTGGACATGTCATTTATCTACGACATCTGTTCTTAAAAATCACATTCTTCTGTTTTTCTCTATTGTATTGATTTTTTTATACATAAGAAATCAGCTATGGTAGTTCATTTAAATGAGTTTTTTCTGTGCGTATGTGTGGAGAAGTTCTATTTAAGGAGACCCTAAATGATTATTGACAATTCTTTGTTTTGAGGAACTCAAATCTAGACTATTGTGTAAACAGTACATCTATTTGAAGTTTTTTCTTTAATTATTACTTACATTGGTGTTTTTCTCTGCAATTCCTATTTGGTATAGCCTAAGCTCTCAGATACAACATCAGCTGACGTAAGAAGTGGAAAAGATATCCAAGGAATACCATGGGAGAAGATGGCAATCACTAGAGAAACATACAGGCAGGCTCGTCTGGAGCAGTACAAAAACTACGAGAACATACCGAATTCTGGAGAAGAAGCAATGGCGGTAAGACAAGTAAAACAACTTCCTTACGGTTGTGATAAAAACTTCACATTGGGATTATACTGTGCTAAAACAGGCATGCAAGTCTACTGAGAAAGGGCAAAAATATTACGAATTCAGACGGAATACTAGATCAGTGAAATCTACTATCTCACACTTTCAGGTGAGTGTTGACACCAGGTTATACATTCTGAGCTGTCCTTGGCTCAAAACTGATGTCCTAAACATCAAATATTTTTTACACAATCATAACAAGTAGATTTTACTAGAATTAGTGCTCATGACCCCTAATATTGTCAACAATCTCATCATCTGGTCCAGAACCATACAAATATATGATTATGGAGCCCTGGAAACAAACCATTTAGTAGTTCCCACATGACAATGAGTTGAATAAATGCCATAGCCTGTTAAAGTCCCCACCCTTTTCATGATTTTGTGAGTTTGTTTCGTTTTGGGCATATAAATACAGAGAGTAATTCAGGCGGCTCTATATTTTTATACTTTAATTTGTTGATGATTCATATATGTTAAATTGCTAAATAAGAAACAAATGACTTTGTTTTTTTCCACAGCTAAGAAATTTAGTATGGGCAACGACCAAGCATGATGTCTACCTTTTGTTACATTACTCTGTGCTTCATTGGTCAGCCTTAAGTGATGTGGATACAGAAATCATGGATGTCGATGGACATGTTGCACCTAGTGAGGTAAGGAGTAATCTTTTGCTTGATTTTCATTTTTAATCAGTATATACCTTAATAGTATTTTTTTACTTTTAGTTTCTGTTTTGTTTTACGTTCTTATGATTTTTTCTTGTTGGGTCCTGCTGGTACTTTTGGGTTTCATCTCTAGCCTACCCCTAACTTGCTTGCTTGATTGTTGTTGTGTATACTTTATTAATTTCTTTGCATTTTCTCATTGCAGAAGCATCCTGGGAGCTTATTAGAGGGTTTTTCTCATACTCAAATTAGTACCATGGCTGTGAAAGATAATTTTCTGGTGGCTGGGGGTTTTCAAGGAGAGCTAATATGTAAAGTATGTTCTCTGTATTACATACATTTATTCTGGAAATGCTAAAATCTTAGTGAATAATGCTGATATTTTATTGATGATCCTTTGTGAATGTAATGTAGCATCTCGATCGAAAAGGAATAAGTTTTTGCTGCATGACAACATTGGATGAAAATGCAATTACCAATGCATTGGAGATATTCAATACATCAAGGTAAAATTTCTCCGTGTTGTTTCTTGTTTGAGATTTAACCTTGTCAAACATATATGATGGATCAAGGCCCTGTTTGGCCTCTGGTCCTGCTCCCTGTTTTTATGTCTCGTGATCCATCTTTCTAAATCATGGGCGACCGCACCGTATAGCTGGATCATAAAATGAGAGTAATTGAAGTATTGAACCTAATTCTTGCTCTAGCTAGGCATCTCAATTTTGACCATTTTACCATTTATATTCTCCTCTCCTCTCGCCGCTTCTTAAACAATAGTCCATTCCCAAACCGCCTTGTTCTCTCTCTCACAGCGGTGCTGCTTGAAGATAGTGGCAGCTGTGAACATCAGGATGGCAGAGGGAAATTGATCTGGTGGCTGTTGGTAATCCGGCGCTGGTCCTCCTTGTCCAGGCGTCCCTCTATTCCATTTTTTATATTGGGGTACATGTGTAATCCTACTAAGAGTTGACTCGAGTCAGGCTATGACTTTTTGTTCCTGCAACACTAGGACTCTTTAAACCTATTCTAAAATTGCAACAACTATTTCTATCCTTAGCACTATTGTTACAGATAGTAGTGGGCATTATGGGCCGAGGGTGTTAGAAGCCTGTTACGCTAGAATTAGGGTTTAGGTGAGTACCCTCTATATAATGAGGGCCAGGGTGTGTACTCTAGGAGGCAAGCAAGAAGAAGAATTCACAGCAACTATTTATTTCTTTCCTAAACTAGATACCTAGACCAATACAGCGAGTAGTCAGCCGCACCCCCTAGCCCCAATGTGACTAGGACTCCTACTATCCCACAAACAAGATTCATTCCAACAATCATCCCCTTCATCTTGTTTTTGGAATACACTTGCACTAATTTTAGGATTGCGACACACCTATTCTGCACTACACTCAATTTCGGGATGGATACATTTTCATCCCTACACTCAATTTTAGGATGGGCACATCTTCATCCTCAGGATGAGGACAACCTTTTCACCCTGCGCTCAAATTCAGGATGGGCACATACATAATTTTTTATTTTTCCTGATCAGAAAAATACATGAAAAAGAAAGGAGGTAGAATTTTTTTTTGATTTATGGTTAAAGAAGAAAAACAAGAAAATAGCTTCATCCCCAATGATGGCGGCACAACTTTTACACCTTGCACTCAAAACTTGGGATGGACACATCTTCATCCCAAGGATGGTGGCACAACTTCTCCACCCTGCACTCAAACTTGGGATGGGCACATCTTCACTCTCTAGGATGGCGGCACACTTTTCCACCATGCACTCAAATTCGAGATGGACACATCTTCATCCTAAGCACAGGGTTGTAAATCAACGCTTGAACGCCTAGGCGTAGGCACCCGTCGGCCGCTTGGACGACTGGGCGCCTAGGCGAGGGAGGTGCAGTGGATCTCAGCGGAGGTGCAACAGGGGAGGCGCTCGGGCAGCCGGCAGAGGCACGCGCCTTGGGTTGAAGGGGGGGGGGATGGGCGGGAGAGAGACAGAGGTCGAACGGCGGCAGATGGACACGAGCATGAGACGAGCGTCGGCGCAGTGAGAGTGGAGGCAGGGGCAGGCGGCGACTCCGGAGGCGGGGTAGTCGCGCTGGGAGAGACGAAGGCAGAGGTCGCGCTGCGATGCTAGGAGGGACGGGCGTGGTAGAATATTTGAGGCCCAGTCGGGCCCAATCACCTCCCAACCCTAATTTTTTCCCTTCTCAATCCGATCTAGCCATCCAACCTAATACGACCGTCAAACCAATCTCCTCTCCCTTAAGCTGCTTTGTCTCCCGCCAACCGGTGCGCTCGTGCCTTCATCTCCCAACGCAGCGCCTCACTGGTGCTCCACGGCTTCCCTCCCTCCTCCCGTCGCGCCTCTACGCCGCCCATCCCGACCGTGTCTCCCTGCCCTCTGTGGCACTCACGACGACATAGGCAGCCTGGGCGACGGCTGGACGCCTAAGCGTCGCCTAGGCGACGCCGGGTAAACGCTGCCTAAGCACACCGTGATCGCGACTAAACCCCACACAGCTGCCTTGCTTACAGTCCCTGCAGCGACCGAATCCATGCACTGTCTAGCCCACCTGTAGGACAAGCACCTCCCCTGGCCCAGAATGGAGCCCAATAGGCCCAGATTACAGGCACATGCGTGCCGCAACTTCTGTTTGAGCAGCTGTGCCTCCGTCTCCCATTCCACAACATGCAGCGAGCACTCGCCTCTGCGCTGCTGCTATGCTGTAGCACTCCACTATGGGCCCATTGAGCTTCGCTCCCCAGCGCTGCACCCTGGTGGCGAGCTGCTCCCTGTGTCAGGCTGGATTGGCCACCCCCGGGAGGACGCATCGTCCGAAGGTTAGTGAGATTGGATCTTCAAACTAAGCTCTTATACCAATGTTGGAAATCTGGCGCTTGTTCTCCTTGTCCAACAATCCCTCTGTTGAAGTGTTCCAAGGACACTTTCCCCGGTACTACTAAGAAGTAGCTAGCAGAGGTACCGACGGTGGCTCCCGAGCCCACCTCATGATGAGGTTCTGATCTCGGAGCTGGGGCCACTATCTCTTCCCGCTTTGATGTTTCATTTTTTCACTCGGGCAGTTGAAACGATGACACACTCTTGCGCCATCGCCACATGGCCCTTCTTGGTTTGATAGGTGAGTTACGTGACACACGGAGGTCACGCAATTGAAGATCGCCGGTTCCCAATACAATTTCCGTATCGGTTCCCAGCGGAATCTCTGTAGGGCTGTCAGGCTGCTACCCTTCGGGCTTCCACCTCATCATGACAACGATTCGCCTGGTGCGGCTTTTTTGACAAAGTGGACTCGAACCCCCTTGTCATTGACGAGGTAACTTAGCAGAGCATAATCAAGGTTCGTGTGCAGTTACCATCCAAGCATTGTAGAGGCTTATTAAAGGAAGGGGCATTGTAAGGGGAAGAACTTCTTACGCATCAAATTGTTCTTGCGCATAGAGCTCTCCACATGACCCCTTGCATTGCGCCCTTCACTTTTTGCTCGACCTTGCCGTGATGGAACTAGGACTTCTCCCCAGCAAGATCAAGAGCGATAGTGACCTGTTGAGAGTCCGAAAGCTGATGGGCTGGACAAGCGATTCCTTCAACAACTCGATCCGCTGCGGAAAGCTCCCATTCAAGGAGGGACCCGGTGAGATCGTCTTCTTCTCGGCATACGCGATGGTAGGGTTTGTCTTGTCTGTCTCCAGCTTCATCCTCATGCTGCTGGAGTCATATGGACTCCAGCTTCAGCACCTCGACCCCATTCAATCTTGCTGGTGGCAATCTTTGTCCACTTCTGCGAGATGTGGGTGGGTGTGCTGCCCTGTATGCCGCTGTTCCGAAGCTTCTTCACGCTCCGAGCAACTCGCAAAGGTAACCAGCTGATCGGCTTCTACTTTGTGAGGCGCAAGAACCTCCCTTCAAGTATATCAAGTCGTTTGCTTCCGGGAAGTGGGAAACCTAGAAGAAAGAGTGGGTAGTGATCCGAGTGGATCAACACGACAGGTTGGAATTGTCGAAGGGATTTCCCACAATTGATTCCGACTCTTGGGAATAGCTCCCAAAGCTGTCGGAAGAATACAACCTGGTGCTGTCGAGGATTCAGAGCTTGGTTGAAGGGGGAGTAACCTCTATGATATTCCTTGCCAACTTCTTGACCAACCGCTGGGCTCCACTCAGACAACGGGAGTTCGCGGCTTGGAATTATATTGGAGAAATGGACCCCTACCGAATTGAGGTTGGCCTCAGGACCAACTTGGATGAAAAATCCCTGAAGTTCTAGCTGCAGAAGCTTTACAATAGAACTTTTCACAGAGATGACATCACGCCTCCAGCAGAGTTCCTGTCTTTGAACATGGTTCCAAAGTTTAGGAGGGAGCTGCGGAAGAGAATGCCGCTTCTCGATGACACAGGCCTTGCAGTGAGGCATAGGAGCCCTCAACCTGCAGGGATTGTGATTCCCGGAGCTCTTTGTCAGCACGGAGAGTTCGGACCTGCGCCAGTCAGTGGGAAGGGCAAGACTTCCGCTGAAGCAAAGAAGTCTGACTCAAGTCGAGGCAAGGGGAAAAAGCCTGTCAACACCTCCAGCCGCAAGAGGAAGCTAACACGAGCTGACGGGAGCTTCGTCAGTGCAGCAGCGCCTCTGCCCCGCCCGACTTTGAAGGCATTGCTGGTTGTGCCTCCAGCTTCGGCATCTCCGGCCCCAGTGCCAGTGGCGGGCACTAGGTTCGGTAAATCTTCAACTCCGGTCCCGGGGCCATCGGCAAGGCTTCGGATCCGGAACATCTTCTTCAACGGCAGCTGCGACCACAGGAAGCGGAGCGACGCATGCTTCGGAGGTTCCAACTAAAGTGACGCCGGTGAGCACCTCAACTCCTGGGGCGAAGTCTGGAGCTTCTGCCTCACCGGTGACGGTGGGGTCAAGTACTCCGACCATCCAAGAAAGAAATTTCGTGTCGACTGGAGCTGCAGCGGCCCCAGGTAAGGATAAACACTTGAACTTGTTTTTCCTTTTGTTTTCTTGCTTTCCCTTTAATTCTCTATTCCTCTGTTTCCAGAGTATCGAGAGGAGGAGCTACTACTCCGACACCTGCAGGCAGCCAAGCCAGCGCCGCGGCCGCAGAGACCGCGCTGACCGGAGCCTCCGCTGATGGTACGACTTCTCCTATGGTCATGGCGGACAACATGACAGTTCCAGCGCCAACTGACATTGAGATGACCTCGGCGCCAACAAGCGAAGAAGTCGTGGTTGCGCCGAACCACGAAGGAGAAACACCGGAGCAAGCAGCGAAGGTACCAACATCAGTGGCGGAGACTTTGGAACCTCCGGCGGAAGTATCGGCACCAGCACTGGAGGTACCGACGCCCTCAGCTGATGTCGCTATGCCAGAGGTTGCCATGCCTGAACCAGCACCTATCTCGAAACCTGCCACAAACACTGCACCGGAGCAGCTGGTTGACGCCGCGATGGCGCCTGAGTCGGCAGATCCAGCTCCGGGTTCATCAATATCCGCGCTGGAGGTCGATGAGCTCCCGGAACTTAGGCTGCAGACGTTGAACTGTTGGAGTCCATGCTCGTGCCTTGGGCTCCGACAACTATTCCAGAAGATTTGGGGGAACCTGAGGTGTCCTGAGCAGGCTTGTAAATTGGCGCCTGGATGCCTGGGCATCCAGCCAGGCGACGGCGGTGGCGGAGGCGAGCGCTGGGAGCAGGGCGTCGGGCGTCGGGAGCAGGGTGGTGGGCTTCGGGAGCAGGGCAGCGGGCGTCGACCGTCGAGGGAAGGTCGAAGGCTGTGGCGCCGCTTAGGCTGAACAATTCAGACCAGTTAATCTGGATCGTTGGATCTCATCTGACGGTCCATATTTTATATGAGGGGTTATATAAAACTAACCCTAACCCTAACCCTATTTCTTATTCGCCTTCCCTCACCCTTTCCTCAACAGACCCGACGACAGCAGAAGACAGTCGTGGCGGCGGGGACAACGACTGCGGCGCGACGTCATGGCGGCTTTGGGGACAACGGCGGCGGCGCGCGGCTTCAAGGGCGGTGGCGGACGACGGCGGTGGCGGCGGATGAAGGCGACAGCGGCGGCGGACGACGGCGGACCTCATTCCAGGCGAGGCGACCGTCCATGGCGTTCGTCCTAGAGCGACTGGACGCCTAGGCACCGCATGCGACGCCTAGACAACACTGGTCCTGAGCCAATCCCCCTGGACATGTCAATCGAGAACGCCTGCTTGAGCCTCCGCCAAGTTCAGCTCGCCTTGGACTACGAGCGTAAGGCCCTGGAGGATGAGCGTGACACTCTAAGGCGCTGGTGCAAGCTGCTCTACTTCAAGATGAAGTTGATGCAGTCTCGACTAGCTGACCTAAGAGAGGCCGAGAAAGCTCGGCAGACACGTCTGAACAAGGTGCTGGATGAAAGAGAGATGCAATAAAAGCCTTCAATGACAAGACTCGGGAGATCTACGAGCATGCGAAGAAAGCCAATGAATTGACAGATGATCGCTCGGAGAGTCTCAACGCTTTGAGGGAACAACTCCTCAAGCGCCAAGATGCATTAGACAATAAGGAGCAAGAGCTCCAGAAGAGAGAAGACAAAATCTCTCGGAAGCTCACGCGGCGAGCAGGACCTAGCCAACCGTGAGGAAAAATTTATGTCTCAGCGCGAATCTGAGAAGTAGCAAATATGGCTGAAGGGAGAAGGAGTCAGCAAGACAGCAACTGTCTCTGCCAGGGAAGGTAAGGTGAAGGTTAAGGAGAGGGACCTTGCGGAGAAGTAAAACTGCTTGAAGCTCCGGGAGAAGCAAATCGCTGACAGGAGAGGCAGCTGGCTGAACGGATTCAACAACATGCTAAAGAGGTCGAGCGGTTCTCCAAGGAGTGCTCCGCGGTTCAGTCCGGCCCGACCAGTTGACCCGGAGCCAAAGATGGACAGGGTTTTGGTGACACTCAACTTTGCCGTAGCTAAGCTGGATGCGCTGGAAGATGTGATTAGCGACCAGCTCGAGATCGAGGGAAAATCCTTAGCGAAGAATGTCGCAGAATATATGCTGACACGCTTTCGCAGCCGAGATCCCTCTATGTCTCTAGCTCCGGTGATTGACGGACCCATCGTCGAGGAGGAAGAAGCTGCCAAGGCAAGCGTCCAAGAAGTCGCCCAGAAGGTTGCTGCGTACTTCCAGCGGAACTCCAGTAGCTAGGACCTTTCCCTTTTTACCTTCATCTTATAAATCTCCAAATTATGAATGAATGAAATTCTTTTGAATTTCATTTTTGTCTTCAATGTATCATTGCCTTTATCTTGTTAGCCCCTGAAGACATCTACCCATAAGGAATTTGGCAATGTTTTGAATTTCTTTTGATAGCTCCGAACTCGTATCTACTGTGATGGCTCCGAACTCGTAGCTACTAGGACGCCACATACTGGACGTCGACGGCGGGCCTCCTGGGAGTTATCGGAGCTTAGTTGCTTCGACAGCGCCCACTGTCAACGTATAAAACGTCAACGGCGGGCCTCCTGGGTGATGCCGGAGCTAGGTGCTCTAGCGGCATCCACCATCAACGTGCAGGTCGTCGACAATTATTTTTTTTTCCTGCTCATGGGAGACAAGAAAAGCAGTAAAATTCGTCCTCTTGCCTATAACTTATTTGCGGTTTATTATCCTTCTTTGAATTTTAGGTCCTAATAAACTCATTATGACAATATAAGTATACTGATTGAACTTCCATAGGTCCGTGTGCTTTCCGGACCCGCCTTACTGAGACCCACCAGAATAGGTAGAGTGGCGTACTTAGGGTGCTGGATCAGGCTAAGTCGATAGCGCACTCCGGACCTATCATTGGCATTAGTTTTCAGGCGAGTAGGCCATCCAACAATACTAGGATCCAATAGAAGATTACCAATAAAACTTATGTATATATCACATGAATCTTTAGGACTAACTTTACACAACATCACTATTGACAAGAAGGTAAAAGAAGGAAAAATATTGAGCATGCACAAAGTAAATGCACGTAGGATTTGTTTTCATATAAATATATTTCATTATAGTTTCGAATAAGAGTGGAGGGCAATGACACGCTTAAAGTACAAGACCAAGTTAAGTGTGTTATACATCTTGGACCAACCCGACTTTGTTCATAGACTCTATGAGATACATTTTCTACAAATACAGACTCACCTTCGTGCTACTAAGTATAGAACTTACGAATATGCTCAATATTTTAGGGATTGGGAAGTGGTATCCCATCCTCTGATGCCAAGCGAACACATTTTGATTACTCGGAAGGGACCCTCCCAGCTGGGAAAAAATTTGTTCATCCCTTCTCAAGTGAGTATTCGCTGTAACACAAGATCGCCTTCTTCCTACCGCCGATTGCACACATGCCTTTGATGATAGCGCTGGAGCGCCTAACGGTATCGCGCGTTTCGAACAGCTGCTCGACACCTTGCCTCGTCGACGAGGTCTAAGTCATCACACGGAGCTGGTCCTGCGTGGCTTCGTCGTAGGTCTGGACTAGGAGAGACCCCATGGCAATTTCCGGTGGAATGACTACTTCGGCTCCGTACACCATGAAGAAGGGTGTTTCTCCTGTTGCTCGGCTGGGTGTTGTTCGGCTGGCCCGCAATGCAGACGGAAGCTCTTCTATCCAGTTGGCACCATGCTTTTTTAAGCGCTCATAAGTGCGTATCTTGAGTCCCGTTGTCCATTGCTTGCCGGATGAGCTACTGATGTGTAGCTGACAGTTATATCGATGTCTTCGCAATACTCTTGGAATGTTGCACTTATGAATTGGGTCTTGTTGTCAGTGATGACTCTGTTCGGAACACCGAATACAATGGACTTCCAGAATTTGATGGCAGATTGCTTGTTGATTGTCACAACTGGAGTTGCTTCCGGCCACTTTGTGAACTTGTCGATGGCGATGTATAAGAACCGGTACCCTCAAACGGCTTTTGGGAAAGGTCTCAAAATATCCATCCCCCATACAACAAATGGCCATGAGGGAGGAATCATTTGCAGTGACTGCGTCGGTGTATGAATTTGCTTCGCGTGGAACTGTCATGTCTCACACTTCTTGACCAGCTCGACTACATCCTGGAGTGATAGGCCAGTAAAAACCACACCGGAAGGCCTTACCGACCAGTGTGCGGGATGACGCGTGATTCCCGCACTCGCCTCCATGGATCTCTGCGAGAAGTTCACAGTCCCCTTACCAGGAAATGCACCACATTAGAATGCTGTTGGCACCACGTCAATAGAGATCACCCTCTACCAACGTGTATCTTTTAGCCGATCTAACAATTCGCTCATCGGACACACCATCTTCAGGAAGGATGTTGTCTTTCAAGTAGTTTCGGACCCCCGAAATCCATGCATCAGAACTTATTTGAGCTTCTGGATCTTGCGCGCTAAGTTGCTCGGAGGTTTCTGTAATGCTTGCGATCCTTTAGTGGACGCCATGGTAACAGGGTCACCGAGACCGCCAGCTTCGGGGTGTTGGTCTCGTCCCCATCACCCAATTCGGCAGGCTGAGCACCAGGTGCCGGTAATCTCCTGACAAGAACCCCGTCGGGTGTCTGAGCCTCGATTGAAGCTTTGTCGAGAGATCGTCAGCTTCAGGGTTGTTGAGACGTTGAACATGGCAGAGGTCCAGGAACTGGAACTCCGTTTCCAACTTCTGGACTTCAAGCAAATATGCAGCAAGCTGAGGGTTATTGCAACTACATTCACCTTTGACTTGTTTGATGATGAGCTGCGAATCTCCCTTCACCAGCAGTCGCCGGACGCCAAATGATAGCGCCGTCTTGAGTCCGAAGATGAAAGCTTCGTATTCTGTCATGTTAGTGGTCGCCTTGAAGTCAAGGTGTACCATGTATTTGACCTTCTCCCCGGTCGCAGCGAGGAGAAGGATTCCAGCCCCGACCCCCTGCTTCACGTAGCCATCGAAGTTGAGAGTCCAGTGAGGCTCAGTGAAGACTAGGACCTTAGGTTCCGGCTTCTGTTCGCTGAGGTTCCCCAAACTTGATGGAGAAGGTGTTGACTTCGCCACGAAGTCAGCCAGCGCCCGACTCTTGATTGCATATCGAGGTAGGAATTCGAGATCGAACTCTGTCAGCTCCACAGTCCACTTGGCGATATTTCTTGTTGAATTGGGGTTATGTAAAATAGCACGCAGTGGATAATATGTTACCACTGATATCTTGTGGGCTTGAAAGTAATGACGTAGCTTTCTTGATGGCAATAAGAATTGCGTAAAACAACTTATGCTCCTCAATGTATCGAGTCTTGGCGTCATGAAGTACTTCACTGATGAAGTATACCGGCCCCTGGACAGTTCGGAGCCTACCAGAGGGGTCTGAAGTGTTAAGCTACTATGCGCTGATCGGTTGCACCCAAAAGCTTAAGCTGATGGGAAGGGTAGGCAATTCACTTATACACTCCAACACTCCCCCTCACGTGAGGCTCCCTTAGGCCTCTAACGTGGAAAATAGGAGTGGACTTGCGTCCGCCAGGATTCGAACTCGAGACCTCTGGCTCTGATACCATGTTAAGCTACTATGCGCTGACCGGTTGCACCCAAAAGCTTAAGCTGATGGGAAGGGTAGGCAATTCACTTATACACTCCAACATGAAGTTTCTTCTTCATCAATCCGGACCCTCCCAGAGGGGTCCAAATCTTCTTCTTGAGCGGTAGATACTCTCTCGGATGAGAGAGGTTGATCCACAAACATCTTGCCTTTAGGATCCGTGCCTGGAGGCTAGGACCCGGACTCACCCTCAGGTAGCTCCGGACCTTCCCGAATGGGTCTGAGCTCCTGAGTTGAAGATGTCTCTGGTCTTTCCGCAACCAAGAGATGGATATTGTTGATAGTCGGGGAGACCATCAGGGGCAATTGTCCAGCTCCTTGCCATGTTCTTCGGACAGTTCGAAACATTGAAGGTGATGGGAGTGTCCATCCACTTCCGATGAGGCTCCGTCTTAGCGGTGGGAGCAGCAACAACCATCTCCCGACGCAAAGTTTTCACAATGCGCCGAGGAGGTAATGTCCCAAGGCTCCATAAATCACATGGAGAGTTTTCCGACGCTCGTTGTCGGAGTTGGTGTCGGAGTCGTCGACGGTATTGTAGACTGCCTTCAACGTCTTCTTGGCGTCTTGGAAGCTTAACTCCTGATCGGACGAAGCTTTGTAGACTTTTTGTTTTCCTTCCTATTGGCGGAAAGGTGCGTCATCTTGACGCTTGCTGTTGCGTTCAGCAAGCCTTTTGACCTCGCGACAGTCTTCAAGCTTGTGGGCCATAGACTTGTGGATCGGACACCACATCTTGTCACCATCTTTAGACGATGGTCGAGGTCGCTTGGCGGGGTGTGGCCTCCGACCATATAGTGCTGCGGCAGCAACAACTGTAGGTGTGCTGGCAAGTGACTTCTTTTTCTTTTTGCCACTGCCTTTGGCAGTAGCTCCGGCTTTGGAGGCAGACTGACCAGTCCCCACAGCTGGTTTGGAGTGCATCTCACGACCCTCCGCAGCTCTGACACATTTGTTAGCCAGACTGAAGAGTTCTGTAACACTGCTGACATCTTTGGTTGCCAGCTTCTCCAGCATCTTCTTATATTGAACACCCTGTCGGAAGGCGACAACCACAGAGGCGTTTGAGATAGAAGGAATTGTATTACGTACCTTAGAGAATCTCTGGATCAAGGATTGCAGTGACCCTCCCGACTTTTGCTGTACTGCAAAAAGGTCCAACTCGTTGCCAAGCCGGATGTAGGAGCTCTCGAAGTTGGCGGTGAACTGGCGACAAAGCTTCCCCCAACTGAAGATGGAGTCTTGGGCAAGCTCATGAACCAGGACCTGACTGTCCCGGTTAAGGCCACTGGGAAGTAATTGGCCATGACGGTCTCATTCCCTCCTGCAATAAGGATAGCGGTGGAGTAGATTTGAAGAAATTCGATTGGGTTGACTGTCCCGTCATACTTCTCCGTCAAATGAGGCCGGAACTTGGGTGGTCACTCCACCATGTGGAGATGTAAGGCGAGGACCGAACAACCGCCTCCAACTCCCAAAGGAGAAGGGTTCTCACGAGCAAGTCGTCTTTCGCAACTACGCTCGATAATGACGCGACTATCCTGCCCCATGTACTGGCGGTCGAGCTCCGACCGGAGATCTTGAGTCGGCAGCCTCGACGCCGTGTGAGTGCGATAAGGCACAACATGAGTACGCGACGTCGCTTGCTGGGAGGGCGCACGTCTCCTGTGCTACGACGCCAAAGGATCAAGTCTTCCAGACAAGGTGCCTGCCCTGCATTGGGCAGACCTTGGTTGTTGAGCGCTATAGCTACGGCTGCAACCAGATGCTCAACGCCAGCACGCCATTGTTCCAGCGCGGCCAGAGGAGCTCCCGACGCTGGTAGACGCTGGAGGAGAGTCCGCGTTGCGTTCAGCGCGTTCTCTGGGTTGTTGGTCGATTCTGTGACCGACGCAAGGACACCATCCTGTTGTGTAGCGTTCGCTGCTGCAGCAGGTGGTGGTGGTGGGACAACATTGGTCGGCTGCTGAGCATTGGCAGGATTTCCACCAACTGCTTGTCCAACCGGTCCGTTCGAAGCGGCAACAGAGTTCACCATCTTGAAGATCTTAAGCTCTCCCTACCTGGTGCGCCAAATGTCGAAATGTTCTAAAGACACTTCCCACGGTACTACTAAGAAGTAGCTCGCGGAGGTTCGTATTTAGGCAGAGAGCAAAATCAAGAATCAAAGACAGTGAGACGCATGAAGTTTTACGTAGTTCAGGCCTCCTGAGCGTAATACCCTACTCCATGGGGTGTTTGTGTATTGTATGAGCTTGTATAAACTTGAGTGTGGATGAGTGAGAATGTCCTCCTT
Source organism: Tuctoria greenei (assembly GCA_036927565.1). Taxonomy (NCBI): domain Eukaryota; kingdom Viridiplantae; phylum Streptophyta; class Magnoliopsida; order Poales; family Poaceae; genus Tuctoria; species Tuctoria greenei. Next base: position 80,803,288 of record JAYESD010000006.1, read on the forward strand.
TCTACCATGCAACACAGTCCTTTTATATGTCAAAGACTGACTGTTACAGTATGTGTCGTGGCCCGACAGGTGGCCCCGGCTATAATAACCACCCTATACACAATCTACGGCTGTTAAGAGGGGGTTAATAGTGTAATAACATGCCTTAATGGCAGCGTTATCGGTCTTGATAGTCCTCTGATCGTGCGTCATTAATATGGCTTAATGACGTGTTAACCATATCTTGTAATGGCCAATTGATAGCCCTTGAATGTCCACACCGTTGGAGATCCTGGAGTCTTCCCGTTGTAGACATAGATCCGAACGTGTGACACGTGGCAGCTCCGGAGCTTCCCTGCAGGGAGGTAGGTCCGGAGCAACTGGACACGTGACAACACCGGAGCTTCCCTTGTTGGGGAGGCAGGCAGCACCGGAGCCACACCGAGGAGGGAGATAGGTGCAGAGCTACTGGACACGTGGCAGCACCGGAGCCACCCTGAGGAGGGAGGTAGGTCCGGTACTGCGGGACACGTGGCAGCACCGGAGGCACCCTGAGGAGGGAGGCAGGTCTAGCACCGCGGGACACGTGTCACCTCCGGGCGTCCACATTCCGGTACAGTGGGACTTGACGCTTCTGTTTCCGGTACCAAAGGGTACCCGATACACAGTGTACCGACACCCTCTATTCCTTTTCTTTGGTACCTGGTACACAGGGTACCGACACCCTCTATTCCTTTTCTTATATAGGGGTACATGTGTAGTCGTAGACTTGGCTTACCTATGACTCTTTATTCCTGCTCTACTAGGACTCTTTAAACCACTCCAAAACTGCAACAACTATTTCTATCCTTAGTAGTCTTTATTTCTTTCCTAAACTAGAGGTGTAGATCAATATGGTGAGGACTCCTCAGCCACACCCCCTAGCCCCAATCCGACTAGGACTCCTATCCCAAAAACAAGATCAATTCTAACAATGGCAGGCTCATTTGACTGCTCGCAATGACGGCAACTGCCAAACAACAGAGATCTGGGACAGAGGAAAAGGGAAGGGAAATGTTCCATTCATTTGCGATGTTGGAAAACATGTCATGTGAGCTCAGAATGGCTCGCTAGGCTCCGTCTTGGACCTACTTGATCTGCAGCACTTTATGAGCTTAATGTTAGACTGCACTTGTGTTAGGGTACTATAGGGGCAGTTTAGTCCTTTTGTATTAGGCTCCTTGGCCCCCAAGTTAGGGTTTCTTGGCCTTAAGTCTTGTAACCATATATATGTACCCCTTGGCTGATTAATGGTATTATTGATTCCCCTCTAATTTGATATCAGATTCTCTCTCCTCTTCCCTCTATCTCCTCCCGATGCCTGGCTTTCCAGCCACGGGCGCGCAGGGCGCCGCCGTCGGCACACCGCCTCTGCTGCTTCCGCCGCCGGCTGCGCTGTCGCCGTCCTCTCTTCCCCCTGCCCTCCCCCCGCCAGACCTGGCGCAGCCGGCACCGGATCAGGCGCCGCTGGCCCCGCTGCCTCCTCCCTTGGGCTGGCCGGCCCCGGATCGGGCGCCGCCGGCACCGCCGCCTCCTCCCTTGGGCCGGCCGGCCCCGGATCGGGTCCCGCCGGCCCCGCCGCCGCCTCCCTCGGGCTGGCCAGCCCCGGATCGGGCGCCGCCAGCCCTGCCGCCGCCTCCCTTGGGCCGAGCGGCCCCAGATCTGGCGCAGCCAGCCCCGCCGTCGCCTCCCTCGATCTGGCCGGCCACGGATCGGGCGCCGTCGGCCTTGCCGCCGCCTCCCTTGGGCTGACCGACCCTGCAGCACCTGGCTCCGCCACCAGCCGCCTTGGAGTTGCCGCTGCTGCTGCCAGAGGGCTCGCCGCCGCCGCCGGGGGCCTCACCGTAGCCGCCGGGCCCACTACCTTCCTCCCCAGGCCGCACGGCCCCACCGCCAGACCAGCCGGCGGCCCTCCCCTGGTTTCGCCTACTGGATGTCCGCTGCTGTCCTCCCTCCACTCGTCGGAGCTGCGGGTGTGGACCCCGTCTCCGTTGTGAGCCACCCTTCGCCGGCCCTCTCCGACGTGGCGCTGCTGCACTGGCTGCCTCCTGTGAGCGCGAGCGCGCGCTTGTTCTTGCCTTTGAGTAGGAACGTGCGTCTGCGGCTGCCCTCACCCACCAGCTCGAGGAGTCACCGCGGTTCCAGTGGAGTGCGACTCACGACCCTCTGAGTGACGGCGCAACCTACACCACCTAAGCGGCCTCTCTTGTCGCTGCTCTACACGCTCAGGCTGCTGGCGTGCAGAACATCCGGACCCTGGTCCTGGTTGTTCTCAACTCCGACTCTACGTCCTTCGCCCGGTGGCGCAGCCTGCTTCTCCTGACATTGAGGTGATTTTGTCTGGACGACCACATCCTGCGGGATGATCCCCCGTTGGATGACACCTGGATCAACATGGACAGTCTGGTCCTCACTTGGATCCTTGGGTCACTCTCTGAGGAGCTCCAGGATATCGTCACCCAGCAGGGTGGCGGTACTACCCGTCAGGCTTGGCAGATCCTTGAGCTTCGTTTCCAGGGGAACCGGTCAACCCGAGCTCTCCACATCCGGGCCCGTTTCGGTACTATTGTCCAAGGCGATCTCTCCATTATTGCCTACTGTCGCCAGATGAAGGGTATGGCGGATGCCCTTCGCGACCTTGGAGAGCCCATCTCAGACAGCTCCCTTGTTCTTCAGGTCCTTCAGGGCCTGAACGAGCGTTACACCCACGTTTGCTCGTGGATCCTCCGTGAGCAACCCTTCTCGACCTTTGAGAAGGTCTGGTCGGACCTCGAGCTCGAGGAGATCACCCAGGGCGGCTCCACTGCTCCCGCACCTGCCACGCCCTTCTACGACACTGGTTCGTCTCCACGCCCTGCTCCACGCCCACCCAACACACTTGGAGTTCCTGCTCCCCCCGGTGGTGGTCGGAACCGATGCCGCGACAGGCGTGGTGGGGGTGGCCGTGAAGGCAGGGTTGGTGGAGGTGATGGCACTACCGGTGGTGGCTCTACTGGTGGCCCTACTGGTGGCGGTAGTGGTGGACGAGGTCAGGGTGGCATGACCTGGCCCACACCCTAGAACTCGTGGACTGGCCAGATCTCGATGTGGCTTGGGCCGTCCCCGGGTCTCCCCCCACTGCATCCACAGCCAGCCTACGTGACCACTCTGGTCTACACTGCTGGTGGACAGTGGACTCCGCCACCTAGCGGACCAGGCTACCCTGTGGCTGGGTCGTCCACTCTGGCTACCTGGGCTTCGAGGCACCCAACTGGTCAGACCGACTCTGCTCAGGCCTGGCACCGCCAGTCGCTCGCGTCTTCTTTCAGCACGGTGAGTCTCACACCTCCTGGCCCTGACTGGGTTGTGGACTCCAGAGCTTCGTACCACACCATGACTGGGTTGTGGACTCCGGAGCTTCGTACCGCACCACTCCTGACACTGGTATACTTTCTTCCACCCACCCTTCCCACCCTTCTTTTCCTTCTTCTATCGTTGTTGGGAATGGTTATGTTTTTCTGGTCACCTCAGTAGGTGATTTGGGTTCGTTCGGTTCTTTTCATGTTCGTGATGTTCTTGTTGCTCCAGACATTATTCAACATCTTCTTTCTGTTCGTCGCTTTACCACTGACAACCATGTTTCTATTGAGTTTGATCCTCTTGGTTTGTTTTAGAAGGATCTTACTACCCGACGTCTTCTTCTCCGCTTTGAGAGCTCCGGGCCCCTGTACACGATGCAACTTCCTGCTTCTGCTTCGTCCTCGCCTTTTTGCCTGGCTACGACAGCTCCTTCGACTACTTGGCATCGTCGGCTTGGCCACCCCGGTGTTGATGTTATGTCGAAGCTGTCCAGTAGTTCATCCAGTAGTTCAGTGATTTCGTGTACTAGGGGTTCTCATGAGTCTGTATGTCATGCTTGTCAGTTGGGTCGCCATGTTCGGCTTCCTTTTCCACATTCTGTCACCCATGTGGAGCACCATTTTGATCTGATTCACTGTGATCTGTGGACCTCACCTGTTCTCAGTGTTTCTGACCATAAATATTATTTGGTGATTGTTGATGATTTTTCGCACTACTCGTGGACTTTTCCCTTGCGACAGAAGTCCGATACGTTCGCTACTCTTTCTCACTTCTTCGCTTGGGTTTCCACCCAATTTGGGTGCACGATCAGGGCTGTCCAGTGCGATAATGGGCGCGAGTTCGATAACTTCGCGTTTTGTCACTTCTTGCTTTCTCATGGGGTTCTGTTGCGCATGTCTTGCCCTTATACTTCCCCCAGAATGGCAAGGCCGAGCGCATGATTCGTACCACCAACGATGTCATGCGCTCCCTGATGTTTCAGGCTTCCACTCCTGCTCGCTACTGGGCGGAGGCCCTTCACACCGCTACCTTTCTCATTAATCGCCTTCCTACTAAAGCGATTAGTGCTCCCACTCCTCACTTCGCTCTCTTTGGCACCACCCCTCTTTACGACCACCTTCGAGTTTTCGGGTGCGCGTGCTACCCTAATCTCTCTGCCACTGCCCCTCGTAAGCTCGCGCCTCGTTCGACTCGGTATGTTTTCCTTGGGTACTCCCCCGATCATAAGGGTCGTATCCTGGTCTCCCGACACGTCGTGTTCGATGAGTCCTCCTTCCCTTTCGCTGGGTCCTCTTTTGACTCGGTCTTCGAGTTGGATTCTCTTTTTTCCACTGACATTGAGGCCGCTCCTGTCCAGCGACCTTGTTTTTTACCTTCTGCATGTCTTCCTCTAGCTGCGCCGGACACGACCCCAGTGTCTCAGACACCACCTGTCGTGCCTCCTGCGGCTCTGGCGCCCCCGACATCGTCCGCTGCGCCACGCGCGGCCCCGGCGTCCCCGACGTCGCCCGCCGTGCCACGCGCGACCCCAGCGTCCTCGACGTCGTCCGCTACACCACGCGCGGCCCCGACATCCCCGACGTCGCCTGTCGTGCCACACACGGCCCTGACGTCCCCGACGTCGCCCGTCGTGCCACGCGCGGCCCCGGCGTCCCCGGCGTCGCCCGTCGTGCCACGTGCGGCACCGGTGTCCCCGACGACATCCCCGACGCCGTCCGTCGCGCCTCGCGTGAGCCTTGGACCACGGCACGGCGACCCCCTTCTTGTCTATCAGCGACGAGCGCGACTTAGTGCACCGGCTTCTTCCCGCACCGAGTCTCCGGTGTACCACCCTCCGCTGCTCCACCGGGACCCTCGTCACGTTCACCCGATGGTGACTCGACGGGCCACCAGTGTTCTTTGACCGGTGGAGCGCTTCTCTGGAGTCGTTCTATCGTCCTCGACCTCCCTGCCGCCTGCCTCGTCATCCATCTCGTCTATCCCCTCTTCTGTCCGTAGCACTCTCGCCGACCCTCACTGGCGTCGGGCTATGGAAGAAGAGTATGCGGCCCTGCTAGCCAACCGGACCTGGGACCTGGTTCCCCGTCCTGGTCGTGGCAATGTTGTCACGGGCAAGTGGGTGTTCACGCATAAGAGGAAGGCGGATGGGTCTCTTGAGGGGTACAAGGCACGGTGGGTGCTTCGCGGTTTTACGCAGTGTCCCGGCGTTGACTACGATGAGACCTTCAGCCCGGTGGTGAAGCTGGCGACGGTTTGCACCATTCTGTCGCTGGCTCTGTCGCGTTCTTGGCTTGTCCACCAGTTGGACGTCAAGAACGCCTTCCTCCACGGGACGCTGACAGAGACGGTGTAATGCAGTCAGCCGATAGGGTTCGTTGATTCAGCCCGTCCAGACTTCGTCTGCCAGCTGAACAAGTCCCTGTACAGGCTGAAGCAGGCGCGTCGTGCTTGGTACAACAGGTTCGCCTCCTTCCTGGCCTCGCTCGGCTTCGTCGAGGCCAAGTCGAACACCTCACTCTTCGTCTACAGGCGTGAGGGTGACACTGTCTACCTGCAATGCAAGTTCGCGATGAAGGATCTCGGTCAGCTCCACCACTTCCTGGGCATTGCGGTCGAGCACCGCCCGGGCGCTCTGTTCCTCCACCAGCGCCAGTACTGCCTGGATATCCTCGAGCGAGCGGGCATGATTGATTGCAAGCCGTGCTCCACTCTTGTGGACACCCAGGCGAAGCTGTCTTCGGCCGACGGCGCCCCGGTCGCCGACCCCACCTCTTACAGGAGTCTTGCAGGTGTTCTGCAGTACCTCACCTTCACCAAACCGGACATCTCCTACGCAATTCAGCAGGTGTGTCTCCACATGCATGATCCGCGGGAGACGCATCTCACGGTGGTAAAGCGGATCCTTCGGTACCTGCGTGGCACCCACGACTACGGCCTTCTTCTGCGGCGCGACTCTGCCTCCGAGCTGGTCGTCTACACCGACACTGACTTGGCGGGTTGCCCGGACACCCGCCGGTCCACCTCCGGCTACGCCGTCTTCCTGGCGGCAACCTCGTCTCCTCGTCCTCGAAGCGACAATCTTTGGTGCCCCGCTCGAGTGCCGAGGCAGAGTACCGCGCCGTGGCTAACGGTGTGGCCGAGTCCTCCTGGCTTTAGCAGCTGCTTTAGGAGCTTCACTCCCCCCTCGCCCGGAGTACGTTGGTCTACTGCGACAACGTCAGCGCTGTCTACCTCTCCACCAACCCGGTGCAGTATCAGCGCACAAAGCACGTGGAGATCGACCTTCACTTCGTTCGTGAGCGGGTGGCTCTCGGGGAGGTGCGAGTTCTGCACGTTCCGACGTCGTCGCAGTTCGCCGATATCTTCACGAAGGGACTTCCTTCGATGGTGTTCACCGAGTTTCGATCCAGTCTCAACATCTGCCGTGACTAGATGTTGGGACTGCAGGGGGTGTTAGACTGCACTTGTGTTAGGGTACTATAGGGGCAGTTTAGTCCTTTTGTATTAGGCTCCTTGGCCCCCAAGTTAGAGTTCCTTGGCCTTAAGTCTTGTACCCATATATATGTACCCCTTGGATGATTAATGGTATTATTGATTCCCCTCTAATTCTCAACATGCTTTTTGTGTCTGGGATCTACTTACCGCTGCGTGTTTAGGGTTCTACATTGGAATCCTACTACTTTAAGTATCTCTATTACTCTAAGGATTTTCTCCTTTTGAAACTGACTGTAACATTCATATTTGTCTCTGCTCTCATTGTTGTTTACAGTGGAGCCCTTCACTTTATTGCATCCAACAACGACTGTGGTGTGAGAGAGTATGATATGGAAAGATACATGCTGTGTAAGCATTTTCGATTTGATTGGCCTGTGAATGTAAGTGCAGTTGTTTGCTTCTCCATCTCTTTTTGCTTTTCAGTTTTCTGTACAACAGTAGGGGAGGTCACTACCGAGAGTATATATTTAAAGATAGTAAATTTATGAAAGGTCTTGATGACCAGAAATACAAGGATGCAGATAACCCGGGGAACCAGCCTATATCGTGACTGAAAAAAGACCAAATAACAGAAGAATCATTACATAGCTTCATCAACTTGAAGGATAATCTAGACGTAGCCAGATGATGGGAAACCAATTTCATAGGTCATTTTTTACATATCAATCCATCCGTTTGCATATATATGACACTAGTTCGCTTGCAGTTCATCAGGCATCATATATATTCAAACTGTGTACGTATCTTCAGTACTCTTTGGCTGAAGTTCTTGTTAGAGGGATCTTTGTTGAAGATAAACATATAGAGCATGATTTTGACATCTGCTGTGGACTAGGTCTGCAGCAGAAGGTCAAGCACAGGAGAAGGCAGCAATATCACAGGGAGAATTTAGAAGATTGGATCAGCGTTCAGTAAGGCGTCATTAGGTGCTTGGCTCAGCGTGCCTGCGCGCGACGTGCAGCCCTTCCGCCTCGCCTCGGGGCATGGGCGGACATTCCGTGCCGGGGGTGGGGGGGGGGGGGGGGTGGGGGGGAGGCGGCGGGCGGATCCGCGATAGACTGCTGAATCGGCGGGAGGGGGGCGGAGGGTGGCGGTGGGCGGATCCGCGATTGGCGGCCGAATCGGCAGGAGAGGGTGCATCAGATCGACGGGGAGGCGGGCGGATCTACCTGGGCTCGATTGGCAGCGGCAGGGGGGGGGGGGGGTGAGGGGGGTTGAGGGGAGGTGGTGGAGTGGCGGCGGGGGCCAAGGCAGGAACTGACAAATCACTTGAGAGGGGGCATCGGGGCATATCGATTCCTATATGCTAATGTGTAGACAGGCCTCAGGCTGAAAGTGGGCTTGGCAAAATAGAGAAGAGAAGTGGGCTTGGTAAAATAGAGAAGAGAAGTGGGCCAGCAAAACCAACCCAGGGCAGTAGAGACAAACATATATTTCTGTATTGTGCATACTGTTTACTGTAATATACATGGATAAATGGATAAATATGTATATATTAAAAATAGCAAAAACGCCTAGGCATGCCTAGTCGCGCCTAGGCTCTAGGCGGTGGATCACCGCCCGCATAGCGTCTAACGCCTTGCTGAACCCTGGATTGAATTAGAGGAAAATAATCTGGATTAGGGGGAACATAATCTCTTAGGGAAGGAAATAAATAATATGGTGTGTATAGATAGAAATAAAAGATAGAGGCACGGGTTGTATTTCCCCAACCGCCTAGGCGCAGGCCCCTAGCCTATATAATGTGTCGCTTCCCCCTTCTGTATTCCATCGAAGAATAAAGGAATTTCCCCAGAGGGTGGTTCCTATCTTCTGTCATCGGGCTGGGGACCAGCCCATCCCCGGTGACACTATCCCCACCACGATCTACAACAATTAGTGTGGACTAGGTCAGCAGCGGATGGTCAAGCACAAAAAATCTTTTAGAAAACAACGACACATGGTGAATCTAGAAGATATGATGAGAGAGAAATAATCCGGATTAGGAGGAAATAATCTGTTAGGGAAGAAAATAAATAATATGGTGTTTATACTTTATAGATAGAAATAAAAGATAGAGCTGGTTGAGATTTTCCCAACCGCCTAGGCGCAGATTTGGAAGGGCTGCCCATGAGACCTCGAACTTTTTGAGGTGTATGGCTCACGAGAGACTTCAACAAAGAAAATCTTTTAGAAAACAACGTCACATGAAGAATCTAGAAGATATGATTAGAGAGAAATAATTCAGATTAGGGGGAAATAATCTGTTAGGGAAGAAAATAAATAATATGGTGTTTATACTTTATAGATAGAAATAAAAGATTGAGCCGGTTGAGACTTCCCCAACCGCCTAGGCGCAGATTTGGAAGGGGCACAGGGCCCCTATCCTATATAATGCACCCCTCTTCTCTCATGTTATCTATCGAATAATAAAGAAATTTCTCCAGAGGATGGTTCCTATCATCGGTCATCGGGTTGGGGACTAGCTCAATCCCGGTGACACTATCCACACTACGATCTACAACAATTGATATCATATTCATCTCAGCAGATCGTCTTCATGGTTGTCTCTGAACAAGATCATGGGACTCTCACGATGGTTGCCACTAAACAAGATCTTCAGGCCTTCGCCAAGCAATTGGAGGCTATGAACTCCGGCCTCTTGACCTCCATCAACGCCTGTCACGTAGATAGATCATGAACTCACGTCTGGATGATCATGACCATCGTCTAGACAAATTGGAAAAGGCCAGGAACATTGTTTTAAAAGGGTGTCTGGATGCCTAGGCGACTGTTGAACGCTTGGACACCAAGGCTGTCGCCTGGGCGCCTAAGGCGCCCGCCTAGGCGACAACGTCTAGTGTTGACAGTCGTTATATACCAATTTCGATCGTAAATATAAATCAATTATGTGAGGGAATGAATATTTCTTACACACATTATAGTTAGAAATAATCTAGCTCCACTTGTACTTGGAGAAATTGGTGCATGCAGGTATTTTATACAGAATTGAGGTGAAACAAGGAGATGGGATCCTAAAGAATACCTTCCCAACCAATCAGACCCCGACATGTGACAACACATGGATCAAATGACCCACTTACAGGAGTATCCGAGGAGATCCATCGACGTAGCGCCCAAAAATAGTCATGGGATCCACCTGTCAGTCATCTGGAGAAAGCACAACCCCGTTTGGAGGGTTTACCAGGTCGACCGAACATGTGGTTCGGCCGACCTGGTAGCTCCTCCAAACTCATTCAGCTTCCACGTGTTGGCTCCTCCCGACTTTCTGAAGTCGTTGATGACTGATTCGCACGCTTTTGGTGGCGAGAACCGACCCTTCTCCAGTTATAAATAGGATCTCTTACTCCTCACTTCAACACACACCATTTGAGCATCATTCTATTGTATACACTAGTTCTTTAGTGGAGGTTAGGCTGTAGAGAGGAGCCTCTAGTCTCAAGTCCAAATTGAGAAAGGTATAGCTCATGCATCTTTTCTTGTATTCGTGACTTTATGCATAATAAATATATTATCATTAGTCTTCTTTTATACATATACTTGGATAAAACGTTTCTTGTTTGATTGTGGATTTCATGTATGTAGTAGAAGTAGTCTTTATGATTATGCTATAACGATTATATCTTATCGTCATAAACATTACAAACCCCACTGATAGTATAATTAGTTACGATATGATCATATTGATATGAATAACTTATGCTATGTCTCAACATTGGTTCAATGATGTTTAGGTTAGCCATTGACTTAGAGAAGTACTTATATTCGAGCCTCTAAGGTATTTATTTAGTATGCTAGCATAGTGCTAGGATAGTAAGTAGCGTTGGATGTCTCTTAGACTCACAAATTGAAGAGGTAAGCAGTAGGTGGTGACAACCTTATTTGTCCTTTGTAATCCTTCACGTTCGGCTATGCCACACGCTCTTGGCGGGAGTCGTCCTAGTATTACTAGAGGTAAACCCGTGCCCAATGTGTTGAACAGCTTAGCATAAGGATTCACCATTGACATGCTCATTAGTACCTAATCTAGGCTATGTATATGTATAATAGAAGCATTGTAGGAGCAACTCCCCAACTCTTAGTCTAATCTCCATTAGGACTCATCTACCCTCTAGAATAGATTACTTAAGTGTGTGCCACAACTCATATTATCAACTTACCCTTGTCTTGATAATTGATTAGTATCCCATAGCTTGATCATGAGAGTAGTGTTTACTCCATTGTCTTCCTTTGGGATAAATACGATACCCTTGGGAATACTTATGTGTGAAATGATACAACGATATCTTCCGTGTGCTTGCGGATCTCATCTCTTTCGAGAGATGATCTGTTGTGTTAAGAACCATCAACAAGCATTTCTTGCGCCGTTGATGGAGAAGGCAAAGGAAGTAAAGGATAGCTATCACGTGTGATTAAGCTATAAGTACTAATAGTTATTAGACAGGATTACCCTTGTTTGTTTTCTCCTTTTGTGTGAAAACAAGATAGTGTTGGCTAACCCATTTTATGGGATGGCCAATGAGGACGCTAATGCTCAACTGCAAGATGATTCAAGACGTACCTCAACAAATTTTCGTTGGGCAACACCATTGCCTTTCGCGGAGGAATTTCAGCTTCCAGTAGAAGCCAAAGTCATTCATCCCCAAGCTTGGAGAGGCTCCAAGAGTTTTTCTTGGTTTGGGTTCATCATAGGGTGGATAGTTGGCTTTTCATCCAACACTCATATCCTGGGTTGGCTCCATCAATCCATGACCACATTCATGCTGAAGCTGAAGAAGTCCTATTCTCATTCATCATGGATGAGAATATGGTCGAAGGGGTGGATTGAAGAGTGCTTTAGTTCCTTTAGCTTGACATGCACACCACTTAACAAGGTGGACATGCTAGTTATGGAACTACACCTCCCATTGAGTAACATGAAGATTAAGTCAATGAAGATTAAGTCAATGGACAAGTGTTTGGATGATCCAAGTCATGAATATTCACATGATTTGTGAAAATCCATGTCAACATGGGCAACTTGGGGAATCATTTCCCTAAGACCCATGTGGATTCTTCCTTTCAAACACAAGTCCAATGGCTATCACCAACAAGGAGGTCAAGGGTTGAATCAACATCACCCTTGTAATCAAGGAGGCTATAAGGATTTCAATGGATTTAAGTTCAACTAGCCCTTCTTGAAGTATCTTGTCGATGGCCAAGCATGAAATCAAGCCAACATTTACATGAAGCTCTTGGCCAAAGACAAGAAACTTAAAAGAGCATTCAAGATCCAAGATATCCCACAATCACTTGTTGGGATTCCTACCCTTCGACCAAGCCTATGCAACCTAAGGTAAATGACATTGTGGACGAAACGTTTCTTGTTTGATTGTGGAGTCCACATGTCATCATGCTCAAAGAAGTCTTTCATCTATGATCAAAGTATGGGTTAACTCAAAGGAACATCAACAAGGTCGAAATGACACCCCAAAAGAATGACAAGCCCCACCATGCTCACGAAAGAATATCTTCAAAAGGGAGAAGTTGTCACTGCATCAACAAGTCTCCATCAAGACGAGGGAGAGGCTAGGGCCATCATGTGGTCCACATGTCCAACTGACATACTAAAGGAGATTTGGCATGTCAATCAAAAGAAATTGTCCACATCTTCAACTCCGGAATTGAACAACAAATTATCACACTAAACATGACGAAGGTAAGTCCCATTCATCGGACTTAAAAAATTCGGTGAGTCCTTGCCAATAGGTTAATTGGCAGTTATCTCATATTTGTTTTTTTAATTGCATATTTGAATTTTCCATCAATCTTTGCATTTGCATTTAGCATGTTTGAATTTTTACACTTGCATGTTGGACAGTAAAATTTCCAACCATCATAAAATAAAATTTTGAATTAGGAAATAAATTTATTTGGATATGAACCTTGGGCGTAACTGTTAACTGGGTAATTAGTGAATCAATTGACGTCATAAGGGTAGGTACATATATATAGCCCCATATGGGCTAGTACATGGGCCTAGCCCAACACAACCCACACATACAGTCCAACCCCCCCTCCCGCAGTCTCAACATCTAGCTACGACAGATGTTGAAGCTGGACCAGAACTCTGAGAACAACGATGAAAGAAGCCTCTTTGTGAAGATGTCGGCGAACTGCGACGTCGTAGGGACGTGGAGAACTCTGACCTGTACACGTGCAACCCGCTCACGAACAAAATGGAGGTCGTCTTCACATGTTTCGTGCGCTGATGCTGGACAGAGTTGGTGGAGAGGTAGACGACACTGACGTTGTCACAGTTGACCAATGTGCTCCGGGCAACGGAAGAGTGGAGCCCCTAGCGTAGCTGCTTTGGTCGGGAAGCCTCAGCCACACCGTTAGCTACGGCGCGATACTCCGCCTCTGCACTTGAGCGCGACACCACGGGTTGCCGCTTCGAGGACCAGGAGACGAGGTTCCTGCCTAGGAAGACGACGTAGCCAGAGGTGGACCGCTGGGTGTCTGGACAACCTGTCCAGTCAGCGTAGTTGTAGACGACCAGCTCGGAAGCCGAGTCACGCCGAAGGAGGAGGCCGTAGTCGAGAGTGTCGCGTAGGTACCGAAGGATCCGCTTCACAGCGGTGAGGTGCGGCTCCAGCGGGTCATGCATGTGAAGGCACACCTGCTGAACCGTGTAGGAGATATCCGGCCTAGTGAAGGTGAGGTACTGAAGGGCACCTGCAAGACTCCTGTAGGTAGTCGGGTCACTGACGAGTGTCCCGTCGGTAGAGGAGACCTTTGCCTGGGTATCCACCAGCTTGGAACACGGCTTATACTCAGCCATGCCTCCTCGCTCGAGGATATCCAAGCAGTATTGCCGCTAGTGAAGGAACAGGCCACCTGGGCGATCCTCAACCGCAAAACCCACGAAGTGGTGAAGTTGGCCCAAATCCTTCATAGCAAACTCCTGCTGTAAGGCGGAGATAGTGCGCTGAAGGAGAGTCGAATTGGACGCCGTCAGTACAATGTCATCGACGTATAGGAGAAGGTAGGCAGTGTCAACCTCCCGTCGATAGACAAACAACGACGTGTCCGACTTGGCCTCAACAAAGCCCAACGAGACCAAGAAGGAGGCGAATCGGCTGTACCAGGCTCGGGGTGCCTGCTTCAGACCATACAAGGACTTGTTCAGCTTGCAGACCATGTTTGAACAAGCTGAATCAACGAACTCTGTCGACTGATTAAAGTACACCGTCTCTGTCAGAGTGCCGTAGAGGAAGGCGTTCTTGACATCCAGCTGGTGGACGGGCCAAGAACGTGAGAGAGCCAGCGACAGAACCAGACGAACCGTCACCTTCTTCACCACCGTCCTGAAGGTCTCGTCGTAGTCAACTCCAGGGCGCTGAGTGAAGCCCCGAAGTACCCACCAAGCGGAATCATCCGCTTTCTTCTTATGCGTGAACACCCACTTGCCCGTGACAATATTGCCACGACTGGGACGAGTACTAGGTCCCAGGTCCGGTTCGCAAGTAGGGCCACATACTCTTCCTCCATAGCGTGGCGCCAGTGGGGGTCGGCGTGGGCGCTACAGACGAAAAACTGTATAGGCGATACCGAAGAGGAGGACGGTGGAGGTGTCGTCAACGAGAGGACGATGATGGAATAAGTCTTGTAGTCCTTTGGTCTTTGGTCCCCTAGTCCCTTGTACCCTTGTCCTTAGTTTGTTGTACCTTAGTCCTTTGGTCTTTGGTCCTTGTTGTACTCATCTTAGACTAGAGGACAGCATCTTGACTGCTTTTAGGACAGCAGTTAGGACAGCAGCATCTTGACTGCTTTTAGGACGGTTGTTAGCATCTTTAGGACAGCACCTTGCATGGCATCTTGGACTAGCAAGAAGGCATATGCTTGGCTGGTTGGCTGCCCTTGGGCTGCTATAAATATGTAGCCTCAACCCCTTGGGTTGGTATGGCATTGTGTGAGGAATAGACAAGAAAATTGCCCCAACTCTCTAGTGTCATCCTCTCTTCAATGAGAGTAAAAATCCAGCTACTAACACTTGGTATCAGAGCCGTTCTATCCTGTAGCCTAAACATCTCTTGCTCATCTCCCTCCCGCGCCTCTCCCTGTCCGCAACCGGTAGCAGGAACACCGGCTGTCCCAGCTCATCCCTCTTCCCCACACACAAGCTCCCCACTAGTGCGCGATGTCCGACGGACAGTCTCAGCGTTCGGTCGCCTCGAGCGCGCGGCAGATAGAGGTCGCCGCGGCGGAGGAGCGCGAGCGAGCGGCGGCAGAGGCTGCAGCGACGGCGGCACTAGCGGCAAAGTTGGCGGCGGCGGAATTGGCAGCAGCGAGAGCGGAAGTGGAAGCAGCGGCGGCGGCGGCTGTAGCGCGTGCAGCGGCAGCAGAGCTGGAGGCTCTGCGCGGCAGTAGCTCCAGCGGCTCTGTCGACGGCGGCGTCGACGATGAGCTCAGGTTGGCAAGGGAAGTGGTGCGAGCACAGGAGATGCATCGAGTAGCCGCGCGTCCCCATGGGCGCGATAGCCGCAGCCCAGGCCGGCGCGAACGTGTCGGTGGCGCTCCCTGCGGCGGCGGCGCAGTCGACGGAGAACGCGGCCGTTACAGGCAGCGCGGTTCTCCCTCCCCAGATCGGTACCATGGACACCATGGGGTCCAGGCCATTGTCAGGGATGTCGGTCCCGACGGTGGGTGGCCTACCCTCACCAAGACCAACTACGTGGAGTGGGCCGCGGTGATGAGGGTGCGGCTCCAGGTGCGACACATGTGGGAAGCAGTTCGGTACGGCGACGTCGACTACTACGAGGATCGACGGGCGCTGGATGACTTCATTGCTGCAGTCCCGCCCGAGATGCAGTTCTCGCTTTCCAAGAAGCGGACTGCTAAGGAGGCTTGGGACGCCATCGCTGCGGCACGCATCGGCAGCGACCGCGCCCGCAAGACCACACTGCAGGCGCTTCGCAAGGAGTGGGAGAACCTGGCCTTTAAGCCAGGTGAGGACGTCGATGACTTTGCTCTCCGTCTCAACACTTTGTTGCAGAAGTTGGAGCAGTTCGGCGACGACACCTACGACGAGGAGAGAGCTGTCGAGAAGCTCTTCCGTTGCATCCCCGAGAAGTACAAGCAGATCGCTCGCTCGATCGAGTCTCTGTTGGACCTCTCCACGATGTCGATCGAAGAGGCGATAGGTCGCCTCAAGGTCGTCGACAGCGACGAACCACAACCTCTCTCGGGGCCTATCACTATTGGCGGGAAGCTTCATCTCACTCGCGAGCAGTGGGAGGCTAGCCAGGGTGACCGGAAGAAGGGGGAGTCCTCTTTCTCGACAGGCGGCCGCAAGCGCGGCAAGCTGCGCAAGGGGCGCGGAGGCGCCCAGGCCGGGGCGCAAGGAAGTGCTCGCGGAGGTGCCCAGGGCGGTGCCGCCGGCAACCACAAGCCGGCACGAGACGACACCTGCCACAACTGTGGCAAGCTTGGTCATTGGGCCAGGGAGTGTCGACAGCCACGACGTGGTCAGGCCCACGTCGCACAAGTGGAGGAGGAGGCCCACGTCGCCCAGGTGGAGGAGGAGCCAGCTTTGTTCATGGCACATGGAAGCATCAAGCCATCTCTAGCGGCATCGACCGCAACAGCTCTCTTTCATCTTGATGAGCCGAGAGCACACGCTCTCCTCGGCGACGGCTCCAGCAACGACAAGACTGACGGGTGGTGCCTCGACACCGGCGCCACCCATCACATGACCGGTCGACGGGAGTTCTTCGCCGAGCTTGATCCCCATGTCCGAGGCTCCGTCAAGTTTGGTGACGCCTCCGGCGTGGAGATCAAGGGTGTTGGCTCCGTCCTCCTCAGCGCTAAGTCCGGTGAGCACAAGCTGCTCGTCGGAGTCTACTACATCCCCGCGTTGCGAAACTCCATCATCAGCTTGGGACAGCTGGATGAGAGTGGTTCACGCGTGGAGATCAAGGACGGAGTCATGAGGATTTGGGATCGCCATTGTCGCCTTCTTGCCAAGGTAACTAGAGGCACCAATCGACTCTATGTCCTTCACGTGCAGGTAGCACAACCTGTCTGTCTTGCCACTCGTCGTGAGGACGAGGCATGGCAGTGGCACGAGCGCTTTGGGCACCTTCACTTCGAGGCCCTGAAGCAGCTCAGTGCCAAGGAGATGGTGCGAGGCATGCCATGCCTTGACCATGTGGAGCAGCTCTGTGACGTCTGCGTGGTGACGAAGCAGAGGCGGCTTCCTTTTCCCCAGTAGTCAAGCTTTCGAGCCAAGGAGCGGCTCGAGCTCGTTCACGGGGACTTGTGTGGCCCGGTGACACCGGCTACACCAGGAGGACGACGCTACTTCCTGCTGCTCGTCGACGACCTCTCCCGCTACATGTGGGTGGTGGTCCTTGGCAGCAAGGGAGAGGCTGCGAACGCCATCAGGCGTGCGCAGGCCACTGCGGAGGCGGAGTGCGGCCGCAAGCTGCGCGTGCTGCGCACCGACAACGGCGGCGAATTCACGGCGGCTGAATTCGCGTCGTATTGCGCGGATGAGGGTGTTCAGCGCCACTACTCCGCGCCCTACAGCCCGCAACAGAACGGCGTCGTCGAGCGGCGCAACCAGACGGTTGTGGGGATGACTCGGGCCCTCCTCAAGCAGAGGGGAATGTCGGCTATCTTTTGGGGAGAGGCGGTGGTGACCGCCGTCTACATCCTCAACCGTTCGCCCACCAAGGCCCTCCACGGCAGGACGCCGTACGAGGCTTGGTATGGGCGCAAGCCGGCGGTCTCTCACCTACGAGTCTTCGGCTGCCTCGTGTTCGCCAAGGAGCTTGGCCAGATCGGCAAGCTCGACGACAGGAGCACCCCCGGGGTGTTCATCGGCTACGCGGAGGGCTCGAAGGCCTACCGCATTCTCGACCCAGAGACACAGCGTGTGCGCACGACGCGCGACGTTGTGTTCAAAGAAGGGCGAGGATGGGCATGGGACAAGGCGGTGGACGACGGTTCGACCTCGACGAACGACGACTTCGTCGTCGACTACGTCTACCTCAAGGGAGCTGGGGGAGTAGGCAACTCCTCTTCACCGAGCGTGTCTACCCCAGCCCCAGAGCGTTCACCTCCACCTCAGTCGGCGACCCCACACACTCCAGCACCGACAGCCACCCCTCTGGGCACGTCCACTCCGTCACCAGCTCGTGTCGAGCACGACCCAGTGGAGTTTGTCACTCCGCTCTCCCACGACGAGGAGCGCCTCGACGGGTGCTACGACGGCGAGCAGTTGTGGTATCGCAAGATGGAGAACATTCTCGGCGACCAGCCGGTGCCGGGACTGGCCCCTCACGATCTGGATGATCAAGACTCGGAGGCGCAGTTGCACCTTGCGTGCAACGACGGCGAGCCTCGGTCTTTCGCGGAGGCCGAGAAACACGCAGCATGGCGTGCCGCGATGCAGTCGGAGATGGATGCGGTTGAGACGAACCGCACTTGGGAGCTTGCTGACCTCCCTCGCGGTCACCGTGCGATCACCCTTAAGTGGGTGTTCAAGCTGAAGAGGGATGAAGCCGGCGCCATCGTTAAGCACAAGGCTCGCTTGGTGGCACGCGGCTTCGTGCAGCAGGAGGGGATCGACTTCGACGATGCCTTTGCCCCCGTGGCACGGATGGAATCCGTGCGACTCCTTCTTGCGCTGGCTGCTCAAGAAGGCTGGCGTGTCCAGCACATGGACGTCAAGTCGGCGTTCCTCAACGGCGACTTGAAGGAGGAGGTCTACGTACACCAGCCGCCAGGGTTTGCGCTCCCTGGCAAGGAGGGCAAGGTGTTGCGCCTGCGCAAGGCCCTCTATGGCTTGCGGCAGGCACCACGGGCGTGGAATGCCAAGTTGGATTCCACGCTCAAGAGGATGGGCTTCGGGCAATGCCCACACGAGGCGGCCATCTACCGGCGGGGCAATGGAGGAAACACCCTACTGGTGGGTGTCTACGTCGACGACTTGGTGATCACCGGCACCAAGGAGGCGGAGGTGGCAGCGTTCAAGGAAGAGATGAAAGCCACTTTCCAGATGAGTGACCTGGGATCCCTCTCCTTCTACCTAGGAATTGAGGTGCACCAGGCCGACTCCGGGATCACACTTCGACAGACCGCCTACGCTAGGCGCATTGTTGAGCTAGCTGGGCTCACAAACTGCAACCCAGCCCTCACTCCGATGGAGGAGAGGCTGAAGCTGAGCCGCGACAGCACGGCGGAGGAGGTGGACGCTACACAGTACCGGCGTCTTGTGGGGAGCCTTCGCTACCTCGCCCACACACGGCCGGACTTGGCATTCTCCGTCGGCTACGTTAGTCGGTTCCTGCAGCGACCGACGACGGAGCACCAGCAGGCTGTGAAGAGGATCATCCGCTACGTTGCGGGGACTCTTGATCACGGCCTCCACTACTCGAGGTGTCCTGGAGAGGCACACCTTGTCGGGTACAGCGACAGCGACCACGCCGGCGACATCGACACCAGCAAAAGCACGAGCGGGATCCTCTTCTTCTTCGGCAAGTGCCTCGTTAGCTGGCAGTCGGTCAAGCACCAGGTGGTGGCCATGTCCAGCTGCGAGGCCGAGTACATAGCGGCCTCCACCGCTTCGACTCAGGCGCTCTGGCTTGTTCGACTGCTTGGTGATCTACTCGGCAGAGACACTGGAGCGGTGGAGCTCAGGGTGGACAACGTGTCTGCTCTGGCCCTGGCAAAGAACCCCGTTTTTCATGAACGGAGCAAGCACATCCGGGTGAGGTACCACTTCATCCGAGGCTGCTTGGAGGAAGGTAGCATCAAGGCGATCTACATCAACACCAAGGACCAGCTTGCGGATCTGCTCACCAAGCCCCTTGGGAGGCTCAAGTTCATTGAACTTTGCTCCAGGATCGGGATGGTCCAACCCTCCCAGAAGACGACGTACAAGACTTAGGGGGAGAATGATGGAATAAGTCTTGTAGTCCTTTGGTCTTTGGTCCCCTAGTCCCTTGTACCCTTGTCCTTAGTTTGTTGTACCTTAGTCCTTTGGTCTTTGGTCCTTGTTGTACTCATCTTAGACTAGAGGACAGCATCTTGACTGCTTTTAGGACAGCAGTTAGGACAGCAGCATCTTGACTGCTTTTAGGACGGTTGTTAGCATCTTTAGGACAGCACCTTGCATGGCATCTTGGACTAGCAAGAAGGCATATGCTTGGCTGGTTGGCTGCCCTTGGGCTGCTATAAATATGTAGCCTCAACCCCTTGGGTTGATATGGCATTGTGTGAGGAATAGACAAGAAAATTGCCCCAACTCTCTAGTGTCATCCTCTCTTCAATGAGAGTAAAAATCCAGCTACTAACAGACGACCCCAGAGAAACGCTCAACCGGTCGAAGAACCCCAGCTGCACGTCGAGTCACCATCGGGTGGACGTGACCTGGGTCCCGGTGGAGCAGAGGCGGGTGGTACACCGGGGGCTCAGGGCGAGCAGGAGTCGGATCATCAACCCGCTCTCGTCGCTGATAGACAAGAGCAGGGTCGACAAACCGCGGTACCGTGGCCGCACGTGGCACAACGAGTGTGTCGGAGACACCGGGGCCGCGTGTGGCGCGACAGTAGAGGTCGGAGATGTCGGGGCCGCACGTGGCGCAGCTGAGGAGGTTGGAGACGCCGTGGCCGTGCGTGGCGCGACTGAGGAGGTCGGAGACGCCGTCACACGTGGTGCAACTGGAGACGCCGGAGCTGCTGGAGCCTGAGCACCAACCCGAGCTCGTCGCTGGTAGACGAGAGCAGGGTCAGTGAACCGAGACGTCGGGGCTGCGGGAGGCACAGCCAGCAGCGCATGAGGCGCTGCAAGGGCGCAACAGTCGATGTCGGATACGTCGGGGCCACGTGTGGAGCAGCGGGCGACGTCGGGGATGCCGAGGCCGCACGAGGTGCGGCAGGTGACGTCTGTTGAAATGATCTTGTTTTTTAAAATATTCTAGAAGAGTTATAGATAGAGTCCAAATTAGGTAAGGGTTAAAGTTTGAGTCCGAGTAGTTTAAATAGAGTCCTAAACAGTTTTAGGGGGTGTTTCTATCTGTAACGAGTCTATATATATGTGGGAGACCCCAAGGAATAAAGCAAGCAATCATTATTGAAAATTCCAAGTTGATTTTGGTCCGGATTTCCAACAATTGGCATCAGAGCTGGATGTTTGTGAATCTGCCCCGGAAGTACGTGCTCCTGGGGTGGACACGAACGCTCACACAAGGGAGATCGACCCGCGGCGAGATCAGGCGAGCAGAAGGTGGATGCCAGGAGGGACGGCACAACCTGTAGAATACGATGACAGCCATCGCGCGAGCTTGCGAAGACGGATACAATGGGAATCCAGTTGGAATCGCGCAGATTCGGGCGCGCTCGAGGTGGGAACCATGCGGACGACCACGTGCCAGAGCACTCGACACGGATCTAGGCGTTTGTCAGCAAAATCGATCCAAGCGGAGGAGTGTGTGGCGGGGATGGTGCTGCGGGCCATGGCGTCAGGCAAGCAATGACGGACGAGGTCGACGGAGACGAACGCTGGTGGCCGGTGCGTGGAAACCGAATCAGGAAATCAGGCCAACGTGCGGACGGCTCTAGCGAATCGACCGACTTCTGGCAGCATGGTGCAGTTCTGGCGTGCATCGACGAAGGTGGCCGAGTTCCACGAGCGCTGTAGAGAGTCGATCGACTCGGGAGGCGGCACCACTTGTGCGGATCCGGGAGAAGATGGAGAGAAGGTCGGAGTCTCTATTCTCGCGTTCGTGAACGAGCAACAAAGGAGGACGGAGGAGCAGCAGGTCGTATTGGGCCTGGTGGGCCTGAAAATTGGGACTGAATGTGTGAAAGGAGGAAGAGAACGTGGGCTGGGGCAGGAAGCTGGCGTGCTGGGCTGTGACTTTTTTTCTTTCATTTCTGGACTCTTGTCGGTGGGCAGTAAGAGTGGATTTGGTGCTGAACATCCTACGTGGGCTGCTTGCTGGACATGGTTCCTGGTGAATAAAGAAGACTGCTCGAGCTGGTTGGTTTGGAATTGGCTGAGCAGAACGGTGTGGAAGTGTGGGCTTGTGAGTCCAGATTATGTTGGTGTTGGTCACATACAAGGGAGGTGTGCCTATAGATGTGATCAAGGTTGTTCACGGCGAGGTTGTCGTGAGCATTTCAAAATGTGTTCGGGATGGAAGTGTCCATGTCCAAGAGGTGTAGTTGTGTCCACTAATTTTTCAGGACGGATGTGTCTGTCTTAGGTGGTGTAGTTGTGTCCACCCCAGGGTGTAGTTTGTGCCACCCAAAATTGTGTTCGGGATGTAGTTGCGTCCATCCCAGGGGTTGAAGACGTGCCCAGATCAAATTTGTCTTCAGGATGTAGTGACCATCCTGGGGGTGTAGTGCCCACCTCAAAAATGTATCCTAAATTAGCGAGAGCATCTTAGAAAACAAGATTAGGGGGTGTGTTGAAATAATCTTGTTTTTTAAAATATTCTAGAAGAGTTATAGATAGATTCCAAATTAGGTAAGAGTTAAAGTTTGAGTCCGAGTCAGTGTTGTCCAGGCTCGCCTAGGCGACGCCTAGGCAGCGCCTAGGCGTCTAGTCGGTCCAAGTCGGACACCATGACTCATCGGCTCGCCTGGAACTGTCCAGGCGCCCGACTGGGACGCCTTGGTGTCTCCTAGCGTCCGGACGCGGCGTCCAGGCGTCTTCCGGCTCCACCTGATGGCTCTGTTGTGTAGTGGCGAGGTGCGGCGGCGCGCAGCCGCGTCGAGCGACTCCAGCGTAGAGGCGGAGTCAGGGTGCGGAGCGGAGGCACGCAGAGGGAAGGAGAGGGAGGCAGGAAGAGGGCGGCGGCAAAGGAGGCGAAGGGCGGCGGATGGGATCGAGAACGGGAAAGCAGGGGGCGGCGGCTGTTCGTCTGGATCGATCGGTGTTTAACTGAAGGAGAAAAGAGTTATGGTTATGAGTTATAGGCTTATTGGGCCTTAAAAAATAAACCCTACGGCCCATAACGCCCGCATCCATGACTTCCATCGGCCGCCGCGGCGCCGCCTCCTTCGTTCCCTGCTTCGATCCGCCGCCGCCGCCCTCCTGGCTCCTCCGCTCTGCTCGATCCTCCGCCGCCCTCTCTATCCTCTGCCGCCCTCCTCGATCCCTGCTGCCTCCGACGCTTCCGCTCCTCTGAGACAGCAGCCTCTGGCCTCTTCTCCCATGCTCTGGCCTCCTCTCCCCTGCTCTGCCCCGCCCGTGTCCTGGTCGTCTGGCCCTCGCCTAGGCGCCTGCCTAGGCGCCTAGTCGTCCAGGCGGCCGGCGGGCGCTTAGGCGTCCAGGCGACGTTTTGCAACCTTGGTCCGAGTAGTTTAAATAGAGTCGTAAACAGTTTTAGGGGGTGTTTTTATCTGTAACGAGTCTATATATATGTGGTAGACCCCAAGGAATAAAGCAAGCAATCATTATTGAAAATTCCAAGTTGATTTGGGTCCAGATTTCCAACAATGTCGGGGACGTCGGGGCCACGAATGGCGCAACAGGTGTCGTACCTGCAGAAAAAAGGCCAAGGCAGCTGTACTGGAGCAGACGCGGTGTCAGTAGAAAACAGGGAGTCCAACTCTGTGGCGGAAACAAAGGAGGAAGTGGAGATTAAGAGGACTCATCGAAGACGACTTGTTTAGAGATCAAGATACGATGAGTGGTGAGGTCCAGACACCGATACCCTTTATGATCGAGAGAATACCCAAGAAAGACACACCGAGTGGAGCGAGGCACAAGCTTATGTGGGGCTGTAGCGAAAAGGTTAGGGTAGGAAGCGCACCCGAAAACTCGAAGGTGGTCGTAAAGAGGGGTGGTGCCATACAAGGCAAAGTAAGAGGTAAGTGCATGAATCGCCTTGGTGGGAAGACGATTAATGAGAAAAGTGGCATTGTGGAGGGCCTCCACCCAGTACCGAGCAGGAATAGAGCCCTAAAACAGTAAAGAGCGCATAACATCATTTGTGGTGCGAATCATGCGCTCTGCCTTGCCATTCTGAGGAGGTGTATGGAAAAGACATGCTAACTGGATGCCATGGGCAAGTAGAAAGTTACGGAGCGTCGAGTTTTCACACTCACGTCCGTTATTGCATTGGAGAACTCGGACAATCAAACGAAGTGAGAAAGAGTGACGTAAGTCTCAGACTTAAAACGTAAGGGAAAAGTCTAAAAAGTGCTAAAAATCATCAACCACCGCCAAGTAATATTTAAACCCCGAAACCTGATAATAGGAGATGTCCACAAATCACAGTGAATAAGATCAAAAATGTGCTCAACACGAGTCACTGAAGTCGGAAACGGAAGTCGAACATGGCAACCAAGCTAACAAGTATGGCATAAAGACTCATGTGTGCTCCTAGTACATGAGATAACTGAACTACTAGATAGCTTGGACATAGCATCTACGCCAGGATGGCCAAGCCGGCGGTGCCAAGTGGTGGACGAAGCTATCGTAGTCACAACAAAACTCGGAAATGCAGCAGAAGTAGGAAGTCGAAGCGTGTATAGGGACCCTGGGCTATCACATCGAAAAAGATGTCGGGTGAACGAGATCCTTCACAAATACCAAAAGGATCCAACTCATCAGAGACATTATTATCAGTGGGGAAACAATGAATAGAAAGCAAATTCTGAATGATGTCCGGAGCAACAAGAATATTTGTTAAGCTGGAAAGAACCCGGAGATCCTGAGTCACTGGAAGAACATATCCATTCCCGATAACGATAGATGAAGGAAAAGAAGGGTGGGGAGGGCGGGTAGAATATACTAGCGTCAGGAGTGGTATGGTACGAAGCTCCGGAATCTGCCACCCAGTCAGCAGGTGGCGTGAGGTGCATGGTGTTGAACGAATACGCTAGTGACTGGCGGTCCCACACCAGGGGCGGCTCCTGGAACGGCGCCGACGACTTCGAGTCCCCAACAGGGTAATCAGTGCCCTCGTAGGCCGACTGCCCACCATTAGTGTCGCCAGGCCCGCTAAAGGTCTTAGTCTACGGCCCACTGGTAGGGTCGGCTGGTCCACCGTAGCCTGGGTGGGCGACGCCGGCTGAGGACGAGGCGAGCGTGGAGGCGGATGACTCGGAGACCGTCCAAGCCACATAGAGATATGACCGGTCCATGAGTTGTAGGGTGTGGGCTAGGGCGCACCTCCCCGACCGATGCCACCACTACTACTTCCATTAGCAGGAGCAGGAGTTGTAGTGCCGCCAGTACCACTGCCTCGGCCGCCGCGCTTACTGCGGAGGCAACGAGTACCACCCTCTGAGCCTGCAGGAGTAGCTGGGGTGGTAGGCGGAGCAGGAGGTCGCAGTGGTGGTCCACCAGAAGTAGGTGGCCGCGGAGACTGCCAGAGCCGTAGAAGGTTGCTGCAGGTCCGGAGCCAGCAGGGCCACCGGAAGTGATCTCCTCGAGCTCAAGGTCAGAACAGACCTTCTCGTAGGTCGGAGGCGGCTCCACATGAAGAAGCCAGGAACAAAGGTGGCTGTAACACTCGTTTAGGCCTTGAAGGACCCGAAGGACGAGTGTGCTGTCAGCAATCGGCTCGCTAAGGTTGCACAAGTCATCAGCCATGCCCTTCATCTCCCGATAGTAGGCGGAGATGGAGCGATCACTCTGGACGGTGTTCTGGAATCGCGCGTTGATGTGTAGAGCACGAGTCGCACGGTTCCCCAGAAAGTGCTGCTCAAGCACTAGCCATGCCCATCGCGCAGTAGCACCACCGCACTGCCCGACGATGTCGTGTAGCTCGTCGGAGAGGGACCCAAGGATCCACGCTAGGACCAGGTTGTCCATGCTGATCCAAGAGTCATCCAACGGGGAGTCCTCCCACTGAACGTGGTTCTCGAGACGGTACCGCCTCAACATGAGGAGAAACACATGACGCCAGCGGACGTACGCGGTGGAGTCAGAACTGAGGACGATCGACACGAGCGTCCGGATGTTCTGAACTCTGGCCGCCTGGGCGTGGAGGGCAGCGACGAGAGAAGCTGAGTACGTGGAGTGAGCACCAGCATCTGCTGAAGACTCGTAGGTAGTACTCAACGATTGGTGAGCACTTTCCTCGAGCTGGTGAGACAGAGCGGCCCCAGAAGCACGCTCCTACTCCAAGGATAGAGCAAGTGCCCGCTCGCGCTCGCGAGAGGTGGCCAGAGCCACGATGACATCGAAGGTGTCCACGACAGTCGTGGTAGTGCTGTTGGCACCGCAGAGGGGGGCAACAATCGCACTATGAGCAGCGACAACGCCAACAGCAGGGACAGACATTGCCGGCAAGACGGTGGTAATGGTGTGCGCATCCGGCTGGGGCTCGAGTCTGGCGATGTACGAAGGTGACGATTGCGTGAGTCCAGTAGGTCCGTCGAGGTCAGAGCCGGTCATAAAGGCGACGACAGCGGCACCATCAAGTGGACCGCCGACAGCCGGACCGATCGTTGTGCCGTACGGGCGAAGATGGATGTCGCGCGCCTGGCTATGACAGCGAGAGGCCCGTCGGCGGTCGGACCAGTCGCGGGTGGAGATCCGACGACGACAGCCAGCTCGGCAGCCGTGCCGGTAGTCGGGCATGGAGCAGCCGCTCCTGCACCCGTCCGTGGGGCACCGACGGCTGGCCAGGTGGGGCCAGGGCCGTGCAGCGCACTGGTGGCCGAAAACGGTGCGAGTCCGGCGGCTGGCTGCCAGATCCTGACGGTTGCAGGCCCACCGGAAGCAGCGGCGGCACCAACTAGAGAGGCGGCGGCCAGGCCACCCACTGCAGGGGTTGCGCCGGCTGCTGCGGCCGGATTTGGTACGACGGTGGTCGGGATCGACGCGCTGACGGTTGGGAGCAGTGCGCTGGTGGCGGTCGGGCGCCAGGCGGCGCCATTCTGAGGGAGAGGAAGCACGTCAGAGGGAGAGAGGGCCGACACGGCCAGGGGGAAGGGGCGCGCCTGCAGTGGCGCACCGGTGGCCGGCGGCAGATCGCCGGCAGCCGGCGGCGGCGTTGGCGACTAGGACATGGGTGGCGGCTGGGAGGTTTAGAGTTAGGGTTACCTGTCTGATACCATGTTAATTGGGTAATTAGTGAATCAATTAACCCTAGGAGTAGGTACACATATATAGCCCCGTAGAGGCTGGTGCATGGGCCTAACCTAACACAACCCACACATACGGTCCAACAGTAACCACTTGAATTTGTCTTCCTAATTCAAACAAAAAATATTTTCCTTTATATTCATTGTATGTACAAGTTGTTTCAAGTTGGGCAAAACAATTTGACAAATGGTACAACATGCTTTTGAGCTAACGTAACTCGTTTTCAAGTTGTTTTGTTTGCTCTTGATTGTGGTGTAGCTAGGACAAAATTTGTAAATAGGTTGGAAGGCCTCATCAAACGCATATCGCTCCATCGATCTCATTTTGAGTTCATGGTGGAGGAATGCTTAAGATGGTGGCCCAATGGAGGAACAAGATGAAGCTCATTCAACTTCAACCTCAACTTGGCAGAAGCCATTGTACATGAAGGCTACACTAAAATTCATGATCGTGAGTTTCTCAGACAAAAACTCTTAACCCGAACTGCTCTTCAATTGAGGTACAAGTTTAAAATTTTTCGTCGTTTGAACTGCATTAGGATTGAATGATTTTTTGCTTGTGAGGAAGGTTTACACCTTCTCATCATTCAATTTTATGCATCCTCACTAGAGTAAGTGCTGACATTGCTCTTTTTTATTCTTCAAAAAGGAATATCACAGAATAAATTTAAACAAGTACCTAGAATTTCATGATCATTGTTAAAATTGACTTAGACATTTTCTGTCTAGGTTTAGTAAGTAATGCTTATGGAATAATTTAATGATTGAATTGGTATGTAGCAACCTAGGAACAGTGATATCCATAATTTTGATTTAAAATCCATTCATGCATGAATCACTAAATTTCAAATTTCTAAGCAATAAATTAAAAAATGCTCAGAAGCATAAAATTGAGAATATTGTTTGTCATGATCTAAATGATAACATTTGCTCTTGTGAAAAGTAAAGATGGTTAGAGAATTTATAAGACGAAAGAATCGATATAGTGTATTTATATCACTTGCATCGTTATGAGTCGGAGCTTTAAAAAAATGTGCAAATTGATTTATCCATAAAGTTCTACTCTTATCAATGAATAATATATTGTTCATGAATACACTTGAAATTGGACCCAATGCATCTTTAGTCTTGTTCTTCTCTGTACGTACAAATGAAGATTCGGTTATCTAACTCGCAAATTCATTTGTATAGGCATCGGGAGCTAATCATCTTTGTCTTTCATAGAGGGAAAGTTTGCAGGAGTAATACTACTATGAGGATTCCATTTCAACGTCTCTTGGCTAAGGAGTAAATTAGTATGGTTGCCACCTACTGAAATTAAATTCGAAGATCAATCATAACTCAATGCATGAGAAGTACAAATTATTTCTTTATAGCAAGAAGGTATGATACACTTTAGCAAAAAAGAATGACGGAACACACTCAACGCATGTTGAGTGCACGTTATTTCTTTGTAGCTAAAGGTTACTATTACCTTAGCCAAGAAATAACAAGGTGCATCCAACGTATGGGAGGCCTTAAGATTGGGATGAGCAATATCGACAACACTCTCCTTGACCACACTCATGGAACCCATAGAAGACAACCCAACATCGTCAGTGAACCCTCCAATGCTAAAGCCATGCTGCAACAAGGTTAGGCCTTGACCAAGAACAAATTTGGGAGAGGACCCTCACTTGAGGTAACTTGTATCACACCCCATTTGCATTTCTTTATTTTATTTCTTTCTTTCCACCACAATTGCATCTAAAAAAATATATAATGTAGTATATGTTAGGTTAATAAATAAAGGATGTGCAATATTTGCATAAGTTGAAATGATGAATAGTTGCTCTGTTTTATTTTCTCTAGTTCCTTGCATACAATTTAGTATTCTCCAAATATTGAGTTTATTGGTCTAGAATATTCTTGTCTGAAACTTGAAAATTGTAGGTAGCAAAAACTAAGTCCATTTCTAGTTTGTTGTGAGATATGATATAGTGATAAGAGCTGCAAATATCTTAGTTGAAAGTGAAACTTAATTTCTCGGAGAAAATTTGAAATGCGAGTTTCTCATTTGATCGAAATTCCTACCAAAGCCATATGATGATTTGAATTAGATAAACCTTATGCATACGCTATTTGCCTTCACGTTGAGATTGGTCAAATTAGTATAGATCTATGTGACAATCTTTTTATGCTTTTAAGATCATGATTACACAAGCACATGTTAAACTTCTACATTAGAAGGTAGCAAAATTTTCTCATACATTCCACCATAAAAAATATACTCCATGATTTTCGTGCATAATACTCTCTGAAAATTACTTGAAAAAAAAGAGAGAAAAAGAGAGGAGTAGAAGACATGACTACAAAAAAAAGAAAATACATACTCATGTACAATAGCAACAACAACAACAACTAAGCCTTTGTCCCAAACAAGTTGGGGTCGGCTAGAAATGAAACCCAACAATTATTGAAGAAAAGTAATAGAAAATAAGATGAGAGTAAAAAAACAAAAAAATAAGATTCTATATTTTATTTATTTTAGAAACGGATTAATAAGAAAGAAGATAAGAATAACAAAATAGGAATAAACTAAGATTCTGGCACATGAATTGCTATTTTCCATGCAGTCTATCACGAGCCAAATCTCTAGGTATGTCCCATTTCTTTAAGTCTCGTTTCACCGCCTCTTACCATGTCAACCTTGGTCAACCTCTACCCCTCCTAATTTTTTCTCTACTCTTTATAATCCCACCGTTAACCGGTGCTTCTGGAGGTCTCCACTGGATATGTCCAAACCACTGTAGGCGATGTTGGACTAGCTTCTCAATCGGCGCCACCCCTACCCTATTAATGTATCACCTCGTTCCTAATTTGTCTCTTCTTGTGTGACCGCATATCCATTGTAGCATACGCATCTCAGCAACACTCATTTATTGGACATGTTGCCTTTTAGTTGGCCAACATTCTGCTCCATACAACATCGTAGGTCTGATCATCGTCTTATAAAATTTTCCTTTTAATTTTTGTGAAACTTTCTTATCACATAATTCCAGATGCTTGTCGCCACTTCATCCATCCGATCTTGATCCTGTGGCAAACATCTTCGTCAATATCACCATTGCTTTGTAACATTGATTCTAAGTATCGAAATGTGTCCCTCCTAGGTACTACTTGTCCTTGTAAACTAACATTTCCATCTTCTCACCCTTTCCATCCTCGCATCTGACATCACTAAAGTCGCATCTCATATACTCAGTCTTGGTTCTACCAATTCTAAATCCCTTAGACTCTAAGGTCTGCCTCCATAACTCCAATTTTCTATCAACACCATCTCTAGTTTCATCTACCAACACTACATCATCAGCAAAGAGCATACACCAAGGGATATCCTCTTGTATATCCTTCGACACCTCATCCATCACTAAGGAAAAGATGTATGGACTTAAGGCTGATCTTTGGTGTAGCCCTGTTGTGCTAGGAAAAGTATCGGTCTCATTATCTCTTACGCGCACACTTGTCACCACATTATCGTACATATCCTTGATAAGGTTAATGTACTTTGTTGAAACTTTGTGTTTCTCTAGCGCCCACCACATGACCGGCCTTGGTACCTTATCGTATGCCTTCTCTAAGTCAATGAACATCATATGTAGATTTTTCTTTTGCTCTCTATACCTCTCCATAAGCTGCCAGAGTAAGAAAATCGTCTTCATAGTGGACCCCCCGGGCATAAAACCAAACAGGTTTTTTGATAGAATGAATTGCTTAATTAATCATAGGGTCTAGGTACATATTTATAGATACATAGATGGGCCGTACAGGCTAGGCCCAAACACAGTCCAACACCCCCCCGCAGTCCCAACATCTACCCACAACAGATGTTGAGACTGGACCGAAACTCAGAAAACAAAGTCGACGGGAGTCCCTTCGTGAAGATGTCGGCAAACTGTGACGTCGTCGGCACGTGGAGAACTCGAACCTCACCGCGTGCAACCCGCTCACGAACAAAATGAAGATCAATCTCCACATGTTTCGTGCGCTGGTGCTGGACGGGGTTGGTGGAGAGGTAAACGGCACTGACATTATCACAGTAGACCAGCGTGCTCCGGGCGACAGGGGAGTGGAGCTCCTGAAGTAGCTGCTGGAGCCAGGACGCCTCTGCTACGCCGTTAGCCACGGCGCGGTACTCCGCCTCAGCGCTGGAGCGAGAAACCACATGCTGCCGCTTCGAGGACCAGGAGACAAGATTCCCCCCCAGGAAGACGGCGTAGCCAGAGGTGGAACGGCGGGTATCAGGGCACCCCGCCCAGTCAGCGTCGGTGTAGACCACCAACTCCGAAGCCGAGTCACGTCGAAGGAGAAGCCCGTAGTCGAGGGAGCCGCGCAGGTATCGAAGAATCCGCTTCATCGCCGTGAGGTGCGTCTCCCGCGGATCATGCATGTGGAGACACACCTGCTGAACCGCGTATGAGATGTCCGGCCTGGTGAAGGTGAGGTACTGCAGGGCACCTGCAAGACTCCTGTAAGAGGTGGGGTCGGCGACCGAGGCGCTGTCAGCTGAAGCCAGCTTCGCCTGAGTGTCCACGGGAGTGGAGCATGGCTTGCAATCATCCATGCCCGCTCGCTCGAGGATATCCAGGCAGTACTGGCGCTGGTGGAGGAACAGAGCGTCCGGACGGTGCTCGACCGCAACGCCCAGGAAGTGGTGGAGCTGGCCGAGGTCCTTCATCGCGAACTCCCGCTGCAGTGCGGAGATCGTGCGCTGAAGAAGAGCTGAGCTGGACGCCGTGAGGACAATATCGTCCACGTACAGGAGGAGGTAGACAGTGTCACCCTCATGCCTGTAAACGAAGAGCGAGGTGTCCGACTTGGCCTCGACGAAGCCAAGCGAGGCCAGGAAGGAGGCGAACCGGCTGTACCAAGCCCGAGGCGCCTGCTTCAGCCCGTATAGAGACTTGTTCAGCCGGCAGACCAAGTCTGGACGGGCTGAATCAACGAACCCTGTCGGCTGACTGCAGTACACCGTCTCTGTCAACGTCCCGTGAAGGAAGGCGTTCTTGACGTCCAGCTGGAGGACAGGCCAAGAACGCGAGAGAGCCAACGACAGAACAGTCCGTACTGTCGCTGGCTTAACCACCGGACTGAAGGTCTCGTCGTAGTCCACTCCAGGGCGCTGAGTGAAGCCCCGAAGTACCCAACGAGCCTTATATCTCTCCAGGGAGCCATCTGCCTTCCTCTTATGCGTGAAAACCCACTTGCCTGTGACAATGTTGCCACGGGAAGGACGTGGAACAAGGTCCCATGTCCTGTTGGCAAGTAGGGCCGCATACTCCTCCTCCATAGCGCGGCGCCAGTGAGGGTCAGTGAGGGCGCTACGGACGGAGGTCGGTATAGGTGATACCGAAGAGGAAATGGATGGTGTCGGTGTCGTCGAAGAGAGTACCACTCCGGAGAACCTCTCAAGAGGCCGAAGAACCCCAGCGGCACGTCTAGTCACCATCGGGTGAACGTGTCCTGGGTCTCGGTGAAGCAACGGTGGGTGGTACACCGAGGGCTCTGGACGCGCAGGCGTAGAGGCACCAACCCGCTCTCGTCGCTGGTAGACAAGAGCAGGATCGGCGAAACGTGGAACAGGGGCCGCACGTGGCGCAGCGGGGGACGTGGGAGCCAGAGTAGTCGTCGGGTCCCCGCACGGCGCAGGAGTCGAGGCCGGAGACGCCGAGGCCGCGCGTGGCGCGGGAGTCGAGGCCGGAGACGCCGGGGCCGCGCGTGGCGCAGCCGTAGGGGACGTCGGGACCTCGTGTGCCGCAGGAGTCGAGGCCGGAGACGCCGAGGCCGCGCGTGGCGCAGCTGAAGGAGGCGTCGGGGCCTCGTGTGGTGCAGGAGACGAGGTCGGAGACGCCGGGGCCGCGCGTGGCGCGGCAGGAGACGTCGGTGCCACGCAAGGTGCGGCTCTCGTCCCCAGGGTCGACGGAGCCTGGGCACCAACCCGCACTCGTCGCTGGTAGACGAGAGCAGGGTCAGTGAACCGCCCGAGTCGTGGCTGTAGGAGGCACAGCCGGAGTCACCACAGGTGTCGGTGCTGCATGAGGTGCAGCTGGCGACGTCGTGGGAGCCACCTGGGAACTGGTGGGTGATGTACCTGCAAAAAAAGGCCAAGGCAGCTGTGGTGGAGCAGCCTCGGTGTCAGTAGAAAAAAGAGAATCCAGCTCTGCAGCTGAATCAGAGGTGGAGGAAGAAAAGGGGAAGGATGACTCGTCGAAGACGACGTGCCGAGAGATCAAAATGCGGTGGGTAGAGAGGTCGAGGCACCGGTATCCCTTATGCTCAAGGGAGTACCCAAGAAAGACACACCTAGTAGAGCGGGGCGCAAGCTTATGTGGAGTAGTGGCGGAAAGATTAGGGTAGCAGGCGCACCCGAAGACACGGAGGTGGTCGTAGAGAGGGGTAGTGCCATACAGGGCAAAGTAAGGAGTCGGTGCTCGAATCGCCTTGGTAGGAAGGCGATTAAGGAGGAAGGTGGCAATGTGAAGTGCCTCTTGTTGGACTGTGTTTGGGCCTAGCCTGTACGGCCCATCTATGTATCTATAAATATGTACCGAGACTCTATAATTAATTAAGCAATTCATTCTATCATGGTATCATTAGCCAAACCCTAACCCTAGCCGCCGCCCCCCCCCCCCCCCCCCCCCATGGCCGGCGCCCTCCCCTGCGCCGCAGCCGCCGCCGCCGGCGGGGCCGCCCCCTCCCTGGCCGCCGGCGCCGGCGTCCCTCCCGCCGCCGCAGCCGCCGGCGGCCGCCTCCTGGCCGCCCCCCTCCCCACCACGGGCAGCGCCCTCCCCTGCGCCGCCGCCGCCGCCGCCAACGCCGCCGCCGGCGGGGCCCCCCCCTCCCTGGCCGCCGCCGCCGCAGCCGCCGGCGTCCCCCCCGCCGCTGCAGCCGCCGGCGGCCACCTCCTGGCCGCCCCCCTCCACTGCGCGGCCGCCCCCCACCACGCTGCCGCCACCGCCGCCGCCGGCGGTCCCTTCCTGGCCGGCGCCCCCCACGCCGCCGCTGCCGCCGCCGCCGCCGCCGGACCTCCCCTGGCCGCCGGCGCCCGCGCCCCCGCCGCCGCTGCCGGGGCCGCACCTCCCCTGACCGCCGGCGCGGCCCTGACCCAGCCGCTGCCGGCCGCCCCCCCTCCCTGGGCCGGCGCGCCCCTCGCCGGCTCCGTCCCCTCCCTGGCCGGCTCCCTCCCCTGCGCCGGTGTGCCTGCTACCGGTCCTGCAGCGGGCGCGCCCCTCATCGCCATGACCCGGCCTGCGTACGGCGATGCGACTGGTCCCTCCGCCGGCGGACCACTTGCCGGCCCCACTGCCGTCGCCTTCATGACAGGCTCCGGACCTGCTACTGCTCCGGCCGCGGACACCTCCAGTGTCTTCGCGGCTCTAGCTGCCTCTCGCGATCGCGAGCGGGCACTCGCTCTTGCCTTAGAGCAGGAGCGCGCCTCGGCGGCTGCTCTCTCGCACCAGATCCAGGAGAGCGCTCACCGACCGCCGGGCGCGACGTACGAGCCCACCTTGGACACCGGTGTGCACTCCGCATACTCGGCGTCGCTCACCGCCGCCCTACACGCCCAGGCGGCTGGAGTTCAGAACATTCGGACCCTAGTGCCGACTGTTCTGAGTTGTACCTCTACCACCTACGCCCGCTGGCGTAACGAGTTCCTCCTCACGTTACGGCGGTACCAGCTTGCGGACCACGTCCAGCAGGACGACGCCCCGTGGGATGACTCTTGGATCAGCATGGACAGTCTGGTCCTTGCTTGGATCCTTGGCACTCTCGCCGATGATCTGTACAAGCTTGTCGGACAGCGCGGTGGGGGGACCGCGCGCCAGGCTTGGCAGATCCTGGAGCACCACTTCTTGGGGAACCGTGCGACTCGGGCTCTTCACATTAACGCACGGTTCCAGACTACAGTGCAGGGTGACCGCTCCATCTCGGCCTACTGTGGAGAGATGAAGGGCATGGCTGACTCCCTGCGCGACCTTGGCGAGCCGGTCGCTGACAGCACTCTAGTTCTTCGGGTCCTTCACGGCCTGAACGAGCGCTTCAGCCATCTTCGCTTCTGGCTCCTCCGTATGGAGCCTCCACCGACCTTCGAGAAGGTCTGGTCTGATCTTGAGCTTGAGGAGATCACGGCGGGTGGGCCTGCTACCTCTGGGTCTGCCACAGCCTTCTATGGCTCCGGGCAGCCCTCACGCCCACCGTCTTCTGGGGGACCACTACCGCGACCGCCTACTCCACCTACCGCCCCGGGTGCCTCTGCTGGCTCTGGGGGTGGTACTCGTCGACGTCGCGGCGGAAGGCGCACAGGACGAGGTGCTGGCGGCACTCCTACGTCCACTGCTCCTACTGGTGGTGGTACTGGTGGCACTGGCCAGGGAGGTGCGCCCTGGCCCACACCGTATAACCCGTGGACTGACCAGATCTCTATGTGGCCTGGACCGTCTCCGGGTCTTCTTGGGGCGCCACCGACTTACTCCACTCCGCGCCAGCCACGTCCTCCGGCTGCGTACGTAGCCCATCCGGGCTATGGTGGACCTGGTCGCCCTGTGGCTGGATCACCCACTCCAGCCTACGGCGGTGCTTCCTACCCCGCTGGGCACTCAGAGCCACCAGCACCTCTCCAGGAGCCGCCCATGTGGTGGGACCGTCAGGACTTGGCGTCTTCCTTCAGCACCATGCACCTTACACCACCGACTACTGATTGGGTGGCTGATTCTGGCGCCTCCTACCACACCACCCCAGATGCTGGTATTCTCTCCTCTACACACACACCTCATCCGTCTTTTCCTTCATCGATCGTTGTTGGAAATGGATCCGTTCTTCCAGTCACCTCAGTAGGTGACTCAGTTTCTCCGGGTTCATTCCATCTTAATAATGTTCTTGTTGCTCCCGACATTATTCAAAATTTACTTTCCATTCGTCGTTTCACCACTGATAATAATATTTCTGTTGAGTTTGATCCTTTTGGTTTGTCTGTGAAGGATCTTTCCACCCGGCGTCTTCTTCTTCGATGTGATAGTCCGGGGCCCCTGTACACTCTTCGACTTCCTTCTTCCGCTGCGTCTTCGTCTTTTGCTCTGGCTACGACAGCTTCGTCCGCTACTTGGCACCGTCGGCTTGGTCACCCTGGCGCTGATGCTATGTCGAAATTGTCTAGTAGTTCAGTTATCTCGTGTACTAGGGGCACACATGAGTCATTGTGTCACGCTTGTCAGCTTGGTCGCCATGTTAGGCTTCCCTTTCCCACTTCTGTGTCTCATGTGCAACATATTTTTGATCTTATCCATTGCGATTTGTGGACATCTCCTGTTACCAGTGTCTCGGGTTTTAAATATTATTTGGTGGTACTTGATGATTTCTCACATTTCTCTTGGACTTTTCCATTACGTCTGAAATCTGAGACTTTTGATACTCTCTCTCACTTCTTCACTTGGGTTTCCACACAGTTTGGGCGTACTGTTCGTGCTCTCCAGTGTGACAACGGACGAGAGTTTGACAACTCGCGACTCCGTGACTTTCTCCTTACACATGGCACACAGCTACGCATGTCTTGCCCATACACATCTCCTCAGAATGGCAAGGCTGAGCGCATGCTTCGCACCACTAATGATGTCATGCGTTCCTTGATGTTTCAGGCATCTATCCCCGCTCGTTACTGGGTAGAGGCACTTCACACTGCCACCTTCCTCCTTAATCGCCTTCCTACCAAGGCGATTCGAGCACCGACTCCTTTCTTTGCCCTGTATGGCACTACCCCTCTCTACGACCACCTCCGTGTCTTCGGGTGCACCTGCTACCCTAATCTTTCCGCCACTGCTCCACATAAGCTTGCGCCCCGCTCGACTAGGTGTGTCTTTCTTGGGTACTCCCTTGAGCATAAGGGATACCGGTGCCTCGACCTCTCTACCCACCGCATTTTGATCTCTCGGCACGTCGTCTTCGACGAGTCATCCTTCCCCTTTTCTTCCTCCACCTCTGATTCAGCTGCAGAGCTGGATTCTCTTTTTTCTACTGACACCGAGGCTGCTCCACCACAGCTGCCTTGGCCTTTTTTTGCAGGTACATCACCCACCAGTTCCCAGGTGGCTCCCACGACGTCGCTAGCTGCACCTCATGCAGCACCGACACCTGTGGTGACTCCGGCTGTGCCTCCTACAGCCACGACTCGGCGGTTCACTGACCCTGCTCTCGTCTACCAGCGACGAGTGCGGGTTGGTGCCCAGGCTCCGTCGACCCTGGGGACGAGTGCCGCACCTTGCGTGGCACCGACGTCTCCTGCTGCGCCACGCGCGGCCCCGGCGTCTCCGACCTCGTCTCCTGCACCACACGAGGCCCCGGCGCCTCCTTCAGCTGCGCCACGCGCGGCCTCGGCGTCTCCGGCCTCGACTCCTGCGGCACACGAGGTCCCGACGTCCCCTACGGCTGCGCCACGCGCGGCCCCGGCGTCTCCGGCCTCGACTCCCGCGCCACGCGCGGCCCCGGCGTCTCCGGCCTCGACTCCCGCGCCAC
Source organism: Tuctoria greenei (assembly GCA_036927565.1). Classification (NCBI taxonomy): domain Eukaryota; kingdom Viridiplantae; phylum Streptophyta; class Magnoliopsida; order Poales; family Poaceae; genus Tuctoria; species Tuctoria greenei. The sequence goes on from JAYESD010000006.1 coordinate 80,840,784, forward strand.
GCGCGACCTCGGCGTCTCCGGCCTCGACTCCTGCGCCGTGCGGGGACCCGACGACTACTCCGGCTCCCACGTCCCCCGCTGCGCCACGCGCGGCCCCTGTTCCACGTTTCGCCGATCCTGCTCTTGTCTACCAGCGACGAGAGCGGGTTGGTGCCTCTACGCCTGCGCGTCCAGAGCCCTCGGTGTACCACCCACCGTCGAGACCCAGAACACGTTCACCCGATGGTGACTAGACGTGCCGCTGGGGTTCTTCGGCCTCTTGAGAGGTTCTCCGGAGTGGTACTCTCTTCGACGACACCGACACCATCCACTTCCTCTTCGGTATCACCTATACCGACCTCCGTCCGTAGCGCCCTCGCTGACCCTCACTGGCGCCGCGCTATGGAGGAGGAGTATGCGGCCCTACTTGCCAACCGGACATGGGACCTTGTCCCACGTCCTTCCCGTGGCAACGTTGTCACAGGCAAGTGGGTTTTCACGCATAAGAGGAAGGCGGATGGCTCCCTGGAGAGATATAAGGCTCGTTGGGTACTTCGGGGCTTCACTCAGCGCCCTGGAGTGGACTACGACGAGACCTTCAGTCCGGTGGTTAAGCCAGCGACAGTACGGACTGTTCTGTCGTTGGCTCTCTCGCGTTCTTGGCCTGTCCATCAGCTGGACGTCAAGAACGCCTTCCTTCACGGGACGCTGACAGAGACGGTGTACTGCAGTCAGCCGACAGGGTTCGTCGATTCAGCCCGTCCAGACTTGGTCTGCCGGCTGAACAAGTCTCTATACGGGCTGAAGCAGGCGCCTCGGGCTTGGTACAGCCGGTTCGCCTCCTTCCTGGCCTCGCTTGGCTTCGTCGAGGCCAAGTCAGACACCTCGCTCTTCGTTTACAGGCATGAGGGTGACACTGTCTACCTCCTTCTGTACGTGGACGATATTGTCCTCACGGCGTCCAGCTCGGCTCTTCTTCAGCGCACGATCTCCGCACTGCATCGGGAGTTCGCGATGAAGGACCTCGGCCAGCTCCACCACTTCCTGGGCGTTGCGGTCGAGCACCGTCCGGACGCTCTGTTCCTCCACCAGCGCCAGTACTGCCTGGATATCCTCGAGCGAGCGGGCATGGCTGATTGCAAGCCGTGCTCCACTCCCGTGGACACTCAGGCGAAGCTGGCTTCAGCTGACAGCGCCTCGGTCGCCGACCCCACCTCTTACAGGAGTCTTGCAGGTGCCCTGCAGTACCTCACCTTCACCAGGCCGGACATCTCATACGCGGTTCAGCAGGTGTGTCTCCACATGCATGATCCGCGGGAGACGCACCTCACGACGATGAAGCGGATTCTTCGGTACCTGCGCGGCTCCCTCGACTACGGGCTTCTCCTTCGACGTGACTCGGCTTCGGAGTTGGTGGTCTACACCGACGCTGACTGGGCGGGGTGCCCTGATACCCGCCGTTCCACCTCTGGCTACGCCGTCTTCCTGGGGGGAATCTTGTCTCCTGGTCCTCGAAGCGGCAGCCTGTGGTTTCTCGCTCCAGCGCTGAGGCGGAGTACCGCGCCGTGGCTAACGGCGTAGCAGAGGCGTCCTGGCTCCAGCAGCTACTTCAGGAGCTCCACTCCCCTGTCGCCCGGAGCACGTTGGTCTACTGTGATAATGTCAGCGCTGTTTACCTCTCCACCAATCCCGTCCAGCACCAGCGCACGAAACATGTGGAGATTGATCTTCACTTTGTTCGTGAGCGGGTTGCACGCGGTGAGGTTCGAGTTCTCCATGTGCCGACGACGTCACAGTTTGCCGATATCTTCACGAAGGGACTCCCGTCGACTTTATTTTCTGAGTTTCGGTCCAGTCTCAACATCTGTTGTGGCTAGATGTTGGGACTGCGGGGGGGGTGTTGGACTGTGTTTGGGCCTAGCCTGTACGGCCCATCTATGTATCTATAAATATGTACCGAGACCCTATGATTAATTAAGCAATTCATTCTATCACCTCTACCCAGTAACGAGCGGGGATAGATGCCTGAAACATCAAGGAACGCATGACATCATTAGTGGTGCGAAGCATGCGCTCAGCCTTGCCATTCTGAGGGGATGTGTATGGGCAAGACATGCGTAGCTGTGTGCCATGTGTAAGGAGAAAGTCACGGAGTCGCGAGTTGTCAAACTCTCGTCCGTTGTCACACTGGAGAGCACGAACAGTACGCCCGAACTGTGTGGAAACCCAAGTGAAGAAGTGAGAGAGAGTATCAAATGTCTCAGATTTCATACGTAAGGGAAAAGTCCAAGAGAAATGTGAGAAATCATCAAGTACCACCAAATAATATTTGAAACCCGAGACACTGATAACAGGAGATGTCCACAAATCACAATGGATAAGATCAAAAATATGTTGCACATGAGACACAGAAGTGGGAAAAGGAAGCCGAACATGGCGACCAAGCTGACAAGCGTGACACAATGACTCATTGAAAGTTGCCTAGAGGGGGGGGGGGGGGGTGAATAGGCTAATTGACCTGCAAATGACTCAATAAAACGAGATTAAATTACAGGGGGCGGACTAGTCCGGTCAGGGGGCGGACTAGTCCGGTCAGCCTGCGTGAATAACCCTAAAAAATTGTTTCTAGCAAGTTTTAGGGAATTTTCTCGTTGCTACAAGTGAGTATATGTTTAAGTCAAGTTGAGCAACAACCTACACAAGAGCAAGTCAAGTTTCCACAAGTTTGTAGCAATGCGGAGTATGAAACGAGACTACCAACCCTAGAACAAAGTAATCAATAGAATGAATGCGAAGAACACAAGGGGGCAAGGATTTTATCCCGAGGTTCGATTCCACACAAGGAATCTACGTCCCCGTTGAGGAGTCCACAAAGGACCGGGTCCAACAACCCTTCCCTCACCAAGTTTACCGCACGGGCCTAACTTGGTTCTCCACTAATCACAACGGTGATTACAAAGTTCGTTGGGGCTTCTCACAAACTGAGGCTCCCACACCACAAAGGTGATCAACACAATAAAACAAACTCAATACACAGCCCACAAAGACTCAAACGAGTGCAAGAGATCAAACCGGGAGCACAAGCGCGATGTTCTTCCTCTTCTCCACCTCACTAAACCCTAATCCACTCAAGAATTAGTTTTAGAGGGAAAGTAGGCAAGAAGGAGGCTTAGGAGTGCTCCAAGTTGGCTGTGGCGGCGCTAGGGTTTGAGTTTTTCCAAAGGTATTCGAAATGAGGCCGGGGGTCCCCTTTTTATAGGGGTCCCAAGCCCAATCTGCTGACTTCAGCAAAAGGGCGGACTAGTCCGGCCACTGGCCCGGACTAGTCCGGCCTAGGGGACCACTGACCCCTTTGTCAGGTCCCGACAACTGACACACCATCGTCACGCTACCCGCCAAACTTCAAATTCAAACGGTCACTTCCAGAACGGACTAGTCCGGTCAACACCGGACTAGTCCGATCTCACACAGAGCCTTCTGCTCCGTGTGAAAACGGACTAGTCTGAGGACCACGGACTAGTCCGGCCCCTAGGGCGGACTAGTCCGGTCCTCCCAGACTTAGCCACAGAAGCACCTTTTCCTAGCCAACCTGGACTAGTCCGGCCCCACGGGCGGACTAGTCCGTTCTCACTCAGGACCTCTTGGTCCGGTCCAAAACGGACAAGTCCGTGATTTTGGGACTTCATCCCCAAAACCCACTCACAGCTACCTGGACTAGTCCGGTCACAAACGGACTAGTCCTATCTCGGTCAGACCCTTCTGGTCCGGCCGATAACAGACTTGGCCGGCCAGGGGCGGACTAGTCCGGCCTCCTGCACGGACTAGTCCGGCCCTACGGCCAGACCACTCATTCACTCATTTCTTTCATAGGTTTGACCTCTAAACCACTTTGAGCTCCCAAACTTGATCTCAATGCACTTTACACACACACCCTCCTATTACTACGGCTAGTCTAACTCAATCACGCTAGAAACCCTAGTTTCTACGCTTCGAGTTGACTCCGTTTCCTTCCTTTTCCTTTTTGAGGGTTTGCGTCTCCGATTGAGTCTTCACCTGTGCTAAGATCACTTGAGCTCATTAGCGACTTAATTGTCGTCATCAATCATCCAAAACCCACGGGGAACCTAGATGCACTTTCACTCATGTGTGCCCCTAGTACACGAGATAACAGAACTACTAGACAACTTCGACATAGCATCAGCGCCAGGGTGACCAAGCCGACGGTGCCAAGTAGTGGACGAAGCTGTCGTAGCCAGAGCAAAGGACGAAGACGCAGCGGAAGAAGGAAGTCGAAGAGTGTACAGGGGCCCCGGACTATCACATCGAAGAAGAAGACGCCGGGTGGAAAGATCCTTCACAGACAAACCAAAAGGATCAAACTCAACAGAAATATTATTATCAGTGGTGAAACGACGAATGGAAAGCAAATTTTGAATAATGTCTGGAGCAACAAGGACATTATTAAGATGGAATGAACCCGGAGAAACTGAGTCACCTACTGAGGTGACTGGAAGAACGGATCCATTTCCAACAACGATCGATGAAGGAAACGACGGATGAGGTGTGTGAGTAGAAGAGAGAATACCAGCATCTGGGGTAGTGTGGTAGGAGGCGCCAGAATCAGCCACCCAATCAGTAGACGGCGGTGTGAGGTGCATGGTGCTGAAGGAAGACGCCAAGTCCTGACGGTCCCACCCCATGTGTGGCTCCTGGAGAGGTGCTGGTGGCTCCGAGTACCCAGCGGGGTAGGAAACACCGCCATAAGCTGGAGTTGGCGATCCAGCCGCAGGGCGACCAGGTCCACCATAGCCCGGATGGGCTACGTACGCAGCCGGGGGACGTGGCTGGCGCGGAGTGGAGGAAGTCGGTGGCGCCCCAAGAAGACCCGGAGACGGTCCCGGCCACATAGAGATCTGGCCAGTCCACGGGTTATACGGTGTGGGCCAGGGCGCACCTCCCTGGCCAGTGCCACCAGTACCACCACCAGAAGAAGCAGTGGACGTAGGAGTGCTGCCAGCACCTCGTCCTGTGCGCCTTCCGCCGCGACGTCGACGAGTACCACCCCCAGAGCCAACAGAGGCACCCGAGGCGGTAGGTGGAGTAGGCGGTCGCGGTAGTGGTCCCCCAGAGGACGGTGGGCGTGAGGGCTGCCCGAAGCCATAGAAGGCTGTGGCAGTCCCAGAGGTAGCAGACCCACCCGCCGTGATCTCCTCAAGCTCAAGATCAGACCAGACCTTCTCGAAGGTCGGTGGCGGCTCCATACGGAGAAGCCAGAAGCGAAGATGGCTGAAGCGCTCGTTCAGGCCGTGAAGGACCCGAAGAACTAGAGTGCTGTCAGCGACCGGCTCGCCAAGGTCGCGCAGGGAGTCAGCCATGCCCTTCATCTCTCCACAGTAGGCCGAGATGGAGCGGTCACCCTGCACTGTAGTCTGGAACCGTGCGTTAATGTGAAGAGCCCGATTCGCACGGTTCCCCAAGAAGTGGTGCTCCAGTATCTGCCAAGCCTGGCGCGCGGTCCCCCCACCGCGCTGTCCGACAAGCTTGTACAGATCATCGGCGAGAGTGCCAAGGATCCAGGCAAGGACCAGACTGTCCATGCTGATCCAAGAGTCATCCCACGGGGCGTCGTCCTGCTGGACGTGGTCCGCAAGCTGGTACCGCCGTAACGTGAGGAGGAACTCGTTACGCCAGCGGGCGTAGGTGGTAGAGGTACAACTCAGAACAGTCGGCACTAGTGTCCGAATGTTCTGAACTCCAGCCGCCTGGGCGTGTAGGGCGGCGGTGAGCGACGCCGAGTATGCGGAGTGCACACCGGTGTCCAAGGTGGGCTCGTACGTCGCGCCCGGCGGTCGGTGAGCGCTCTCCTGGATCTGGTGCGAGAGAGCAGCCGCCGAGGCGCGCTCCTGCTCTAAGGCAAGAGCGAGTGCCCGCTCGCGATCGCGAGAGGCAGCCAGAGCCGCGAAGACACTGGAGGTGTCTGCGGCCGGAGCAGTAGTAGTGCCAACAGCAGGTCCGGAGCCCGTCATGAAGGCGACGGCAGTGGGGCCGGCAAGTGGTCCGCCGGCGGAGGGACCAGTCGCATCGCCGTACGCAGGCCGAGTCATGGCGATGAGGGGCGCGCCCGCTGCAGGACCGGTGGCAGGCGCACCGGCGCAGGGGAGGGAGCCGGCCAGGGAGGGGACGGCGCCGGCGAGGGGCGCGCCGGCCCAGGGAGGGGAGGCGGCCGGTAGCGGCTGGGTCAGGGCCGCGCCGGCGGTCAGGGGAGCCGCGGCCCCGGCGGCGGCGTGGGGGGCCCCTGCGCCGGCGGCCAGGGGAGGTGCGGCTGCGGCGGCGGCGGCGGGGGCGCGGGCGCTGGCGGCCAGGAATGGCCCGGCGGCGGCGGCGTGGGGGGCGCCGGCCATGGGAAGAATAGGGGCGGCGGCGGCATGGGGGGCGCCGGCCGTGGCGTGGAGGGCGCCGGCCATGGGGAGAAGAGGGGCGGCCAGGAGGCGGCCGCCGGCGGCTACAGCGGTGGGGGGAGCGCCGGCGGCTGCGGCGGCGGCGGGGGGGAGCGCCGGTGGCGGCGGCCATGGAGGGGGGGGCCCCGCCGGCGGCGGCGGCGGTGGCGGCAGCGCAGGGCAGGGCGCCGGCCATGGGGGGAAGGGGTGGCGGCTAGGGTTAGGGTGGGGATTAGGGTTAGGGTGGGGATTAGGGTTTGGCTAATGATACCATGATAGAATGAATTGCTTAATTAATCATAGGGTCTAGGTACATATTTATAGATACATAGATGGGCCGTACAGGCTAGGCCCAAACACAGTCCAACATTTTTATTGACATTGAGCACTTTCCTCAAGCGGTATTCTATCACTCTCTCCCAGAGCTTCATAGTATGACTCGTAAGCTTAGCTCCTCGGTAATTAGTACAACTTTGAACATCTCCTTTATTTTTGAAGATGAGTACTAAAATACTTTTTGCCACTCTTCATGCATTTTGTTTGACTGAAAAATGTGGTTGAATAGTTTAGTGAGCCATACTATTGCTACATCTTGCAAACATCGCCACACCTCAATGGGGACATCATCGGGGCCGAGGGCCTTTCGTCCTTTTTAAGGCCTCTCTAACCCCAGTCTCTTATATCCTCCGCACAAATCGTCCGTTGATGTCATCAAATGAGTCATCTAATTTGAACCTAATGCTCTCATTCCCGTCATTGAATAATCCATTGAAGTAGTCCTGCCATCTGTTTCTAATCTCTGCATCTTTCAATAGAATTCGATCTGCCTCATCCTTAATGCACTTGACTTGGTTGAGATCCCTCACCTTCTTCTCGCGAAGTTTCATCATCTTGTATATATCCTTTTCGCCTTCTTTTGTCCCTAGTCTCTCATATAGCGCATCATAGGCCTGCCCCCTTGCTTTACTCACAACACGCCTTGTATTTTTCTTAGCCTCTTTATACTTCGCCATGCTACTTGCGTTTCTCTCATGATGCTAGCTCTTATAAGACTCCTTCTCCTTAATAGCCTTTTGTACATACTCATTCCACCATCAAGTGTCTTTATCTACAAGTTTCTTACCTTTTGTCCACCCAAGCACCTCCCTAGCTACCTTCCTAATGTAAGTCATTATCTTCACCCACATACTATTTGCATCTTCCTCTTCGCTCCAAGGTCCTTCCGCGATCATCCTCCTTTTGAATGATTGTTGCGCTTCATCCTTCAACTTCCACCACTTTGTTCTTGCAATTTTAACACCTTGGAAATGAAAGTCGGCTACCAATATGTTGTGAAACAACACATTCCCTAGAGATCACCTTACAATCTAAACATACCCCCCTCTCCCTTCTCCTAGTGAGGATATAGTCGATTTGACTAGAATGTTGGGCACTAGTAAAGGTCACTAAGTGAGATATCCTCTTCTTAAAGAGAGTGTTAGCTACCAATAGGTCATAGGCTACGGCAAAGTCTAGGATATCCTTACCCTCTTGGTTTTTGTCGCCACACCCAAAACCTTTGTGTACCCCCTCAAAACCTACGTTAGTTGCACCTACATGGCCATTGAGATCTCCTCCTATGAAGAGCTTCTCGGCTATCGGTACACTACTAACCATATCCTCCAAGTCCTTCCAAAATTGTCTCTTAGTGCTCATGTCGAACCCAACTTGTGGGGCATTAGCCCCCCACAACTACGTTGACTAGGATGATCCTATCCCCTCGTCTACGGACATCCACTACTCCATCTTTAAGGCTCTTATCTATTAGGATGCCTAGGCCATTTCTAGTCCCAGTCGAGCCAGAATACCAAAGCTTGAAACCGGTATTCTCAACCTCTCTCGCCTTTTGACCTGGCCATCTAGTCTCTTGTACACAAAGGATATTTACACGCCTCCTAATCGCAACGTCCACTAACTCTCGTAGCTTTCCTGTCAAGGATTCTACATTCCAACTACCTACCCGAAACCTAGTTTCATAGTTATTAAGGCGTCGCTTAAGCGACGCCTAAGCGGTAAGGCGCTCCGTGAGGATAAGGCGTCCCGTCGCCTTGGAAGTAAGGCGACGTAGACCGCGTCCGAAGCAGGTAAGGCAGCGAAACAGGCCTACCTTGACTCAGCGACGCGCAGATCCGAGCGAGGGGGGGGGGCAGCAGCATATCCGGACGGCGGGGAGTTGCAGGGCGCAAATCCGGGCAGTGGCTCCGTAGCACCGTCGTAGTCGGGCTGGGGAGCGGAGCCGCACAGAGCTCCGAAGACGCAACAGAGAGGAAGCTGCCGCCGAGAGGAGGGGAAGCCGCCGCCGGCGGTGGGAGCACGGGAAGCCACCGGCGGTTGGAGCAGGGGAAGGCGGCGTCAGTGAGCTGCATCCTTAGGAGCGGGGGTGAGGGGGCGGGGCGGCGCTGAGCCACCGATTGATTCTGCGCTGGGGGCAATCTGAGGAGGTGGGGGGCAGCCTAGGGTTTTTGACCCAGATCAACCGTTGATTTTGATCCAACGGTCGGTAGTCTTTATGGCTGCTTGGTGAGGTGGGCTGGGCTGGGCTGGAAAAATTAACTGGGCTAAGCTACAGAACAACCAAAGTGGACTAAAATACATCTATACTGCTGTATTTTTAATTTTACAACCAATAACTACTTTTATTTCCCTATTTTATATAATATTAAGGCGTCGCCTCGCCTTACGCCTTACCGCTTAAAAAGATAAAAGGGAGTCTGTCGTCTTAAGTCGCCTTACCGCCTTAATAACTATGTCGAGTTTCCTCGTCTAGCTTCCTTACCCTTCGCATCCGTCGAGTAAGATGCAAATGTTGGGAGTCTGCACTTTTTCTTATTGATTGATTTTGCCGAGGGAAACGACAGCTATATATAGGAGCCCCTTACAATCTCAAAACCAACTCTAATTTGTCTTGGATTCTCTCTCTACCTTGGACTCTATCTCTAATATTCTTGTGTCCGGATTTGGACACCTTTTAATCTCAAACCTATTGTAGAGAACGTGATTAATTTCAACACACCTCCTTAATCACGTTTTCTGGGACTCTCTAGTTTAGGATGTAGACACACTACACCCTCCAAGACAAACACATCATCTTGTATGACCATGGGACGAACACATCAACCCCGAAACGAACACATCATTCCATACACGAACACCTATGAGACGAACACATCATCTCTGGATTAACACATCATCCATTGGGATGAACACATCACTCCGAACACATTTGAGGCGAACACATCACCCCTCCCAATGAACACATCACCCCGAGGACTCTTCCACGCAAGATCAAAACAATTCACCTTCCGACGCGAAAAGTGCCTTCTCTTCTTCCTTGTTCTTAGGACACTCACTCGCAAAGTGTCCACGCTTCCGACAGTGTAGCATTGAATCTTTGTCTTGTCAGCTTTCTTCTTCTTTTGACTGCCTTCTTTTGCTTCTTCAGCTTTCCACTCTTCTCTTGTCAGAAGTTTCTCACCATCCTTTGTCTCTCTTGCTTTCCACTCCTCCCTTGTTAAGTAGAGTCTTTCTTCATGTTCTTGGTTGTTGAAACCATGCACTCGTTCCTCATGTGCCTTGAGTCTGTCAACGAGCTCCTCCACAGTCATCGTCTTCAAATCCACAAATTGCTTAATGGTAGATGCAAAGTGGAGGAATTTCGAAGACAGAGCTCGTAGCAATTTCTTCACGGTATAATTTTCTTTAACTTCACCTCCAAGACCACGGATCTTTGTGACGATGATCATCACCCTTGTGACAAAGTCGTCAATGGAGTCTCCGCCGTTCATATGCATCACATCAAGCTCATTCTGAAGAGTTTGAATTCTTGCTTCCATCACATGTTCTTCACCCAATAATTTAGTCTTGATCATCTCCCAAGCGTCTTTCGTCGTCTCTTGCTCGAAAATTCGCATGAGAGTGTCTTCATCAATTGCATGGTAGATGGCCGCAAGAGCCAACTGATCTTGCTTTAGATCAACTTTGTCTTTTGTTCCCTCCACGGCTTCCCATATCCCCCTGCGCCTTCAAAAATACCTTCATCTTGATGGCCCCTGCTGTATAGTTCATCTTCATTAGAAGGGGATAATGGAGTGCCATTGATTTTCCCTCCATAACGCGTACAATTTTAGCAAATCAATGTGAACTCTTTGTAATCGGGCTCAATGATTTTTCGCCCACTGGTCCTTCGGCCCAATGCTTACTTCCCTGGACTGGAGCCTAATCAGACTATCGTCCTCTGAAAAAAAAACAGAAGCTCACGTGGCCCAACATGGCCCAGTAAAACACTAACTCAGTGTCCCCTGGTTGCGCCCTCACAGACTGATCGAGCGTGCTGCCGCTGGTTTCGCTGCGCCCTCACAAGCCGACGCAGCGCGCCGCCGCTGTTCGCACGCGATGGTGAAAGCATCTAGGCCCCATGAGGTACGGTTTCGGTGATTAATGACAACCATTCGATATTACTAATGAATTTGTGAATGCAAGGTCTCAATAACACTCAATCAAATGAAATCAAAATTACATTGGAGACTCATATAAAATCAACGAATGAGATCAAATCAAATCATATGAAGACAAGAAGTGAAAGCTCTAACTTGATATCACTCAATGCTTGAAGACAATCAAAACAACATTTCAAACAAGTGTCAAAGAGGTCACAAGTTCAAAATTCCAAAAGAACAACTCAAAACAACTCGAAGTCAACAAGTTGAACACACCGGATCATCCGATGGTCTTGGAGTTGACTGCATCGGTCGAGTTGTGTCAACAGAAGAAGAAGACCTCAGAGCAAAGAACTCACCGGATCATCCGATGTGGGTGGCTCAGTGACATCGGTCCATTATCACAGATTACAACACTGTTGGACCAAGTGAAGCACCAGATCATCCGATGTGCAGACTTACACACATCGGTCGATCACTCCAGTGAGCTTCAAGATGAAGCAAAATTCTGGAAGAAGAGCCACCGGATCATCCGATGAGAAGACAGATCAACATCGGTCTAACAACGGTCATATCTGACACAGTGACATCAGCTAATTTGGCTTTGACCGATGTTAACTGAAGGGGAGACATCGGATCATCCGGTGTTCGCAGAGAAGTGATGTCAGCCTACTTTTCCAACGGCTATCTCGTGGAGGCTGGCTATTTATACCCCTTCAACCTGTCAAATCGACAAGACTTGAAGCCCAGACATACTCTACACATCCTAGAGCATTCAAGCAATAGAGCTACCACTTTCACATCATTTGCTCATCATTTGTACACCAAGAGATAGGCTAGAACTAGCTAGAGATAGTGCTTGGGTGCCTCCACTCTTGGTGATTGGAGTCTCTAGTGTAGTGAGAGCCATAAGGGAGTGTCCCTTGGTGTGTGCGACTTCCGGAGCTTGCCAAGAAGATTGTGGAAGCCCGGAGGATTCCAAAGTGTACAAGGCTTGAGCTCCACCTTGCCGAGGTTGGCGAACGGAGAAGAATAGTGAAGAACCCCCTTGTCTCGGTGACTTGGGAGTGGCAAAACCCTTCGGTGGGTGCCACAACGTGGATGTAGGTAGATCCTTGTGATCTTACCGAACCACGGGATAAACTCCGTGTCCCTTGAGCGTTTGCATCCCTCTCCCCTTTTACACTTATGCAATCTTCATTCCGCAACTTTAATTTACATTGATTGCATAGTTTAATTGCATAGGGAATTGGGCTTGAGGTCGTTGATCTTAATTGTTTTAAAAATTGAAAGAAAGTCCAATTCACTCCCCCTCTTGGGCGTTTCGATCCTTACAATTGGTATCAGAGCAAGGTTGCTCATAGGATCATTCTAGCTTCACCGCTAGAGAGCTTAAATGGCCAAGAATGGGGGTTCGGTTCCTATCTTCGAGGGCAAGAACTTTGCCTATTGGAAAGCACGCATGCGTGCCTACCTAGAGGCTATTGCTCCCGAAGTTTGGGAAGCGACCCATGCGGGATTTGGAGATCATACTTATATTGGTGATCAAATTAAATGGGATGCTAGAGCTAGAAATGCCATCTATGAATGTATTAGTCAAGATGTATTCGCTAGAATCGCTAGTAAAGAAAAAGCTTGTGAAATTTGGGCATGCTTAATTGAAATTCATGAGGGTTCCTCTCGTGTTAAAGAACTTAAATATCACTTGCTTAAATCTAAATATGATGAATTTAAAATGTTTCCTCATGAAAATGTAAATGAAATGTTTTCTCGCTTAAATGTTCTCATTGAGGAAATAAATGCTCTTGACATTGCTTCTCTTGGCAAGGGACTTATCAACCGAAAGATACTCATGCTCCTTCCCAAGCCAAAGTATAACATCATCAACTCAATGCTCCAAAAAGAATCACTTGATCACATTGAAGTTTCGGAGCTTATTGGGGAGATTCACGCTCATGAGATGAGTGTACTTGGGATGATGGAGGATTCATCTTCTACAAGGACAATTGCTCTCAAGGCTTTCAAGAAAACAAATTTCAAGAAAATGATCAAGCCTAGTTCAAGCAAAGAAGAGCAAACATCAAGTGAAGATGATGATGATGAGCTTGCATCAATGATGAGGAAATTCTCTCGCTTGAACTCCAAGATTGCCAAGAAGGGATATACTTTTGATCCCAACAAGAGAGCCTTCCTACCAAGAAAAGATGAAAACAAGACATGCTATAATTGTGGTGATCAAGGCCACATATCATATGATTGTCCAAGACCGGACAAGAGGAAGGACAACCACAAGGGAAAACATCAAAAGCAAGAAGAAAGTGATGAAGATGAAGAAGAGGTTAAGCCCAAGCGCTCCTTTGGAAAGAAGAAATTTGACAAAGGCAAGAAGACCAAGCTCTTTCCAAAGAAAAGAAGAGGGCCTCAAAAAGTCTTCATGTGCGAGGCAAATGAGTGGATCACGGATGAAGAGTCAAGCGACGAAGAGAGTGAAGATGAAGAAAACTTGGCGGGGCTTGCCGTCGTCAACAAGGATAACTCACCTCTTCGTCCACCTCCCATGTGCCTCATGGCAAAAGGTAACATTGAGGTATGTGACGACTCTAGTGATGATGAGCTTTCCCCCGATGAATTAACTTCATTGATAAATGAATACCACACCATCATTAAAAGGGAAAAGAACAAAGTCAAGGCTCTTGAACAAGCTCATGCTAAACTTGAGAATACTAACCTCAATTTGCTTGACAAGTATGAAAGCATACTTAAGGAGCATGACACGCTCAAATCTCACGTCAAGCAAGTTGAGGAAGAAAAGACTCAAATCAAGCTTGATCACCATGAGCTTAACTTAGCACACCAAACACTCTTGGAAGAGCACAACAAGTTAAAACAAGAACATCAAGTACTTAGCCTTGCTCATGAAGTTCTTGATCAAGAATTAAAAACTATGAAGAAAGAAACCCTTAATAATGAGATTACGTCTCATGCTACTAACCTTTTGCACAAGTCTTTGCCCATGAAAGAAAATGCTAGGGAGAAGGACTTGATGAAAGAGATTGAGAGTCTCCGCACTAGTGTGGCAAGACTATCAAAAGGAGAAGTCAAGCACAAGGAGATCCTCTTCCAACAAGCAAAGGCCTTCAACAAGAGAGGACTTGGATCCTTCCCGGTGCCTAACAAAGGAAAGGTACCCTCGCCGGAGATCAAAACAAGCTTCATCAAGGAAGTTGGTTCCTATTGCCAACATTGCGAGGTTACCGGTCATCATACAAGGGAGTGTCCTCTTCCTAACCGACCTTCTCCAAAATTGCCTACTAACTACACATCTACCTTTGATAATCACTACTATCTATTGAGTAAAGTAGGTGGCAAGGTGAAGGCAAGGTTCATCGGCAAAAACATTAAGGGCATAAAGGGGAAGCTCCCCAAGCAACTTTGGGTCCCAAAAGCACTTGTATCACACATACAAGGACCTAAGTTAGCTTGGGTGCCAAAAATCAAGAACACGTGACCGGCCACGATGCAACTTCAAGAGGGGACCTCCACCATCAAGAAAAATCTACCAAGGACCTCTTGAAGAAACTTGAGAATGGGAGCTCGACGCGGATATGGACGGTAATCGTATTGTCAAATCAAATTACCATTCCATATTTGGTTCATTTCTATATCTTTCCGCATCTAGGCCCCATATCATGTCAAATGGATGCTTGTATGATTGTGTGCCTCTCCTTTGTGACAATGCAAGTGCGGTTAGATTTGCTAGGAACCCCATTCCCTTCCCGCACTTGTTGAGAAAACTTTTTCTAGACTTAGAAGAGAATTAAATGTGCTAGATGCATCTAACGTCATGTAAGTTGCCATGTTCATGTAAGGATGCATATCATATAGGTCTTGTCTAACTCCCAAATGATAGGGGTGAGCTAGAAATAGTTTTCCCTGAGGAAGCCTTTGGAAGGTTTAAACTTGACAAGATAGATTTATTTTATGCCTTGCATGATCCCTGCCATATAAACTTGCACTCATTTAATCTCTTGCACTAAAATTTGTTTGACATTGCATACGGTAGATTGTCACAAAGGGGAACCCACCTCATGAGAAGGAGACTTGTTTGAAATGCAATATCTTAACTCATATAAGGTGGAAAGAACAAAATGTTAGGTACGTTAATGCCTAGAGGATCATGCTTCAAAGAGATAGAAGTCTTCATACTCTACCTCACAAAGCATGGGCCTTACATTTTATTGGTATATTTTTCCTCCATTTTTCTCGGTGTTCCATTTGCATTAAGGCCTAGCCAAGCTATTGGCATATTAGCTTTTTGAGGGGTAAGGGGTTGCCCAAAAAGTCCTAAGACATGTGTTTCTCTTTGATTGTTTGTTTGGTCAAAGGACATATATGGGATGTTTTCGTTCTGTTGTCATCGGATTATCCGATGCCTATGTCAATCCCTCATCGGTCCAATAGGTGTTCAATCTTCAAAGCCCAATTCTGTCTGAATTTCAAATGATCCGACGCGTTCATTCCGAAAAACATCGGTCCATCCGATGTACACTCTTCTGGAGCTGTGGTCAATTCCATCGATGTCTACACCCTCTAACGTCGGATCATCCGGTGTCTACATCACTCTTTTGAACACCCTTTCTGTGCTATTCGACCGATGATCAAAACCCTAGACGTTGGTCCATCCGGTGTCAACAGCAATTCTTGAATATCCTTACTGTTGCATTCGACCGATGTTCATATTACCTCGCATCGGTCCATCCGGTGTTAAATTTTCGGCTAGGGTTTGGGTCCCACTATTTAAACCCGCGCGCCGCCGCCGTGTTTCTCTCTCCCCGACCTTTCACTCGCCCGCGCGCCGCCGCCTCTTCCTCCGTCCGTCGACCACCGCGCGCCGCCTCTCCCTCGCACCCAGCCGCCGCCGCCGCCGTCTCCGGCCGCCGCCGCCCACAGCGCCGCCCCCGCTTGCCGTGCTCCACCCGCGCCGCCTCACCTCCAAGCACCGCGCCGCCGTGCTCCACCCGCACCCAAGCGCCGCGCCGCCGCTCCACCCTCGCGCCGTTCGTCGCACCGCCGCCTCCACGCACCTCTCCACCGCATCCAAGCACCGCCACCACTCTTCCCTCCATCGCAGCGCCTCCACCCCGCGACGCCGCTATCTCCGGTCACCTCCCCGTCGCTAGGTTTTCCCGAGCTCCATCGTCGTTAAGATGGGTCGCGATCGCAAAGGAAAGGGCAAGGCAATCGCGGAGCCCGCCGCGAAGAAGCGCAAACTGTCGAAGGATGAGAAGAAGGCCCTTATGGCCGCTCGCGCCGCCGAGGAGCGTGAGGGTGGCCGAGGGGGTTCCCTGAGGATTCACGAGGCCCGTCCAAAGCCGCCTCCCGTGATCGACGACTCCGACGCCGAAGAGGAGCCGGTTGAGCCTC
This sequence comes from Tuctoria greenei, assembly GCA_036927565.1. Classification (NCBI taxonomy): domain Eukaryota; kingdom Viridiplantae; phylum Streptophyta; class Magnoliopsida; order Poales; family Poaceae; genus Tuctoria; species Tuctoria greenei. The sequence goes on from JAYESD010000006.1 coordinate 80,857,099, forward strand.
TCGTCCGCCGGCGCTCAGCCCGGACGCGTGGGGGTCACACCGAGGCTGCTCCTCGTCCGAGACCGACGGCTGCCGACCGTCGTGGGGACAGGGAGGCCGAGAGGGCCATCTACGAGATGGACACGGCCGTCCGTGTCGGTGAGGGAGTCCGGTTGACGGACTACAGGAAGATGAAGGCCAAGCAGCTACGCAAGCTCCGTTGGAACGTGCTGCTTGAGGAGTGGTTCCCACAGCCCCGAGAGACTCTTGTGGACAGTCGCTTCTGGACTGTCACCCAGGCGTCTCTCTATGAGACCTACAGGCGTCGGGGGCACAAGCTTTTTCAGCACAACTACCTGGACTGGGGGCAGCTTGCAGTGGCAGCGGAGACTGAGGTCCGTCCTTTCTTTGAGAGATACAGAGGTTTGGTCCAGCTGCTGTCTTATGAGAGAAGTGCTTATGTGGAAGAGTGGGTCCGTGTCTTCTACGCGACCCTGTACATCTCAGAGGGCAGGAGGTCGATTGCCTTCATGTTCAATGGTCAGCGCTACCACCTCTCGAGGCAGACTTTGGGGCATATTCTTGAGTTGGACCTGCACGACACCTGCGTGCACGAGAAGGTCTATGGGCAGGCAAATCCACCGAGGAGGCCACTTACTGGAGGGGTAGCACCACAGCTTGACGAGATCCGCTCGCTGTTTGGCCCCTCGTTCTCTCCGGACCAGCCGAGAGTTCCAGCTCTCCTGACCCCAGCTGCGCGCATTGTGCACCTCGCCTTGCGCCGCACGCTCCTGCCGAGGTCAGGTTACTTGGAGGGGTTCACGAGTCTGCAGCAGACCCTCCTGTTCTACATAATGAACGGGATGGATTTCGATATCGTGGACATACTCCTATGCGAGATGGAAGACGTAATCACGGATGGGATTGGCATGATGAGGCAGATGGTCTATGGGCACTGGATCAGTTACATTTGCTCTATGGTGGTGCCTGAGGGACATGCAGCACAGGCCCGGCTTGCTGACGAGAGTGTGACTCGCTTTGGTCACTATCGTGCCTCTGCTCCTGGAGACCGTCGCCTTGGTCGTCCAGTTGAGCGCCAGGTCCGGGCCCGTCTGTCAGAGGAAGACTGGTCCGACCTAGAGCGGGAGGACGAGAGGCTTGCTGAGGCTGAGGCTCAGGGGGAGGACTTGCAGCACGTTTGGTCCGAGAGCGACACAGACGAGAGTGTCGAGGAGTACTTCCCTCCGCCTCCACCCTCACCGAGGCAGCACGACGCCGAGGCAGGAGGATCAGCTGCTCCGCCACCGACACCACCTCCTGTGTCCGAGGCACAGGTGTCACAGCCGTCAGAGCTGTCATCTCTTCTCCAGCAGATGATCGAGCAACAGCGCCAGGACAGGCTCGCTGCTGAGCAGGCCAGGGCAGAGCAGGCTGCTCACCTGGCACAGCTACAGCGGCAACAGCAGGAGCTCCAGCTGGAGATCGCCCGTCAGAGGCGAGAGGATACGGACCGGTTCACCAACCTGGTAGATCAGATGCACCGCCGTACACTCGACCAGCAGCAGCAGACCCAGCAGGCCATGATGGGGATCCTAGGGTTGATCACCAACCTTTACACTCAGACCGGGATCGCCCTTCCTCCACAGCAGCCTGGACTGGGACTGGCTCCAGGTGTTGCTCAGGTGCCTACTACTCCTATCCCTTCAATCAGTATGTCACCACTTCTGGCATCCAGCGCACCGATTCACTCACCACTGCCGGCGACGATCTTGTTCCAGCAGACGCCAGCGTCCGTGGTGAGCGCTCCACTTCCTCCAGCTCCACCGGCACCTCCAGTACCTGCTTCCTCTCCTCCAGCACCGGCAGCGGACCCTCCAGCTCCCGCCGCTCCGGCAGCTCCTACGACCGGCGACTCTAGCTCCGACGACAGCGGCGGTGACCAGTTCGTCATCGCGCCCAGCTCTCAGGGTCTGTAGATGCTCGGATCCCTTTTTGGTGTCTTGATGCCAAAGGGGGAGAAGAGTTAGAGAGTCAGGGGGAGTCCTAGTGTTAGGGGGAGTGAGTCGAGTGTCCTATCTTAATTGTATTTGCTTTTTGCTCATTTGGTGTGTAATGAACCTATTTCCATCTTTCCTAAGTTGTTAATCATTTGAACTCATTTGATGTTTATCTATGATTATGATCTCTTTGAATTCACTTGTGTCATTTATTGATGTTTAAAGCTTCAAGTATATTATCCGTATTCATTGCATATTTACTTATGGTTCATTCTCTCAAATTCATTACTATCACGCTTTGATTATTGTGTTGTCATCAATCACCAAAAAGGGGGAGATTGAAAGCATCTAGGCCCCATGAGGTACGGTTTCGGTGATTAATGACAATCATTCGATATTACTAATGAATTTGTGAATGCAAGGTCTCAATAACACTCAATCAAATGAAATCAAAATTACATTGGAGACCCATATAAAATCAACGAATGAGATCAAATCAAATCATATGAAGACAAGAAGTGAAAGCTCTAACTTGATATCACTCAATGCTTGAAGACAATCAAAACAACATTTCAAACAAGTGTCAAAGAGGTCACAAGTTCAAAATTCCAAAAGAACAACTCAAAACAACTCGAAGTCAACAAGTTGAACACACCGGATCATCCGATGGTCTTGGAGTTGACTGCATCGGTCGAGTTGTGTCAACAGAAGAAGAAGACCTCAGAGCAAAGAACTCACCGGATCATCCGATGTGGGTGGCTCAGTGACATCGGTCCATTATCACAGATTACAACACTGTTGGACCAAGTGAAGCACCAGATCATCCGATGTGCAGACTTACACACATCGGTCGATCACTCCAGTGAGCTTCAAGATGAAGCAAAATTCTGGAGGAAGAGCCACCGGATCATCCGATGAGAAGACAGATCAACATCGGTCTAACAACGGTCATATCTGACACAGTGACATCAGCTAATTTGGCTTTGACCGATGTTAACTGAAGGGGAGACATCGGATCATCCGGTGTTCGCAGAGAAGTGATGTCAGCCTACTTTTCCAACGGCTATCTCGTGGAGGCTGGCTATTTATACCCCTTCAACCTGTCAAATCGACAAGACTTGAAGCCCAGACATACTCTACACATCCTAGAGCATTCAAGCAATAGAGCTACCACTTTCACATCATTTGCTCATCATTTGTACACCAAGAGATAGGCTAGAACTAGCTAGAGATAGTGCTTGGGTGCCTCCACTCTTGGTGATTGGAGTCTCTAGTGTAGTGAGAGCCATAAGGGAGTGTCCCTTGGTGTGTGCGACTTCCGGAGCTTGCCAAGAAGATTGTGGAAGCCCGGAGGATTCCAAAGTGTACAAGGCTTGAGCTCCACCTTGCCGAGGTTGGCGAACGGAGAAGAATAGTGAAGAACCCCCTTGTCTCGGTGACTTGGGAGTGGCAAAACCCTTCGGTGGGTGCCACAACGTGGATGTAGGTAGATCCTTGTGATCTTACCGAACCACGGGATAAACTCCGTGTCCCTTGAGCGTTTGCATCCCTCTCCCCTTTTACACTTATGCAATCTTCATTCCGCAACTTTAATTTACATTGATTGCATAGTTTAATTGCATAGGGAATTGGGCTTGAGGTCGTTAATCTTAATTGTTTTAAAAATTGAAAGAAAGCCCAATTCACCCCCCCTCTTGGGCGTTTCGATCCTTACAGATGGGTTCCTCCGGCGCGGCGCCGCCACTATGTCGCCGCCGGGCTCGCCCAGTCCACGACCGCGCCTCTGCGTTGACGCCGGATCTCGTCCCAAGCACCGTCGGGCTCCATGTCCCAGATCCGATCGAGGCCTTCCTTAATTCGCGCCGCGCACGCTGGGAGTCCCCGGGATTTCGCCGAGGTACGCTCGCCCCCCGATCTTTCTAGCTCTGATACCAATTGTTGGCATTCTGCACTTTTTCTTATTGGTTGATTTTGCCGAGGGAAACGACAGCTATATATAGGAGCCCCTTACAATCTCAAAACCGACTCTAAGTTGCCTTGGATTCTCTCTCTACCTTGGACTCTATCTCTAATATTCTTGTGTCCGGATTTGGACACCTTTTAATCTCTAACTTATTCTAGAGAACGTGATTAATTTCAACAGCAAAGACCCTTGCTCACTTAACACTACATCCGGGTGATGATGTAGCGCGCCACTAAGGTGGTGGCGATCCGGCCCTTGCCCATTTAACACCACATCCAGGTTCCGATATGGCGCGCCACTAAGGCGGTGGCGACCCGACCCTTGCCCACTTAACACCATACCCGGGTTCCGGTATGGCGCGTCGCTAAGAGGGTTACGCGCCAACGAATTTCCAATGGGTTTCATTTCCATGAGAATGGCGAAGTATAGTTGCTGGCTTGACAAGCCTATGACAACCCCTCCTCCTTTATTCGGACTTGGGACCGGCTATGTCATTGCAACATAGGCGGAGTTGCTCATGTACGAGAGCGTGAGAAAAAAAATAAGTAGCCATGCTTCATCCTCACAAAAAGAGAGTACATACAAAGGAGTCATTTTCATATTTTCGCTCTACAAATATTCAATCACATTCTTCAAAAATTGTTGGGTTCCATTTGTGGCCGACCCCAACTTGTTTGGGACAAAGGCTTGGTTGTTGTTGTTATTGTTGTTGTTGTACAAATATTCTATCACACTTGCACAAATCTTGTTCAAAAGTATGATTTGTTTTCTCCTAAGGCTTACTCTTTTGACTTAGCAATATATGTGTTGCAAATATGCCTACTTCCACTCCACAAACATTCCATCACACTTGTACAAATCTTGATCAAAAGTATGATTTGTTTTCTCCTAAGGCTTACTCTTTTGACTTAGCAATATATGTGTTGCAAATATGCCTACTCTTGATCCCTACCAAGCTCCACATACAAGCCTTATTTAGATGTAGGACAAGAAAGACATTGTCTTGGTGAGGATACAAATATCACTTTCCACGTAGGAGTGATTGAGTGCATCATTTGAGGAATTTAAATCCAAATACCATTTGAAATTCTCGGGAAATTTGAGTGAAACTTAAACATTAGAGGGTGGATGCTCACTGTTCTGTACTTCAACCACCCAAGAAAAAGATGAGGCATAAGCTCCATAAAGACTAAAAAAAAGGGTGAGGTGCCATAGGCAATTTATTCAATGCGAGGTAGAATACTTTGTCATGCACTTGGTACTTTGCAAAATAGGACATTGTAGCAACTCCTAATCAACAACTTAAGTCTTTATCTTTGCTTCGGGACGAGCAAAGGGTAAGCTTGGGTGAGTTTGTTGACAATCGTTATTTACCAATTTCGACCGTCAATATAACTCAATTATGTGAGGAAATGAATATTTCTTACACACATTATAATTAGAAATAACCTAGTTCCACTTGTACTTGGAGAAATTGGTGCATTTAGATTTTTATACAGAATTGAGGTGAAACAAGGGATGGATCCTAAAAAATTCCTTCCCAGCCAATCAGATGCCGACATGTGGCAACACATGGATCAAATTGCCCACTTATAGGAGTATCCGAGAAGATCCAACGACGTAGCGCCCAAAAATAGTCATGGGACCCACCTGTCAGCCATCTGGAGAAAGCACAACCCGTTTGAAGGGTTTACCAGGTCGACCGAACAGTTGGTTTGGTCGACCTGGTAGCTCCTCGAAATCCGGTCAGCTTCCACGTGTTGGCTCCTCCTGGCTTTCTGAAGTCGTTGCTGACTGATTCGCGCGCTTTTGGTGGCGGGAACAGACCCTTCCCCAGCCAGAAATAGGATGTCTCACCCCACTTCAACACACACCACTTGAGCATCATTCTATTGTATAAACTTGTTCTCCTAGTTTATTAGTGGAGGTTAGGGTGTAGAGAGGAGCCTCTAGTTCCAAGTCCAAATTGGAAAAGGTATGACTCATGTATCTTTTCTATTTGTGACTTTATGCATAATAAATATCTTACCATTAGTCTTCTTTTATTCATATACTTGGATGAAACGTTTCTTGTTTGATTGTGGATCCCATGTATGTGGTAGTAGTCTTTATGATTATGTCATAATGATCATAACTTATCGTCATAAACACTATAAACCTCCACTATAGTCTAATTAGTTATGATATGATCATGTTGATATGAATAACTTATGCTATGTCTCAACATTGGTTCAACGATGCTTAGATTAGTCATTGCCTTAGAGAGTACTTGTACTCGAGCCTTTAAGATATTTACTTAGTATGCTAGCATGGTGCTAGGATAGTAAGTAGCGTTGGATGTCTTGCAGACTCACGGGTTGAAGAGGTACGCAATAGGTGGTGACAATCCTATCTGTCCTTTGTAATCCTCCACATTCGGCTATGCCACAACTTCTTGGCAGGAGTTGTCCTAGTATTGCTAGGGGTAAGCCCGTGCTCGATGTGTTGAACAACTTAGCATAAAGATTTACTATTGACATGCTCATTAATACCTAACTTAGGCTCTATATATATGTATACTAGAAGCATTGTAGGAGCAACACTCCAACTCTTAATCTAATCTCCATTAAGACCCATCTACCCTCTAGAATAGATTGCTTAGGTGTGTGTCACACTACCCATATTATCAACTTACCCTTGTCTTGATAATTGATTAGTGTCCCATAGCTTGACCCATATTATCAACTTACCCTTGTCTTGATAATTGATTAGTGTCCCATAGCTTGACCATGAGAGTAGTGTTTACTTTACTCTATTGCCTTCTTTTGGGATAAATACGATACTTTTGAGAATACTCATGGGTGAAATGCTACAACGATATCTTCCATGCGCTTGCGGATCTCATTTCTTTCAAGAGATGATCTGTGGTGTTAAGAACCGTCAACACCTAGTCACCGCCTCAAAAACACTAGCCAGGAGAACATCGCGGGGGATCCTCACAGGATGATCGAGCGCCTAAAAAACATTGGCCATGAACATCACAATCAAACATCGCGGGCGACCCTCGCTGGCTCCGTAGCATAAGGTCAAGAACAGTAAATCTTCTAGAAAGCAGCGACATCACATGGAGCATCTAGAAGATTGGATTAGAGGGAAATATTGTGGATTATGTTGAAATAATCTTATTTTTTAGAATATTTTAAAAAAGAGTCCGAATAGAAGAGGAGAAATGGTCCAAAATAGTTAGGGAGGGACTCCTATCCGTAATAGTCTATATAAGGCCGGGTTTACCCGAGGAATCAATAAAAATTCGAGTTTATTAAAAAAATTTGAGTTTATTATTTTCGGGTTTCCAACATTTAGCATCATAGCCGGTACAAATTTTCGGATCCAATCTCCTTCCCCCGGGAGGAACGCGTGCTCCTGGGGGAGGGGTGTCGACGGGTGAGGAGGCCTGCTCGGCGAAAATCAGGAAACAAACATAATAGCCACCGAGCGGCGGAAACTTCGGCGAAGGTGGGTAGCTCCGTGGGTGGCTTCGTCGACAGGATCCACGTGCGACCGATTTTGTGCGCGCTAGCAACTCGGCAGGTGTGTGCGCGCGGGATTCCGCCGCATCGCGAGAAATCGCGGCGTGCTCGCCGTGTTGTCGGTGAGAAGGCGTCAGGCACGCGCGAGAGGCACGCGCGAGGCAGACCAAACTCCAGCGGATCTCAACAGATCCCGTTGGAGCAGACGGTCGACGCGTGCTGGCAGAAATCGACGAGATCCAGTGGTGGCGTGCCGCGTGAGTACGACGCTGGAAAGTGGGTGCTCGAGCGAAGCGACCCACTCTTTGGTGGAGAAGCGGTCGCATCGGGAGTTGCGGGCTGCTGCCTAGCACGAGTTTCCTGGCGTTCGCCTTCTTCTGTACAACGTGTGCGTCGAGGACTTGGTGGAGGGTGGCGGCAGGGGAAGAGGAAGACATGGGTGTAGGTGTTGGCTGCGTACTGTAAGAGAACTGCAGCATGCACGTGGTTGGGCTGGGTCCGAGTGCCAGTTCTGTTTGGCTGCGTGCACAGAAATCATACAGAAGAGGTGTTGTCCGGCGTGCCTTGACGTGGAAGGTGGAGGAAGCTGGGCTGGACCAATTCAGGGCTGGCCGAGAGAGAAGAACTTAGTGGTCTTGGTGGGCCTGGTCATTGGGCTACTTGATACGATGCTGAGCAAAGCTGTGTACAAAGAAGATCACGCTTGGGCTGGTGGGCCCAGGCTGTGCTGGTAATCGTTCACGTACATGGGAGGTGTGCTCATGGATGTGATCGAGGTTGTTCGCAGCAAGGTGGATGTGAGCGTCTTAAAGAGTATTCGGGATGGATGTGTCCATGCCCAAGGGGGTGTAGTTGTGTCCACTCCAGGGTGAAAACCCAAATTCTTCGAGACTGATGTGTTTGTCTCAGGGGGTGTAGTTGTGTCCACCCCAGGGTTTAGTTGTGCCACCCAAAATTGTGTTCGGGATGTAGTTGTTTTCATCCTAGGGGTTGAAGACGTGCCCAGATCAAATTCATCTTCAGGATGTAGTGCCCATCCTGGGGTGTAGTGCCCACCCAGAAAATTTATCTTAAATCAGCAAGAGTGTTCTAGAAAACAAGATTAGGGGGTGTGTTGAAATAATCTTATTTTTTTAGAATATTTTAAAAGAGTGTCCGAATAGAAGAGGAGAAATGGTCCAAAATAGTTAGGGAGGGACCCCTATCCGTAATAGTCTATATAAGGCCGGGTTTACCCGAGGAATCAATAAAAATTCGAGTTTATTATTTTCGGGTTTCCAACAGATTAGGGGTAAATAATTTGTTAAAGAAGGAAATTAAAAAATGTGGTGTCTAGAGATAGAAATAAAAGATAGAGGCTGTTGAGATTTTCCCAACCGCCTAGGCGCGAATTTGGAAGGGGCGCAGGGTCCTGAGCTATATAATGCGCCCCTTCCTCATGTAATCCATCGAAGAATAAAGGAACTTCGCCAGAGGGTGATTTCTACATTCGATTATCGGGCTAGGGACCAGCCCAGTCCTGGTGACACTATCCGCACCACTATCTACAGCAACATCATATTTTCCTAACAGTCAACTTTAATCAGCATAAAAAAACTGAAAGTCGAAGGTTAGGAAATGCTTAGGATTGCAATTCTATATTTATTAAATGGACATCTGTTGCATTCTGCTTGTCGTTTTGCGTTGACGGTGTTTAAGTAAACAGAGGTTTATTTACTGTAGAATTCAAATATACGTTCCTAATCCCTAAATAACATTGCCAACTGTAAGCACTTCTTTGTTGTTTTCCACATCATGTATTTTTAGATAGTGCAAGAATCGATATCTTATTATCTTTTTCTACAGTACTCAGTGCAAATGTGAGCTAAAACGGATCACTTTTGTTGATTTCATTTTCATATTCTGTTTCCTTTGTTGATGCAGCACACATCATTGAGCCCTGATGGAAAGCTGGTTATTATTGTTGGGGATGACACAGATGCTTTGCTTATTGATTCTAATTCTGGAAAGGTAACTAAGCATTTGCTAAAGTCGGGTTTAAAGTTAAGCATCATAGAAGTATCAACTGAGCATTGACTTAATGTAACCTATGTCTTGTATCTGGAAACAGACTGTTTATTCCATAAAAGGTCATCTGGATTACTCCTTTGCATCTGCCTGGAGTCCAGACGGCCGGACATTTGCTACTGGTAACCAAGACAAAACTTGCCGGATTTGGGATGCTAGAAATCTCTTCAAGTCTGTCCATGTCTTGAGAGGGAACCTTGGTGCTATAAGATCTATTCGCTACACATCAGATGGACAGTTCTTATCGATGGCAGAAGCAGCAGATTTTGTTCATGTCTTTGACGTCAAAAGTGACTACAATAAGAGACAAGAGCTGGATTTCTTTGGTGAGGTATCCGGTATGTCTTTCAGCCCTGACGCGGATGCACTCTATGTTGGAGTGTCGGATAGGACATACGGCAGCCTACTTCACTTTGGTCGCCTCTATAATCATTCATACCTCGACTCGCAGCTATGAGGTCAAAGCAAACAACTGTTGAGTTTCTTGTGTTTCAGGGATGCCGATATTCAGCACGGATTAGGCATCTGAAGTCAGATTTAAAATAGTTTGGTCCCTTCTTTAAGAATAACTGCACCCTGTTGTATCTGTATATAAACAACTGTATAGACATTCATAGTCTGCTTTGAGGTAGAGTGAGGTATCAGGTCTCAAATCATAAATTATGTTTGAATTCGTTCAAGTGCTAGATGAGCTGCAAACTCCAGAATTTGGATATTGACTTGTATCAATGTTTTTTTTTATTGTTGATTGAAACAAAATGCTTTAAGATATTTGCTATGCTGCAGTTATATTGGCCTTTTTGTTTTGGCATTTGTATACAGATGCACCCTGTTAGTGGTAAGAACGCACCTATTGTAGCTCGAATACCAAATGATCTGCGAGCACGAGTGTGGATTATCAGTGGTAGGTTGTGGCTTGATCTTCATGGTCGAATAAGAAAATGACTATTGGTATCACCTGACAAAGAGGTAGTGCAACACTAGATCTCGCACCAGTGCCGAACTATCGCAACATCTTCCCCTTCATGCACAAACGAAACCTGAAATAGGATAAATCGAAGTTCGGCGCTCTACAATAATCCTGCAGGAATTGAAAGAACATTGGATTACATGGGTATTAATATTATGAAGAGTAAGGGAAGATTTGTCATTTAATCTTACTCCTAACCAACATAAGAGAAGTCCTTTTGGCTAGGGATGACAATAAGTATCTATTACCCGCGGATACGTGATCCGATGGATACGGGTTTGAGTACGAATTTGTACTCACGGGTACGGGTCTGTGTAATAGGTTGTACTCGATGGGTATTTCTTATCGGGTAAAAAGATTTCACATCCATACCTGTACCCTCATTGACATATAGGTCTGATAAAATTTTATATATTGTTGTATTTAGGGTTATATATATATATATATATATATATATATATATATATATATATATTCTAGGTTTGAATGTTTTATGGACTATTGTGTTGTGTTGGACAATGAACATGTTCTGTTATGTGTCAAATTGTTGCAGAAATTTATATGCATTGCACTATATTTTGCTAATCTTTTCCGGGTAACAGGTGTATCCGCGGGTAAAAATATCCGCGCGTAACGGATACGGGTAGCATATCGTACCCATTGCAGATAATGGACACAGATACAGTACAATTTTTTTTCAAATGGTACAGGTACTCAGAGGCACTATCTGTGAGTATTTTACTCGTTACCATCCCTACTCTTGACTTTTGGTGGAATTCATGTACAACTTCCACTAAAAGGGGTCATAACTCTGAGCTCGGAAGTCCAACCATCACACGGTTTGTTGTATGTACTTCAGTATGTTTTTATTGATATGGACGATGGAATATACGGGCTGAAACATGAGAGAGTGTTGCAGATATAGGTGTAACTCAACCAATGAAATTACAAGATCGTAGTGCAGACTGAGGTTACCCATGTCCACATCATACTGTTGGAGCTTTCTTGCTCGCGCATCACATGAAATTTCACTGTATTTACAACATGAAAACTGATACTCATATATTTAAGCTGAGTCTTGCATCAAAAAAATTATTAAGCTGAGTCATGGCATCCTTAGACTTCTTCCTCTCCCACCTTCGATCCCGTAGCCATGGCTTTTGGAATTTTGGGCTAGGCCGATTAGAAATTCTAAGTAATTCCAAATAAATCTGAAAGACCTATTAGTGCAAGACCTATTTAGGGAGGTTGTTCTTCCACTCCTAAGTGAGTGAGAAGAGGAGAGGCCCACGTGCTCCTCATCCTCCTCATTCTCGCTCGCCTCGTCACACACACGCTCACATGTGTTCATGTGAATTCGAGTCGTGTCCAACATTTATTTTTTGCTGTGGAAAATTAAGTTGTGCTTTTGGGATTCCGAATTTGACCGGGTTCAAGTTGGAAATGAACACGTCTACAACTATCAAGTCGGATCAGATGCGGATCGTAACTGAACTGCCTCTTGGGACTCAACATATAGTGAGTGTGCGCAGCGGGGAAGTTATCACACGATCAAATCTATTTCACATTCGAGTTTCTTGTGCCGCCATCGTAGTCTACTCCATCCTGAGAGCCGGCATGCGCCGACGATTGGGAGAGCATGTCTTCGAAACTGCTCGCCCTTGCGATCTTACACCGGGTGAGGGTGAATAATATTTTTGGGAAGCGCTCCGTGCATTGCTCACGTTCTTCATCTGAGGTCGACTACCGTCGAGATCCGACACTACTGACCAACGTCGCCATCAACACTTGCATCGCCTCGTTATCATCAAGTCTGCGATGAAGTCTACAACGATTCCTCCGGCTACATATCAGCACGCAGAACTCGTCCTATCCTTCTGTCGGTGTTTATCGCAGTCATATTCGTGAGTTTTTCCGGAATTATTCAGTAAATTATCTTTTTCCTCTAACAATTTAAGAACATTATTTAGGTAATTTCCTAAGCTAAACCTGATGATTTTAGCCAATGCACTAAGGCTTGAGAAATTGTCTGATGTGCACTTCAAGAGGTGGCAAGTTAAGGCTACGCTCTGGCTTCAATAGTTTAAGATCTTCTGGGTAATCGAGGGTAGGCCTCAAGATATTTTGTCTGTTGAAGAACAAACGAAGTTGAAAAAAATCAGTCATGCCCCATGAGAATGTATCTTAAGCGTTCTTGACAATAAACTTTATGATATTTATTTAATAATCACATATGGGAAAGAGTTTTGTGATGCACGTAACGTTAAGTATGGTGCAACTGATACAGGCAGTAAACTGTATATCATGAAAATTTCATGACTACAAGATGATTAACAATCATCTTGAAGTTGAACAATACAGTGCCTCGTGAGAGAGCTCAATCTCCCTAAGTGTCATTTGCTCGACAAGTTTGTGGTTGGGTGATTTATTGCAAAGTTGTCTCCTTCATTGAAGAACTTCACCACAACTCTCAAACACAAGAGATAAGAAATATCAGGTAAAAACCTGATAGCATCTCTTGATGTTGACGAGAAGGCTCGGGCTAAGGACGCTACTGAGAAAGAAGGTGAGGGTCAATCTAGCACCAATGCAAATATGGTGCAGAAACCTAATATTAAGAACAAAGGGAACAACAAGTTTCAATTCAAGTTCTTACCAGTTTGTTTGATAGAGAATGGATCACATGCTTCTATTCGTCGTGTTGGTACGGTCGATCTGTAATTCACTTCAAAAAATAGTCTAGTTGAAGAATGTGCAACATGTCCCTATTATGAACAAGAATCTTGTTAGCGGCTCTCTTCTATGTAGAGATGAGTTTAAAGTAGTTTTAAAGTCCAATAAAATAGTTGTGGTGAAACATGAATAATTTATTGGTAAATGCTATGGATGCGGAGGCTTGTTCCGTTTTTCCCTTCAAGAGTTTAACAATGAGTGAACCATACTTGTGATAGTGTTAATGATGATGCTCGTGTTTGCCATTTTCTTTTATATCATATCAATTTTGATTTAATGAACCATCTATCTAGTCTCAAATTAATTCCGGAATTCACCGTTGTCAAAGGTTCTAAGTGCCATAATTGTGTGCAATCAAAACAGCCTTGAAAGCCTCACAAGGCAGTCGAGGACCGAAACTTGGCACCACTATAACTCATACATTCTTATCTACATGAGATGATTGATGTGTTGAGAAAAGATAAAAAGAAATATTTTATGACATTGATAGATGACTCTACTAGATTTTGCTATGTTTATTTGCTGCAAACTAAAGATGAAACTTGGACTACTTTAAAATCTATAAAACTGAAGTACAAAATCAATTATAAGAAAGATCAAACGTCTTAGGTTAGATTTTGGTGATAAGTATTTTCCCAAAATATTTGATGATTTTTGTGAGGAAAAATGGTATTATACATGAGAGTACACCTCCCTATTCACCCCAACCAAAAAGGGTAGACGAGAGGAAAAAATTGCACGTTGTGTGACTTGGTTAATGCCATGTTAGACACTTCCGGATTATCTAAAGCATGGTGAAGATATGCTCTTTTGACTTCATGTCATGTCCTAAACCACATTACAAACAAAAATAAAGAGAAACTCGTTACGAGGAGTGGGTTGAAAGAAAACATCACTTTTATACTTGCGCTCTTGGGAATGTTTGGCAAATATCAATATTCGAATTATGAAGAAACACAAGTTTGGACCAAGGACTATGGATCATATCTTTCTATGCTATGCTCACCAGAGTATCACATATTGATTTTTAGTAGTTAAATATGAGGTTACTGAGATGCATGTTGATACTATTATGGAATCTTGTGATGCAATATTTTTTGAGAATGTATTTCCTATGAAAGGTATGCATAGCACTGTTAGGAAATTTGTTCTGAAATTTGTCCTGAATCCACCACAACTAGCGAGTTTCTTGAAACAACATTTGAAAATGTCCTAGAGGAGGAAGATAATAAAATAACTCAATCGAGTAAGAAATCAAGGATTGAAAAATATTTTGGTGATTATTTTGTTGTGTACCTTGTGGATGATACTCCCAAATCCGTAGCAGAGGCCTATGCATCACCTAATGTAGATGACCGGAAAGAAGCAGTTCATAGTGAGATGAATTTCTAATGAAACTTGTGAGCTAACTGAATGGTCATACGGGTGCAAACCAGCATGTTGTATTTGGACGTTCAAAAAGAAGCTCATGTCTGATGGTACTATTAAAAAATACAAGGCGAGACTAGTTGCAAAAGGCTATACTAAAAAGGAAAGGTAAAGACTATTTTGACACATATTCACTTGTTGCAAGAATGGCGACAATTCGTGCTACTTTATCTGGCTGCCTCTTATGGTCAAATCATATATCAAATGGATGTGAAGACAACTTTAATAGAGAGAGTTGAAAGAGAACCTATATGGAACAGCCTGATAGGTTCGTAGTAAAGGATGAAGAGAGAAACATGTGCAAATTGTTGAATTCTTTGTATGGTGTGAAACAAGCACCTAAGCAATGACATGAGAAGTTCGATGGTACTTTGACATTTGTTGGTTTTGTCATTAATGAGCCTAATCGGTGTGTGTACTCCTGTTATGGTGGGAATGATAGCTTATATTATGCTTATATGTGGATGATATACTCATTTTTGGTATTAGCATTAATATAATTTTTGAAGTCAAGTCTTTTTTATCATAGTGTTTTGATATAAAATATCTAGGAGAGGATAATGTTATTATGAACATTAAGCTGATTAAGGATGATGATGGAATTACTTTAACGCAATCCCGCTATGTTGAGAAAATCTTGAGCCGATTCGACTTTATGGATGGCAAGATTTATCCAACACCGTATGATCCCAGCATGATACTCAGAAAGAATAAGAGAGAGCCAAGAGACCAATTTAAATGTTCTCTGATGATCGGTTCACTCATGTACTTAGCAACAACCCGTCCTGATATTTCTTTTGTTGTGAGCAAACTGAGCAGGTTCATGTCAATTGCAGGCATGGATCATTGGTATGCAATTGAAAAGGTTATGCGCTACTTGAAAGGTAAAATGAGTTCTGGAATTCACTATACTGGGTATCTGGCCGTACGTGAGGGTATTAGTGATTCGAACTGGATCTCTGATGTTGATGACCTATATATAGTGAGCGGATATGTGTTCACTCTAACTGGTGATGCTATATCATGGAGGTTTTGCAAACATACCATATTGATGAGTGAACCATGAAAGCATAACTCACTGCTTTAGAGATAGTAATTGCGAAGGCAGAATGGCTACAAGAGCTCTTAATGGATTTTCATGTGGTTGAGAAACCATTGCCGACAATCTTTATGAACTGTGACAATCACACGATGATTGCTAAAGTGACAAGTTCTAAGGCTAATGCAAAATCATCAAGACATATCAAAAGATGTTTAAAGTCTGTCGAGAAAATGATAAACTTCAGAGTTATTACTGTTTCATACATACAAACAGATAAAAACCTGGCAGATCCCTTTACGAAGGGACTATCACGTAATGTGATAGCATGTGCATTGAGGGAGATAAGTTTGAGACCCATAAATGTGACACCATAGTGGTAACTCATACTATGTGATCGAAGATCCCTTGAATTAGGACATGAGAAAAACAAGCTAGTGATTCACTGATGAGAGTATTTCAATTACACCCTCTCTTTGAGAAGATGCACACTTATAGTCTCAAACTGTATGGCAGGTTAGCGATATGCTTTATGTGTTGTTGGCTATGTGTAACAAAGATGTTGTCCTACAGGGCTGTCAAAGTGTTCTTGTGACACTTCCCCTGGATCTGCTATGCGAGCAGCCCGCGGAGGTTCTTGATCAGCAGGGCTTAGTCCTCAGGCGAGGTTGCGCGTATGAGAGATGGATAAGACGGTGGTTTTACGTGGTTCGGGCCGCCGGAGCATAATACCCTACTCCACAGTGAGTGTTGTATTGCTAGAGAGTGTGCTCTCTTGGGTGTGAATGTGTGTGTGTGTGTGTGTGTGTGTGTAATGGTGGCGGTCTGATCCTTTTATAGATAAGGTCACACGCCTTACAAGTGGAGTCCGGGGCCCGATAGGTGGCCCTGTAGCGATCTTATCCTAAAAAACTAAGGATTCTCGCATAAGCTACCTCTGATCGTGGCTTGAAGACCTGCCGTCTTGCCGCCTCAAATGCTAGTGGCCCATGCGTAGTTGTTGATGATGGCAGGGGTTGTCCCGTCCAACTGTCATGTAAGCTACCCACTTGGCGGAGTAGGGTAGGCCTGCCGTGTCTTCACTGGGATGCAATTGGGCATAGCGGTACCTGACAGTAAGTGTGCACCATGTCGTGCGCCTAGGGAAGGCGCGTGTCTTCAATGTCCGATTTAGACAAGGCGCACCGCCCCAACTCTCACAACCCACCGTCCAGAGCAAGTTGCAGGGCACGTAGCAGCATGGGAGCTACCCTCAGCGGGGGAGGTCGGGTCCTGTACTACAGGCCATGTGGCAGCCCCGAAGCCCATCCCTGAGGTAAGCAGAAGATCCAGGACTGAGGACATGTGGTAGAGCCAGAGCCCGCCTCCGCGAGAAGTGGCTGACCTGGTGCTTCTGACACGTGGCAGCACTGGAGCCCACTCCAATGGGGGAGCGGGGTCTTGTCCTGCTGGACACGTGGCAGCTCGGGAGCCCATCTCTTCGGGGGAGTTGGGCCCCATCTTGAGGTCCATGTGGCAGCGCCGCAACTCGTATCTGAGGAACGTCGGGTTCCAGGCCTTCTGGACATG